>CM032333.1:75955748-76555748 GCA_019022515.1 Quercus aquifolioides
TCAATCACAAAGTCAAAACCTATGGAAACTAGACATCCAGAGCTTCCAGGGATATAAAGTGTTGAAGAAAACAAAGCTGGGAAAGGCCTCCAAACTCGCACGAAGATTGGACCAGAAACAGGAAAAAGAAAAGAGACTATTTAGGTGTAAAAGTGGGAGGCTATGTGATGGTGTACCAAAAACAACCATCACATAGCCTCCATCTTTTTGGCATCTCTATAAATAAACCCCCCCCCCCCCCCCCAATTTTTTTTTTGTAAAAATTAAAAGCTTTTCGGGAGAGAAAAATAGTAGGACAATCTGAAAAAATAACCCTAGAAAATTCTGAAAAAGTTTTCTCTCTTCTCTCTTTAGGAAACCCACACAAAAATTTTAGCATTCTCTCATTTAATTTGTAATCTTTGTGGGTAAGGTGTAGGGATGGGATAGTTTTCTTAATAATTATACCCATCCCATTTCTCTCTACTCTTTCTTATGTAAACATCATCCATTTATATATGTGAAGTTCCATTTATTTACCTTGTCTCTTTATTTTATTGCTTTAAATTCCAAGCATTTTGTTGTTGTGATTATGTATCTATCTCTCTTTCCTTTATGTCTCTATTATTTGTTGTTGGTTGTGATATTGTGATTATGCTCCTAGATGGGTATTGAACCATCACCTAAACCCAATATGGGAAGTACCCTTAGGGGGAAGAAATCTCATTTCTTCTAGGCATCTAGGAACTTTTTATGGTCTTGCTTATATTTTGTTACCCATGCTATTCCCCTATCCCCTTTACTTTAATGTCATCCCTTTTAATTTTTGCTATTCCTCATCCCCTTTACTTTATTGTCATCCCGTTTAATTTTTGCTAATCCCCCACTCCCCTTTTGTTTTTTGCACTTTTTATTTATCTTGTTCCACACACACACACACACACACACACATTACTAACTACACACCTAAGGAAAAAAAAAATTCTATCTATCCTTTTAAATGGGCTTTAAACCTTAAGTAAAGCACAATATAGGTATGTCATCTTAAGGATGGTTGATGGCTTAGAACTCTCATCTCTTTTTGATGAAAGACCCATAAGGCTTGAAAGAGATTAAAATTTATTTAAGAGGGAACTCTAAAAAAAATCTTTTTTTTTAATTAATCTTTCCTTTATTGTCATTTAAATTCAAGTTCTTTACCTTTTTGTCATTTAAATTTCAACAATTTACTTTTCCTTGTCATTTACTTTTCTAGCAATTTTATTTACAATTCTTTACATTCTTGCACTTATTCACTTGTCTTTAAATTCATAGCACTTATATATTATTGTTGTTGTTCTTTTCCTTTTCTTATTGATAATGTTGCCATAAATCAATAGCTTGGGTAAAACAAATTCTTTTATTATGCTTTTCTAAGGAAATAGTTTTTTAAAATTAAAAAAAAATATTTTATTCTTTTTTCCAAAAGGTTTTTTCTAAAGTAAAACCTTTTCTTTAAAAATCTCCCCTTAAAAATTTTTTCTAAAAATGATTTAAAAAAAAAAAAAAAACACATCTTTTTCTCCCCTTAAAACGTTTTTTTTTATAAAGAAATCTTTTGAATGGCCAAAATTTCTAAAAGGAATATCTCTTTCTTAAAAATCATGGGATTTTTGGAACTCAAACCTTTTTCTTTTTGAAAAAAAACCTATGAACTTTTTCTTTTAAAAGCCTTTTTCTTCAAAATAATCTTTCTCTACCCAAATTTTTTTTTTCAGCGTAAGTCTCTTTCTTTAACAAAATCATGGGATTTTTAGTTCAATTCTTTCAAAAGGAAAACCCATGAAATTTTTCAAAAACCTTTTCCCAATTTTTTTAAAAGAAATTATCCACTTTTACTAAAGCAAATTTTCCTAAATAAAGCTCTTTTCTTCAAACCATTTTTTTTCAAATAAAATCACAAGATTTTTTAAAGCTAAACTCTTTTCCCCTAAAAATAAACCCATGAATCTTTTTCTTAAAACCTACCTTTCTTTTGCCTTCTTAAAACTAATATTTTTACAAAATGTTGTTTTAGAAAGCTTCAAATATTTTTGGGTTCCTCTAAAAATATGGCATCTTTCTTTTTCAAAAAAAAAAATAAAAAAAAGATAAAAAAGATAAACTCTTTCCTAAATCCTTTTTCAAAAAAAGAGGTTTGTTTCCTATTTCAAATTTTTCTTGTTCAAACGAAATCTTTTCTTTCAAAAAAATGATGAAAGTAGCTTTTTTTTTTTTCCCTAAAACTTCCTCTTTTCAAAACAATAAATTTTTTCTTCATAAAAAATGTGTTATTAAAATGTTTTCCTCCAAGACTTTCCTTTCAAAAATAAAAAAATTTAATGTTTTCAAATTTGCCCATGCATTGTTATTTTAAAACTTTCCTTAGGATTGCATCTTTAGGGATTTGTGCCTATGGTTCAATTCCATTGAACCTATAGGCACCAATCAAGCTTACATAGCCCCTTTCTTTTCTTTGGCACTAATACACTTCCATTGTCATCTTTTTTACATGGTAAAATATGAGAAAATATGATGGGTGATAACAATGTGCTACTCTTCTAACTCTCTCTTTTGAATTTTACGTTGTAATTTATTTGTGTATAATAGTTAGTATTCACATGCTATTTATCTAGTAAATAAGTATTCACATGCTATTGTATCTATTACCCCTAGCTACATGGTAAATATCCCTCACATGCTATTTATGCATATATCTCACATGCTTTGATCATAAATATTCTTTGACTTAAATCCTCACATGGTATATTATAAGTAAATAAATACTAACACATATGTGTGTGTGTGTCTATATATATATATATACAGGTTGTGCAAAACTTTTTTTTTCAATAAACCAAAATGCCAAGTATCTAATTTCATCACTAAAATGATTACATTTGAAATAAATTAAAATGAAGTACTATCTTTTAGATAAGTGTTGTGGGTGTTTAACACCTTCCTCACTCGTAATTGAACCTTCTGAGTCTAAATCGTTGTTCAATGACCCTTTGGTTTACCTTGAATTTATAAACTTAAATATTGGTCTAGTTAATTAGTAACTTAAAATGATTTAGTCGCAATAGGTTGTCCAATCACACCTAACATAAAACCAATAGTTTAGTGACAAATTCTAAAATAAAAGTAGAAAAAAGACTCATAAATACACACCTCGTCCTAGAAAACACTAGCACACAGAAAGTTACGATCGCTAAAAAGCCCAATGTGCAATGCCAAACACCTGAAAAAAATCCGTTTTTGGGGCATCCCCCATGAAGACAAAGAAGTAGTTGACATTTTTATTATATTTTTATATTTTTTCATAAAAAATAATATTAAAATTTCTTAAAATGATATATTACAAAATGGCGTCCGTTTCTCACGAAAGCTAAATTCACTCCCTTTCAACCGGGAAACTCTAACTCAAATGCACCTTCCTCATAATTCGACCTCAAGTCCATTTCTTTGCCCTTGCCACAGCTTCCTCAACCTATGATCTGTTTCAAATCCTAAAATATAGGATCTAAAAATGTAATTTTTTAAAATATAAAAGTAGTAATAATAATAATAATAAATGAATGTGTCAAAATCTGGCCAAATTTGCAAATTGCACAATTTTAGTTAAAAAAAAAAAACATTCAAACTCAAAGTTCCAAAAATATTAACTAAATAACTTTGTTAGAACAGTTTCTCGTAAAATTTCCTAAAATTTTACTGGCAAATTTGGGCCGTCAAATCTAGTTTTACTTCGAAGAAGACTGTAGTAAAGGATCTTGATCTGTATCGTACACAGCCAAACTAATACACTCCCATTCAACTCAAAATGTATCTTCCCCATAATCTGACCCGAATCCCATTTCCAAGTCCTCATCCTCCTCATCGCCATCATCATCATCAAATCCTTATTACCAACCTAACATTCATCTTCTCTCCATTGTCTCCATCTCTCAAATCTCACAAAACCCATTTCCCATCACAACCACCATGCTATACAAACAATCCAAGAACAAGAAGAACAAGAACCAAATCGAGCTCGAAGCTACTGGCGATGGAGCAAGCAAGACTTCTTCCCAGAACCCTCCTTCTCAAACCTTACATCCTACAGAGCCTCACTCTCCCAAACCTGCCCACGTCTCAAAGACCGTCTCCTCGACCGCTCGACCGACGCATTCGAGCTCGTCGAGCTTCGAAAAGCCAGCGAAAACAGCATGCGCAAGTGCCTCACATGGTGGGACCTTCTCTGGCTCAGTTTCGGCTCCGTAGTCGGTTCAGGGATCTTCACGATCACAGGTCTCGAAGGCCCACGAGGTCGGACCCTCCGTCGTCATCGCTTACGCCCGTCGCCGGCCTCTCGGCGTTGCTATCTAGCTTCTGCTACACTGAATTCGCAGTTGAAATCCCCGTCGCCGGCGGCTCCTTCTCGTACCTCCGTGTCGAGTTGGGCGACTTCATTGCATTCATCGCCGCCTCGAATATCCTCCTCGAGGCGGTGGTGGGCGCCGCCGGGCTTGGCCGGTCTTGGTCGTCGTATTTGGCGAGTCTGATCACGAATAACGCGGATTTCTTGCGGTTTAAGGTAAGTTTTTTAGCTGAAGGTTTTAATCTTTTAGACCCAGTTGCTGTTTTGGTGCTTTTAGTTGCTAATGGGATAGCTGTGAGTGGGACTAAGATGACATCTGTGTTGAATTGGATTAGTTCTATGATTAGTTCTTTTATTATTGTGTTTATCATAGTGGTTGGGTTTATTCGTGGCAAGACTTCAAATTTGGACCCATTTTTTCCAGAGGGAGCAAAGGGTGTTTTTAGGGCTGCTGCAGTTGTGTACTGGTCTTATACTGGTTTTGATATGGTGGCCACTATGGCCGAAGAGACTAAGAAGCCGTCGAGGGATATACCTGTGGGGTTGGTTGGTTCAATGGCTATCATCACTGTGGTTTATTGCTTGATGGCTTTGGTATTGACCATGATGCAGAAATACACTGACATTGATGTGAACGCGCCCTATTCGGTTGCTTTTAGTAAAATTGGGATGAATTGGGCTAAGTATTTGGTGGGTATATGTGCATTGAAGGGGATGACTACTAGCTTGTTGGTTGGATCTCTTGGGCAAGCTCGATACACGACTCAAATTTCCAGGGCGCATATGATTCCGCCTTGGTTCGCTCTGGTGCATCCGAAGACTGGAACTCTATTAATGCTACTCTATTGGTTACGATAACTAGTGCAATTGTAGCGTTTTTCTCAAGTTTGGATGTGTTGTCGAGTGTTTTCTCATTCAGTACGCTCTTCATTTTTATGCTCATTGCTGTTGCATTGCTTGTGAGGAGATATTATGTTAGGGATGTGACACCAAAGAACGATTTGTTTAAATTTCTTGGGTGCTTATTTGTTATTGTTGCTTCATGTGTTGGAGGAACGATAGTTTGGAATTTGAATAGTGGAGGGTGGATTGGGTATGCAGTGGCTGCTTTAGTTTGGTTTTTGGGGACTCTGGCTATGGCCTTTCTTTCAAAGCACCGAGTTCCAAAGGTTTGGGGGGTTCCACTTGTTCCATGGTTGCCTTCATTATCCATTGGGATGAACATTTTTCTCATTGGGTCACTTGGTACTGTAGCATTCTACAGGTTCTTCATTTGCAGTGCAGTAATGCTCATCTACTATTTGTTAGTTGGTGTCCATGCTACCTATGATGTGGCTCATCAGAGTGAACAGGATTCAAATGATCCGGAGGGAAAGTAAATTGTCAATGGAGGGGTGTGACTGTGATAGTAGGGATCATGTAGAGCAATTTGTTGGTGTTTGCCTCATTCCTGATGTAGTAATTGATAATGTTCAGATATTTGCTTGAAAATATTCTGTGAATGTTACAACAGGAAAATGTTCTGAATTTATGGTGATGAAAGGAATATTTCCTTGAAATGAAATCAATTATTTTTAATTTTTAATTTGTATTCCTATAGGGAAGGACCATTGCCTAGTGCAATGGTTAAAAGTTCATGTATTGGATATACGCATCGTCCCTCTCACAGTTTGTGAGTTTCACAAGGCTTTGAAGCTTATGCTCTATGACAGGACGGATGCATATATTTGATGCATGATATAATTTATTGTTAGAAGTAGGGATTTCTTGCAAAAAATGCTGTAAAGGTAGAACT
Organism: Quercus aquifolioides; assembly: GCA_019022515.1. Lineage (NCBI taxonomy): Eukaryota > Viridiplantae > Streptophyta > Magnoliopsida > Fagales > Fagaceae > Quercus > Quercus aquifolioides. Next base: position 75,961,901 of record CM032333.1, read on the forward strand.
GTATCCAAGCCACCTTTCCTGATACCCCCAGTTGAATGGACCCATTCTTAAAGCTTATTTAAGAAGTAGTGACTGCTAACTTTATGGTTTTGAGTAAAAGTACGTGATTGATCTTTAAGGTTAAATCTTTATACTCTTTCTGCAACAATACTCAGGGGCATTACATGCCACTAGTAGTTTTTTGTGTATGGAGAATCTCATGCTATTAGTTGTGGAAGATGATAATCTCTCAATACCAAGTTTATCATTATTTCATATCATTGATTCAACGTTAATATATATAGAGAGCTGCCCTTTTGCAAAGACCAGTTGTGGTTGTGGAGCCATCAAGATTGACTATTTGTAGAGATGATTATGTAAATGTGGTCCCTGAAGTTCTGATGCAGCTTTGGGCATAATTTGTAGAGATGATTTTTGAGATACAGATATGGTTTTTATGCAATTCATCCTTACTAGCGCAGCTTCAAATATGGAAGCAGAAGAAACGCAGGCATTATTGAATTGATCATGACATGAATGATGAGGATTTACATAGCATTATTAATGGATGTCATCTCCTCTCTAAATATCAGCTGTACTACGTACCTAATTAATTCTTGATTCTTTTTGGAGAAAATTCTGTACAGGCTTTTTGGTATGGGCCATTCCTTCTTGTTTTATGTCATTAGAGATTGCAAACAAGAACTTTGGTATCCCTTTCCTTGAAATGTCATGCATAACATTCAAGTTGCGATAATTGTATTAAGATATTTTATTCTTAATTCATTGCAATAAGATGTAAGTGGTTTCAACAGGATCTAGCCTCAAAGGCATTAGGATAAATTCTGAAGATGTCTTGGGGATCTATAAAGAATTAATACTTTTCCTCATGATCACAGAGGCAGTAGGGACAATTCTGATGTCAGCTACTTCCTGCAAGGAACTTTCATTTGTTCATATTCATGAAATGCATCCTTTACCTGAAATTAATGCTATTGAACTCTTTTGCAGAAAGGCATTCAATTTCCCTCTTGAGTTGGAGATATTGTCTATTAACAATTATTAAAGATATAACCTGCTATGTGTTTATTGTAAAACACAGTACTTAATAGTAAGGATATAGTTATTACTGTCTTTCTGCCTTGGATGTAGCAGGTCAAACCAAGTAAATTTCCTATTTTGTTTCATTATTTCTCTTGCTTCCACTTTGTCTCTCTATATTATCTTGTTTTCTTCTTTCCATTTTCACATGGTACCATAGCTATGTTTTATCTTGTCTAACATGGTACCAAAAGCCATTAGAGCCAAACATCACTAGATATCTCAAGAGAAGAAAGACTCGTCTAGTTCCAGAAACAATTTCCAAAGTTATTGTGAAGATTTACTTTGAATTATAATGTACCTTAATGTGGTTGCACATTGATTTTAACCTTTTATTGTCTAGGTCTCATTATTTGGTTAAAAATGGTGTGGTCCGACTTTCGATGATGATTGGGCCTAATATTACACGGGGTTTGTATAATTCATTTTCTATGGGGAAATACGTACAAATATCGTTCCACCAAAAATCTAATTTATTTGTTCCAACAGCTATAACTTTGGACCTCTGAAACACGTTCAGAAAATTCTCTCTGACCTTTGGACCTCTGAAACATGTTTGTTTTTTTTTTTTGGTTACTAAATTGGACCTCTGAAACATGTCATGCATAGTTTGTGGTGGAATGAAATTTGAACAACTTCCCCCTAGCTACAACTTTGGGACAGAAACTCTCCAGTAAGGAACGAAGAACTTCTCTCACAATCTTTGGCCAATCAACTCTCTCTCCGATGTTGAACTTGGAATTCACAATGTCATTCAACTTGGCATAAAACTCATCAAATGTTTCATCCTCACTTGTCTTCAATGCCACAAATAGACCTACAAAATGAATATTTTAAGGTATTTAAATATTTATTACAAGCAAATTTGACACAAAATATGCTAGCACTATACAAGACTTAACATTTAACATGGTATTAGAGTCACTACTTTGATCTTTTGGTATTACAAGCATATTGTCTTTCTCAATGTTACTCTTTACTGTAGATGTCATATTGCTGCAATCGTCGTCACAGCCATTAGAACCTCTGAAATGATTATGCTTCGATCTGCTTAATTGTGAAAGATTTGCCGCCATTAGAGTGCCCACGCGCCGCTTGAAGCTCCAACATCTCGACCCATGCACCACATACTACCTCTGCATGTATCCTTATGCACCTACCACATGCTCTCTGATAGGCCAAAAATTGAATTGACCCCTTGTGATTAAACCAATTAATTAATTAGCCAAGTTATTAATTAATCAATTTAACATGCAAATGCGTGGTAGCACAAACAAATCACCAAATAACTAAATATGCAGCGGAAATTAAATGACACGGTAATTTGTTTACGAATGGGGAAAACCTGATGACAAAAACCCCACCGGGTGATTTTCAAGTCACCACCTCCCGAAACTCCACTATTATCACAACAAGCGGTTACAAGTAAAAGAATCTCAAGTACCTTACCAACCTACAGTTGAACATTTACCCCAATATCCAATTGGACTTGTTCTGTAGTGACAGTTCCCCTTTTGATGCACGGCTCCCAAGTACGTGACTAACCAATGCGCGGATCCTAGTATGCGGCTTCAACACCAACTGAAAGAGAGGTTGGCTGCAAAGTTCTTCAGTTCATCCTACACGATGAAGATCAATAAGATGCTTTGTCACAAAACCCAAAGGTGCACATACACAACAACTTCTTTAGAAGAGATGAACTAGGGCAAGAACTTCGTCTCTGGTCACAATTTTCTTCAACAGAGTTTTCTCAATGCTTTTGCAACTTATGTACTCTTTGACGGCCCTCAAAACAATCCTTTTATATGTCTAGGGTTAGGAGAAAAGAAGGCCCAAAGACACATTCACGGATCCCAAGAAATCAGATCAGAATTCTGATTTTTATAAACCTCGACAGATAAAAGCTGTCGAGCAGCTGTCGAGTTTACGGACTGGAACAGCTTTCTAAACCTCGACACATACTAGCTGTCGAGCTTTAGTAATCTTGCACTTTCAGCTTGTTTTCTTGGACAAATTTGAAGGCTTCCACACTTGATCTTGAAACATAGTTTCTTGAAGTATTTCAACACATCCTAGATCTACCCAATTACAAGTAAAGTGCGTTTTGTCAAAGTATTAGTCAATTACATAAAAGAATGACATATGTTCTTTAACAAGTGAAACACATATGTCCTAACACTCTCTACCACGTGTTCATCCTGGTTGTGCCAAGTTAGTCCTACTTGCTGACATCAACATCTAAGTAGCACCTTACTACCACGTCAATAGTGCCATGTTGGCCATTGTCAGCACTAGCAATCGTCTGCCACTAGTTATTGTTAACCTCTAGCGACTCCTTTGCACGGATCTTAATACGTGACTAATTCCAGCAACTTGATTGATTGTTGTTGGCTATAAAGTTCTTCACTTCATAGACAATGAAGATCAAGAAGCACTTGGTTACAAAACTCTAAGGCGTACAAACACATTAGCTTCACACAGAGTATGAGTTCTAGGTCTCTATTTTCGTACTTGATGAATTTTAAAATAAACCTTATATATGACTAGGGTTGTAGAGAGAGAAACCCAAATCATTCAAGTCATCAGGGGTTGAAATTCAGATCTGAGAATTTTGAATTTTTAGTTCTCAATAGATCGATCTTGTGTCGAGCTTCTCCATTAATCCTCGATAGCAGATTGTGCGAGCTTTAATGAAACAACTTTTCTTCACTTGTTTCTTGGATCAAATTTCATATCTTTAATGATACCACTTGATATGTTTGAACAACATACTTCTTGAAATATTAAACCTAACTTAGATCTACCTAATTACAAGTAAAGTGTGTTTAGTTGAAAAATTAGCCAATTACATAGAAAATATGACCTTAACAATCTCCATCTTTGACAATCTGTGACAAAACCACAAGCATGATTATGAGAGAAGTGTAAACAACAAACTACCTCATTATTACATAGAAAACTACATAAGTCTAACTAACACAATGAACTCTTGAAAAAATTTGCAAGAAAGATCATGCAATGAAAGACTTGCAACCTGTCTTAGCTAAAACACTTAAATAAGATTTGTCAAGGCATCAAGTGTGAATATAGACAAGCTATTTAAAATAAGAAACATACGTATAAAAAAAGAAAAGAAACAACACATGTGAGATAAAGGTGAAAAACATACATCATCATCATATATATCAAGATAAGTACAATGAATGTAAAAGGTCACAAGACCAAGGTACATATAATGAGAACTATACAACAAAAACCCCACTACATATCTCAAAACACTCTCCCCCTAACAATAAGACTACTCTCTCATAACCAAAACTACTCCCTCTTTTTTGTCACGAGTGTCAAAGGGTGAATCACTGAGAGACGGTCATCTTATCATCATCATAGTTAGAGCCAGAAGCATCATCACCGTCATCATCTCCACCATCAGAGGACTCCTCAGAAGGATCATGATCGGGAGAAGGGACGAAGCCACCGAGGCGAGACTGTCTGCAAGCAATACGACCAATCCTAATGTTCATCTGAAACATCTCATCAGAAAGATAGTCAAGACGACCACCAAAATCAACTTGCATGTGTAGAAGCTGATCAAGATGGTAGAAAGAAATGCTTCTACTCCAAAAGTAGAAGATGGAACAGACGAAGAAAGGGGTAGAGAGGCATAAGCAGCATCCTCTGCAGCTCGGAAAGCAGTCTCCTAATGAGGTCGCTTGGCCTTTGCCATCAACTATGCAGCACTCCTCCATATAGATTCCTGACTAATAGCACCCATGATAGGAAAAAGAAGGGTAGAAGGAATAAGGATGTGCATGTGTGAGAAAATGAGTATGATAGTAGAAAAAAGATTAGCTTATCATGTGTATCAATGTCTTGATAGATATCTATCATAGATACTATTATGTGAGATAGAAAGTCTATAGAAAGACCCTCCAAGAGAGAATAAAGAAAACGAGCATGTGGCTGTGATGATGTTATAGTGAGACCGTGGATTGAGTACAAAGGTCATCACCATATTAAGGATCCTTAGATCCTTAGCAAATTCATAGGTGGTGAAGTTAAGAGCATCACCCCACAACATAGGCCGCTCACAAAAATGTGAGGCCAGCTCATCCCAAAAGATGGAACAGAGGCGAGGATGACTAGGATAGTCCGGACGAGCTACCTTAGGGACATGTAGTACATTGGTAATGATGTTTGGAGTCACTACGATATGTGTTCCTCAAAATACTGTAGTAAACTGAGGAATAGAGGTACTGATTGCATGTATTTTGGAGTAAAACTCCTGTACAAAAGGTGTGGACATCTAGAGGGTATTTTGCAAAGAGATTACCAACCCTGAGAGCTAAACGCACTAAGTAGAGGTGTGTACGAAAAATTAGATAGAATAACTTGGTGTTCCAAATGAATCGCTTGGTCATAAAAGTTATTCTCAAAATCCTTTTAGGATTCTAAATCACAGAACCTATCTCAAATGGGAAGAGAAGAAGAAATGAAGAACATACCAATGAAAAGAAGAGAATGAAGAGATTTAGAGCACATACCAATGAATTGAAGAAGGACTTTGGTGAAAAAGAGAAGGTTTGGATCAAGAGAAAACATAGAGGTACACAACGTAATATATGAGTGTAGAAATTTCATCTGTTTAATGTCCATTGTTTTACTATGACTAAAAGTATTCTTATTTACATTGGTGGTATATATCTAAATGAAAATTTTGGATGAATGGTGACCATTTGTATTCCAATTGCTGTCAGATTTGTGGCATTCTATAAGTTTCATCGACGTCTAACTTACGAATGATAACCCTAGGTAGAACACCTTTTGGATTCGACATGGGATTATCAACCATTTCTTGTCTACTTTATGTATTAGAATTTGCAACAGCCAATATGAGGGGTACATTGATGTGCATGTTCAGTGTGGACATAACGGGTTTTGGAGTCACCACCTAGTTTTTGCAATGGCCTAGGAACCATATATGTAGCGTCCTCTCGAGGAAGGACATTTTGATCTTATTACTAGAGATATGAGTTCGGAGTTAAGGTATGGTCTTAGGAATGTGTTAGGCACCCATAACTGCCCAACCTTAAGGTTGGCTTCCCATCATTGTGTCTTATGTCTTAACCCTATTAAAGGCAAACTCAATACTTGTATCTAATTGACACACACACACACACACACTAACATACATCTAATAATCAACATAGCATACCCTAGCATTCAAGGCATTCATCACAACATAAACCCTAATCATACATCTAATCATGCTTCATCACATCACAAACCCTAATCATACATCTAATCATGCTTCATCACAAACCCTACCAGCATATCATCATGTCCATCCAAGGCAAAACATGTGAGCATAAAGAGATCCAAATAAACATGTGAGAAAACACAACTTCATCAAACAAGCATATTTACATCTAAACAAAACCTTACTTAAAGATGCATGTTCATGTGAATACTTGACTTACCTTTACTTACCTTGCAGCAACTCAGCATCTATGACATTATGCATAAGCATATGAATGCATGATCATGGTATTGAAATAAAAGCAACTCAAAACAAACCGTAATTCTAACATGTGAAAAGCAAACAACTAATTAAACATGTGAAAACAGAAGCTTTAAAAAACACAAGAACATATAAAGGAACCTAAACAGAAGTATACATGTGAAAGCAGAAGCAAAAACACTAGAAAACAAAATTAGGGTTTTTGGTCTGCTTCATGCGTACGCATGAACAACCCTACGTGCACATGATCAAGCATCACACACACGTGGGGTTCTACCCAGAAAACCTAGAAATGCAGAAAATAGAGCCAGATCAAAACACAAATTCTAGCAACCTAACATGCTTAAATCATACAGAAAGCATAAACCTAGTCTAAGCAAACATGTTATAAGTATAAGACAAACAAGGAAACAAGGTAGAGACAAAATTAAAAGCAAAAATAAAAAGAAAAGTTTAAAAAAGAAACACCTCAAAGTAAAAGTTCATAGGCTTGATTTTGACCGTTTCCCTCAGTCAAATCTATCACAAACCAATAAGAAAGTGATTAGCAATATTAAAACTCAAAGATCAAGGCCAGAAAAGGCCCTAAACAAATAAAATTGACTTGAGGGTGTTTTGTGAAAAACTCCCTCTTTGATTCACTATTTCTTGTGAATCTTAGTGTTTTCCCCATAGGATTTCTGTGTGTTTTTGAAAGGTACCATGTATAGGCTATTTAAATTATGAAAATAGGGATTTGGAATGGCTCCTAGACGATGTGGGATTCGTTCCAAACCTCAGTCTTTAATGTAGAAAACTTGTCTTTCTGGTGCTTCTGAAACCCTACTTGCATGCGCAGGCTTCATGCCTACATACATAGGCTTCTAGGCCACGTACGCAGGCTTAGGGTTTCTTTTGACCTTTATTTTCCAAAATAGATTCTTAGCTCATTAAAAAGTTATATTTTCCATTTTAACATCTCTCAAGTCAATTTGTAATCCGATTGGGCCCTAAACCAACTTTGGGTCTTAGAATTTCAGCATCATTAGGGAACAAAGGCCCGACTCGTAAGGGGTACAAAATGCTGTGTCTACATTCAGCGTCACATATGGATTTGGAATTCTGTCTCTAATTCCAGTATTCAAAGTTATTATAAGAGTTCATTGTATTAGTTAAGACTTATGTAATTCTTGTGTAATAGTTATGAAAATTGTTGATTTACACTTCTCTCATAATTATGCTTGTGGTTTTGTGACGGATTGGCAAAAACTAGTATACATATGTAATCTGAAAAATTAAGATTTTCCCTTAACTATATATATTTTGGATCTCCTCTAAAATATTTAGATATTGACCCACAAGGAAAAAAAAAATATGGACTGAAAGTATAACATCAATAATCGACAAACTAAAATTAACTACAAAATAAAAAATAAATATGGACTGAAAAACTAAATTACAATTCCCAAATTTTTACCCCTAACCTCACTCTTCCTCCACTTAACCTCATCAATGACTCCATCACTGCTAGCCTGCTGCTACTGCTGCTCCTCAGATTCTTGATCACAGTCACACACGAGTCTGGTAAATCTGAGAAATTTATCTCCTCTCCCAAGTTTATATTTGTGTTTTTTTGTCTTTGCTATATTGCTCTGCCTTTGGCCCTCTGCCCTCTGTGTTTTTTATGAACTATGGTGTGTTGTGTTTGTGAGTTTTGACTTTTTATGGACTGGTGTGTTGTGTGGACCATAGACTAGTTTGTGGCTTTGTATTGACTACTGTGTAATTATGGCTTTTTGTGTGGACCGGTCACCTGTGTTTGTAACTTTTTTTTTTTTGGTTTTATCTATAAAGACATAAAGTGGGACCACTAGGACAGTAGGACGTGAGTACTAAACTGTGATTGTTAATTTGTGATACTAGTCTTTGGTAGTGACTGTTTTGTGAGTACTATGATTGTGAATTTGTAAGACTAGTCTTTGGTAAGTGACTTTTTTGTTATACTTTGTTGACATTTTCATAATATCAAAATGTTTAAGAAACACTTATTTTATATGTAGTATTTTGTTGAATATGAAATAGATGTTATTTTTATCTTCATAAAAAAAAAATTGTTTTAAGCTTTAGCCTCCCCTAGGTTCGAATTCTGGTTCCGTCCCTGTATTGGCTTATATTGTGACAAAACGCACTTTACTTTTAATTGGTTAGATCTAAGTTGTGTTTAATGTATCAAGAAACATGTTGCTTAGAGACAAAAAGTGGTATCATTAAAGACAAGTGAAGAAAAGCTGTTTCATTAAGTTTTGACATAAGCTCAACATAATCTCGACACTAGCTACTATCGAGGATTAATGGAGAAGCTCGACACAAGCTTGATCTGTCAAGAACTAAGAATTTAGAATTCTCAGATATGAATTTCTGCCCATGATGACTTGAATGATTAGGGTTTCTCTCTCTACAACCCTAGTTATATATAAGACTTATTTTAAAATTTATAAAGTACAAAAACAGAGACCTAACACTCATATACTCTGTGTGAATCTACTGCATTTGTACGCCTTAAGGTTTTGTAAACAAGTGCTTCATGATCTTCATCGTTTATGAAGTGAAAAACTTTTTAGCCAACAACAATCAATTAAGTTGCTGGAGTTAGTCACATAGTGGGATCTGTGTAAAGGAGCTAGTCACAAATTAGAGATTTGTACAGAGCAAAATGGTTAGCTACAAGATCAAGTTCAATTGGGTATTGAAACAGAAGTTCAACTGTAGGTTGATATTTTAGGATAGGATAGGGCAGTGGTAAGATTCCTCATACTTGTAACCGCTTGATTATTGATTAGTAGATTCTTAAGAGTGGTGACCTTAAATTCATCCGATGGGGTTTTTGCCTTGTGAGATGTTTTCCCCATTCGTCAACATATCACCGAGTTATTTATTTTCTACTGCATATTAGTTAGTTGGTGATTTTTCGGTGCCTCCATGATTTACATGTAATTTGACCTAATTAATCAATTTGGGTAATTAACTTAATTAACCGGGGTTAAACTTTTTGAGCCCAACAAGTGGTATCAGAGTGGGCACACTCTAATTAGGTTTTAATCTATGCTGTGTGATCCATTGACCCCCTGTTGTCATGGATACAAATTACATGAACAATTCTTTTTCTAATAGTCTCTCTCATGACACTAACATTGATGCTCTTTAGTTTCTCAAGACACATAAGTCTAATGCTTATTTGAAATTGATTTTTTTGCTAGTTGAAAAAGATTTGTATATGGATGATTTATTGAAATCAGATCTAGTGACAAAATAGTTGATTCTTGAAAAAAGCAAACTTCAAAGAGGACTAGACTATCTCAAAAGGTGCTTGTGCAAGGCTGTTGGTAAAAGAAAGGCAAGAGCTCGAATAAAGTTATTCAAAAGAGGGTGCAAAGAAAGAACTTTGCCATATGATCTGGCTAATAACATGAAGTATGTTTTATGATGCATACTGCTCTAAAAATAATGGAGACCTGTTTGTGGTATCTTGATAGTGTCTATTCAAGCCATATGACTAGAGGCTGTTCAAGACAATGTCACTTTTGATGATGGAAGCAAATCCTAGATAAAAGGAAAATAAATCATCTTCTTGCCTGGATTACCTGACATTGCAAATGTTTTATATGTAGAAGGGTTGAGAGTGAATCTGCTGAGCATAAGTGAAATTTGTGATCAAGAATTTATGGTGTTGTTCTTCAAAGGAAAATATCTAGTACTTAATGAATTTGCAAATAACTTATAGGTTGGATTTGTAGTCTAGATAATGCTATGGTCTTGCTCCAGATGCTGAAAATAGTCTGTATAGCATTCGGATGCCAATGAAAATTTATGGCACCAAAGGATGAGACATGTAAGTTACAAGCAACTGTCAATAGTGTCCAAGAAGGAAGCCGTGTTAGGCATTCCCAAGCTGGTTAAAGTCAATAATGTTGTATGTGGGACCATGTCAACTTCGGGAAAACAGATAAGAGCTCATCATCATGCAACCTTAACCACAACCACAGCAAGACCACTTGAGCTACTCCATATTGATCTCATGGGTTGTACTAGAATAGAATCTCTAGGAGACAAGAGATACATTATGGTTGTGGTAGATGACTTTACCAAATTCACATGGGCAATTTTGCTAAGGTTTAAGTTTGAAGCACCTCACCAAATAGAAACCTTGTGTAAAAGACTTGCCAAAATGAGAAAGGAGTAAGTGTAAATCGCCTTCGGAGTAATCAAGGAAGAGAATTTGAAAACTCTCAATTGCAGCAATCTACACTAAAGTTGGCATAGCTCAAGAACTTTCTACTCCTATTACTCCTCGACAAAATGGAGTAGTTGAGAGTAAGAATAGAGTTATTCAAGAGATGGCTAGAGCTATGATGCACAACAAAGATGTTGATAAAAATTTGTGGGGTGAAACTGTGAACACTGCATGTCATATTGTGAACAAAGTGTACTTCAAAACAGGAACAAAGAAAACTCCATATAAGCTGTGGAAAGGAAGAAAACCAAATGTAAAGTATTTCAGAATATTTGGTAGCACTTGCTTTATCTTGAAAGATAGAGAAAATGTGGGAAAGTTTGACACACGAAGCAATGAAGGGATTTTTCTTGGTTACTCATCCTCTAGCAAGGCTTATAGAGTTTTCAACAAGAGGACAAGTAAAGTCATGGAGATTGTGAATGTTGTAATTGATGAAACCTCAACTTCCACCACAAAAAAGGAGGTTGATCAATTGTCGAAATCTACTCTTCCTTTAGCACCTAAAAGTGACAAAGTTGAAGAAGATCCTTCTCCTTCTTCCATACCAAGTATTGCTCAATCATCTGATAGCAACCCTGTTGAGGATACTCCAGTACCAACCACTCCTCCTTGTGGGTGCCACGACTACTTGTTCCCCTCCTTGGGGAGGATGAAAGGGGGAGTACGCCTCGGGCAAGTGGATCGGGGCGGAGAAAAGACGGAGTCCGCCACCTAGTTTAGGCCTAGGACCCATTTACATAGCGCCCTTATATGGAAGGACTAAGTCTACAAATGTTTTATATGTAGAAGAGCTAAGGGTAAATTTGTTGAGTATAAGTCAAATTTGTGATCAAGACTTTATGGTATTGTTCTCCAAAGGAAAGTGTCTAGTACTTACTGAACTAGGAGAGCAATTTATTGGTGGAATTCGTACTCTGGATAATTGCTACAGTCTAGTTCCAGATGCTGAAATAGTTTGTAATAGTATTCAAATGCCCAATGAAGATCTATGGCACCAAAGGATGGGACATGCATGCCATAAGCAACTATCAATCTTACCAGGGATTTGCTTCCATTATCAAATGTAACATTACCACCCTTTTTTGGTTCAAATGTTTTGAAGAGAGAACGATCACCAGTTACATGTCTTTAACAACCACTATCAAGATACCATAAACATGTGTCCATTACTTTAAGGGAAGTATGCATCATGAAACACACTTCATGTTTATTAGCCAAGTCATATGGTATGGTTCTTTCTTTGTAACCTTTGCTAGATAACTTTAACCGAGCTTTCGTCTTTCTTTTACCAGCAGCCTTGTGTATGCACCTTTTGAGGCAATCTAGACTTCTTTTGCATTTTTCGAGAATCAACTATTCTTTCACCTGACTGATTCCATCAAATCATCCATATACAAATCTTTTTCAACCAACAAAAACATCAATTTCAAATAATTGTTAGACTTACATGTCCTGAGAAACTGAAGAACATTAATGTTAGAATCACGAGAGATATTATTAGAAAAATATTCGTTCATGTAATTTGGATCCATGCCAATAGGGGCCAATGGATCACATAACATAGATTAAAACCTAATCAGAGTGTGCCGCGCTGATACCACTTGTTGGGTTAAAATAGATTGACCTTGGTTAATTAATTCAATTACCGAAGTTGATTAATTAGGTCAAATTAAATGCAAATCGTGGATACACTAATAAATCACCAATAACTAATATGCAGCAGAAAGTAAATAACTCGGTGATTTGTTGACGAATGAGGAAAACCTCTTGCAAGGTAAAAACCCCATTGGGTGAATTTAAGGTCACCACTCTCAAGAATCCACTAATCAATAATTAAGCAGTTACAAGTATAAAAAATCTTACCAATATCCTAGACTATCCCAAAATACCAACCTACAGCTAAACCTTCACTTCAATACCCAATTAAACTTGATTTTGTAGTAGAGTTCTTTGTTTTGCACAAATCTCTAATCTGTGACTAATTCCTTTGCATGGATCCCAGTATGTGACTAACTCCATCAACTTGATAGATTGTTGTTGGTTGCAAAGTTATTCACTTCATAGACGATGAATATTAGGAAGCACTTGGTTCCAAATCCCTAAGGCGTACAAATGCAGTAGTTTCGCACAGAGTATATGAGTTCAAGGTCTCTGATTTTGTACTGGATGACTTTTAAAATAAGCCTTATATATGATTAGGGTTATAGAGAGAGAAACCCAAATCATTCAAGTCATCATGGGCCGAAATTCAGATCTGAGAATTCTGAATTTGTAGTTTTCGACTGATCGATCTTGTGTCAAGCTTCTCCATTAGTCCTCGATAACAGCTTGTGTCAAGCTTGTGTAGAGCTTTAATGAAACAACTTTTCTTCACTTGTTTCTTAGATCAAACTTCATGTCTTTAATGATACCACTTGATATGTTTGAATAACATACTTCTTGATACATTAAACCCAACTTAGATCTACCCAATTACAAGTAAAGTGCGTTTTGTTGAAGGATTAGCCAATTACATAGAAAATATGACCTAACAAAGTTGACCTTTTGCATTTCAAGTGCCCCTTACCCTTTTTTTTTATTATGTAAATTTCAATTTTGTTTGTTTTGTATATTTTGCTTTGAGATAACAAAAGGAGATTATTCCTTCTCGCCCTATCCATGTTACCTTGGAAGGGAGCAAGATGTACTTATTTTGTTCATGAACTATGCGCAGCTTTCTCAAAGGTCACATGCTTTGGATGTGTTTTGTTGGTGGAATTATTGCCCTTGTTAAAGGGAGCTCTAAAGATGATTAAGCCTTTGTGACATTTGAGAAATTATTCTCTCTCAAATGGAGATTATTCTTTCTCGCCTTATCCATGTTACCTAGGGGAGCAAGAATTACTTATTTTGATCATGGGCTATGCGCAATTTTCTCAAAGGTCACATGCTTTGGATGTATTATGTTGGTGGAATCATTGCCCTTGTTAAGGGGGACTCTAAAGATGATCAAGCCTTTGTGACATACATATTTGAATGAGATAGCCACAATCATATGATTCTCACTTGGTTTTGGAACATGTGCATTCCTACACTTCTATGCATAGGCTCCTCTTGTTCTCCACGCATACTCTAATGTTGATTGGGTAGGAAACCCACTGATTGACAGTCCACCACTGGTTATTACTTTCTTCTTGGCTTATCTCTGATATCTTGGCAAAGTAAGAAACTATTTGTTGTGGTACACTCTAGCACTAAAGCTAAAAATTGTACCCTTGCTGACATCACATTTGAATTCTTTTTGGCTTTGTTGGCTTCCCAAGGATTTAGGTGTGTTCACATCGTTTGTCACTCTTAGAAATAACCAAGATTCATTGTCATTTTATCTATCATCACCTACTCTAGGGCTCTCTCAAGTTGTCATATGTCTCCTCTCAAGATCAATTAGCAAATATCTTCACCATGTTACACCTTACAAGATGCCTTTGTGCTTCAGTTGACAAACTCAAGTTAAATCCCTCATGCTCCTTGATGAGTTTGAGGGGGAATATAGGGACAAAATGGGCTTTTGCCCTTTTCAACCAAACTAATTAGCCTTATGCCCTCATTTCCAAACTAAATAGGGAAATGTCCCTCTTTTAAAACTCGATTTTTGATAAATCGAGTTAGGTCCTATAGCGGCGTTTTTAAGGACCTATAGTGACGTTTTTCAAGACCTATAGTGGCGTTTTGTAACTCGATTTATATGAAATCGAGTTATAGGTAAAAAAAATTAAAAAAATTGCCTATAACTCGATTTAATGGAAGTCGAGTTAAAAAACGTCACTATAGGTCTTGAAAACGTCACTATAGGTCCTTAAAAACGCCGCTATAGGGCTCCAGATTTTTTTTTTTTTATAACTCGATTTATCAAAAATCGAGTTTTAAAAGAGGGGCATTTTCCTATTTAGTTTGGAAAGGAGGGCATAAGGCTAATTAATTTGGTTGAAAAGGGCAAAAGCCCATTTTGTCCGGGAATATAGTAATGTATATTAGTGTTAGGTTCGTTAGGCTTTAGGCCCATTTATGTTTTCTTGTATTACACATACTTGTACAATACTTGCAGTACAATCATATATTCTTGTATTACACTCTTGTGCCTCTATATAAAGGTACTTCTGTACAATTTGTTTGTGAGGAATACAATACAATCTTTTCATTATTTCTAACACTATGAAGTGGCAAATAATTGGGACACCATTATAAAAAATGAATGTTATAATAAAGAACAATTGGTCACTTTTTAATTAGGTTCATTTACCTGGGAGGGGGGAGAAGAATCTTCATGGGATGGTAAGTTAGCCACACCCTAGGCATCATTTTAAATGTGTTAGATAAGACTTTAGGAGAGTTTATCCCAAGAAGATAAGATGGATATTGGTAGGGTTGCTCAAGGGGCTTAACTTGTACATGTCGGCTCACGCGGCCATCAAACTTCTTTTTGACTTCCTATGCTTCGGTCATTTTCAAAGCATATCCATTACTACTATTTTCTTTGCAACTCATTTATTATAGAATCATGTGCTCGCTGGATAATTAAACTGTGCACTGGTACATGCTTTTGCTTTGATTTGAGATATGAATTGATGTCAAATAGTATGTGATAATCTTTGAAATATTTATCACGTTTTGCAGTGGATAATGTTTTTCTTCTAAAAAAAATTGGTACTTTAGTCAGGTTCAAACGAAATCTTCTTTGACAACGTAACAAAAAGGAATATCTATGAAATGATTCTCAAAAAAAAAAAAAAAAAGGAATATCTATGAAATTGACAACCTCGGAGATACACGAGTTTCATACATATATGACTTCATCCACACAAGCCATGGGATAAAACTATAGTGTCTAGCTACTGTCTAGTTATGTCTCTCTCCCCTTCAATTTGCTTATAATTTTTGTATTTTAGATTTCATTCTCGCCTAATATTGCAAGGATAAATCAATGGATGCCGATGTAAAATGTTTTTCCAGTCGGGTTTTTCCTTCTCTTTTCCCCTTGAGTGAAGGTCTAAGGATAAGGAGTACGAAACAAACCACAAAAGTAAACATCAATAATCATAAACTCTAGATGGAGTAAACAAGATACAGGTTTATTCTAAAATTGATATGAATATTATAATTCACCTCTAAGTGATTTGACACTACCATAATTTTGATCACAAACTTTTGATAGCTACATTTGACCAAAGATTTTTTTTCCTTTTTATTATTTATTTTTTTAGAAGTGATATATGGGTCATTTTAACGGGTGTTCTTGGGAGGATTGTTAATAAACCATTTTAGAAAATTTTTGACACTACTTTTGTGGAAAACATAAAAATTAAAAAAAAAATCGTCAAAAAATTAATTACTTTTTCTTTTTCAGTAAAAATTTTCTAAAAATATTTATTAAACTAAGGAAAATGCTAATGAATGCCTTTAGTGTACGTTTGGATAAATGAATTTTGATAACTTATTTTATTATTCAACTTATTTTTGCTACTATTCATGGGTCCCACTGTA
Source organism: Quercus aquifolioides (assembly GCA_019022515.1). NCBI lineage: Eukaryota > Viridiplantae > Streptophyta > Magnoliopsida > Fagales > Fagaceae > Quercus > Quercus aquifolioides. Next base: position 75,978,295 of record CM032333.1, read on the forward strand.
CTATTTTAACTAACTTTTACTTTTATCTACAAGTACTTTCAGCAAAAAGTTTTCAGTTTCAGCAAAATAAATTGTTTCCAAATAGCCACTTAGGGCATTGGTTAATAATCTATTTAAAGAAATTTTTTATGGGAAAAGAAAAAAAAAAGCAATTAATGTTTTGACAATTTTTTTTTTATTTTTCATAAAAGTGGTGTAAAAATTTACCTAAAATGGATTGTTAACTAATGCCTTAAAGACACTTGTTAGACCCTTAAACTAATACCTTTAGGGCATCCGTTTCCCTAATATATTTTGTTCTGATAATCATTGTTTACAATGGGGGAAAATTATGGGTTGGACAAAGGAAGGTATTCCTCAAGCCACACTCAAAGCCTTCCTTCTGCTTTGAAAACTTTGCCAACTCACGAGACAGCATCATTACAACTTTTTGGACACAGAGGAAAAATAAATACATTCAAAGCTAACTAAACGCATCCTGAGATCATCATCAATTAGTAGAAAATCCTCAGCAAAGCAATCAATCTCTCTGTTGATCAAAAATACCAACCCCACTCTTCTCACTCCACAATCATTCCCAATAAACCAATCTCTTTACATCATTGCATAGCCCTTAAGAGAGTTCCTGTACTCAATCTGTGTAGCAGGAAAGGGTACTAATTCTTTCACACATTGCAGCAAACAAATGACCCTAACCATTCTGAATTAGAGATCCAATGCACAAAATGGGCTTTTGCCCTTTTCGGGAAAATTATATAGCATTATGCCCCCCTTCCCAAACTAATTAGGAAAATGCCCCTCTTTTAAAACTCGATTTTTGATAAATCGAGTTAAAAAAAAAAAAAAATTCTTAGGCCCTATAGTGACGTTTTAAGGAGCCTATAGTGACGTTTTGAGGACCTATAGTAACGTTTTTTAACTCGACTGCAATGAAATCGAGTTATAGGTAAAAAAACGTCACTATAGGTCGATTTCATTGCCTACAACTCGATATCATTGAAGTCGAGTTAAAAAAATGTCACTATAGGTCCTTAAAACGTCACTATAGGATCCTTAAAAATGCCACTATAGAGCCTAACTCGATTTATCAAAAATCGAGTTTTAAAAGAGGGGTATTTCTCTAATTAGTTTGGGAAGGAGGGTATAATGCTATATAATTTTCCCGAAAAGGGCAAAGGGCAATTTTGTCCGAGATCCAATACCTCCATCTAGATTAAGCTTGAACGAGAGACTTGACACGTTTAGCTTCAAAAGCCAAACATTAGGGATTCAAAATGTAACAATTGAAAATGTTTGTGGGAATAAATTATGATTTGGTCAAACCAAAAGTAGATAAATTTTTTGTCTCAAAAAATATAAAAATATATTCATTAGAAGTTTAGTTACGGCGAGGGAGGAGAGATTTGAACTTTAAATGTCATGCACACATCATAAGGTGCCAACCAGTTGAACTATATGATTCTTGCCTACATTTTTATAAATTAGCTATTATAAATCATACATTATATAATAAAAGTTTGGTCCTGGAAGCCATAGTTACTTCAAATTAATAGTGGATGAAGTGAAGCTATCGCGATAGTGAGTGTTTTACTCTTTGCTTAGGAACTCCACCTCTCTTCTATCATTCTTGAGGGTGATTCCGAAGTAATCATCAAATCGTTGTTAAGTGAGGAGATCTCTTTTGCTTCATATGATCATCTTGTAGATGAGGCCAAACTTCTAGCAGGTACCTTTATTTAGGTTAAAATTTTCATTATTAGGATATAAGGTTAACCTTTTTAGACATGTTAGTGGTCTATCGATGTAAATAGAGGATATTCCTCCACACTTTAGTGTTGTAGTCTTAGTCAACTTGGATGAATTATCTTAATAAAGGCTATAGTCTACTTCTAAAAATAAAAACTAAATTTTCTCCATGACAAGTGTCTGCACTCTCATTAATCATTAAGATAGTATTTTTCACTGATAATATTAAGATATTTTATCCCAAATTAAATTGTATCACCAATAATTTATTGTATGTAAAACTCTATCATCTAACTTTCAAGAAATATCAAATTCTACTTCAACTGAAATTCTATTACCAACGCTTTGAAATTTTTTTTATTACCAACAGTTTCAAGTAATTTAAGACAAAATTCAATATTTTATTAGCTAAATTGCGAGTTTAAGGGGATATTATAAAATAAAATAAATTATTAAAGTGTCAAGTAAACAAAAAAAAACTTCATCACATGTTTTATTATTCAACATCAAGCCATATAAATAGATGATTTTACAAAAGAGAAAAAAATGTTTAAATTCAAAAGAAACCTAATCTTTATATACTTACGATAAGATTTATTTAAAGACTAATATAACAATTCATCTTAAACTTATCTATTTACCAATCCACAAATAACAAGAAATACAAGCTTAAAATTACAAAAATTTAATAAAAGAGAGGAACATAAAATTCCATCCTTAATTTTATCATTACCCTTAAATGCATCCTTTGGAATGTTGCTCTTTCTCCTCCCTCACCCCCCCCCCCCCCCCATCCCTCCTTTTTATTTATTTATTATTTTTAAAACCATCTTCAAGCTTCTCGTAAGTCATAACTATTGAAGAGGAGAAAATAAGTTGATGGATCCAAATAAGGTTGATGGACGGGCCCATCATGTGCAAGACTCGGTGAGGACGGATTTGTTGGCCACGTCAGGCAGAATCCCTATATGGAAATACTTGCGGCATACACCACAGAATCCTGGGGTAAATAGAGTCCTAGCACAATTAGGGTTCTAGAAACTGCATGCATTAATGGAGATCTTCTTTATAAGGAAAAGACTTGTCCATCACGTTTAGGATTTCTGAAGAAGACTCGTACATGGAAAGGACTTTAATTCCACGGAAAAGAGGTCAACTATCGACTACTATAAAAGCCCCAATACCCTCATAAATCAAGGTACGCATAATTTCCCCTCTCTAGCACTCTAGAGTTGTGAGAATATTTTTGACTTAGCCTTCGGAGGGTATTTGGCCGGCACCACACCGGTGCTCTCTGCGAGGTTTTTCTTCTTCGTATTGTGCAGGTTCACGTTCGAACGCGTAGGTATCGTGTAACTCACTGGTGAATTTCTCGGCATCATCAACTATTATTCCTTGGTTACCACTTACCTTCTTCTTGAATAACCTGTACTATAAAGAATGCTTTTCCTCCAAAATGACAACTAGTCAAAGGAATTTTTTCCTGATCTAGTTTTTGGGTATTTGTTTTCAATGAACCACTTGGGTGTTGACTAGTTTGTCCTTTGAGATATCTTGATTCGTTAATTAGATTATACAAATCTTCAATTTGATCACAATCTTAACCTCCTGCAAGTTAATTAAGACCTGTTTGGCCATTGTGACATCTTTATTCATTTTGATTGACTGAATCTTTAATTTGGTCACAATTTACATCGTAAGTTGATTCAGGCAAGTGTTCAATGTAGAAAACATCTCTCGCATCTCCGTATGCATGTATTGTTGCCAGAATCTAATAACTCTAAGCTTAGCTCAAACCATGAATTGTCCAAACATGTCTCTAATACCAATTGATATGTGCCTAATTTTTTAATTGGTTACTTCAAGCCAGTTCAAGGGAACCAAAACCTCCAAGTTAATAAATGTACTACTTCTAGAGAGTGCAAACCTCCAAAGTGAAATTTCACTCAATAATAATATTGTTCACCATATATACTTTATTATTTAAAATCAAGACATATAAATAGATGTCTTTACAAGATAAAACTAACATTTAAATTCAAAAGAAAACTAATTTATATTTACTACAAGTAAATAAGATTTATTCATCCTATCCTTATTTATTTACGGAACCCCAAATAACAAAAAATATAATATGAAAATGATAAAATAAAATAAAATAGAGACACATAGCGCATCACTATTAAAAACAAAAAACAAAAGTTGCCACTATTTATTTAACTTAAAAATAAAATAAAATAAAATAAGAAAGAAAGAAAGAGGAGTTGCCACTCTTTGATGAAAAAATGCATAGAAAGAAAATATGACTATAAAGTGAACTAGATATTATAAAAGATAGGAAATATTAACCAATGCTCTTAGGACATTAATTTAGGATCTATTTTTAGAAATATTTTATTGGAAAAATGATAAAATAATAAATGTTTGTTGGCAACTTTTTATATTTTTCATGAAAATGATGTTAAAACTTTCCTATTATGGTTTATTAACCATTATCCTAAGAATATCCGTTAACATGACTCATAAAAGATATGACAAAGTTAAGCTCTAAACTGATTTTGGAATTATCTTCTCTAACTCACTATGTGATGATATATAAGATTATGTGTATTTTTTTAAATAAATCACGTGATTTCTTATAACTTATTTAAATAATGCATATAAATAGCTTTATAATTTGCTCTATAGTCCCCCCCCTCCCCCAAAAAAAAACTCTATAATATTGTGGAAGAAATTGGTACAGGCCTAACTTTATACTAAAAGATAAAACAGGTAAAATTTATTATCGGTCTAATTAATATGTTCTCTTATAACACACATTAATTATTTATTTTTAAAAAAAATTTATGAAAAATTAAAAAAACTGTCAAAACAGTTAATTACTTTTTAATTTTTTCATAAAAAATTTCTTAAAATAATTTACTAATTTATACCTTAGTAAATCCCATTTATTATCTCTTTTATAGAGCCATCGGCAAATCTACCTCAGAAAATCTATCTCAATCTCTATCCTTTCCTACCACGTTTCACTACTACATTGCTAATTACACAACGTGTCCTTAGCATAACTCACAGATTCAGAGTCCATTATCGACCAAGCTTTCATGAACGTTGACCACATCTGAACTAGGGACCTCCAAGTTAGCTTGGATCACATGTCGGAAAGACACACTTGCCAATGCAGTATTTGGTAGGATCGATCTTTCATATCAAATAGGAATATGTACCTCTGTGCCCACGATATTGATATTTGATACTGGTCCGTCCTCAACGATCTTTCTAATTAGTAATTAACAAGACTTAAGGCAACTTAGGTCTCACCATAATGATGACTATTCTTGATTGATGTATGACATTTCCTAAACATTTCCTTTTCTTTATCCTATTTTCTTCTTTTGTAGGACCCTAATACCAGAGGTTTGATATAGAAGGTTGAAAGAGAAGGTTTGATATACCAGTGGTTTGATATATACAAGTCTATTATATATTTTATATTTTAATTAGTCGGTTGCATTTTTATTTTTTTAAGTCTAATAGTTAATTTTTTTTTTAAACAAAGTCTAATAGTTAATTAGGTTATTAGTATTTTTATTTACATTTTAGAGTATTTTTTTTTTAATAAATCATTAGAGCTTCCACTGACAATTTCTATCCTAAGGAGATTATTTTGATGAATGAAAGCCTTTGCTTTTTTTTTTCGCGTGGTGATGATGGCAAAGAAGCCCTTTTTTGTTTTGCGGAAAGTCGGCAAAGAAACCATTGCTCACACTTAGGTTTTATCTTTATGTTTTTGTGTTGTTTAATTTTTCTTTGTTGAGTTCTGACTTGTCTTACATTAAGGTCGAGTTTTGATACGAAAGTGAAGATAATGTCACGTCTTAATCTCATAAATCTAAAATATATATTGATATATATCAAATAAGAGATATAAAATTTAAACCCCCCGACACTTTGAAAAAAAAGCTACCTTACCCTAGAGGCAGGAAAATCACCTAATTCTGATAGCACTTATTAACTTCTAGTTCTGGGTGGACCTTCTGTCCGCATCAAACGATCACATTGACATGGAATAATATATTACTGTTCCGAAAGCATGTGTCTATGAAGGCAGGTGCACCTGCGTGTACGAAATATGATGACTTCTTAATTATTGAAGCTGTAACCATATTGAGATTTCATCTCTGCATACCATTTTTTTAGGGTTCTAGAGAGAGAGAGAGAGAGAGATTTAAAGCAAACAATAATAGAAGTACTTGTGTGGACTGCGCAGATGTGGTGATGTCATTCAATGATCTTTAGCTTTTAAAAATTGGGTTTGAAGGTTTAGGTCCGGTGGGGATCTATTTATTTTGCTGAAGTTAAAAATTTTTACTGAAAATACTATAAATAAAAATATTAAAAAGTATGGTGAAATTTATAAATAATAATAAAAATAAATTAAATAATAAAATAATTTGACAAAAATAATTTTTACCAAAAGTTAACGTAATGGGTAAAAATAAAAATAAATAAATGTGGCTTGTGATGCATAAAATAAGGGTTTGTGAAGCTCATTTATAGCGTCATAGGTCAAAGGTAAAACTAAAAATTCCTTGAACATGGGTCACATCAAAATTGAAGCCAGTGATGCAAGGAACCAATTGATGAGCTGTTGTGTGCCCAAATTATTGAAATGGTGTACCATGCGTCTAATCTTTTTGTTATGTACTACTATGAAGTTCTGAACACAAGAATGGAACGTCAAGTTCATACTTAATTGTGGGGATGCTCCACATGTTTTAATTTTTAATACACCAGTCACCAGTTCTCTCATTTATTGAGAGGGCCTAGCACGTAAGATCTAGAAAATCAACACGAGGCCGAAAGAAAAATAAATATACATAATTAAATTTTCTGTTAGAATCAGAAATTTCTTGGGAGAGTACAACACCTTTTTGTTTTTCAGAAAGTACATACCTAAAAATTCGTTTTTATTGTAAATTTTTTTTTTTTTTTTTTAAAAGTAGATACTAATTTCCTTGTTTAATTTACACTATCTAATTAATACTATATTACACAAAGTTGTGTACCTAAACAACAAACACAGTTGTTGTTCCTCACAAACTGTTTGGTAAGGACAAGATTGATATATGCCTTTTCGATAATAAACAAAGAAATAAGAACAAAAACATAATCTAATTCCTTGAACTTGAATGTGATTATCTTTCTTTCTTTCTTTTTTGTTTTAGGACTTTGAAAGTCTACCTAATTGATTCATCAAAAAAAATGATTGATTGACTACGTAATTATACCATATTATAAATGAAAAAAAAAAAACAGTAGCATATAATAGATTCAAACAGGGTGACCAAAATTGTGAGGTTATGGATGAGTTTGGTGTGTACATCTCCGATTCTCCATACCTAAGACCTATTACCTTTTAAAATAGAGGCACCCAAATTCCAATGCCTCATAGCCCAGATTCATGCACATTAATCTGCAAACAGAAAAAAGCTTCCCCACACTGAAAATATATGCCTAAACAAATGATGAAAAACAGTGAAAAATATGTGCATCACAATGTGTCTCATATAATTGTACAAATTTAGTGAACTTTATCTGGATAAAAGACAAGTGTCGTTGATACAAGAAATTGGAATAATTGGCCGGCATATTGATATATTGATATGGTAATAAGTTAATAATAAGATATTTTATGGGGTGTTTGGTTTGTATTTTCAAACAACCATTTTCAGTTTTTAAATAATATTTCATATTTTTTCACACACTTGTTTATCAACACGTAATTTTACAAATATTTTTAAATTTTTAAACACATTTACCAAATAGATCCTTAAAATTCCCAAAACCCTATTATAAAAAAAATAAAAATAAATTAAATGTGTTTATTGTTATTTTCAATGACGTCTTTCTCGTTTAAAATAATGAGAAATAGTCTATTCAAACATTAATGCAATTGTTGCTGTAGTACAACTTTGACATTGCGGTCTACATATTTCATATATTTTTTTGAACAACCATTTTAGAATAAGAGTATAAAATAAATATTTAAATGGTACCACACCAAAATTTTCAATGCCTTTCTTTTAGGTCCTAGAGCATAATATAATAAGTAATAAACAGAAAGGTTGGCTAATGACGAACCAATTTCATTTCTTGTGTTAATTAATTATAAAGATTAAAAATTGACCTTTCACTGATTCCATGCATGCACCACAATACTACAAGTTGACATAACATATAAATGGGACCTCCAATAATCAAAAACAAAAAAACAAATTTTCTTTCTTGTAGCCGAAAGAAATGAGAACCGATCAAAGTCTTTTTAAGTTTTGGATAAAAGTCTAGGCACTCAAAAGAAAATGTTTTTTTTTTATATATATATTTTAAAATACCAACATTGTCTGCCAATAAAAATAGCTCTGCTCCTCAGAATAAAGAATGAGAATTGAAAGTTTTGAAACCCCAAATTCGATGCAATAATATGAATGGGTGATTATTTATTTATTATTATTATTTTTAAATTGCTACCAACATGTCTCTAATTGGCTAAACAATTTGGGTCATTCTAATATTATCTTTTTAAAAATATATTTTTTTTTATTTTTGATAATTTAAAATAATATTTGGGGTGATGGGGGGTGGTGGTTAAGGCATAACTGACCCATACAATCAATGATGGAAAAGTTTGGAATAGAAAAGAGAATCAGAGAGAGAGAGAGAGAGCTAAGAGGGCAACAGATTGACAAGAACAACACAGAGAGGTAGATAGAGATTAGAAACTTGAGGAATGGAAAGGAAACTGTGGATACCCGTTGTCCAACCTGGCACTGACATATCTTACTGCTACCTTCAACAATACTTCCCCTCTAAACCCTAAAAAAGTTAAAAATTAAAAAAAAAAAAAAAAAAAAAAAAACACTAATGATAATAATAGTACGACCGACATGGAAAGCTACGAATTGTAAGAGACCACATCATGGGTACAAGGACCTGGTTGTCCCTGGTCACCCATGCACGCGTAGTCCCGATAGCAAGTGGACTGCCGTTTTAACACGTATGTTCTTTCATCATCCCCTCCCCACCCATAGCTCTAGCCTCTAAGATCTTTTAGAAGAAGTAAAGCCAATAAGTCTCAAAATAATATGGACTAAAATTAACCTTACAAATTTCTTGAGTGACAGAGTAAGAAGGGTGAGTTTATATAAATTTAAAATTTTACTATTTAAAATTTGTCATATGAGTAAGTTGTGATAATTAAAGTTATAAGTTTTGTTATTCTATTTGTGTTATTCATTTTTTTTTTTTTTTTTGGGGTAAAAGAGGATTGCATTAAAGAAAACTAAGGAACAAGCATAGTCTCAGGACAGTTCCCATTTAAATGCAGACCATTTGACTCAGCTAAGAAAATATCAACAACGTCCACAGGCCGACAACTAAAAAGATTAGACTGATTCTCTTGGGCTGCTCCTATTCTGACAAGCTTGCCAGTAGTTCTGCTTGCTTCTTGAAAACTGTGTTTATTCAATTTCATAACTCGATGAGTTGACTTGAATGATTGTGAGTGATTGATACTTTCTAACTACGTCCGATGAATTTTGGTCTGTTACTAACCATCACACAAATTGATTAAAAAAATGTTAATAAATGTTCTTGTAAAAGTATTGGTTTACAAAATATTTTTAAAAACCTTTTATAAGAAAAGAAAAATATAACTGATTTGTTTAATAGTTTTTTTATATTTCTCATGAAAATATTATCAATACTTTCATAAATTGGTTCATTAACAAATGATCTAAGGTATTGATTTAAAATATATTTTTAAAAACTTTTTTAGGTGAAAAGAAAGAAAGTAACTGATTTTTTTTTTTAGAATGGAATAGGTTTTTTTTTTTTTTTTCATAAAAAATAATATTAAATTTTTTTTTTAAATGAAGTATTAATAAATGCCCAAATAACTCATTATGGAATTGGATATGAAAACAGGTGCTTCGGTAGAATTATTGGGAAAAGGCTGCTTTGCTTTTTCTTTTTTTAATTATTATTATTTATTTTTTGGGGATACAAAAGGATCTTTGGAGGGGTCAATTCTATCACACGCCCCTGATGGGGTGGGTGCCCCCACCTTGGATTTTCAACTTTTTGAAGTTGGTCAGAAATATTGACCACATTATAATGACAGTCTTGACTATAACGATAGAAGTATTACTTTTTGATAATGAGAAAAATTATGATACGGCTTTTATAACCCCAAAAGATTGTAACTTCATTTTCACCATCAAAGGTGGATGGACTTTTTATCAAAAAAAAAAAAAAAAAGGTGGATGGACTTTTTGGTGGTTTGGTGACAATGCCTCACACTCTTACACAATTTGATTGGAGTTTATCTTCTGAATTTAAATATTTGGGTGGTTGATTTTGGTTCATTTATATGCTTATTGTGATCCTAATAGGATTGAGATTATACTATAATTGAATTTATTTAGAGAGTGTCTGCAATTCTCTGTATAGTAGACCTCTTAAATTTGGTTTCTTAATGTGGGTTCTATTTAATTTAACTAATAAAGTTTTTTGTTATTGAATAAGATATTTGAGATTCAAATCTCTATATAAAAAACTAATTAGTATCTAACAATAAAGAGAAATTATCATGGAGTAAACGTTATAGTTTAAAATTGTATTATCTTTGGAAAAAAAAAAGGTTTTGTAATGAATAATGGTTATTAGGGTCATATCAGAATAGAGTTTCCACTACTAGTTGTCCATTTTCTTTATAAAATATATATATATATATATATATATATATATATATATATATATATATATATATATATATATATATATTGTTTTAATTCTATTTTGGAATCATAAACTATTTTTATTTTTAATATAATATTTTAGTTTAATCCATTAGTCACAAAAGTCTAAAAAGTTTAATGTTTTGCTTACAAGTTAAAATAAGTGGAGAGACATTTGAAGTGAGCGCTCTATATTAGAAAGAAAACTATATTAGAAAGAAAACCTAATAATGCCATTAAGCTACAAAATTCATGATGTCATTAAACTGTTGTACTTTTTTTCAATAAAACTGTTGTACCTTCTATATTTACATATGTTGTATATCAATCTCTAAATTATTTAAAATATTTTACTAGTTTTTTTTTTTTTTTTTTTTTGAGGTAGTTTTTCAACATATGGGGCCCTTTTATCATTGACTAAGACACCAATTAAATTTTTGTGTAAGCAAAAATATAACCCTAAATCTTTTATTTGACGACAAAATATTTTACCAGTTGAACTAACTCGAACCTACATTTTACCGGTTAATTTATCTGAAAGCCACCGAATGTTGTATATTTTAATTACCTATTATACTCATTAACAAGTTTTTATTCACCCTATGAAGAAAAGCATCTAATGATGATTTTATGACTATATCAACATGTATCTTATAGCCCTCATGTGCGAGAGGGTCATGATGAAATATTCCACAATTCAATCAATCCGTGCACAATTAAGGGGAGATCATCAAATGGACCCCTATCAATGCTGCTATGGTTGCGTCGCATTCCTTCAAAAGCTTCTTATAATGTTTTATTTGTCTTTATTTTATACATACTTTTATGAATCAGAACTTAACTGCATGAAAAAAAAAAATTGTAGAGTAAAAAAAAAAAATGGTCCCCCACAGAGAGAGAATCTTTTTGTAATTAGAAGGTATATATCATACTGTTGTTGATGGCAATCTTTTTCAGTCCAATCCAACTGGACCCTTTTTCGACAGTTAATATCTTTGCTACTATTTAAAGTTAGGTAACCTTGAAATTATAGTCAACTTTTCATTCCCATGTATATGTTCCTAGTCATCTATGTTCATTGCTTATTTAATATTTAAATTATCTTTTTTTTTTTTTTTTACCAAAATATCTAGGTATATCAACATCTTATAGATCTTCAGTGGCCTGAATGAATATGACTATTTATCCCATTCAACAAAAAAAGAGAAAAGAATATGACTATTTATCCTTGACTCTGTTTACACTTTATTACTTACATTTTGTTTTAAAAAAAAAATTTCTTTCTCTTTTACAACCATTTGAAGGGAATCAAGGAAGGTACAATGCCACTATGTTCCATGAAAACTGATTTATTCTTTTTCTGTTAACTCAGAAATGTCATTTTCATGAATTACCTTTTATGATGAGGTCCTCACTCTTGTGAACTCTCTAATTATTTATAAATTTAAAATAAAGTTATGATCTTTTGCAGCTGAAGTTTGATAATGGTTAAAAAAAAAAACCTGTAAAATGAAATTGAATTATAAACCCATTGCCTAAAGTTCATTTTTCTATTTTCGGGATGTTTTAATCAATGGAATTCAATCTTTTTATTTTTATAATAATTCAATAATTGAGAACGAAAGATTTGAACCTTAAACATGTCACTTAAAAATATTAAGAAATAGCCATTGAACTCAATCACTTTGATCAAAGTATACAAATACATTTAAATTTTTTGTTTATTATTTTTTCCTACTAATATTTTCCTATTAATTAATCTAATAATTCTCATTTGATTATAAAAAAAAAAGGTATATCTATGAATTTATGCTCTTAAAATCTTATACTAAAAGGAATATCTTATGGAAATATTTGTGCGAGCATTTTCAATAATAATCTTCTAAAAGAAGTCCAATAGTAATGTTTTTTAAAGTCTTGGATTACAGATTAACATCATCTATAGCCCAACAATAATGTTACCTCTCCCTTCACATTATACACATGTATAATGTGGACAAAAAAGTAACTCGAATCACAGATATCATGCGTCATAAAGACATCATTTACCCAATGTTTGGATGAAGGGAGAGGGCTTCTACTCTCTCTCCCTCTCTCTCCATCCAAACATACTAAGAGTTTTTAAAGTAACTCTATTATGAAAACTTTAAAATTGTGTTTACCTATTTTAAAATGAGTGGATTATTTTTTTTTTTAGGGGAAATTGCACTTTACCCACCTGTGATTTGGCCCATTTTAACAATACCCACCCGTGATTTAAAATTTGTCACTTAACCCACCTGAGGTGGCCTCCGTTAAACCCCCGTTACCCACCTCTGCCATTTCCGTTAGAAAATTCTCTTTACTATATCAGCCAAAATTAGAACTCAAATAAAACCTAAAAAAAGGAACGAGCTCTCTCCCTTTCTCTACCTTAGAACCCCAAACCCATTTCCTCTATATCAAGATCCCTAAACCCCCCCCCCCCCCCCCCCCCCCCCCCCCCCCCCAAAATGAAGTTGTTCGCGCAGAGCTCTCACCACTCTCGTCGAATCCTTTAATAACTCATCTGGAAACTGAAATTCAAACAAAATGCAGTTGGATTTCGACTAATGAACATTGAAAGTCAGCCCTAATCCTCTCTCTTTGATCACAGATAGAAATTTAGGAATAGAATTTGAACGTAATTTCTGAATGAAAAATTAAAGAAATTCACTGAAACTAGTAAATTAATCGGAGAGAATAAAGAAACAGAGAATGAAGAAACAGATCTCAGCAAACAAACAGAGAAATTCACTGAAACAACAATTTTTTTTTCTTTTTTCCTTTTCTTCAGTTTCTCAGCAAACAAACAGAGAATGAAGAAACAGATCTCAACCCCTCACTCTCCGAACCAGTTCTCAAAGCCCTAACCCGAGCCGGCTTCAAGTTCTACACGCCGGTCCAGCCGCCACAGTCCACTTACTCTGTAGCTACAAGGACGTCGCCGTTGATGCCGCCATCGGCTCTGGCAAAACCCTAGCCTTCGTGGTCCCACTCGTCGAGATCCTCCGCCGCAACAAAACTCCTCCTAAACCAAACCAGGTTCAAAATCAACTGAAGCAAGTAAACTAATCACATTTAAATTTCACTGACACAGTAACCTTTTATTCCTTTTTCTTCATTTTCTCAGGAAACAAACGGAGAATAAGGAAATAAAATTTCCAAAATCTCCCCAGTTCCTTTGAAGAAAGCGACCGAAACTAGCAAACTAAACAAACTTAAATTCTCACTGACACACACTAACTTTCTCTTTTCCTTTCCTTCAGTTTCTCAGCAACCAATCAGAGAATAAAGACACTGAATTTCTGCAATCTCTCTAAAAGCTTCTGTTGAAGTTGCGGGTAGATGTTGCGAGAGTAGATGAAATCGGTAGTGGGGGCAATTTTGTAGTTAGATTCCAAGTCCATGGCTGAAGATCAAGTTGATATAGAGGAAATGGGTTTGGGGTTCCAAGGTAGAGAGAGGGAGAGAGCTCATTCCTTTTTTTTTAGGGTTCCATTTGGGTTCTAATTTTAACTTATATAGTAAATGGGATTTTCTAACGGAAAGGGTAGAGGTGGGTAACGGGGGTCTAACGGAGACCACCTCAGGTGGGTTAAGTGACAAATTTCAAACCATGTGTGGGCATTGTTAAAACGGGTCAAACCACAGGTGGGTAAATTGCAATTTCCCCTTTTTTTATAACCAACAATTTAAAAAAAAAAAATGGAATAATATTTATTTGTAGATGTGAAGGTGGATCAAACCCTTGATGTGGGTTTAGGGACACGACGATGGTTATATTTTTCATTCCAACCCAACTAGCCCTTAGAACCCATAACACAAAATTATGGTACTCAATTTTTAGGGCAAATTACAACTTACCAACTTGTAATTTGGCCGAAATTTAAGTTACCTACCTGTGATTTAAAATTTGACATTTTACCCACTTAAGGTTTGACCAAAATTTAAGTTGCCTACTTGTAGTTTGAAATTTTATGATGTAAGTGTTCTGTTGGATTATTTTTTATCTTATTTGATCTTGTATTTTTATGTTTTTTGTGTTTCTGGAGAAAGAATACATAAAGGTAGAGCAAAATTATATATTTAGCTATGTTTTTAACAAAGTGAGTTAAGGAAATCTAACTGAGCTAACCTTAGATGGGCAAAATATCAAATTTTAAATTACAGGTAGACAACTTAAATTTCGGCTAAACCACAAGTAAGTACGTTGTAATTTACCCCAATTTTTAAAAATATTGAAAAAAAAAAAAAAAAATTCAATCCCCTCAATGTCAATTAGATATATAGAGTTTTAAGAACTTAATGATGAAGTTATACCTTAGATAATATGTTAGCAACAAATATGTTATAATTTATTTGACCATGTTGGATAATATGCCTTCACTATATAATTGCCAACTCTATGCATTGGGATCCCTCATTCTATGGCAACCGAACTTTGGAGACTCCATGATGGCCTTGGCCTCCCAAAGGATATCTATAAACTCTACATCGAGATAGATGCAAAAGTTGTTGTTAACATCCTCACTGCACTAGCTGCGTCATTGCCCCAAGCGCAAAGTTGTTGTTAACATGATAACATCCTGTGACTCCTGTCAGGGGTGAAAGGCGACTCGTCTATGATCGTATAGAGACGGCGGGTCGTGCCAACACCTAACATAACATCCTCACTGCACACACTACAACATGACAGATTCTTCTTACCCTTGTAGTGTCCTAATCTCTTATTGTACTAACCTCCACCATATCCACCGCAAAGGGAGTTAATGTGTGGATGTTTTGATTAAGGAATGAAACTTTTTTTCTAGTAACATTTTTGTATTATACACATCTTCTCATTCATGTATTTTGTACCAGCTTGTTGTTGATGCCCGGTGTGTTAATTGCCTTAGAATTTGTACTATTTAGCTTCTTTTAAAAAGGGTTATTAAGAGATAATCACTAAGGTACTCAAATTTGTGGTTTTAAAAGCTCAATGAAGTTCTCCACAATCCCATTTTTATTCCAATTTAATCACGGGGATGGGTAGACAGACTAAAAGTTTGAATCTTGAATATGCTTTTTTAAAGGTTTGGTATATGCTTGCCGTCCAAACTCCAAATTGAATATCAGTATCACACTTTTCACATAAATAAATGATGATGATGTTATATTAACAGAAAGATAACCAAAATAATTAATGAAATTTCACTCTTATGCGTTCTTTCCTTTTCGTTTTTGACAAACTTATGTTCTTCCATTTTAACAAAAGAAGTTTATGACATTCTTCTCATGTGATTCGATTCAATAATCTTTCTTTTCATTACCCCTAATTCCCACTAGCAAAATTTCAAAAGAACAATAATAAAATAAAAAAGAAACTAGTTATCCAAGGAATCTTCTTGACGTGACCAAATCCTTTTACTGATGTGATAAACTTGTCATGTCTATTTTAGTGGAAGAAAATCTGAGTTATTGTATGCTGATGAGAATGACTAGACAACTATTTATCAAGACTCTGATGCCAATATACTATGGATTTTACTAACATGTGTCTTAAGGGCACACAATAGTATACCATTTTTGGAAAAAAATTTATCGAAAATTGAAAAAGTTTTGACAACTTTTTCAATTCTCAATAAAATTTTTCCAAAAAAAGATTTGTTAATGTATGCCCTAAGGGCATACATTATACTATTTGACACAGCTGGTTGGTACAGTTTAGAATTTACCTTCCCCCAAAAGAAAGGTGGGTAGAGAGGGTAAAATCTTCTTCTTTTGATAGAGTTTTACTAACCTATATCTTTAAGGGCATACATTAATAAATCATATGAGAAAATTTTAATTGAATAATAAAATAATGACTACTTCTTTTACAATTTTTTTAATTTTTATAAAAATTTCTTAAAATGGACGATTGGTGTATGTCTTAAGGGCATACATTAACTAGATCATTTTATTATTAGATTATTCACATAAGTTTGTACAATTTTTTCTTTTTTCTTTTTTGTCTATTTTAGCATAAAATTTTATTTTTTCTATTTTACCTAATAACTTTTCAAAATACTTACATATTACATATTCTACATTCTATTTTAATTAAATTATCAATTTTTTTCTTGAATTTAATTGCATATCTTTCTTCAATCCCCACAACCATCCTCCACTTTTTTCTTTTATTCTCAAGAAACACAAAAAAAGAATAAAAAACTGAAATACACAACAACATCACTTATGTATATTTGCACAAGTACAATAACAAAAATGCATTTTGCACAATGAATGTATAAGTTGAATTGCATTTTTTTGGGTTGATTGTGTAAAATTTCGCCCTTATGCAATTTTATGTCTGATGTGAATTCTTTAAGAAGGTCAGTGTTAGGTAGAGTATAGGGACATAATTTTTGCGTTACAACTATTAATTGTGACAATTCAAAAGTGGTTGAATGTAAGCATAGAAAGAAAAAAAAGTCCATGTACTAATGTACAAATAATTGTTCATACTTATCATGAATCACTTTAATAAATTGTGGCAAATGTTAGGGTGGTCGTAATGTTGGTTTAGTGTGAAATGATAGTCTTCTCAAGGCAAATGATAGAGCATTCACATCACTTCATATATAATAGAAAAATGTGTAAAATTTACATTGTTTTGCTTAAAAATGACTCACATCAGTTCGTGTATAATTGTGTAAATTTACAAGTTTACTGCAGTAACCGTGTATACACTGTCACTATTTATTTTGCATTTAGTTGCTTATTATTTCTTTACGTATCTCGAGGATGAAAGAAAAGAGTGGATGATATGTGTAAAGAAAAAAAAATAATTAAAAAATAAGAAAATTTGATATTTTAATAAAATATAGCGTAGAATAGATAATTTGATGTGGGATACTTTGAAAAGTGATTGTGTAAAAAAAAAAAAAAGTAGGCTCTTCTCCTAAAATAAACATGAATTTTTCAATATAAATGCTCTAGTGGTAGTAGTATGAAAGGATAGCATTCACAACGAGTCCTTGGCCATGAGAGTTAGAGTGTATTTGGATATTGCTTATTTACTGAAAACTGAAAATTTATTACTGAAAATACTATAATAAAATAATTTTTAAATGTGTAAATAGTACTTTGGAACCCAAATTTATATTGAAATATGTGTTTATATAACTTTTGTGGGTCCGTAAATAGTACCATATAATTTATATTTTTTTAACAAAACGGACAAACGCAGACACGAAACGCTTCCCAAAAGCACACTTAAAGAGTGGGTAGAGAGGTTGGCTACAAGGTCTTAGTTTTTTCATAGGGGAGTGTGTGTGTGTTTGTTACAAAACAGTGGTACCGCCTGACATTAGGCCGAATCTCGGCAATAATTTTTGAAATTTATCAACAAAGTAAAAGAACAGCAAATAAACTATTCTCAATTATTCATTTTTTTTTTTTTTAATGGACACTCTATAGGGAAAAAAAATAATAAAAGAAAAAGGACACTCAAAGTGCTTTCTCTCTCCCCCTCTAGTATAAATAGGCAAAGCATCGAACCCCAAAGTTCAAACTATGCCTACGAGCTAGAAAGTAGAATCAAATTTGTTCACCTTAACTACACTTCACACCCACCCTCAAGTCTCATATTATCAACTCTCCCAAGTGCAAGTACACATCTCTATTTAAGCTCCTTATCTTTCCAACCAAATCTCTCTTCACAACACACAACAAATAGTAGACAACACCAACACCAACAACAACAATGGTAGTCCTATCCAAACCAGCAATTGAACAGTACTCTTTTATTAGAAACTGCATACCCACCACCACATTTTACACTGGAATTCCCATAATAGACCTCTCAAAACCTGACTCCAAGAACCTCATAGTCAAGGCCTGTGAAGAGTTTGGATTCTTCAAGGTCATCAATCATGGCGTCCCACTTGAGTTTATTACCAACTTGGAATCTGAAGCTATTAAATTCTTCTCCTTACCACTCTCAGAAAAAGAAAAGGCAGGGCCTCCTACTCCAATGGGGTATGGTAACAAGAGTATTGGACCCAACGGTGATATTGGTTGGGTCGAATACCTTCTTTTAACAACCAATCCAGATTCATGCTCTCACAAATTTCTCTCAGTTCTTGGAGAAAACCCAGAAATGTTCCGGTATGAAATACACACACTAACAACCACAAGTTGAATTTGATTCACTTAGTTTAGCCTTCTTCTTCTTTTTTTGGTTAACTTGCATGTCTAGAACTCGACTTTTTTTCTATCAAACACCAAGTAATTATTACAGGGAAATAACATGTTTGTGTTTTATTGTTATTACAGTTCTGCTTTGAATGACTATATATTAGCTGTGAAGAAGATGACCTGTGAGGTTCTTGAATTAATGGCTGATGGATTGAAGATTCCAACAAGTAATGTGTTCAGTAAGCTTTTGAAGGATGAAAAGAGTGACTCTGTTTTCAGGCTCAATCACTACCCTCCATGCCCAGACTTTCAGGCCTTGGAAGATAGCAATATGGTTGGATTTGGAGAGCACACTGACCCACAAATCATTTCTGTGCTGAGGTCCAACAACGCATCTGGCCTCCAAATTTCTCTCAGAAATGGGAATTGGATTTCAGTCCCACCTGATCAGGACTCATTCTTCTTTCTTGTGGGTGATTCTTTGCAGGTAAAGCTACAGTTCTAATAGCCCAAAACAGAGTTTAATTCTAATATCCAATTCCCTATTCCTATGGATTACATAGGAGTCTAATTATTTGTCAAACTCAACTTTAGCTTTTACAAGCTAGCGGGTTGTTCATGTTTTGTTTGATTGATTGATTTATTTTCATTTTGGGCTCTCTTTCTAAATATAGAAAACAGAGGTTTATAGTTTGTTAGTATTCTATTTGTGTCATCATTCATCACTCTCATATAGTCACCCCCAATAATTTTTCATGTACCTAAGCTACTATTTGAACTATTTTGCCCTGTCCGTGTCCCATATGAAAAAAAGAAAGAAAAAATATTTTTTACCCTATATTTATTTTTTTACTGACGTAAATCTCAAGAGATCTTCGAGTTTCTGATTATTCCTTCAATACGTGTGCAACAAAAACTAATTATAAGAATAAATAGTTTTATCTAGTATGGGTTTTGCTTCGTTTATCTTATCTTTAACATTGAATTTTTGTTTAATGGGTTTTTTTTTTTGGTTGGTTGGTGGATGTGTGCAGGTTATGACCAATGGAAGGTTCCAAAGTGTGAGGCACAGGGTTCTGACAAACAGCTTGAAATCAAGAGTTTCAATGATCTATTTTGGTGGACCACCTTTGAGTGAGAAAATAACTCCATTACCTGCACTTATGAAAGGAGAAACAAGCTTGTACAAAGAGTTTACATGGCTTGAGTACAAAACATCAGCTTATAATACAAAATTGGCTGATAATAGGCTTGGGCACTTTGAGAGAATTGTAGCCTCGTAATGTTACATAAGTCTCACCCTTTTGGGAAAAAAAATGCATGGTGGCTTAATAGTACTTAAAAAATAGGTTTGAAATAGTCGACCGAATTACTCAAAAACCAAAAAAAAGAGGGTAGTAGATCGAATTTCCAATAGATGGAATACTTTCACTTTGTATTTTCTTTGTTGCTTTGCTTGGTTTGCCTCCTATTTCAGCTACAAACTTCTTGTAACCACCTTTCTTGTTAATAATACTGTAGTTTCTTTTTTATTCCAAAACTGTTACAAGATTACCATCATTATCTACCATTGTAAAAATGGAATTTACTCAGTTCAGGTTACCTGTGGGCAATGGAAATGTTAAGAACTCCTCCACAAGAAATTAAAACCATGATTGAATGGCTGGCTAATTATATTTCCCTCAACTATATTATCATCATTTTATATAAATTTACTAATCAATTTGATATAAAAGGTTTATAATAATCTGATATTGCAATCAATGTGTCATCACAAGCATCATTAATAAAAAAAAAAATTATGTTATATTTAAAATTTGACACAATAATTTATAAAAATGATATATTAAATTTTGTAATATTTTTAACATCACTGTTATATAATATCATGCACATGGACATGGACTTAAGCAGCATGTCCAAGATGTTCAATCCCTTTTAGGTTTTTTTTTTTTTTTTTTTTTTTTTTTTTTCTATGAAGTGATAAAATTGAGTAAGAAGGTCTTGGTAGCAAATTATATGTTTAAAACTTTAAGAAACAGAGACTACGTGTGCGTTTGGCATCTGCTTAAAAAGCCAGCTTATTTTACTATTCAGCTTATTTTTACTACTATTCATGGGCCTCATTGCATTTTTTGATACTATTCATGGGTCTCGTTGTACTATTTCAGCTAACTTTTATCTTTATCTACAGTACTTTCAGCAAAAAGTTTTCAGTTTCAGCAAAAAAAAACGGATCCCAAACAGCGGAATTTTAACAATCTACCGTTCGCAGTGGATTTTTAACAATCGATTTTTCGGCATACTTCTCTTGACCTAAACCGATGATCACACAGAAGTTTTGAGATTGTTTAGACCTAGCATCCACACAGACCAGCAATTCAAACTTGTTCTGTATTCCAGATTGTTTATCTCACGAACAAAAACATTTCTCCGACAGTGTTACATGCTCTAAGAACCTCACAATACTCTGCAAACACTATGGGAAATATAAATTTTGTTCATTATACGATGGGTTCCACTCATAGTGTTTATATATACATCACTCCATTAATATTGAGTGTGATAGTATGCATAGTGGGGTAGAGTAATTGTTAATAACTCCTGAATATCATTCTTGGTGAGGAATATAGAGGGATATGCCCACTCTCAATTTCTAACAAAAACAATTACTTTAAATATGCTTATATAAAAAGAATAAAATGACTCTTTCGAAATGGACTAGGGTCTCTTTTTCCTTCTCTCTCCTTAATAAATTATATTTACTTATAAATAAATAAATATATATATATATATATTTTAAAGACCGACCAACCTTACAAATTTACAATATTTATTGATAAAACCTAGGAAGAAGTGGTTTTATAAAAAAAAAAAAAAAAAAAATTATAAAAAAACCTAGGAAGTACGAAAATGAATTTTTTTTTTTTTTTTTTAAATTGGTCAAAATTATGTCGATAGCAGGAGAGGAGGTAAATAATTATGTCGTGTGGGCTCTTCTGGGTCGGGACCAGTTTCTCGGAAACTGCATGCAACAAACCATGGCTTGCGCCTGTCAGCTCGATATTAAACCGCGTGAAAGAATATGAACTTCACACTTCACAGACATTGCTATTGGTTGCTATCTCAGCCCTTTGGCTAACAACAATACACTTAGGCAAGGAGCATGTGGTTCAAACATTGATCTTGGTTTTGATGCCAAGTGTTTTCCTAGTCATTTCCCTTTTGTTTCCTTCTCTCCCTCCCCCCAAAAAGTATCTTAGTCATTTTTTGTTAGGAATATAATAAATCAAAAAAAAATTGTTTGCACATTTCAATATCCATACTTGATACACGTCACTCACAAAATGTGGACATCAAGTATTTACAATTTTTCAACTAATTTCCACACTTTCTTAATGGGTGTGTATATTGAGTGTAGGTATTGGAGTGTGAGATAATCATGGACCCATATGAAAAAAATTTCCATTTGTATAAACTACAATGGTATTGATTGGTGTGTTTTGTTTTAGAGTTTGAGAAATATCTCTACGTTTTTTAAAACTAAATTATATATTTTTAAGTACGAGGATATTTTACTTTTAAGTTTAAAATTTTGAATTTTTATCCTCATGTTATATAGAGCTTTGATTCAAGTCATTCAGTTGAAGTCCTTGATAATATGGTCATTAGATGATTTTTCTCCCATGATCTAGCATCACACACGATCCATATTGCATCCATTTTGGAAAGAGCTATGGAGGTTGTTGAGGATATGGTAAATGGAGTAGAAGTAGTACACATTTATTATATTTCCGAAGTATTCGCTAATCAACCATCCATCAACAACAAATTTGGCTCTAATAGAAAATTCAAATTTCGCTATGTAGTGTTTGGTTGATAGGAATTTAAGGAGAGAATTCAAAATTCTTAGGAGTTCTCTTAAATTTTAAGTGTTATTTTGAATCCTACTCATGAAAATTAGAAAATCATGAGATATCATAATTCTCACAATTTATGACATTCTAAATTCTCACCTAAAACTTAGGAATTTT
Source organism: Quercus aquifolioides (assembly GCA_019022515.1). Taxonomy (NCBI): domain Eukaryota; kingdom Viridiplantae; phylum Streptophyta; class Magnoliopsida; order Fagales; family Fagaceae; genus Quercus; species Quercus aquifolioides. Next base: position 76,001,054 of record CM032333.1, read on the forward strand.
GTTCTTCCACATATTGTACTTAAGCAAGAATCATTAAAATTGGGCATGGAAATTTGTATTTGTATTTTTCTTTTTTAAGGAATGATAGATATGTTAACATATATTTTGTTCCTCCAAAAAATGACTTAATATACATTTTTCTTATCTAGATAATTGTTTATTGGTATCAAATTGACTAATAATAGGGGTGTCCACGGGTCAATTTGGGTTAGGTTTGAGTTCAACTCGCACCTAACTCGGTCCCATTTGGTGGTGGAGAACCAAACTTGTTGTCAACCAATAAGGAGGGTTGAATTGGACAGATCTAATTCCCATTGGTTGTGGTCGAATTTGGGCAAAATCAGTAATAACAAAGAGGCAGAGTACAATTGAATCTCATCGGATCCGATGAGATCTTGCTGGATCTGGTAAGAAATCTGCCAAATTTGACTTGATTCTTTTCCATAATGGGTGGATCTCTACTGAATTTCATCAGATTTGAAGGTTTTCAAGGTCGAATCAAGCCGAGGTGGATATTGGAGGATAAGACCCATCACTCAACCTGCTAACATCGGTTTTTGAAGGTAGAGACCCATTGTCGACTGTTGGAGTCATGGGATTGGGCAGATTGGGTCCGGCCGGTTGGGTTGAGTGGGCAGGTGGCTTGGATAGCCTTACCTTATAGTATGTGTTTGTTTCTAAAAAAATGGTAATTATTCCACATTGCTTGAAATAGTGTGTTGTTTCAACTCACAATTTTCACTTGACACACTAATATTTTTTTATTAATTTTCCCATGCATGTATATATGTTAATTTGTATGTATGTGAAACATGCTAAAACTGATCCCTTTTAATCGAATACGAGTAACCAAACAATCTACGGATTTCTAAAATCAATTCTCAGTACTTATCGGACTCAAGATTTTCTCAACAATTCAATTAGCCATGATTTTTATAAATAAAAAAAGAAACAGAAAAAGAAAAAAAAGCCAGGAATTTAAACTCGCAAGAATCTTAAATTCTCATAAATTAAATTTAGGTCGACTAAACACTGATAAAATCATTCTAATTCATAATTATCTTTTGAATTTTTTGGAAATCCTTCTTTGAACAAATGTTATAAAAATTGAATATAAATCCAAATATCTACAACCTCTATTATATTAAGAAAAAGCCTTCAATTGCTCAATTGCCCAATTTTCTCATTACCTAGTTGGTTTTGGATTGTGTGTTGGGTCTGCTGGCTTATGTGGAGCCTAGTTTTTTGGACTTGACTTAGAAGTTTTAGGGTTTTAAATGGTTTTTGTTTTTGTTTTTGTTGTTGCTGTTGTTATTGTGAGGCTTAGTTCATGGACAAAAGGCTTGGGCCTATTGCCAGACCTGTTTTGGGGTTATATGTATTTTTGCTTCAAAATCAGGGTTTAATGAATTGTAACCAATAAGTCACTTTTGGACTATTCTTTCAAACATAATGAAAATTGTTACAACTCCATGGACATGAACATATTGTCGAACTACGTAAATCTTTGTGTCATAATGCTGGATTTTTGGAATTGTGTTTTAAAATTTGAAATCTTAATATAGTTGATGTTTTTTACTCCCTTTACTAAATGGATTTTTTTTTTTTTTTTCATGTTAGTAATGCTAAACAGTGAACTATGAAGACGAAAAGTATGAACAAAATTGGCTTCTTCTTGTAAGTTGCAAAATGATAAATGGATTGCGGTGGGATTGTTTTGCACAACTCAACAACAATATATGGTGAGCTGTGGGAATTTTAATCTAAACAACGAGAATTGCTGTGGTATTGCGAAGAAACTGAGTCAAGGACGGTGGTGAGAGTACGGTCCTCGTGCAGTGGATGTATACTGCTTGCAGTTGCAGGAACAAGCTTCCTAGGATAGTGAGGTACCGACTTAAAATCAGAGATTAATTCTCTTTGGAAGAAAATTTTGCATACTTTTACTACTTTATCGAACAAAAAACGTGACATTTTATCTTTATGTCTTAGGGTCCGTTTGGATACAGCTGAAAACTGAAAAATGAAAACTGAAAACACTGTAGCAAAATAATTTTTAAATGTGTAAATAGTACCGTGAGACCCATTTTTAATAAAAAAGTTGCTGAAAAGTGAAAATTGTGAGTCCGTGAACAGTAAAATTTTGTGGAAAAGTCAAATGTTGTGGCTACATTTCAATGAACAGTAACCGCAACAGTGTTGCTACAGTGAAAAAGTGGCTGAGAAAGCTGGAAACGCGTGTGAAAAAAAAAAAGAAAAAAAAGAAGAAGGAAAAAACGCAAACGCAAATCTTAAACGTGCCAGCCAAACGCACTCTTAATGGTGGTGTCAAATCGTGCACCGCATGCAGTGAGCCGAACGAGTTGACTGCAACACGAATCTCGGATTCTCTATCCATGAATGCAGTGTGCTGGCATTTTCTTTTCTTTTAAGGTGTGATTATCTTTTGTGATGAAATTTTGAGGCATTCTTTGGATATTTGAAATGGAAAGGCAAAAAAAAATATGACTAGTAATTTTGATCAGACATAGGGTCTGTTTATGATCCGCTTATTTTGCTGAAAGTATTGTAGATAAAAGTAAATGTTAGTTGAAATAGTACAGTGAAACTCATGAATAGTACCAAAAAATACAATGTGCCCTATGAATAGTAGCAAAAATAAGCTGAATAGTAAAATAAATTGACAAAAAATAACCTAACCAAACAGACAATAGAGGCCGTTTTGGTTAGGCGATTTGGTAGCTTAAAAACACGTTTTTAAAATCCAAAACAATAGTTGGGTACGATTACAAGTAGTATCTCTGGTTGTGTTTCTTATTTTTATTATGTTTAGTCACAGAACAGTAGGTTTTCACTATTGAACTCATTAATTTCGTCATTCATAATCTTTCATAAGATTCATTTATACATTTTTCTACTCAACTACACATATATGACCTGTGACACCCGTGATAATTTTTTACGTGAACACGTCGAAATGTCAATCCTAAATTATAACCTTTATGAACTAAAAGATATATTTATTACTTAAATCATCCACACAGTAAATATTAAAAAACAAAAGTGCCTAACCAAACCGTTCAATAAAAAGATATATAACTAAATAACAAAGTCATATAAACTCTTCAAAATTAAGCATAAACAAAAAATAACTCCTGATAAAACATACCTACTAGATATTATTTGAACTTCTAATACATAAATTCCCCAAAGTAATTGTGTGCTTGAAATCTCAATCATAGTACACTTGAAAGCAAGAATAATTGTCTAACGATCTCTTAAAACTAAGAGCTTCATAAGCAAGTAATCTGAAAATTATCGAAATAGTATATAATGATTTGTATAGTCCAGTACGTCAAAAGCCACACACACCATTGAGTGAGGTGACGAATATAAGTACGGTAAAATGGATATAAAGCATTATCAACAACAAAAAAAAGGTTATCAAAGGTTATTCAAAAAGGAATAACACAATGAATCATGATAAGAATTAAGTTCAAGATATGGTTCATACTTCATAGAACTAAGTTCTAGATATGGTTCATACTTCATAGAACTAAGTTCAAGATATGGTACATACTTCATAGAACCATGTCTTGTGTATTGGGCCTCACAAATACGAGCAATGTCCCCATGTATTGCCCTCACGAGAGAGGGTCACATACAACTTTTTAGATCACAACCATTACTTCTTCAACAACACCACATATAAGAATAATGTGATTCGGATCACAATCCATATCTTGGCCAATGAGACGAGTACGACTTTCACAATTCATGGATATAAATCATAAGTACAATTATGCGTACTCAAGAAGGACAACATATTTACATTATTATTACACAAGATACAAAAAAATATGACAGGCCAATAATGATTCAAATACACAATTATAAAGTATAAGAACAAGTGACTCATTTTAAATTATAATGAAGTGTATGCAATCTGTCAAGGCATGTACAACCACAGGAGAAACAAAACGTATCAAGGTACAACATCAGAAATTTAAAGAGTCTTTGCAAAATATTATATTTCAAAAGGATATGTATAAAGAAGGAAAATAATAGATTATCAAAAAAAAAAAGAAGGAAATGAATAATGCAAGATGTTTACTTGTTTAGTGCTACTTAGCTTAAGGGCACACAACTAACTAATTAACTAACTAACCAAAATCACTTGTAATAAGATTTGTCAAAATGATCCTAGGAGTCTAAGACAAATAAGCGTAATAGCATCAAATAATATGTTTAATTATACACTTACAACATCACTTTACCTGAAAATATCTCCAACTCCAAAATCCCCAAATTGCTATTTTATCGATTAGTAACTGATAAGTCAGAAATTTACGATCGTCATTAAGATGATACCGTCATTAACCAAGAGACGATGTCAGGCATTTATTACGCTCATTGATGACAACACGTAACAGACAGAGCAACAGTCACAAAATGAGCTGTGAATTTCAGACAAAGATTTTGTAACGCACTAGCCGTTGAACATAAATACAGCAATTCATTGCCCATTGATTAGGCACTCAACTATAAAAGAGAAGGTAACAAAAGCTAAAGGGACACACAAAAATACTCTACAAAATCACTCTCTAGTCTGTTTCTCTCTAAAATCTTTATCCCTTACTGACTTAAGCATCGGAGGCAGTTTGGCTAACGCCACACCGGCATGTTACTCTTCCACCCAGTTCATTTTGCAGGTTTTCCCTCCAACAGAGATGACCCCAATCACAGCTTCGTCCATCCGCTACGACAAAGAGCTCAACTGCTGATTTTTTGCATCATCAGTTTGGCATCGTTTATGGGGATGCTAATCATTCAAGCCATCTTTTTAAGTGACAAAAGAGTTCCTCGAAGTACGAGATGGAAGCAGAGACTGCACCTCAGCCAGACGCTGTGCAACAACAACAAATCCAAGCCCTCTTGGCTAATGTGGAAGAGTTGACTTGTCAAAACGAAGAACTACGAAAGAAAATGGAATCCCAAAACGCTGAATGTCGGCAAACAGGTGAAAACCAAAATGAAAAAGAATCAAACTCTCAAGCCAACAGGCAAGACAAGACCTTAGGAGAAGATTCCACCAGGGTGGAGAATGAGCTTCGCAACATGAGGAAGGAGATGGACGAACTAAAAAGTGCTATGAAGGACAAAGGAGGAAAGAATCTGGATGGGATGATTCAAAGGATGGACTCACCATTCACTACTGAAGTACTGAATCGTCCCCTCCCATCAAAATTCTGTCTCCCACAGTTGGAGTTGTATGACGGTTCTAAGGATCCCTTGGATCACATCGAATCATTCAAAACGCTGATGCTATTGCAGATGACCCCAAACGAGGTGATGTGTAGGGCATTCCCAACAACACTGAAAGGAGCAGCCAGAGTATTGTTCAGCAAGATACCCCTAGGAAATATTGCAGATTTTGAACAACTCAGCAAGGGTTTTGTTCGTCATTTCATTGGGGGGCAAAGATACAAAAAGCCAACTAGCCATCTTCTCAACATTCAACAAGTAGAAGATGAATCATTAAGACAGTACGTCACCTGATTCAATAAGGAGCTGTTGTAGGTAGATGAAGCTGAAGATCAAGTTATCATAACAACCTTCCAAGCAGGGTTGCTACCAGGAGATTTCTTCTTCTCAATCACTAAAAGTCCACCAAAGACAGTTGCAGAGTTGCTCCGTAAAGCTCAGAAGTACATGAATGCAGAAGATGCGGTGCTCGCAAAAGAAATGAAAGGAAAAAGGAAGAGAGACGAAGGAACAAGCAGCAATCACGATAAGAAGAAGGAGACACGAAGTGTTGGGCAGACCATAGGGAAAAAGAAGGAACTTCTAGACAATAAACCCAAGTTCACTAACTTCACTCCTCTAATAATGCCAATTGAACAGGTCCTTATGCAGATAAGAGATGATCCCTCCCTGCGATGGCCGAAGCCAATTAGCACTCCAGTAGAAAGAAGAGACAAGAGCAAGTACTGTAGGTTCCACTAGGACCACAGGCATCGTACTGATGAATGCAGGCATTTGAAAGACCAAGTGGAGACTTTAATCCGGCAAGTGAAGTTATAGAAGTATGTCAGAAAGACGGAGCCCCACAAGTACCAACGAAAGGACGATAAGGACAGAACTCCAGAGGTAGGAGATAGCAAACCCCCTGAAGGAGAGATAAAGACGATCTCGGGATGACTAATGCAGGCGAAACACTGAAGTTCCTGAAAAAAGCACATGGGAGAGAAATAACAACGTCCATTCGCAACTCCCTCCAATGAAGATGCCAAAGAATGACGAGCCTGATATTGTCTTCTTAGAGAAAAATCGTCGCGGCATCAGGCAACCTCATGATGATCCATTGGTGATCATGCTCAGGGTAGAAGAGTTCAACATCCACCAGGTGCTCATTGACAACGGAAGCTCAACAGATATCATTTACTTGCCCACGTTTCAGCAGATGAAATTGGATAAGAAAAGGATCAAGCCTTTCACCTCGCCTCTAGTAAGCTTCACAGGAGATAGAATCGTCCCTAGGGGCATCGTCACCCTAACAGTAATTGCAGGAACTTATCCATCACAGGTCACCAAGGAAATGGATTTCCTCATAGTTGATTGCCCTTCAACATACAACATCATCTTGGGAAGACCTGCACTCAACAGACTAAGAGCAACAACGTTAACATATTACTTGAAGGTAAAGTTTCCAACAGCCCATGGAGTAGGAGAAATCAGAGGAGACCAAGTACTAGCAAGAGAATGCTACCAAACTGCCTTAACATCTGGAGAGAACCATATCTAGGTGATCAATGAACCAAAGCTCATTCCCGAACCGTCAGAAATACCAAAAGAAGTTAAGATTGTCCATGGAGATTTGAAGAAGGTATTAAAGATCAAAACAACACTCCCAACTTCAGAGAAAGAAAAGATGATTTCCTTCTTATGGGCAAACCAAGATGTTTTCGCCTAGAAACACGAGGATATGCTCGGGATTGACAGGAAGATCATACAACATCATCTCAATGTCAACCCAGAATGCAAACCTGGACAGCGAAAGTGGAGAATATTTGCAGCAAAATGCAAAAAAGTTGTAACTGAAGAAGTAGAGAAGCTATTAGAAGCTGATTTCATCAAGGAGGTCTTCTATCCAGATTGGCTAGCAAACGTGGTAATGATAAAGAAGAGCAATGGCAAATGAAGAATGTGTGTCGACTTTACAGACTTGAACAAGGCCTGCCCAAAAGATAGCTTCCCCTTGCCGAGGATTATCTAGCTAGTAGACTCAACTGTTGGACACAAGCTCTTAAGTTTCATGGACACATTTTTTGGATACAACCAGATTCTTATGGACGAAGACGATCAAGAGAAGACCCCGTTCATTACCAGTCAAGGGTTGTACTGCTACAAAGTCATGCCCTTTGGACTGAAGAACACAGGAGCCACCTACCAAAGATTGGTGAACCGTATGTTCTTTCACCAGATTGGAAGGAATGTGGAGGCGTATGTAGACGATATGCTAGTGAAAAGCAAGGACGAAGCCAACCACTTGGACAATCTAAAAAAAACCTTCAGCACACTACGTAAGTACAATATGAAATTAAACCTTACAGAGTGTGTTTTTGCTGTTGCTTTAGGAAAGTTCTTGGGATTCATGGTGTCCCAACGAGGTATAGAGCAAATCCAAACAAAGTGAAAGCAATAATCGAGGTTAAATCACCAAAAACAGTGAAGGTGGTGTAAAGCTTGACAGGAAAAGTTGCAGCCCTAAACAGATTCGTCTCTAGGGCAACGAACAAGTGCATGCCATTCTTCAAGGTATTGAAAAAAGCCTTTCAGTGGATTGACGAATGCGAGGAAGCCCTTACCAAGTTAAAGGAGTATTTGACGAAGCCACCTCTGTTAAGCCCCTCAGTGATAGGAGAGAAGCTATACCTCTACTTAGCAGTATTCAACATAGCAGTAAGTTCGGCACTGATCAGAGAAGAATGGAACATCCAGAAGCTAGTCTATTATACCAGCCAGGCATTCCAGGGAGCAGAAGCAAACTACCCAAGTATGGAAAAGATAGCTTTTGCATTATTGCTTCCAGAAAAATCTGTCCTTACTTCCAAGCACACCCTATCGTCATCATGACAGACCAACCCATAAAAAAGACGATGAACAAGATAGATGTAGCAGGATGACTCATTCAATGAGCAATTGAATTAGGCTAATTTGACATCGAATATCAGCCTCAAGCAGTAATCAAAGCCCAAGTGCTAGCAGACTTCATTGCAGAATTCACTTACCCCTGTAAGGAAGAAGAACCCCTCATGGAAACAACGGTCCAAACGGATGGATCAACCACGAAGAAAGTGGGAGGAGTAGGAGTAGTTCTCATATCTCCAGAAGGAGAAACGTTGAAATATGCAGTCAGATTGCAATTCCCAGCAACAAATAACGAGGCAGAATGCGAAGCACTGCTAACAGGGCTAAGTCTAGCAAAAGCTCTAGGAGCAAAGAGTCTTATCATCCAAGCTGATTCCCAGCTAATAATTGGACAACTGAAGGGAGATTATGAGGCCAAATAAGAAAGAATGCAGAAGTACTTAAAGATCGTCCAACAACTATTACAGCATTTTGACAACCTAGACTTTGTGCAAATCCCTCGGGCCAAAAACGCAAAAGCGGACTTCCTAGCAAGATTGGCCTCATCAGACGACTACAATGCGACCTCCGAACTATGTATAGAGATAAGGGGACAACCAAGCACAGGAGATGAACAGGTTCTGAAAATAAAAGAACAAGATGAGTGGATGACTCCCATCATCCGTTACTTGAAAGAAGGATGGCTCCCTGAAGATAAGGCGGAAGCAAGGAAGATACAGATCAGGGCAGCCCGCTTCGTCATCATTGACGACGTGTTGTACAGACGAGGATATTCATTCCCCTATCTAAGATGTGCCTACTCAAAAGAAGCGAATTACGTGCTCCGCGAGATACACAAGGGAATCTGTGGAAATCACGCTAGAGCAAAATCTTTAGCAGGAAAGGCGCTCAGAGTAGGATATTACTAGCCAACTTTACAGAAGGACGCATATGACATCGTCAGAGCATGTGATAAGTGTCAACACTTCACAAATTTCCAGACGAGACCAGGAGAAATGATGACACCCATATCTTCACCATGGCCCTTCGCCCAATGGGGAATTGACATTATGGGCCCATTCCCTCTAAGGAAGAAGAAACTCAAATTTCTGATCGTTGCAATTGATTACTTCAGAAAATGGGTAGAAGCAGAACTAGTGACGATGATAACAGAGGCTAAAGTCACAAGCTTTGTATGGAAAAACATCATCTGCAGGTTTGGAGTCTCACATGTCATAATATCAGACAATGGAAAGTTGTTTGACAATCCCAAGTTTTTAATTTTTGTCAAGACTTAGAAGTCTAGAACCACTATTCTTCTCCAAGACACGCTCAGGCCAACGGCCAGACAGAAGTAACGAACAGAAGCTTGCTTAAAATTATCAAAACTTGGCTTGAGGGGGCAAAAGGGGCATGGCCTAAGGAACTACAAAATGTCCTTTGGGCATATAAGATGACTACAAGAGTTCCAACAAGAGAAACACCATTCAAACTGACATTTGGCACTAAGGCCATCATACCAGTGGAAGTGGGACTGACGAGCTTCCGAGTCAAAACTTATGAAGACCAGAAGAAGTAGCAGGAGCTTAACGGCAACCTGGACCTAATTGATGAAGTCAGAGAATAAGTTATGAAGCAAATGGCCAAACACAAGGAAGCAATGGCCAGATACTATAACGGAAAGGTTATGGTAAGAAGGTTCAACACAGGAGACCTCATCCTTAAGAAGGTATCACAGGCAAAGTAGGATCCATCCCAAGGAAAACTAGGACCAGCCTGGAAAGGCCCCTACGAAGTAATCCATCACTTCAGAGAAGGCTCCTACTACCAAAGTCTTTAGACGGCCAGGAAATGCCTTGACCATGGAACATAGAACACTTGAAGAAATACTACCAGTAAGGAATGCTTTACCTTTTAAGTTGCCTACTCTTCATATCAGTATGTACAATAGTTATTACTTTTGTCATTCATAAGATCAGTAATACATGAAAGTATTATCCATGCGTATTTATCATTAATTATCCATGAGTTATTTATCAATGAAAATGTGTACAACACCTAGGAGTTATCCTTGGGAGACGTCCCACGGATCTCCGTCATTAAAATTTCAAATCAAAAGCTATCCACACACAGCCAACGGTGTCATAGCCATCATCGTTGTTAATACACAACTACCAAAGTCGACTAAATCAGAGTTGTTTAAACACAGCTAATACGATCATCATTCAAGCACGAATAAACAAAAACAAAAAAAAATGGTTAACCTAAAGACGCTCCAATACCACGACTTTAAGTCACGAGTACAGCGCAATATCATCATTCAAACATGACTCAATAAAAAGCTGTTCAAACACAGCAAAAAAATACTAAGTTGTTCAAACACAACTAAGATCGTCATTCAAACATGACTCAATAAAAAGCTGTTCAAACACGGCTAAAAAATACTAAGTTGTTCAAATACAACTAAGATCGTCATCCAAACATGACTCAACAAAAAGCTGTTCAAACACAGCTAAAAAATATTAAGTTGTTCAAACACAACTAAGATCGTCATTTAAACATGACTCAATAAAAAGCTGTTCAAACACAGCTAAAAAATGTTAAGTTGTTCAAACACAACCAACATCGTCATTCAAACATGACTCAGTAAAAAGCTGTTCAAACACAGCTAAAAAGCGTTAAGTTGTTCAAACACAGCCAACATCGTCATTCAAATATGACTCACTAAAAAGCTGTTCAAACACAGCTAAAAAATGTTAAGTTTATCAAACACAACCAACATCGTCATACAAACATGACTCAACAAAATGTTGTTCAAACACAGCTAAAATACTAGATTGTTCCAAACGCAACCAAAATTGCCATTCAAACATGACTGTTCCAACATAACTAAAGAAGAAAAGTTGTTCTAATACTAGCTAAGTATAAAGAGTTGTTTTAGCACAACTAGCATCATCTTAAAAGGTTGTCCGATCATAACCTAGCGTAAAAGGAGTTGTTTGCTATGACTAAAAGCACAAGGTCCCTAAACCTATCTGTCATTGTCAAAGAGATTGTTCAATTGCCTAAAACAACGGGCCCAAATAGAAATATTGTTCTTGCCTTACAAAAAAAGAAGGAGAAAAGAAAGAAGAACTGGAAAAAAGAAAAACATATAAGTTACTGCTCATCAGGGACAGGATCTGCAGGGGTCATAGTTGCGGCCTCTTCCTTTACATTAGCAACGGTTATGGTCTCCTCCATCACATTCTCTGTCATTTCCTCGGAAGGACGATCAACCAAGAGCTCCTTCTCAACATCATCCATAACCAAACCAAAAAGGTCCAAGTCGGGGTGATGCTTTGCCATCCACTTCCTAAGAAGGTCAAATCCTTTCACGTAGTACACGCATAACTCATCAGAGTACTCGTCAGAGTCTTTGAAGTCCTTCACCGCCATGGCTCCAACTGTTTGCAATTTCAGCTCTAGGTCACCGATCTGCTTGTCCTTTAGCTTGCAAAAATCATTTTCCACTTGTAGGCTCTTTTCCAAGGCTGCCACACGTTCTCTATCATTCTCAGCCTCAACAGTAAGAATGGAAACCTTGTTCTTGAATGTCTCATTTTTAGCAAAGAGGGACTTGATCATAGGCTCGAACGTAGCCACCCTATTCTCCAAGTCCAGGAGTTTTCCAGAGATGAATAAAGACTCCCCCAAAGCCTACAAAAAATCTCCCTTAGTAGAAGTAAAGCAAAGGAAAAGAAGAAGTAAATACAACCTACAACACATACCTGCACAAGCTTTTGAATGTGAGACAACATCACCTTGCTGGACGACTTTGCCATCAGAGGACTTAGGTCATCCACAAAGAGCGCCTCATGAGCCTTCAGAGCAGCCGCGTCAGCATCGTCCCAGAAGGTAGTAAGAAAAGATTTACCACCAACCTTCTTCTTCTTCCTAGCCTCCTCTCCAACAGAGGCAATTACCTCAAGAGACGAGGTGGGAGAGGCAGGGCGCTGGGCAAGCGAATGGGAAGGAGAAGGGGTTATCACAGGATCTTCCTTAGAAACGTCACCCATCTTTGAATGTTTCTTGGACAAGAGACAGCTAACGAGGCCAGCCTTGGCCTTCTTCTCTTGAGCCTCAACAAACTTCTGCTTGCTAAACCTAGTCGTCATTCCTGAAATGAAGAAGAAAATTATTTAAAAAAAAAAAAAAAGAAGAAGAAGAAGGAAGACAAAAGCTCAAGATTTCAAGAGAGAAAGGGAAAGAAGCACTTACTCTTTTTTACAACTTCCAAATTATTCCGAACCTTAGTAGACGGTTCCGGACCCAAAAAATGAAGAAATAAAGATTGAGAAGAGACGAGCTCATCAAAATCCTTGATGGACTCCAAATATTCCTTCACTTTCTCAGCATAACGCTGATACCTCTTCTTCAGACGAGGACAGTGGGAAATTGCAAATGAAAACACAAGTATGTCACATACCAGCATCACTCAGAAAAGAAATGCATTAGACACGGGAACTCTCCAACTACGAAAAAACTTGGGGGCTTCGTCCAGGTCCTCACCAGGGACAAACTCTGAACCACTTCCAAAAACAAAAAAGAAGTTTGGCTTCCAATTTCGGAGAGATGACGAGTAATCGAGTATCAACCTAGAAGCCCTATCCCACGACTTAAACTCATAATGCCGAGGTCCTTTGACTTTCTCAGACGATAAAATTAAAGGAATTCGTCCTTCCTGATGACATCACCATCATTGGCAAACATCCACACTACCATGCAAGAGACAATGATCCGCCAAGGGTTGGGCATTAATTGTGTCGGAGCAAGATGCAAATAAGAAAAAAGTTCACTAACAAAGGGATGAACAAGGAAACGAAGGCCACTAGTAAAATTGGCCTCGTAAAAACAAACCTCGTCAGCATAAGAGTGACAGGCTCTCTCTTCATCACTCGGGATCCTAATCTTTATGAAATCAGAGAACTGAAACCTATCCCTGATCCGTTTTTCATCCCTTCCTGTGAGGAAACACGAAATTGTCCAGGCTTTATAAGGGGTGGAAGGAGAAGTAGCCTTCAAAATCACATGGTCATCAGACGAGGTTAACCCAATCTCCAGGTCACTAGACCTAACCTCAAACATCTTTAACGACCTAGCTACCTTAGCAGAATGGGAAACTAGAGGGAATAATGAAGAAAGGACAAATTTGTATGGACAGCTCTCCCCCACGAAGAGATTGATCCACTTGAGGCACTCTCCCTCTACAGACTCAAGTAAACAACCTAGGTGAGCAAAAAGAAAAGCTATTGAAGGATAATCAACCCTAATAGCAGAGCAATCTACCATGGAAGAACAGGAAAAGAAGCAAGAGCACAAAGAACTTACCAAGGAACACAAGACAGAGAAAGGAAGCTTGAAGGAGAGACAAACCCTAGAATAAAAACTGAACAAAGAAAGATTGTAGAAGAAAGGAAACAGGAGGGAAAAATGTGAAATAAGTGGCCAAAGCACGCGCGGGAAAACAAAGAAATGTCTGCACGTCGAATGCTTCCTGACCGTACACGTGGCGCTCAACTGCTCAAAAATCAACTCGTCATAAATGCGCAGTACACGGAATACGAAGCGTCAGACGAATATGTTCTCATCTCCTCCAATAGACGAAGATTCAAAAAAGGGGGCAGCTAATGTATCAGAAATTTACAATCGTCATTAAGATGATACCGTCATTAACCAAGAGACGAAGTCAGGCATTTATTACGCTCATTGATGACAACACGTAACAGACGAAGCAACGGTCACAGAATGAGCTGTGAACTTCAGACAATGATTTTGTAACACACTAGCCGTTGAACATAAATACAACAATTCATTGCCCATTGATTAGGCACTCAACTATAAAAGAGAAGGTAACAGAAGTTAAAGCTATGAAATCGCTCTCTAGTATGTTTCTCTCTAAAATCTTTCTCCCTTACTGACTTAAGTATCGGAGGCAGTTTGGCTAACGCCACACCGGCGTTTTACTCTTCCACCTAGTTTATTTTGCAGGTTTTTCCTCCAATAGAGACAACCCCAATCGCAGCTTCGTCCATCTATTACGACGAGGAGCTCAACTGCTGATTTTTTGCATCATCAGTGCTCAACCGGAAATACCAACAAAAATGCCAAATAAAGGAGAAAAGAGACTCGTAAGACCTACGGTTTAATACTAGGTCCTTTGTTGGGGACGTTTTATGACAGCCAAAAATACGAGAATGGCCCAAATCTCCCATTGGGTTCTTTAGAACTAATTATTTGTGGAGAGTATCAAACCCAAAATTCCAATATTTGATGAATAGAGGCTAATGGTGCTTTAACAAGAGAGAAATCAAAATGCCCATAACAAAAATGCTGAAAAATTCATAAAAACAACATGGGTTCAAAACTTCGACCTACAGTCAGTGAAGAGGAAATTGAGAAAGGTCATGAGGAAGAGAGGGAAGGTTCCCCTATACCCATATCTCCACTCCCAAGTTTCGGAATTGTAAGAATCATTGCTGGCTGAATGTGCTTTTATTCTAAAGTTTCAGTTCTAAGGGTAAAACATGGTTGGTTTGTTTTGAATTTGATTGTGAGATTTTATATTGAGTTTTGGGTGCTCTTAGATGTTGGTTTTTAGGCTAAAAGATGAGGCTAGGGACCTCCAAATTGCTAAATTGATGTTTGGTTTAGTTTGCCTTTTGTTTGGATAAAAGGGTTGGCTTAGTTTTATCATCATTAAGGGAAATGCTTGACTAAACCCCCATTGGCTCCACATTTTCAGTTGTTTCAGACCATTGGGGGCCTCACCTAACTGAGGGCTAGCATCTGGAGTTCGCCAATGAGAGCCAATTATGTTTAAATGTAAAAATAGGTTAGGGCAGAAACTTTGGACTACAGTCAGCCATAGCATAAAAGCTCTTTTAGGGTGAAAATTCCGGGTATAAAACCTCCTCCATGAGCTTGAGGTGCTACCAGCATCCCTTGCCCACTTGGTAGCAAGCTTGGGTTGGGCTCATGCAAAAGGTCCGAAAGAAAATCGACTCATACTCTCTAAACCACACTTCCTCAATTTCCCCAATAAGTCGCATGGGCTTGGGCCATACTTAAAGAATAAAATAAAAATATAATACATGAATTGAGCTTGAAGAAAAAATGTGTCGCAAAAATGGGTATCAACTACATATATAGAGGAGGCTTAAATATATAGGCATAGTCTAGGGCTGGTAGTAAAAACAAGTACAATTTGAAGAAGAATATAAGGTACAATAGGCCCAACTATTCTTGTACCTAAAGGGGATTATAATCTAATAGTTGTGTTCAATTTTAGATGCAAGGTGGTTGACTCTCATTTAGTTTCAATTTGGGAATACACATCAAAATTTTATTGTTTAATTATTTATATATAGTCACTTTTATCACTATTGTGTCATTGATTAGCAACACACACTATATGGAACATTATCTTTTATTTTGAAAAGAACTTTATTTTAGCTATGGATTGTTTAAAAAAAAAGGCCAAAGCATCCACAATTTATGTCAAAGTATTCATAATTTATGTCAATTTTATTGATATAATTCGGCTTCACTCTTTTTACACTCGTGAAATCTTCTTACATAAGTCTATGATTTCAAATATCTGTTTTTTACTCTAAAATTTTGCTTCTTGCATTATTCAGTGAGAAGATGGCCTGAACCGTTCGTCTTTCAGTTTGCTTGCATGCAACTAAATAAAGGTGTAAATTGCCTTTTCCATCATTTGCAGGGATGATGGAACTAAATGCTTCATTTCACCTGATTACGATAACTGGCCACCTAAAACAAATCAACTCGTCCATTGTAGATTCTCCGGTTTTGGCTTCAAATGTTTTTTTTACAAGCTGATTTTTTCCTAATTCTCTGCAGCTTGTACCTGATCATTTAAATAAAGATGCTAATTCTAAGGTCCTAAGGATACATTGAAGCCAGTAAAGGTACATATGATTTTTCTTTGATATTGTTAAGTCATGTTTTGTGTTGGCTTAATTCCATTCCGTGCCAATTTGCTTGTAATTCTCTTCAATTTATTGTATTTGTGGGATAATGTATAATTGGGTAGAAGTATTTGAGCGGAAGTTGTTGCTAAGAAGAGCATGCATTTTGCTGGATGCTCCCGTGAAATGGACACGTTGGCAAAAAGGTTCCATCTTTCTTGAAAGATTTTGCGAACAAACTCATCACCAATTTTACTCCCGCAAAAGTCCCAAACTTGAGACAGATTAGTGCATGCTCTATCCTATGCTAGCTCAATCCCAATCGATATATATTGTTCTTATTTAAAAAATATTTTTAAAAAACCTAAGGAGAATTAAATAGCAATATTCTGATTGCCCATTTGAAAGTGAGAGAACCATGCCCATTGAGATAGCCAAATACTTATCCTTCTCTTTACTCTCCCTCTCACCATTGCAATATCAACGAAAGAGAATATTGTAACCATCACTATATACACCATTCTGGAGTGTTGAGAGTTGATTGGAGTTGGAAATCATTAGAAAAATACCATAAATCTAAGGAGACTTGGTTGCTTCTGGTTGGCGGCTCAACTTGTGGATCCGGCAACTAGATGGAGAAAAGACTCAACATAGTCAGTTGCTAGTTGAAACTTGAAACGGTCCACTGGATCGTTTTAGTGTTGGTGATACAGAGAGGTTTTTCTGCCCGGTTCTTGAGTTTTGCTCTTCGATAACACATCTGATGTTAGCTTGTGATTTGCTTATTTGCCCTACCCAATTTTATATGCTTTAGATGTTTATATTTAAGTCCATGGCGATAAATTGAAGATATAACATAAAAGTGATTAAGCCCTAAAATTAGAATTTAGGGTGCAAATCATTATCTAGGTTGTTAAGTAATCTCTCAAATATTTTCTACATTTAAGAAACCCACCTTTCTTTTCTCCCTCATTTCATTAAAATCACTAATTGCTTAGAAGATTTTGGTCTTCCATGCTTTTTGAATAATCATTCTCTCTTTCTTAAATTTTTCCACAGGTCGGGTTTGTGCCTAACCCGGAACCAACCTGATCACTTCAAGTCCCTAAGATCTGGACCCACCACTGACCAGTAGGAATAGTCAATTCGGGTGGGTCAAGCCTTCACAAGTAGTGGTCGGTCCTTGGTCGGAGTCAGGCTAGATAAAGTAGTTTCTAATGTCATTGAGAGGGATGCAAGTCACTTAATATTAGGTAGACCTTGGCAGTATGATGAAGCTACTTATAGGTGTAAGGACAATGTATATATATTCTTTAAGAATGGCAAAAAAAAAAAAAAATTATCCTTGGTCCTATTAAGGAAGGCAATGTACCCAAAGCTTCTAAAGAGGAAGGGAAGTCATCTCTTCGCATTGTCAACAATGAGGATAGGTTTGATAAGGAAGCTAGGGAGTTGAAACAGGTTTATGTCGTAGTGGTGACAGATGGTGAACCAAAGAAAGTTGCTGAGATACTTGTTGTAATTCAACCATTGATCAATGAGTTTGAAGAGCTTTTCCTAGATAAGCTGCTTGCAGGTTTACCACCAATACGTGACATCCAACACTGCATTGATCTAGTTCATGGAGCTAGCTCATCAAATCTGCCACACTACCAAATGAATCCTCAAGAGGGTCAGATTCTGCAGGGATAGGTAGATAAGCTTCTAAGTAAGAGACAAGTCAGGGAAAGTATGAGTCCATGTGCAATACTAGCATTATTAAACCCAAAGAATTATAGGAATTGGCACATGTGTATGGATAGTCAATCCATCAACAAGATTATAGTTAGGTATGGATTCCTTATTTCCTGATTAGATGATATGTTTGATATATTGAGTAGGTCCAAATGCTACACTAAGCTGGATCTCAAGAGTGGGTATCTTCAGATTCAAATTTGATGTAGGACAGAATCTACTATTTAATTTTTGTAATTATATAATTTTGGTATTTTTATGTAATTTTCGTTATTTTAGGTTTAGATTATTTATTTCCTTGTTTTTAGGTGCTTTTAATGCTTTTTAGGTCAATTTTGGTTCTTGTTATGGTTAGGTATTAATTAAGACTTATTTTAGAATATAATTTTCTTGTCTGAATTTTATTATTAATAAAATTCAGAGTTTTTCTCAAACTTTTCTCTGATGGATTCCAGCCATATCATCTTATGGATTCAAGAAATCCCTTATGGATTCGAGGTTTACTACCAGAAACTAACAGTTTAGTTACTGATCCATCAAAGAGAGCATCGTGTGTGCTTTCTTCAAGCTTTCGTGACATCAGTTGTTATCAAAGCCTTGACTTACCCTGGTCTGATGGCTAACCAGCATGACAGTAACCACTACAACAACAACAACGAAGTTGAAGATGCAGCTCTCACTAAGGCTGAGTTCCACCAATTTTGTGAAGAGAGACATCAAAATATGTGCGAAATTCGGTCAGGGATTGCTACTCATCTTGCTAGGAAATCATATCACAACAATAATGATCAACATATTCAAAGACACGCTCCTAACTACAGGAAACATACATTCCTTGATGGAGATATGTGTAAGTTAGATTTTATTGACTGGCTTCTTGATTTGGAAGAGTATTTTAATTTTTGGAAGATTTGTGATGAAGAAGAACTACGACTTGCATCTAATATATTGGGCGATGAAGTAGAGGAATGGTGGGAAGACATTCAAATCAACAGAAAGCGTCAAGATAAACATCCAGTTTGATCTTGGCAAAGAATGAAAAGGGTATTAATTGATTTATGGCTTCCTAATAACTATTATGATATACTAGATTACACAAGCGTTTATTATAAATCTATAAATTCATATGAAAAACAATATGTTCAAAACATGAAAGGTCAACCACAAAACCAAAATTATCACAGCCAAGTCCATGTGTTAAGAAAAGACAAGAGTTTGAGAGTTGACAAGATGCAGCCAGTTTCTAAAGAAAATTTTGAAGTGGTTAAAAAAGATCAAGATTTGCAACAAGTTGTTGAATTGAAGCTTGAAGATACCACTTGTAAAACATTTGATGAAGAGGTCAAAAAAAAAGAAGGTTGAATTGATTGTGGATAATTACAAAAATGGATAATTACACTTTACCCACCTGTGATTCCTTCTGTTACTTCTCTGTTACCCACCTCCAGTGCAAATGTTACTCTAACACATAAACTCATCAAAAACAGAACCTAAAGCAGATCAAACACTCCTCACTAAGGATGAACAAAGAACAAAGTACTCAAATATTTTCTTTTCCAGCATTTCTCATACACACAAATTCAACTAAATAAAAAAAATTTCATCCTAAACATCTCCAAACCCAGTAAATCAAAACCCAACCAAATCAATAATAAAACATCTAAATCATCCAAAATAACCAACAAAGCTATAAACTTCACAATCAAACCAAATCAATAATAAAACATCTAATTTTTTCAAACAAGTTTTCTCTCTCTCAAACTCGCTAAAGCCCCTAGATTTCTCTCTCTCTCTCTCTCTCTCTCTCTCTCTCTCTCTCTCTCTCTCAAAAACCGTTGGATGTCTCTCTCTCAATCAAGCTTTATCTCTTGGTTCAAGCCATTGCCAGCACATCCGACGACCGAAAACCCAAATCACAGGTTGAACATTGATTACACCACCGCTACCGCCACCACCAGCCGAAAATCTAGATCTTTAAGGCTCTCTCGGTTCAAGCTCTTGATGTCTGGTCCTCTCTCCTCTCTCTCTCTCTCTTTAACTTATCATCTTTATCTCTCTCTTTAAACCCATGGTTGAAAACCCAGATCGGTAATGATTGGGTGGTCTGATCGGTCCAAATCAGATGGTCACTTGGATTGGGTTTTCTTCAAGGTTTGTTAAGGATCTGTAGTTTGATGATTTTGGCTGGAATTTATAGAAGCACAGAGGTTGGGTTTTATTGGTCTGATTGGTTAGTAACATTTTGCATTTTTAGTTGTGATTCGACGCACAAGGTGGCTTTGATTGTGAAGTTTATAGCTTTGTTGGTTATTTTGGATGATTTAGATGTTTTATTATTGATTTGAGTACTCTGTTCTTCGTTCTTCCTTAGTGAGGAGTGTTTGATCTACTTTAGGTTCTATTTTTGATGAGTTTATGTGTTAGAGTAACGTCTGCACTAGAGATGGGTAACAGAGAAGTAACGGAGGGAATCACAAGTGGGTAAAGTGTCAAAAATGAAACCACAGGCAGGTAAGTCAAATTAGAGGCAAACCACAGGTGGGTAAAGTGAAATTATACCTTACAAAAATCAAGAGATGGTAATTATTGAGAATATCATGGAAGATTCAATTGAAGTCAAATATGAGGATGAGTCCACAACTCACAATCCCCAAGTTTTGGTTGATTTGTTGAAGATGACTACATAATATGTTTATTTTCTTGGAGTAGAAAATTTTAATTTTCTTATCAACTAATTGTTGATTGATGTTGCAATTAAAATCAAGGCCAATGAGAGAAACTTTTATGGTGTATTTCAAAACTTGATCAAGCTACTACAGCATTCAAAGTATTTGTTTATTTGGAGCGGAAGATTTCAAATCTTGACTATCAACTTGAAGACGAGTTTGTTTCAAGTGGAAGGGTCTAATGTAGGACAAAATCTACTATTTAAATTTTGTAATTATATAATTTTGGTATTTTTATGTAATTTTTATTATTTAAGGTTTAGGTTATTTATTTCCATGTTTTTGGGTGCTTCTAATGCTTTTAAGGTCAAATTTGGTTCATATTATGGTTAGGTATTAATTAGAACTTATTTTAGAATATATTTTCTTATCTGTTAAGTTTTATGGAGCCCTTAAATCGGGCCATAAGTCTGTAAATGTTTTTTGAGAGATTCTTATTAATAAAATTAAATAGTAGATTCTGGGGATGAGTGGAAGACAACCTTTGAGACAAATGAGGGGTTGTATGAATGGATGGTAATGCCTTTTGGATTGTCCAATGCTCCCAGCACTTTTATGAGTCTTATGAATCAAGTATTAAAACCATTTATTTTGAAGTTTGTGGTAGTTATTTTGATGGTATCATGATTTACAATAAGACGTAACCGGCCTACTATAATTATTTGCATGCAGTACTGAAGGTGTTGTAGGCCAATAAGTTGTACATCAACTTGAAGAAGTGCAACTTCTTGACTACCAAGTTGTTGTCCTTAGGGTATGTGATTAGTGTTGATGGGATTCATGTTGATAAAGACAAGGTTCGTTCAGTCAAGGAGTGGCCAACTCCAAAGACAGTGAGTGATATACGAAGCTTTCATGGCCTAGCAACCTTCTACATGAAGTTTATCCGAGATTTCAGTAGCATAATGGCTCCCATTACTGAATGTCTGAAGAAGGAAAGTTTCTCATGGGGAAAAGAGGCATAGCCAAGTTTTGCTTTGATCAAGGAGAAGTTGAGCACTGCTCCAGTTTTGGCCTTGCCCAACTTTGAGAAGGTATCTCAAGTTAAATGTGAAGCCTCTATGATTGGGATATAAGATATTCTTTCACAAGACAAAAACTAGTAGAATTTTTTACTGAGAAAGTTTGTGAGGCTCAGAGAAAATGGTCAATGTATAAGCTGGAGTTCTTTGTTGTATTATGAACTCTTAAGCATTGTGATCATTAGTAAGCATTGGGATCTCTTTGTGATTCACAAGCCTGGTGTCACTAATAAAGAGGCAAACATGCTCAGTAGACGAACATATTTGCTAGTCAAACTATGTGTGGAAGTTGTAGGGTTTGACTACCTCAAGGAACTGTATGAAGAAGATGAGGAATTTGGAAATATTTGGGGTAAGTGCCAACAAACTCTTACTAATGTGGATAGCATGTACATATAGGATGGTTCTCTCTTTCGGGGTAATCCCAAAAGTTCATTAAGAGAGCAGATTATTAGGGAGCTGCATGGTGGAAGTTCAAGTGGACAAATGGGTAGACAAGATGATAGCACTTGTGGAAGAAAGGCCAATCTTAGAACACTAGTTTTTAAATGCCATTACTGGTTCCACCAGCACCATAAGAGGACATGTCTATAGATTTCATAATGGGTTTCTCTTGAACCCAACGAGGTATTGATTTTATTTTTGTTGTGGTTGACAGATATTCGAAGATATCCCACTTCATAGCATGCAGGAAAACCTAAGATACCACTTGAGTAGCTAATAAGTTCTTTGAAAAATTTGTGTGTTTGCATGGAGTGCCAAAGTCCATCACCTCTAATTGAGATACCAAGTTCCTCAGTCACTTCTGGAGGACCTTATGGAAGTATTTTGACACTTCCTTGAATTATAGCAGCACCAATTATCCTCAGACAGATGGCCAAATAGAAGTGGTTAACCACACTTTGGGCATTCTTATCCAGTATATATTTCAGGGGAGAAACTCAAGCAGTGAGATCTTGCCTTGTCACAAGTAAAGTTTGCCTACGATAGTTTAGTTAGCAAAAGCACTAGTAAATCCCCCTTTGTCATTGTCTATTGCGTGCCCCCAAAACACACTTTGGACTTGGTCCCTATACTTGAGCTTCCAAGAATGAGTCAAGCTACAAAGAATATGGTTGACCATATTCAAGCCATTTAAGAGAAGTTGAGGCAGAAACTTAAAGCTTCGAATGCCAAGTGCAAGGAAGCTACTGATAAGAAGTGGTGTGAAAAGATTTTAAGTGTTGGGGATTTAGTATTGGTCTACCATCAAAATGAGAGGTTTCTTATTGGTACCTACAACAAATTGAAGGACGGGAAGTATGGGCCGTTTCAGATTACTAAAAAGATCAACAACAATGCTTATATGGTTACTCATCCACTAGACATGAATATTTCTTCTTCCTTTAATGTTGCTAATTTACTTAAGTATCATTTTCCTAACTAATGCGCTAGATAGTGGGAACTCAAGGTCGAGTTCTTTCCAAGTGGGGGGAACTGATATAAAATAGACAACCATGGCCTTCTTGGAATAGCAAGGGCGCCCAAAATCACAAGGCAAGGCAAAAAGGCACTAGTAGAAATCATCGTGGCGACGGTGTCGGAAGTACATAAAATTTGGCTGACTGAAGGAAAACAATCTTCTAATCAAATATCATGGCTTTGCCATGTGGTGTGCCTTTAATTTTGGTGAATTCCTTTGTTTAGGCTCTGAAAACAATGATTTTGCCCTTTTTAGTCATTTTTGTTTCTTTAATAACTTTTTGCTCAAAAGTTAGAATAAGGTTCTGTTTGTTTTTGGGAGACCCTTAAAGTGTGTAGTTTATGATTTTGCATTTAACTCAATTTTTCCATCTTTTGGTAAAATTCGATATTTTACTACATAATCTCATGATTAGTGCAAATTATGGTTTTGAATGGCTTCTTAGTCGTCCTAGGGTTTTATCTTTTTAGTATTTATATGTTTTGTAACATCTAGAGGCAAAGAAGATTATTATTAGTAAAATTCAGACTTTTGTCTATTGTTTTCTCAGGTGGATTCTAGTTTTATCACATTGTGGATTCAAAGGACCCCTCTTGGATTCGAGCTTTACTACCAGGAACTAGAAGTTTAGTTTCTATTTTATCAAAGAGAGCATCATGTGTGCTTTCTTTAGGCTTCCACGATATTAGTTGGTATTGGAGCTTTGCCTTACCCTAGTCACTAGTGAGACGGTAACCACCGCAACAACGATGACGAAGTTGATGACCTAGCCCTCACTAGGGCTGAGTTCCACGAATTTCATGAGGAAATTCAACAATTACGTGATAAGAGCCAACATTTTCTTGAAGAGAATCAGCAAGAACTGTGCAAAATTCACTAAGAAATTGCTGCCCTTCTTGCTCGAAACCCTAATCATAATGATGAAGAGTAATGTGATAACCAAGTGCATGGCCCTCCCCATGGCGGTCCAAAAAATCAAAATAGGAAGCCAGCCTGTTACAATTACAATGGTGAGGATGAAGAGTATGTAGAAGAGGTCCTCAGAGATCGTCGTAGTCCTATAAGGGATTTTGGTCGTAATTATCAAGATCAGAGAGATGATCGTATGAAGATAGAATTACCATCCTTTAGATTAATTGTACATAGCAAATAAATGCATGGTTTATCCTTTAATTTATGTGCTTTTAATTAAGTTTTGTGCAATCCTTTTATATTTTCTCTTGTGGGTAGAGGTGTTAAGATGCTAACTTCCAAGTTATATTAAATTAGAAACGAATTTGTTAGGTTCTAAATGTTTAGAACAATTGACAAATCGTGAACACAAACTTGTCTAGATATAGATCTTAGAGTCTATAGGTTTTATTAGACAATGCTCAAGGTGATTCAAGTCAAGATTCAAGAACATACAAGCTGCAGGAAGAAGACTTCATATTCTGCCTGGTTCGATCGATCGAAGAATAGGCTCGATCAATCGAAAATCGTATCTGCAGAATTTTAAGTTGGCCCAAACAGCAGCTTAAGCCCATTAAGGATTAGGGTTTCAGATCTACTTCTCCCACTATATAAAGGAAACCCTAAGCCACGTTTTTAAGTGCTTTTAGAGAGAAAAGAGAGTGTCTCTTTTGTATCTAGGGTTTTATACCCAAACCTCTCTAAGTCTTTGTTGCTCATATTTGCTGTTTATGTGAATCTCTTGTGAGATCTTTGAGGAGCTTTCCTTCACATAAACTTAGGGTTTTCTAGATAGAGATTATTATCTACATCTTGATGATCAACAAAGTTGCTGCCATTGAAGCTTAAAGAAAAACAAGCGTGGGTGCTTGTACTTGATTGAAGAATTCAAGAAAGAAGGAGTCCGTGGATTCGGAGCTTGCACGGGGTCGTGTTAGTAAGTTCTACTGGTAGGTAGCATTAGGAAGTCGAGCGGGGAGCTTGTAAGTCCTTTTGTATGAACTTCGATTCTTTCATAGTGGATTCAAGTTTGTCTTGAGGATCGGTGGGTCAAATCCTCCCCAGGTTTTTACCATGTGGTTTCCTGGGTGATCATATCATTGTGTTATTTTTTATTTCCGCTGCTTTATTCTTTTGATATGATTGTTTGATTGTTTTAACCTAGAATTGCTTAATTTGACTAAGTAACAACTTGGCTAATTAATCTAAGCTAACCAATCTGGTTGTTTTAAGGGGTCTAAATTTTCAACAAGTAGTATCAGAGCGGGTAGCTCTTCTTGTTGTAGATCTTTTGATCTAAGAGCTGATCATTGACCCCTGCTGTCATGGATAATTTGAAGTGTCTTTCTGCTCATGTTTGTGATGATTTGAATAAAAAGGACACTGTTGTTTCTGTTGATTTTTTTTATGCTTTTGAAACTCTTCGTAAGGAATTATCTAAATCTTTGAAAATTGCTAAGAAATTTAAAGAAGAGTTAAAATTGGCTAATCTTGAAAAAGATGATTTGATTGTGAGATTAGATGAGTCTAATAAAAAGAATGAATTTTTGAGAAATCAAATTTCCTCTCAAGATGAGAAGATGAAAAGCTTGGAACAAGAGTTAGTTGAGTCTCAAACTAAACTTGAAAATTTGACTAGTACCAAGCTTGCTGTTGATAACAGAAGTGTTTCTGTTTCTCTTAAGCCTAAAACTGAAAAATTTTATATCCCTCCTTTTAAGAGGAATAATAAAGAAAAAGCTTATTTTGCTAGGTTAGACAAAGGTAAAGGTTCTGATGTTAACGCTGAAGTTTCTAAACCAAAGTCTAAACCTACTGTTAGAGAGCATAATAAATCTGTTCTTGTACCTACTTGTCACATTTGTGGTGTTGTTGGTCATATTAGACCAAATTGTTCTTTGATGAGGCAAAAACCAAAATCTGAGACTAGATTTGCTGTTAGGAATACTGATGTTCCTAAATTTGTTCCTGTTTGTCACTTTTGTGGTGTCTTCGGTCACATTCGTCCTAATTGTCATAAATTGAAATTTAAGCATTCTGTGTTTCAATCTAGGATATGTGATGAGATTTCTCCTGCCATAAGTCCATATAAATTGTTTCATATGCTTTTGAAAAATTTAAGCTTGTTGGCTTGTGAAAGGAATTTGCAGGATTTTAGTCTTTCTCAGAAGATTGGTGTAATCCCTCAAATACACTTTGCTTCACATGGATTTTCACCTACAAAGCCGAATACTCGTGCTAAATGGGTGAGAAAAGATTCTCCAAGGTGAGTGTTGCTAACTTGTCCTTGATTTAATTCTTTCAATTAATTGTGGACATGTTTTGTTTTTGTTTTTGGTTGTTTTGTTTTTTAGGTTGTTTTTTTTTATTTAAAAAAAAATCCAAAAACATTGAAAAATGTCAAAAAGACAAAAATATTTTATTTTGTGTCTTGTTTTATTTTTCTTGAGGATTACATGAGTTATAATATCTCTCTCTTGATTTAGAACATGCTTGACATTGTGGAGAAACTTGAATAGTCTGTGCTAAGCTATTTTTTGTTTTTATATGAGTATGTACTAGTTTGTACATGTACTCATGGGTTAATTAAGAAATTGATATTTCTTGTCTGTGTACCCTCTATAGCTTAGTTAAGCACTGTCATGCATTGCTTTTGCATTGTTCATTTAGCATAATATGTGCTTTTTGTTTTTGGTCATAAAGTTTGTTAAAAACCAAAAAGATTTTTGTGATTTGTATTTCACATCTTGGATTTATAATCAAGGATTGGTCATATTATCTTTACATAACAAGTCTATGTACCTTGTTTAGCTTTGATGAGCTTTTATATTGCACTTGACTAGTTGAAACTTTGTAGTGCATGTTGTGTGGGAAAGATGTTTATGGTGTTTATCACTTTGTCTTGATCTTGAAGTCACATGTTTTTTGACTGTCGGACTTGATCCTTTTGAGAAAGGCATAAATAACCATCTCACCACTGTTCACTAGCCAATCATGAACACCTTAGTGCATATCATAAGATTTTGTGCTCGAGAAAGTGTAGCACATGCACAAAAAGAACATAAGGTGTAGCCTCTGTTAATTGCTTAATGCTTAAAATTGGTGTGTACTATTAGGCTTGATGTCATTTCACATAATTTAAACTGGTGTGTACCATTAGGCTTGATGCCAAATTTCACCTAATAATGGGGCAAAATTTAAGAAACTTACATGATTGCAAGCTTATGTTCTAGGAGATGTGAGAGTTATATGATGTAACTCTTTAGGTGATAGTCTCTTTTAAATTCTATGTGATGAATTTTGTAGACTTTGTGATTGATTGCTATTCACATATCACCTCACATGTATCTCAAGCTTTTACTGGTTGCACACACTACACAAGTTACTCTTTGTTAAACTTGGTACATTATATTGTGTGTGATTTTGTTGTGGCCATCCAAGATTAAAAGTTCCTTGATTTTAATGCAAAATGTGTATAATGTTTGCGCTTTGAGGACAAATTGATTGAAAATCTTGATTTTGGAAGATCTGGGTTAAATTCAAGTGTTTTTGAAAAACTTTTCGTCTCATACTCATGCATTTTCTATAAAACAATGTGCTTTGAGGAGTTTCTGCATTAAAATGCTCTGTTTTTCAAAAATCTGATTTTTCCAGACTTTCGATCGATCGAACCTGTTTTTCGATCAATCGAAATTGCGATTAAAATTTTTGGTTTGAGTCTGCCTGACTCGATTGATGTTCGATCGATTCTCGATCGATCGAAACTGAAAAATTTTCAGTTTCTATGTTTTTGACCAAAAATTTTTTATGCATCATTTGTGTTTAGGATTCACATGCATTGCATTGTTTTTGTATCCATCTTGCAGTTTTGCAGTCATATCTCTCATTGTTTTCACACATAACATGCATACATTTTGCTACATTGGGTACTCAACTTGATTTAAAAATTGATTGATTAATTTTTGAGTTTTGTACATTCTAGTATATGCTATTTCTTATGTGTGAACTGTAGAAAATATTTTTCTTAAGAGATATGATGGATAATCAATGTGCAAATATTTTCTCTACTCATGCAACTGTTTATGGGTCACATAGTGTCATGTTTGCATTTATTGAAAGAGAGAATATTTTTCTTCATGTGTATCCTCACCTTAGTTTTTAACTTTGGTTTGTGTGTTTTTAACTTTGATCCTGCTGGTGAGGATGTTCCTGATCCTGTTGGTGATGCTGCTGCTGCTGCTGATTTTCCCCCCACCTCCTTTTTTTTCCCAAAACTGTTTTTCACACAACTTGTTTTGTTTTTCCTATTTTTATAGGGGGAGAAAAGTTTTTTTTTTACCTGTGTTGTTCATAGGGGGAGCTGTCTCTATTTTCTATAGAATTGAATTGTTTTGTGTTCCCCTTGATTCTCTATTTTCTCTTATCCTTTATTGCGTATGTTGACTGTTTACTCTTTGTATGAGTTGTCTTTGTCAATACGTGACAAAAAGGGGGAGAAATTATTGATTTATGGGAATCACGTTTGTCTTGTTTAGGGGGAGTTGAAATTATTTTTGAAAGGGGAGAATATAAATAAAAACTTTTTGTTGTATCTAACTTAGGGGGAGAGTTAGTTTACTTATGTTTTTATTTCTGTTTCTTGTTTCACTTCTTATTGATTTATACTTATGAGTTCTTCATTGGTATATGTCTTTATTTTGTGTTTTGTGAAATCAAGAATTTAATTTTGATTTACTTGTATTTTTTTCCACACATGCGTTTATGCGTTTTGTTTAGTGTTTCAGGAAATATACAGGTTGATTCAATTGAGCTGCTGTCTACACTTGCAACTGATGGATAGTAGTTAGGTTGAATTTGTTGTAATGGGCATTTTATTGTATTGGGTTGTTCTTGTATTTGAGCATTTCATTGTGTATGAAAGTTTTGTCACGAATTGCCAAAGGGGGAGTTTGTTAGGTTCTAAATGTTTAGAACAATTGGCAAATCATGAACACAAACTTGTCTAGATATAGATCTTAGAGTCTATAGGTTTTATTAGACAATGCTCAAGGTGATTCAAGTCAAGATTCAAGAACATACAAGCTGCAGGAAGAAGACTTCATATTCTGCCTGGTTCGATCGATCGAAGAACAGGCTCGATCAATCGAAAATCGTATCTGCAGAATTTTAAGTTGGCCCAAACAGCAGCTTAAGCCCATTAAGGATTAGGGTTTCAGATCTACTTCTCCCACTATATAAAGGAAACCCTAAGCCACGTTTTTAAGTGCTTTTAGAGAGAAAAGAGAGTGTCTCTTTTGTATCTAGGGTTTTATACCCAAACCTCTCTAAGTCTTTGTTGCTTATATTTGCTGTTTATGTGAATCTCTTGTGAGATCTTTGAGGAGCTTTCCTTCACATAAACTTAGGGTTTTCTAGATAGAGATTATTATCTACATCTTGATGATCAACAAAGTTGCTGCCATTGAAGCTTAAAGAAAAACAAGCGTGGGTGCTTGTACTTGATTGAAGAATTCAATAAAGAAGGAGTCCGTGGATTCGGAGCTTGCACGGGGTCGTGTTAGTAAGTTCTACTGGTAGGTAGCATTAGGAAGTCGAGCGGGGAGCTTGTAAGTCCTTTTGTATGAACTTCGATTCTTTCATAGTGGATTCAAGTTTGCCTTGAGGATCGGTGGGTCAAATCCTCCCCAGGTTTTTACCGTGTGGTTTCCTGGGTGATCATATCATTGTGTTATTTTTTATTTCCGCTGCTTTATTCTTTTGATATGATTGTTTGATTGTTTTAACCTAGAATTGCTTAATTTAACTAAGTAACAACTTGGCTAATTAATCTAGGCTAACCAATCTGGTTGTTTTAAGGGATCTAAATTTCTATCAGAATTAATCCATGCATGAGTATAAAGGGCATAGTAGGGATAGGATGCTTTGAGATCTAGAGTTATACATTGACATTAAGCCTCTACTAACCCACTGTATCAAATAGATGTCATGTCTCAAATTGGACTACAAATGATAGTCTTTTTCCCAATCATCTAATAGTTCTTCTTATGGTTTTAAAAATTGGAACAGTCAAAGAACCGAAAAAGAGATCGGTTCTCTTTTTCCTGGTTTTTGACAAGTTTTTTGGTTTTTATCGGACTGATTCTGTGTCTAGTTCCCAATTAAAACGGACGGTCCGGTTTGATTTTTAAAACAATGGTTTTTCATGCTACTTTTGGGTGGGATTGCTTATCCGTAACCTATCATTTTACTCTTCTTTTGTTTCAAATGGTGATATTGGCGTTTCAAAGCACATAATTCGACAAACAAATCTTTTCTTATGTCCTTGAAAATAAATTGCCAGCCTTCCCACTGTCTTCTTGGTTGGCTTTGTTTTATAACCATACCTTACTTATTTGCTGGCTTCTCTATGCCAGATTTGCATCTGCCATTCTCAGTAAGTGATTTATAATCATTTTGAACACATTGGGAATTCATCAAATATTCAAATTATTGGAATAATTATTGAACCGATTGGATGTACAGAGAAATGAGTTACTTATGTGTAATCATTTTGCACACATTTGGAATTTCAAAATTTTAAATTGTTTAAACAATGATTAAATTTATTGTTTCCTAGTAGCTAGGTTTTAAGTAGTAATTTCTCATGTTATTAGGCTACAACAAAATAGACCAGATGTGATAGAAAGAAAGGGATTCCCAAAATCTAGTCCATAATATGATGTTCAGCATACATCCGTTAAAGGTTTGAATATACAAGCACCAAACTAGGAACAAGGTGGAGAAAATTATGGCATAAAAAAGCATTTCAACTGCAAAACGGTAAGCAACCATTTCGCTCCATCATACATACATAATAAGAGTGAAGCAGGTTCCATGTTCCAATGTCACTTTAGGAAGAAAGGGTCTCATTTCTGGCCCTTCTTTTTCCACAAGTCTCCAAACATTCTAATCCCAGAACCTTTCCGCTTTCCACTTCTGAAACCATCTAAGTCATCACCCATCCCAGGTGATCCCACAAAGCTAGTGTATCCACCAGTTGGTGGCTCAAACACGCCGCCAAAATGCTTATCCATGGATACACACCTCTCAGAGATCCTTCCATTCATCTCCACACCCCCAGCAAGCACTGCTGCTGCAGCATCTGCAGCTTTTCTCCACTGCTCTGTCTGTACTCTCAGCTTCTTCATCTCTGCCTCCAATGCCTCCTTTGCTTCTTCCACAGCTTTCAGCTTCTCATTCTGCTGAGCTGCAGTTGCTTTACTTGTTTTCAGCTCTTCTCCCAGTTGGCTCAACCTCAAGGCTGTTTCTTCTTCTTTGGTTTGAGTTGATGATACTTTTAAAGCAGCTTCAGTCAGCTCATTTCTCAGCTTCTCATTTTCTTGTGTGAAGACCTCCAGTTCCTTTTCCTTCTCTTCTAACTTGGCTTTTAGCATATTTATCTCGTCGTCCTTCAGAGCCAAGTCATGGCAGGATTGTTTCTCCACCTCAGGATTTGCTGGTGGAGCTTCAGTTGATAAGTCAATTGTTTTGGTTTCCTTTTCAACTTGATCAGTCAGCTGGCTGTGTTCAATCTTGGGCTCATCAACTGTCACTTTCTCCACTGGAACTTCAAAAACATCAGTTTCCTGCAGGTTCTCATCCGGACCTTCATCCAGAGGGCTGCTGTCACTTTTGTTACATTCTTGAATTTCTGTTGGAGGATCCTTTCCTTGGATTTCCACTGGTTCTGGAACAACCAGCTTCAAAGTTTTCTTCTCTAATTCTTCCTGTGCTTCTTTCTTTGCAGCCTCAGCTGAAGCTAATTGGTCTTTCAAAATCCTTAGCTCTTCTTGTGCTTGCCCAAGTTGAGATTCTAAATCTGCAATGCGAGTACCAAGTTTCTTCTGGCTTACAGGATCAGATTGGGCACCTCTTGGGGACCTACGATCCCCTAGTTTAGGACTCCGGTCAGTAATTGGTCGATGATGCAGTGAATCTGAATCTGAACTTGATGTCCTGAGTGGATTTGGGCCTCGAGGAGACTGCCTTTGAGGTATATCTGTCCCCCTATATATGATTAAATTCGAAAAAAAAAAAAGAATGAAAATAAGAAAATTCAATTACGTTGAAAGGAAATCATGACTCCCTAATATACTAACAAGAAAAAATTCATAAAGCAAGGAAATTATATGCATTTAATTTAATAATTATTATTGCATATTTTACTGCAACAAAAATTAACATAGCCAATTCCACTCCATTGTTATAGGTACAAGGAAATCATGTGTTTTTTTTTTATGAAATCAGGAGCTTATTATAGTGGTCCTTGTAATTCATATTGACCGGGGATTCCATACAAGATATGAACTATGTTGAATTATGCACTTGTACATAAAGATTTTCAGCCAAATACACAAACCCACTCACAGAATCCATTCTTCCTTATAGACTGCTAGAAGAGTTTGCAAATCCAAGAGATCAGCATTCAATTTTTTGGGAGAGATTTTTATAAACCAGAACATTGATAGAATGACATTGTACAGCTCAATCAAAGGCTAATTTTCATTTTTCATGGAAATGGGATATGCACCGCATCCATTCTGGAATTCAGCATGGGCATCCTCCAGAAGCAATTATACAATAAATCATCGAGACATTTTAGTCTTGCCAATAAAATTATTTACGATATCAAAATATTTTTATGTCAGTTTCAATTGGCTTGTAGTTAGAGGTTATATGTACAAACAACATACATGTCGGATTTGGAAGTTGGATCACATTAAAATCTACTCATTATGACAACTGGTTCTGAAGCATGCATCGTATTTATTTATAAATTTCATATTTATAGAGGAATAAGTTCTCTAACCTTGATCTTGGCATTTTTGCTCAAAGACTATTGAGTGAAGAAGAGAGAAAAGCAAGTCCTTGTTTGAAGCTTCTGATCTGCAAAAAAATAAGGAGTTAACAAAATGAAAGAAAATTCAAGTAACAAATTTATTGTAATCTTCAAACATGTTCTCTCACAAAGAAAATCCATAGAATGTATTAAAGTTTATAAATTATGATAGTTTTATTTTATTTTATTTTATTTTATTGATGAAATAAAGTATGATAGTTAGTTGCCACTCTTCTCAAAAGCAAGAAAAACCAGTATTTCCAAAACACTAACCAAACCAAAGTACATTTAGACACCACTTTTCAAACCAGAAGGCTTAAAACTCCACATATTCAACAAATGAAGAAAAAGGGTGGCAAGTATGGCCTTGAGCCTTGTCACCTTCACTTGGCCCAAAATCAGAAGCATGTGTAATTTACTAATCGGAATAAATAAATAAATGCTTAACGTACTAGGCCTCCTTACTCACCCGTAGACCCAGTACCTAGTGGTAATGTGATTCAACCATGACACGTCTAAAAGTACACCTTCATTTTCCTCCCATACGCACCAAACTTCAAAGTTTTTATCGCCACTTTACAAAATTCATAAATAGTTTCACAATGTTCTACAACATAAGGTATATCATAAACGATCCACCACTACCCACCTACTTAAAAGAAAATTTCAATTTTACTCCCAACATTCCCCAAACTATTACTCCAATGTTGTTTACTGTACTTGGATTGGAGTTAAACCCATGAATTTATGCAACCTACTTTTGTTAGGTGACACTATTGTCTTTCAGATGTCCTTGCCCGACCACTACCAACCTACATGGCCATTTTTAACCAAAATTATTGAGACACTGTTACTTATGGACCCTCTATAGCATCAACTTGTTCAAAAGTTTCAGGTAATAGTAATACTATGCCTTTGGCCTTGGTTAAAAAGTACATGGGGAGTAAAATTGTACAGCAGATTCAAGAGGTGTAAATAATGCATAAGACATTAAAATGAAAGTTCCGAGAAAGAAAAAATACTATTACTACCATATAGTCCAACTAATGTATAGACAATCCTCCCACCCACCAACTGTGGGTAGCCCAATTACAAGTTCAATTTACTTGAATGTAGAGACAAATTTGAACAGGCAATCAGAAAGTGGTGGAATCAGTATTTTATGTAGGAGTTAAAATTGCCTATAAATTACCAAATTACACTTTACCATTTTAAACTACACCTCGTATTACACTTTGCACCCAAATGTCAAATTTACTATTAACTTGAATGAAAATCCAAAGTTTAGGATGAAAAATGTAATCGAGAGTATAGTTTAAAATGGTCAAATGTAATTTCTCTTTTTTTTTTTTTTAAGGAATTGAGAAGATGGACCACCGAGGGTGGTTGGTTTAGTAGTTATGGGCTCACTCTTAAGGGTTTGGGAGGTGGAGGTCTTAAGTTTGAATCCCGCAATGGGAAGCGCTTAGAAAATAACTTCATGCTCTCAGCTCATACTCATTAGCGTCTTCGATGGGACTAGGTGGACAACTATGGCTCATTCGGATCCCCTGCTCCCGCAGACCCGAGCCCAACAAGTAGAGTGTCACTATGGTCATGCCTAGATTGAAAACGTTAACTCAAGTCGCCCCCTTTTACCCATTTTCCATTTAGCAAAAAAAAAAAAAAAAAAAAGAAGATGGGCAATTAGGTCTTTTCACATGATGTCATACATTTCCGTCCAAATTAGTAGCAAACTTGACATCATGGTGCAAAGTGTAATAAAGGTCATAATTTAAGGTACAAATTATGCATTTGAAAAGTTTAGGTTACAAAATATAATTAAGATAATAGTTTAAGATGGTAAAATATAATTTCTCCTTTAACACTATGTTTGGAAGTTTGAAGGAAAAGGAGAGAAGAAAAGTAAATGAGGGGAAGGGGTATAGTTTTTTTTTTTTTTTTTTTTAAATCATGGTAATAGTTATCCATTCACCTTGTTTGGATATTTTAAAAAAATTTGTAGACGAAAGGGGATTAGATATCCCGTCCATTTGTTTGAATGTTTTAAAAATTAAGTAGAGAAAGGAGAGAGAATAATTTTATATAAATTGACAATTATGGTTTCTTTTATTAATTTTAAAGAAATAAATATAAATTGACATCTTTTCCTATTAAAAAAAAAAAATTTGATATTGTAAGGGTAGAATTGACATTTCAATTTTTCAGACGAAAATATCATTTGTCTTTACATTTTAAAGTCATTATCAATTTGATCTCCCTACATTTTGATAACAGTCAATTTGCAAGTTGACAAAAAGAAGAACCAAATTAATTACAACCAAAATATAGGGACTAGGGACCAAATTAAAAATTACACCAAAATATAAAGACTAAAATAATATTCTTGCCTTCTTTTTAATCCACTCCGCCTCCAAATTTTCCTAATTTGGGGAAATAAAAATGAGAGGTAAGACACCCCTGCAAACCCCTCTCCCTAACCCTGATCTCTTTAAAAAAATTCAAATCAAATTCATTAAACCATATCCCTCCTAAAACCAACTTCTTAAGTCAATTTATTAAAGTAGAACACAATTAATGAAGCAACATTAACAGAGAAGGCGAGTGTCTAAGTTAACCTACCACCACAAACTCTTAGGGTACGTTTGGTACACTGAATGAGGATTACAATAGAGATTGTAATCTTTATTGCTAGTAATAAAATGTGTTGTAATGTAATAACTAAACATATTTGTGGGGGTAAAAGCCCAAATGCGTATGTTGGGCCTTAGGCCCCATTTAAAGATATAAGTATTTCCGAGGATGGGCAAAGGATTGTGAAATGCCCCAGAATGGAGAATCACTTAAGGAAAGGATGAGGGAGTATAGTCCGAAGAGTATATCCTCCTCGGACCTAAAGAATATCGATCAAGTAAATACATGGGCAGCTTAGATGAACTTCCAGGAAGTTCCAGCGATAAGGATGAGCTTCTTGCACGTATAAAGATGATAGAAATAAAGAAATATCTAGAGAAAAAGCTGATATCAACGCGTTTAATGCACTGCAGCAACTTTTCTGGCCGCATTTATGTGGAGAAGACTCCTGAACAGTGCAATTTCAACTGCCACCACTCATAAAGAACTAAATAAGATATCTGATGTAACATGTACTCAAGTGAGTGCTTAGATGAAGAACAAGTGTACGATGAAGATGGTTAAAAAGAGAATTATATAAACAGAAGAGACTTTTCACGAAGGGGGATCGGAAAAAAGAAAGAAAAGAAGAAAAGGAAAAATTTACTGTAGCTCCAAGAGTGACCTTAGCTATTCAATCTATAATTTGTCTCATCAGACCTGAGTTTATTCAAGTTCCCAGTGTTTTTGTACTTGTTCTTTTAGTAAAACCTAACCTTGATTAACTGTTGTTGAATTCACAAACAGCTTAGTTCTTTTACCCACTCTCTACAAATTTATTGTATTGGGCTTATTGGACTCACATCCCATCTCTTTTGGACCTATGCTACAAATCTTGACCCTACAATATTCATTAGTTTGGTGGTGAGTTATAACATTAAAATGAAACTTAACATTTATTTTAGAAAATATCTTACTCATACAATTATACCTCCTTAAAAATTGTTATTTTTAAATTTAAAAAAGATATGTGTTATTTTTTATGATTTTTTATTTTTATAATTGTTAGATGTATATGGAAAGTTTATTTATTTAAAAATATATTAAGTTTTGAAATTATTACACTTACTAAGGGATAGCTAATACAACATTTTAAAGATAAATAGTTATTCCTCATTTTGAAGAATAGCTATTTATAAGAAATGACTATTTTTTGTAATAAAAACATAACCAAACTAAAGAATAACTAAACTATAAAAATAATTATTACATTACAGCGTCTGTTACAGTCTATCAAACATGCTCTTAGTGTGATGGTCACTCCACAAGTATAAGTACTTGTGGAGTGTGGGATGTGGGGGTAAGAGCTGGGATTCAAGTCTCCAAGAGAAAAACTTCACACACATATACACTTAAATTAAACTAAAATAGAATATCTATCTTTTATAAAATAAATAAATTAATTAATTAATTAATTAATTAAAAAAAAGGTCAAAGTCAACCTCAAGTTCCGCGTTCTTCCCTCTCAATAATGCTATATCTGAGCTGGGCTTACAAAATTTTCAAACTTATGGGGCAACCCATTAAAATATAAATAAATAAAAAGAAGAAAAAAGAAAAATCCTATTTATTTGAGCAAGAAAGTGAATGCAATTGAAAAAAACTTGAAACCATGTATACTGGATAAATCAGTTGACAAAAACACAAATCGCTGGATCAAAAAACAGTGTTTTCTACTACTTTTGAAAGGCTCATTTATGTAAAGAGCACTGAACCTGATTTGGATATAAAGAAGGTACAATTTAATCTAATTTTTTAATCTTACAGCTTTTTTTTTTTTTTTTTTTTAGAAAACAAAAAAGCTATAAGATTTGATATTGGATTTTTTTTTTCCTCAAACAAACTTTGATAGTTATAATAGATGAGGTTAATAATATTAATCCAAATGACCAAACCTCTGCGGCATTGCAAACAAAATCAATTCAATAGATTTTATTTTTTTTTCCCCATATTAGCCCAATAATCGACAAGGGTTTGGCTTTGAAATAATACATGTTCAAAAATAATCACGTGTTAAGATCGTATTTTATGGAGGTCCACCGAACCTAAGTCTTACTTTAATCATGAAAATGATCAATAATAATTAATATCTAAGCTTATAATACTCATGTCTCTTCAAACAGTAGTCAATTATGAGCACTAGGCTTGTCCTTTCTTGGCAATGGCAATAATAATAATAGTAAAATACTAAAATCATCTTATCAAAAAAAGCAATACTAGTAAAATCAAAACCGTGTAATTTGAAATTTGAATGCTCGATTCAAGGTAGGTTTTCTCTTAGTATTTTTTTTTTTTTTTTTTTTGCAAAACACTAGGCCCTTATATTTTCTAGTCTTCTTTGGTGGTGTGCGCTTCTGGGACAGTGTAAAAGCATTCTCAGAATGTGGGTCTTTTTTTTTAATCCCCCTTGTAAGCCCATAAGTCCCCTCTATCTTTTTTACCCTTCCACAAAAATATCTTCACGCTATATTGTTCATAGCAATTTAAATTTTGACAAGGGCACCACTGTCATTTCAGCATCTTCTCAGCTTTTCCAGACAAAGCAAGTTTATACGTAGTGGTTGAGGTTGAAAAAACTCGTGCTCCTTTTTCTTGAAATGGTGAAAAAACTCGTGCTCATGTCTCAGTCTCTCGTAATACTAATAAGTAAAGTAAAAGCCCACTTCACGCGTCACAATTTTTTTTCTTATACTATATATTGCTTGTGATACAATAAAGTATAGATGAGAAATCGTTAGGGCCGTTTGGCCGGATGGAAAAGAAGGGAAAGTAGGGTAAAATAAAATTGGCTTAAAATAAGTTAATTTTTTTGCTAAATTTATTCTGCTCCTCCTCCTTTCCTTCAATTCAAACCGACCAAGTTTAATTTTACAACATGCTGACACATAAAACTGTGAATGATGAATACTTTTTACCAATTCTTGATTACATGAAATCATAAATTCACCATTTTTAGTCGATTACTTTCAGCCGCACAAATCATCAAATTGTGATATTAAGCATGAAATTGATTTATTCATGACATTGAGTATAGATTTAGTAACAACTAGAGCATGACAACAGAAGTGAACATCGAAGTTTATAATTTATATTTATATATTTGAGTTAGCATCGTACAATTATATTCTCGGGTCATAGATAGGACCAATAAAAAAAAAAATTTTAAAAAAAAAAAAAATAATCAAACGAACAGATCAAGAGGCAAAGATGGTCCGCCGTGAGATCTGAGGAATTAAAAATATAAAACTGCATTGTTTGACCAAATTAACATCTTTTTGTTGTTCTTTTGTTTCTTTTCTCATCAATACGTGTGTGCGTGTGTGAATGTGTCTGTATGTGATCCTACTAATATGCCTTTGGTAGATGAGGAAAGTAAACAAAAGTCAAAAAAAAAAAAAAAAAAAAACACTTTGGACTATTTAGAATCTAGCAAAGTATTAAGGGGTGGAATGGTGGGTACTAATCATTAGATTCCACCTTTTAACGACGTACTAATCATTTTAAGCAGATCAAAGATGAGCAAAAGAACACCCAAAAGAAATAAATAATTGGTAAACAAAGTTTGTGCTGAGCCTAAAACAAAACAATGCGAGATATTCATGGCAAGTATGAGCTAAAAGAAAAGTGAATCTGACCTTGATATCTTTGTACAAGAACAATGTATCGTTCAGTTAGGTAATTCTCTTGTGGGATCTGAGTGGCATCAATTGAAGAACTCCATGAGAAACCCGGTTTGGAAAAAGAGAGAAAAGAATGAGAAATGTTATAGGTAGAAGAGGAGTGTGGGTGGTGTTTATCAATGGGGGAAGCTTTTACCTCTTTTTGAAGGACAAGGACTGGGCGGTAAAAAAATCCACCAGCAAAGCTATTAAGCTAGAAAGAGATAGATAGAGTCATAGAAATAAGAGAAGCTAGAGAGAGAGAGAGGTTTGAAGTTTGAAATAAAGCTGGATACTGTGATAGTGGAGTTAAGAAACAACAAGAGGACGAGGACAGAAGTGTAAAATTAATGAATCGGACTAATAAATGTGTAGTGTAATATAAATCTTGGGGAATCCAACCTGTATCTTGCTTTTCAACTCTTGTCTTTTTGTCTCTTTTCAAAGTTCAAACATTTTTATTTTTTTCTATGTTCCAAACGCTTCCACTTGTTTTCTAGTATCAGACAACAGTACGTGCATTAAATTTTTTATGTTTTTATTTTTTAATAATGAATGTTAATGAATGTCTTAAGAACACAAAATAAGAGTATTTACAACTAGCTTAATAAAGAGCGTGTTTAACTTAAATTGACCAATTTTCACACAAAATACCCGTGCATCAGTCTAAACATGGTAAAACGGGCCGAAATTTATTGACTCGACCTAAATCCACTCGTTTTGACTTAGCTCGAAATTGAATTTTTTGGCCCGAATAAAAAACAAGCTAACCCGTGGCTTGTCAATTTTTTTTTTTTTTTTTTGGTGGCCAACTCAACCCGACTGAGCTAACCTATGGCCCAACCTCTTTTTTTGAACATTTAAAAAATATATATATATATATATATATATATTTAGACTACATGTCAAAGTGCTAAGTGCTTAGACATAAATGCATAAAAATAATGCACTGACATTATTTAGCCATTTAGTAGCCACCATTGACCGTGGTCATGCTCCCATTTATTAAAAAAAAAAAAGCTAATTAAAAGGGAAAAAAAATACAAAAGGCAAAAGCATTTACAAGTACACATCTACAGCACTAAATGTCTAATACTAAGTTAAATACTAAGTATTAGAGTTAAATTTTACTCAAAAAAAAAAAAGTAGTAGAGTTAAATACTAAGACTAAGTTACACACCTTTAGTGCGTGGTCACTTCATAAGTATAAGTGTCTGTGGGGTGTGAAGGGGTAAGGGTCGAGGTTCAAGTCTCCAAAAGGGAATTTCACACACATATATACTTAGATTAGGCTAAAATATAATTTCTATCTTGTATAAAAAATTAAAAAAAAGTCTAACTAGCACAAAACAAAACTAAGTAAAAGAAAGGGTCCAAAAGTCCAGATCATCGATGAACTTCGAATCTAAAGTGTGTAAACTTAAAATATATACTTTTTGTGCGTCTTAGAATCTATCTCTCTCTCAAGTTGTAAATTTGTAATTATAAGCATTCTGGCTGTAAGTTATTAACATGGAAGATTTTGTTATTATGACTATAAAGAATTTTATTAATGTTCAAAACTATCGGAATTGGAAGGATATGGAATGTTTTATGTTTTTTGGTTTGTTGTTTTTGTTACCTTCACATGTATAATAGTAACCCAAATTGTCTAATAATAGTAAGTGCTCACTTAATGAGAAAAAAAGAAACTGAAAAAAAGAGAGAGAGTAATATGTGCGATTCGTTTCCTTGATTGATTTGATTCATTCTCCAAAAATTTGGCTAATTTTTTTTTTAAAGTTTTTTTTATGTGAAAATACGGGTTAGCCCAACCCACCCACAACCCGATTAGCCTGACCCATTTTTAAACCTAGTCCGTTTTGACCAGCAACCCGATTGACCCAACCTAACTTGATCGTTTGCCATGTCTACATCAACCTCATAAAACACAAAGACAAACTAGTTCTTGAACGACGGCTAGATAGATGAAGTGAGACTACAGTAACTTAATAAACTTTTTAGGTCTTTTTTATTCTCTCTCTCTCTCTCTCTCTCTCTCTCTCGATTGCAACGAAAGTAAGAAAAACTATAATGGGTTGATTGATTTGGCTATTGTCGTTGGTCATCTATGTGTGGGTTGGCCGATTCGCCAGTAGGTGTGGGATAGTTAAGCTAGTTGGGTCACGATCTAGATCAATTTGGTGGTGGAGGACGGTGGTTGCGTCATGAAGTGGTGGATGACAATTGTTGTGGGTCATCATCGTGGTGGTACTTCAATGTCTTGGGTCTCTGTTGACACGTTATGGGTCTTTTCTTTTCTTTTTTTCACTAATCTGGATCTGTTTGATCTGTGTTTGATTTGCTTGTTGACGTTGTGATTTGATTTTTTGATCTGGTTTTAAGGGATGGCAATGATTGTTTGATTGGGTTGGAGGCATCAAGCTTGACTATGATGTAGTAGGTTTTGTTTCATTTGTTTGGATTTGTTGATGTTGGAAGATTCGTTGAATTAGGGAAGAATGATGAGAAAAACATAATATTCTAATAGAATAATTAAGGAAAAAATCCAAAACTGACCCTCTAACTTTTAGCCTTTTTCATTTCAGTCTTCTAACTTTCAATTTTTGTCAATGTGGTATTCCATTAGAGCTTAGTTAGCTGCATTAAGGGTGCTGAAACGACGCAGTTTTGGCTTTTTTATTTTTTTAAATTTCGAAATTAAAAGAAAATAACAAAACTTTGTATAAAAAATAAAAATAAATAAAAAACATTTAAGGGGAACGATGGACTTAACGACGGACTGGGAATCGACAATTTCAACACCTCCACGGTGGCACTCTTGCGACTCGCGCTAATCCCGAAGCTCGACTCGACCGGGTACCACCAACTCAACTTGGAGACATCGTTCAAGGCCCAACTCAGCACCCTCGGCATCCCTTACCTCACCAAATGCCTCCCTTTTTGCATTGTGTCCGACCGAAAATACTCGTTTCCACCATCCCGTTACGGCGTTCCGGTGGCCACGATTTTGAGCCCAAGCCCACTCAGTGGGGCCAAGTGCACGCTGGTGTGTCAAGACACGTGCGTGGCCAATGTGATGTTATCGCTTTACAAATGGTGGAGCTGGACCAACTGGAGAAACGGGACGCTTCAAATCTGCAACGCTTATGGGGACTGGGAAAAAGGGTGGGAGAAAATTTTTGAAGGAGTTGCCGGAAAAAAACTCGCTAAGTCAAGGAAGCGAGTTAAGAAGATGAAGTTGAAGTAGTGTGTGGATGATTTTGAGGAGATGAAGAAAAAGAGGAGTGGAAGTTAGGAAAGTCCAAAGGTGGAGGTGATGAAGTTAAATGTTTTTTTTTTTTTTTTTTTACAGATTTTTTTTTCTTTTAATTCCAAAATAAATAAATTAAAAAAAAAAAAAATCCAAAACGGCATCGTTTTAGCACCCTTAACGGCAGTAGCTAACTGAGCTCTAACGGAATACCACATTGACAAAAATTGAAAGTTAGAGGACTGAAATGACAAAACTGAAAGTTAGAGGATTGAAATGAAAAAGGCTGAAAGTTAGAGGGTCAGTTTTGGATTTTTACCGATAATTAATGATAGAGTATTGAGGTTGATGTAGTGGTTTGTGAATATTTCAATAGCTAAAGTAACAAAAGTTGAGTTTTTGGGGGGTTAATTTTGCTAAAAATGCATTAAGGCCTAATGCTCTAAGTATTAATAAATACTGAATTATGAATTATAATACACATTTTTCGAAGAATAAAATATTTGTTAATAATTCATTGGCTTATACAATGTGTTTGTGTAAATTTTTTTGAATATTTGTATTTACTTTGACTATTTTTTTAAAAATTTAAAAATATATTATTTAATCGAGTATTAAATGAAATTTAATCACTATCTTTAAGGCATTGTGGAAAAAGAAACTTTTCTTAATTACAAATTTAGTACTTTAACAATTCACAAGTGTGGTTCCTAAAATCTCATGATATCCATAAGGTCTTGAGTACCTCCTTCATTTAAAAAAAAAAAAAAAAAACAAACAAACAAACAAACAAACAAACAAAACAAAACAAAATAAGGGAGAAAGTTAGTCTTGTCATTTGTATCATTTTAGACATTCAAATTTCAAAATTAAAGTTAAACACACCCTCAAATCGCCTCTCTCTTAAATTTTAATGATATAAATAGTTGGAATTTGTAATACGGTAAATCGAATCATTTGAGTGTATGTTGTGCAGACATTTATTAAGTTCCTATCAAATATTTTCTAAGGGTCCATTTGGTTGTGAATGGAAAAGTAGAAGGATAAAAAATAGATAAGGGACGGAAAACTGAGGGGATTGAAAATATTTTAG
Source organism: Quercus aquifolioides (assembly GCA_019022515.1). Lineage (NCBI taxonomy): Eukaryota > Viridiplantae > Streptophyta > Magnoliopsida > Fagales > Fagaceae > Quercus > Quercus aquifolioides. Next base: position 76,044,608 of record CM032333.1, read on the forward strand.
TTTTCTCTAATGGTGTTTGGTTGGGGTGGTGGAAAAGTAGATGGATAAAAAAAAATTTAGTTTAGTTGAGAAGATAGAACGTGTAAATTATATAAATTTACTGCTATGACCCTACTACTAAAAAAATTTAATAGTATACAAGGAAAAAAAATTAAAAGTTCAGGTAAGGGGAAAAAAAACCAAACGTAATATAAAGTGAAAACACCATTACATAGATGGGTAATTTTCTATCAAATTCACTCATTCCCTCCCATTTTCTCCCCAAATTGGGGAGAAAAACATTTCACCCCAAGTAGTGGGCTAGGGGAGAAAACTCTTGAGTCCCACCATTTTCACTCAATTCCAAACCAAACACATTTTTCTCCCTTATTTTCTGTTCTTTCCACATTTGTCCCCAACCAAGCGAACCCTAAGTGTATCTTAGATTTATAAGTGATTGTGAGTAGTCTCAATTGCAACTTTTTTTTTTTTAGAAGGAAAAACTTGTTGCTTAATTATTCATGAATGGGAAAATCAGACAGTATGAAAAGACAAAACGTCTTGTCGAATAGACTCCATCTAGATGAGTAAAGGAAACGAATGTTTTGCTCTCTGGGCTAAGGCATGTGCAACTGCATTGCCTTACCGAACAACATAAGAGAAAGAAATACTCTAAAAAGAGTTTACAATAGCTGAAATGTCTTTAATGAGATGGCCACCTTGGGAATTTTCCATTCAACCATGTCGAAGTGAATTGATAACAAATTCTGAATCTCCCTCAATGACAGATTTGTTGAAACCTGTTTCTAGGGTGAAATTCACAACTCGCTTAACAACAAGCAGTTCCAGAATTTTGACAATGGGTGGCTTCTTGATCTTCTCAGAAAGTGCAACCATGACTTCGCCTTCAGAGTTTCGAATGACCACTCCAATTCCGGCCTTGTCAGAATCTCTAAACATAGCACCATCAAAGTTTGTCTTCAGGAATTCAGAAGTAAGAGGACACTTCTTTGAGATAGTCCGTCGGTTGCTGTGAGAAACACATACCAAATTTTTGTAATCTCGAATAAAGTCTCATGCAAAAACTGATATTTTATCCAGCGGCAAGGAAGTCTTATGGAGATGAGATTTATTACGATGCTACCATATAGACCAGGCTGTTATTGCAAATAAAGCTACTGCCTAAGGCCTTTTTTGGATCAGCTTCAACAACTCTGTGAAAGAGCCCAAACTGGCTCTTGTTCAGTCCACCCAGCCAAACTCCACAACCCAAACCGATTGTAATTTATCACATCCCCACAGAGCATGAAAAACATCTTCAAAATCTCTAGCACAAAGATGACACATAGATTCTTGGAGTATTTTTCGTTTCAGCAGATTCTCTTTGGTTGGCAATGAGTTTGAGCATGCCTTCCAAATGAAATGCTTAATCTTGCCTGGCACTTTAAATTTCCATACTCTCTTCCAAAAATTTCTCTACAATTCAGAGACTTGAGGCCTATCAACAACATCGTCTTGCCATTCACAGAGTAGCTTATAACTAGATTTAACCGAGTAGTTACCTGAATTTTCTTTAGGCTAGATTAGAATATCGAGTTAAGAAGTAGAACACATTGGCAGTGATTTGATATGCTGAGCTTCGGGTGGATAAAAACATATATCAATCAGATGAGTATTCCACCAAACTGTATCCAAATTAATGAGAGAGTTTACAGATGCTTCAGGATGCAACAGAGTTTGTGAGGAGGAAATTATGCCATTCTTTGTTGTTAACTGCCATGCATCTTGGAAGATCCGAATGGATTTGACATCACCTATTCTCCACCTCGCCCCTTTATCAATCAAACTTTGAGATCGGAGGATACTTTTCCAAGCATAAGAACCTGAAGAAGAGTTAGCTTCAAAGATAGAGAAATTAGGGAAGTACTTTGCCTTAAAAACCCTATAAAATAGAGACTCCATGTCATGAATCAAGCACCAACCTGCTTGGCCAACATAACTTCATTAAATTTACAAAGATCCTTGAAGCCTAGGCTGCCTTCCGCTTTTGGTTGGCATAAAACCTCCCATTTCTTCCAGTGGATTTTTCTCCTATCTCCCCTTTGACCCCACTAAAATTTATGAATAAGCATCTCAATATCTTGACAAAGCCTAACCCGTAGCTCGAAGCAACTCATAGCAAAAGTAGGGATTGCTTGAACTACTGCTTTCAATAAAACTTCTTTCCCCGCTTGAGAAAGTAATTTCTCCTTCCAACCCTGCAACTTTCCCCACACCCTATCTTTAATATAATTAAGGCTCGCCTTTTTATTCCTCCCAACCACTACAGGTATACCTAAGTATTTTTCATACTCTTTTATCTTCGGAACCCCCAACAAATTTTTCACTAACTCTTTTTCCAATTCAGAAACATTCTTGCTGAAAAAAAAGAAAAAGAAAAGGTGTTGTCTTCTCAGAGTTAATTTTTTGACCTAAGGTCTGCTCATATTTACGCAAAAGTTCCTAGATACTCCTGACATCATCCAGTCTTGCCCAACAAAAGAGAAGGCTATCATCTACAAAAAATGGGTGAGATGTTTTTGGGCCATTTCTACAAAGAGAGAAGCCCTCAATATGTTTATCAGCAACTGTATGTTCAATTAAGCCATTTAATCCTTTTGAGCAAATAAGAAAGAGATAAGGGGATAGAGGGTCCCCTTGGCATATACCTCTAGGTGGGACAATATGTAATTTGGGTTCACCATTAACCAAAACAGAGTAAGTGACTAAATGAATACACTCCAAAATCCAAGCCCCAAGTAGGATGGAAGCCCATCTTCTCCATGATCCGTTGAAGAAAAACTCATTCCAATCTGTCATACACCTTGTTCATATCAAGTTTCAAAGCCATATGCCTAACTTTCCCTGTTTTCTTCATTTTCATATGATGGAGTGTCTCAAATGCCACCAGGATATTATCTGAAATAACTTTATCCGATTAGAAAGCACTTCGAGACTCCAAAATAATATGAGGTAAAACTTTTTTTAACCTGTTAGCTAACATATGACGGAGCGTCTCAATTGCAACTTGAATAGTCCTTTGGGGTGTAAGTACAAATGTAAGTAGTACTTTCCTCGAGTCGTTACAAAAATATTATTTTGATTTTTGTAAGGAATGGCATTAAATTTGTAATAAATGAACTTTGGAGGGAAAATGGAGCCAAAATTCGAAAATTTGAGTCAGCTAGGGCCAAGTGCCAATTAATATTTAGGCCAGGCCAACCCAATTTCCTTCCTTTTTCAGTTCCAATTTGCAACTAATTTTTATTTTTTTCGAATTACTGCCTTTAGACTTCGGCTTGGACCTCAATACCAGCTAATTAGTTCCTAAACATCCTTAATTATGAATCAATCATCATCAAATTAAACCAAATTTAGGGATTATATAAATGTTAACTGTTGGGTTCTAAAAGTTTAGAACAATTGGCAAACCATAAGCACAAACTTGTCTAAATATAAATTTTGGATTCTATAGGGTTTATTAGACAATGCTCAAGGTGCTGCAAGTCAGAATATAAGAAAAGGGAAGCTGCAGAAAGAAGAATTAAGAAACTTGCCAAGTTCAACCGATCAAGAGAACATGTTCGATCAATCGAAACACGAGTCTACAGAATTTTAATTAAGTCCATCTTCCTGTTAAGTCCATTAACTGATTAGGGTTTTAGATCTATTTCATATAGTATTTAAAGGAAACTCTATGGTACGTTTTCATAGTTCTGAAAAGGAAAAAAAAAAAAAAAACTTTGGGGGTGCTCTTGTGAGATCTAAAAGGTATTGTGCCTTCCTCTTTCAAAATCACTACCAGAAATCATTCTCATATCATTAGAACTAGTAGATCTGAAGTTGCTGCAACAAGATCATATATAACTGATGATTTAAACCTTTAAGGGTGGTCATGAAGTCACAAATTGGAGATTTTGTGTTGCTAAACCTTTGAGTGGGATATCAAAGTCACAAACGTGGGTGTTTGTGCAAAGCAAATCCAAAAGAGAAGGAGTCTGTGAATTCGGAGCTTGCATGTGGTCGTGTCAGTAAGTTACTATTGGAGGTAGCAATAGATTTAGGGTTAAATTTTTTGTAAAAACTTCAATTCTCTATTAGTTGATTTGTTTGCCTTAAGGATAGATTAGGTCAATCCTCCCCAGGTTTTTTACCTTGAAAATGGACAGTTCCATTGGTTTTCCTAGGTAATCATATCGTAGTCTTATTTATTTTTCCACACTGCATCATATGGTTTATTACTTTTAACCTAGATCTGAATAATAAACCTAAGTAATCACTTGGCTAATTAATTAGGTTAAACAATCTGTGTGTTCAGGGGTCTAAACAAACAAACATTAACTATCCGAATTAAATTGTCTGCATGCAATTCCATGATTATTTTTAGTCTTGACAAATGATTAATTTTAAATTGGACTTTAATTGAAACAATCAAAATTAATTGTTCCTAATCACATGTGGTTGGACTTAACTCATGCAAATGCATCTTACTTGTTAAAAATTAATTTGATGATATCTTTAAATCCGATGATTTGATTGAGGCCTATGACATGTTGTTTTGATTATTATGACTTCGAAATTTGTTCTATGTGAAACAATTGAAAATTAAATTGTCAAAATTATCATTTTGCCCCTCCTGATGAGATTAAATGTGGGTTGTAGATTAGGGCATCTATAGTTGTGTGGATTGAGCCCACAAAATGAGCAAGCAAAAGGAAAAATTAAGGAGAGTTGGATTGAAGGGCAAAAAAGTCACTTTTCATTAGTTTTGGGGATTACAACGGAAATTGTAATATTTGCCACTAGAAATAAAATGTGTTGTAATGGAATAATTAAACATATTTATAAGTTTGGTTGTGAGTTGTAAAATTAGAATAAAATTTAAGATTTATTTTTGAAAATATTTTACTTATATAATTATTTTAAAAAAATAATATTTTAAAATTTGAGAGAAAAATGAGTCATTTTTTATGAATTTAGGAAATATCTTGTATTTGGATTCTCTTGTATATTATTATTATGATAGGGAACAAAGACCTGCGTATAGTTGCTGCCATCAACACTTGCTAGCGTAAATCCTCGGGCCTAACTTTACCTCTTGTGTTTGCTTTGCAGGTGTTTTGGCAAAGAGAGAGATTGGTTACTCCTTATCTTCGCGAATGCATGTGACTAAGATAAGTTTCACTCACATACTCTCCTCTTTTATTACTAATAATTTCATATGAAATTACTAAATACATTTATTAGCTTGGATTTTCCGTTGATTATGCTTCCTTGGGCATTGACGAATATTTTAATTTACTTTCTCTAAATATTGTTTAGCCTTACTAAACTTATTTCTTTACATCAATTTCATGTCTCTCAGTTTAATATATTTCCTCCCATTTATTTATGCTTTATAACTTAAATTATTTTCATATGAGAAAACTATTTTTTCTCAGTAATTCGTTATTTCTTCCATCACTCATTATATTATTTCTTTACTTAAGTGAAAACACAACAGTAGTGCCCAACAAATAAGCTATTTAGCCTAAGTATCGAACTCTCCCATCCCAAAGAATCCAAGTAACTACTAACTTATCGAAACATTGAGAGTGACTCATTGTTATAGTATCCTCAGGACCTCAGCATTACGAACCTTGGAAACTTCCTTCACCAGCTATGGACACATCATTCAGAATATCAGCAAGGAAGTCGCTGCCATTTTACGTTATGTAAAATTTCAGCATGTTCCTTAGGGCTGCAGAATACAAACGCCCTTACCATTGAAGCTATAAGAGATGAGAGAGACTACAGAGATTTGTTTGGGGGAAATTCCTCCCAGTGTTACCCAACAAATACTTACTGATGTAAACCTTTTCAACTTTCAAACAATAAAACTATCGTTTTCGTATTAAAAAAGAGAAGTTTGTAAGTCATGACTCCCACAAGCTACAAATGAAGTAGCTCTCCCTGACCATTCACTACCTAATCTGAGTTAAAACTTGCAACCAACAAGCCACAGCCAGTAACCACTGACCACCATCTTCACTCTTCAGCTCTTACCTTTGCTATTCCACCACTTCATCAAAAACGCACTATTGGTGTTTGACAAATTTGGAGATGTCTTTATGTACTATGTAGTACATCGGCATTATATGCAAACAAAGGGCAATTCCTCCTATCTCCATTTTCTTCCCCTTTTTTATTTTATTTTATTTTCTTATATATTTTCAATTTTATCTTTTTCTCTAGTTGGTGACTTATGTTTGGATTTTTGAAAACTAATTATAGAACTCGGTTTTCATCCCCCAAAACTCACAAAACATAGTACCCACCAAAAACTAAGTTATTTGGATTGATTTTTGAGTTGAGTTTTCATAACTTAAAACTCAAAATTTTGAGTTTGAGTTACGAAAATTGAAAACAAAATTTGGTTGTTTCCAAATTTTGAGTTAAGTGTGCGTTTGGACGTGGATTAAAATTATAAATTATTTCACTATTCAGCTTATTTTTGCTACTATTCATGGCCCCACTGCACTTTTTGGTACTATTCATGAGCTCCACTGTATTATTTCAACTAACTTTTACTTTTATCTACAGTACTTTCAACAATAAGTTTTCAATTTCAGCAAAATAAGCGATATCCAAACAGACTTTAAATATTTCAACGAGACTACTGTAAATAACTCAGTTATAGTGGAGTCCACCTCAATGAGTAATGCTCAAACTGAACACCCTTAATTTTTGAATTTTAATGTTTTGATTCGTAGATTTAAACAAATCCGCAAAATTCGCTTTGCACCCATTTTCAATGCGCTAGTTCACATCTAAAAGCATTCGCATTAGGGGGTGTAAAACCCTCCCTGCCAGTTGCAAAAATAGCAACTAACAATCCAAAAAAGAGCTACATCCATGGATGCAAACTTAAAATTTTTTACAACCTGTAAACAGTAAAAGTCCTTATATTTAGAACTTACTGTTCATGAGTTTCTAAACTAAACTAAACTATTATATTTTATTCAATTTCTCTCTCTCTCTCTCTAGTTTTATATGTATATTATTATTATTTGATAGGTAGTTTATATTATTTTAATGAGTTGTATGTAAAAATAGAAACTAGGATATATGATAAGTTGTAAAATGAGATGGTATAATAGATAAAGTAGTGTTTGAGAATGTAAATTTTTTTTTTTGCATCCTCAAATGCTAGTGCTATAAGGCTAGGGTCTATCCATTAGTATCGGGACTCTTGGCCATTCCAACCCCCTTCCATAAATTGAAACTGAGGATAGTTTGAAACTACAAATTTTATATTATTTCTATATTCCATTTAAATATTTCTTTTATTTATTTATTTATTTTTAAATAAAGACTACAACATATTTTAGTAAGTTGATTTCATATTTTATGACGTAGGAGAACTTCACTATGATAAGTTGCATGTCACAGAGTACTGTACAACAATTTTAACTATTAATCAAACTCCTACGAGCAACTGACCCCATCTGCTAGAACCAATTACCAAATAATCCAAGAGCATTCATAAATCATTTGGATCACAGTCAAAATACCAATAGGTAAAGAAAATAGCTTACCGTGTATCTTCGTAGGCAATATATCAAAAATAAAACCATAGAAAGTAGGATGTTTCAACGGAAACTTATCGTTCAAAGCGTTCAAGAAAATATATAAAAGATAATGGCCGCATTTCGTATAGAGACAAGATATTGTTGCACAGTGGTATTTTTAAATCGAATGAGTTCAAATATTTCATTGGCTTCTGTATTCAAATGTGTCAAAATCACCACTTTCGGGAACTTTCAATAGAAGCATGCTCACAAATCATTAAGAATCTGAATACAAGATAAAAAATTGAGCACCAAATAATTAATCTCCCTAAAAAATTCTCACTGTTTTGCATAAATTAATGGTCACCTATCCTGTCGTTTTACTCCCAAAAATATTTAAGAAAAAAATGGCCTATCCTTTTGTTCTACTTTCAACTAAATTTTTGCACGAATGCGGAAAGGGACACAACCAGGTGACGAAACCGTGGTTACCGAAAAGTTAACCCTACAAACCACATATTTATGCAAGAATCAAGGTCTATCTATGAAGCAAACTAGCAAAAGGAAATCTAGCTGATAAGCTTCTTTCATGTAGGAATCACAAAGGCACAGACTGTCTCTTCCTTATAGTTTCTTACCATAGTAGGTAGTATCACATTTCTACAACGGGCCTATCTTTTTTTAAATACTACAGGGTCCAATCTAACCCAATTTACAGTTGAATTTCATGTTCGATGTGATAAATCATGAACTATTATTATGCAAAAATGAATCATGCAGCTGCAAAACATAAGAATCTAGTATCCCATGTCCATACCTTACAGGAAATTCTCAGACATGCTCTTCTTATTCCACCAATGTGATGGGGCTTCCAAGAAGTCCATGAATGGGCTAGTATGGGATGGGTAGCAATATGTACAAGGGCGTAGAGTCCATTCGAATCGGTTCTCCTTGATGGCACAATTGAAATGATAAATATGGGCCATACACAACTATAGAACAAACAATTTAAGAAATAACGTTTCCAAGGGATTACCGGACATGCTGGAAAATATTAGACTAGAATAGGAGGGCATATCAATCACTATACGAGCATAAAGCAACAGGCTTTTTCATTCACTAAAAGAATCTATTTTCCTTTCACATTTCTATATAGAAAGAGAGAGCGAGGGAGAGAGAATCATCACTACCTTGAACCTGAACAAATTTCACACAGGTTGCAGCTCCTTGGGCACTCATCCTGGCATGAGCCACAGCTAGCTAAACAGCCATGGCCAGCACCATCTGTTTGAGCAAGACTTAACTAGTAGCTAGACGTAAAACTACTGCCAGGAAACTACCAGTTCACACTAGCCATATCTCCGAGCTTCATCCAAAGAAACCGCCAAGGCCAGCATGATCTGTTCCTCAAAACTATCAGGAATAATGGTCTCCGTGGCATTTTGAAGGTTGCCCTCCATTTCATCTGCTTGTGGCATTGCAGAAGCATCTTCTGTGGCATCAGAGCTTGCATAGCTGGTTCCTGCTTCAGCCACGTCTGATCCACGGTCCCCATAACATTCTCCATCATCCCTTGTCAATGTCATCCTACCATCAGTTGATGCCTCACTGGAGCTCGCTGCAGTTGGGTAATTTTCTATATCTTCATGGTCCCTGTTGTAAAGCCTGTTACCTTGTGGAAGCATGTTGCTTGCTGACATATTTCTGTTAGGGTTAACAGAAGATTCTCCAACTATTTGCTGCCGCTCTGCCAAGGCAGCTATGGCACAAGCAAGACCTCCAGATGGGGAAGATGAGGATCCAGCTGCTGTAGTCATCGCAGGTAATACATAGCGATCTGTAGCATATTGCTCAGAAGGAGCATCACCATATACAGGATTTCTGTGTCTGCTGTTCTCCTGTAAAATTCATTTTAATAAAATTTATAAGAATTGTGGTTCAGCAGGCATTATTACCAGAAACAATATGATAGTCTAGTCACCAACTTAAATTATAAACAAATGTCGATTCAAAACCTACAATGGTCAATGGCTACATCAAGTGATAATAAAAATATTAAATTTCCATTCAAGGGAATCAGAATATTAAGTTTCCATTCAACAGAATCAACACTATGACTCAACCTCACCCCCAAACACACACAAAAAAGGGTCATAGACTATTTAGTCAACATCTCCATTTTTAGGAGGCACACATACATCTTGAAAATTCCATGGTAGGCCAATCTAGGAGATGGTTACATGGCCAGCCTTTTATAGAGATATATGTGTTACCATTTTTTGCCATCTTCAGTTTGTGAAAATTCTATGCGCATAATATGCTACCGTCAGTGCATGGAAAAGCCAGTCAAACTTACTGCTAAAATTAGCCGACAGATTAGACAAGACTTCAATGGAAGAGTATAAACACCAAAATATTAACAATTGAAAGAGAAAAAAAAAAAATAGTGGCCAATTAGACGATAGACAGAAGGCACCCTCACAAAATACATGAAGCAGATGTGTGGCTCTCATGCAGAAACTTGAGGGCAAAAAGACATTCCGGACAAGAAGAAATTCGAAACCCTAAGTTTGCCTGGTTTTATAAGTGTTGACAAAAAAAGAGTATATATATGTAAATAATCATAAGGATGTAACCTATAAAAACCCCTATTTCGTATCTGCTGTTCACTAATCAATTATAAACAAAAGAAATAATGCTACAAATGTATGGCCACTTCCACAGAGAAGATGGTGTCATAACGTCATGGTTATTTGATAAACTATTTATACTATAAGGAAGATTCACCCATCAAATTTAAAGAGTCACAATGATACAAACCCATGGGTAAAACTCACCCTTGAAAACAGGCTTACAAGAGAAGGGTGCCTGAGTGCTTTTTTTTTATAATTTTTTTTTTTTTTTTTGTAATTTTTTCATATAATTTCTCTAAAGATGATAAGTTTTTCACTAAAATAATGTCACTTTCGTACGATTTAATAACTGACCATCTAACATTCCACCACTTTAATGCCCCCATACATAGGTTACAAGTTTGCATTACTAAACCCGACACCCAAGTGCTAATATACACATGGTTAAGCTTGCACTTAACACTTGGATCATAACATACCACCACGCTCCATAGCCGACGTCCACAACAGCTCACTCTATCAACATTGACCTAATAGTAGCCCTTTTTTTACGGCTCCACTCGCCTATCAGTTTTTCAATGACTTAGCAAGACATTTAATCTGGCCTTTAGGCTGCCCCCTCCGAGGTTTGATCACAAAGCAGCAACCCATTTAATCCCATACTCAACTAGTTACGTCCAATTACTTGACGTGGTGGTTCACTCTGATAATAATTAATACAAACCTATGGGTAAAACTCACCCTTGAAAACCGGTTTGCAAGGGGAGGCTGTCCAAGTGTTTATATACGCATGGTTAAGCTTGCACTTAATCCATTTGGGACACTTGGATCGTAACACACAACTACAGACTAAGACAACTAAGAAAAGCATCACCCCAATTGGGGAAGGAGAGGGGGCAATAGAGGAATATGTATACTAGTAGATGGATTGACAAGAAAAAATACAATACACAAACCCACTCACTAAACCCAAAAAAGGAAAAGGTGCACATCTTGAACCATACAATAGTAAACGGTAGAATGTGGCTAAATGCCCATCCAAGTTCACCACAAAAGGGAAGGAAACAATAGGTAACAAAAATTTTATGATGATGGGGATGTTCCTTCAAGCAGATTGGGGTGAACAAAATATATGCCCAGTATTGTTAAAAGCACGCTTAAAGCTCAAAGCTCAAAGCTCAAGGCCCCAATGTCTAAGCGCTTCGCTTGGTCAAAGCAAAGCTCATTTAATGAAGCACAGCTTAGGCACGCTTTTCTGGCACTTTTTGAATAAGAATCTATTTTTTTTGTTAAAAAATATATGAATCATTAAAATTAATTGCTCAAACTTAAAGGAAATGACATGGAGTATTGATTTATTATAGAACACTATTCTTAAGCTGCTGTTTTACACAAAAAAAATGTCTACATATCAATAGATACTAACCATGATAATTTACCATTCTTGTATATGCCCTGTTCACAATGACAAATACAACATCAGAAATAGCAATAAGTAATCCACAATACAAGAATATCCTCTATTACCTCCTATTAACTATCCTAGGCTTTCCCTGACACAAAACTTTAAATCTGTTCTGTTTGTACTTATAAGTCCATAAGCCAGGTAATAAGCTAGCAAAAACCCAAGATATTTCATATCATCCCATTAATCAGATAGATGAAATGACCAAGCAATCAGAAAACCATCACAGGTTCATCATCAAACCTATAAGGAACATGTTACTTTTTAGAATTAGCAAATTCCTTGTGACAAACCATGTGTCAAAGTGGGTTATAAGGTTGGTCATACAAAAATCTGTCAAGAAGCTGATTAAAGAAGTAAGACATAAAATTTGGCTGAACAAATCCAAGACTTGCTCAGCATGTAGAAACTTCACCTGACACTCACTCGACCCTCACTTGAGTGAGATTGTGAAAACCTGAATCCAAGTTCTTTCACAAATCTGATTTTTGCTAAAGCATTAACCGACCTATATAAACCCTCTTAAGCACATTTTTCAAGGTAGAGAAAGCAGTTGTACCAAGCACATCTAGAGAGCCTTTCGCCTTGTTCTCAAAATAGAAAAATACCTCTGTTTATACAACTTTTTTCCTAAATAGATAATCTGCTGTGTGATTATTTACCCTTAAGCTTAAAATGCTATTCTTGAAACAACATAGTTTGTTGTCGCTGTCCAGAGTTCTAGTGTTGTGCACGAGGTTCATTCGTCTGTAGAAGAATTTTATAATTCTAGAGTCACTGCGGTAGGAAAGCAAGCGGGCCATTTGCTGAGGTTTCTTAGTGAGTCTAGGCTACAAAGGTTTTGAATATTTTTATTGATTGTAAATGTTTCTTTTATAATGAATTTTCTACAATTTTGGATCCCTGAAGTGGTTTTTCTTTAAAGAGGTTCTTCATTGGTTTTTCACTTTGTTAACAAATTTGTGTGCCTTTTACTGCTTTACATCATTATGGTTTTATTTGGTAATTATAACTGTGGTTGAAGATAATAGTTTGTAAATCCGTAGTAATAAACCATAACTTGATCAATTATTTAGAAATAACTTACTGAATGTGATCCTTGACACCTACTGTCATAGATAAAGCACAATCACTCAAAGTCCTCCCTCACTTTAATGGGAACAATTATGCCTATCACAAGGTTCACATGAGAGCATTCCTTAAACCCTTTAGATGAGAGGGTGTGGCTGTCAATAGCAAAAGGATGGACCAAACCACCAACCAAGGTAGAGGAATGATCCAAAGATCAAATGAGTGAATGCACTTGAACTAGTAAAGGACTGAATGTTATCTTTATGGTTGTATTCCAAGTAGAGTATAAAAGAACTTAAAATTTTAGAATGCCAAGGAGGCTTGGGATATTCTAGAGATAACTCATGCAGGGACAAAGACTCTAAAATTTCAAAACTTCCGATGTTAACAAATAGGTTTGAGGAGATTAGGATGAAACCTTTGATGAAATTTATGCCAAATTGAATGACACAGTTAACTCTAGTTTCAATCTAGGTGAAAAGTTCGACGAGCAAAGAATAACGAGAAATATCATGAAATTCATTACAAAGTCACAGATTTAAGGTCTTAAACCTGCTCAAGAACAAAAGACCACACACAACATGCAAGTATTAGGCCTGCACCTTGTTCACTAGTTCTAACTTCTAATACTAGTACTACAAGAAAACGTCTTCATATATATATATATATATATATATTTGTGCACAATGTACTCAAGGGATAGATGGAATTGATTAATATAAAGATTGAATGTTTTTAGTATGGAGGCACATTGGCCTTATCGTTCCTTTTTTTCTCTTTCTTGTGGTATTGTACATGGGTAATGTTCATACAACCCCCCAAACACCATAAAATTCTATCTTTTCCTTCTTCCTTACAACCCCTCCAACCCTTTCTTTAACCTATCAAAACCCTAAAACTCCACATACTTTCTTCTACTAAGTAACCATCAAATAACTCATCAGACCACCTTTTAATTCCTAACACAGCCCCATAACCCTTTCTTCAATAATTCTAAACCATAGATCCACAAGTACTACTATCCATAAATCCACAAGACCACCTTTTAATTCCTAACACAACCCCATAACCCTTTCTTCAACAATTCTAAACAATAGATTAAAAAAATACTATTATTTCTAAACTACTACAATTATGAGTAGAAAAATTCCCCTATTTGTCCTATGTCAGGCCAACATCGACCACATCAAATGCTAGAAGAAAAGATCCTATAGGAATTCCAACAACTAGACTCCTAATCTTATTTTCACCATGAAAAAAAGATTATGCAAAACAACTACCTATCGATTTGTATAACTTTGTTCACACGCCAGCATCCTTACATGTGACACAGAATGAGAATGAGGAACATTGCCTAGAGAGAAATACATCAACACCAAAGATCATTCAAGAATTGAATCTAGCATATCTAACAAGATCAAAACCTTCAAGCTATATGACTTAAATTGTCTACGCATGCCCTCACCAAAATCTTCCTTTGGAATGAAATAGACTATAAATAAAGCCTATAGCTTTGTGGAACAAAACCTCACAAATGGCTTTCAATTTTATTTATTTATTTATTTATAACTTCTTTTTTATTGCTGACGACCAACCACAAATATTCAACCATGTTCATCAAACAAACTTTTGCAGAGATAAAATTACTCCAAAGCCTACCGATAACACACAACAGCTTGGCAAGAAAAATAACAATAGATTTTACTTTAACGCTATGTTTTTTTTGGCCATAATATGTTGTTGGTCCCTAAACTTTAGCCCATGAGGGATTTTAGTTCCTTAAATTTAAAATTAACACTTTTAGTCCCTAACAAACTTAAAATGATTGTTTTTAATCCTTGAAGTTTAAAGTGACAGCTTTTAGTCCCTAAGCAACTTAAAGTGATTGTTCTTAGTCCTTATATGTTAGGTTTTAGTTTAGCCCCTTTATCGTTCTGTTAGAGAGATTTAACAGATGTTTTCAAAAGGATCAAAAGAGATCATTTTAAACTTCAGGACAAAAATTGCTAATGGGCAAAAGTTTAGGGACTAATAGTATATGTTGCCATTTTTTCAAGAAACCTTCACTAGGAATCAAGAAAGCTCAAATGATAGAGCTTCCTAAATAATTAAAATCATAAGCTGCGTAATGACAAATTGTCTACTCCCTTTTCAGATTGCATAGACCATTCTGCAGATTAAAGTAAAAAGGAAATAACTCTTAATGCAACACAGTGCTGCAAAAGGTACATGGTAGCCTCCAAAGTCAAACTCACAGATCATAACTCAGGTATTAAATTCAATCAATCAATCAATTCATAAAGCCAAGCGATAATTGCAGCAATTACTAGGCTCCTATAGAAGCACTTAATTTCTCTTATTATCTTAGTAGAACACTTGAAGTAGTCAAAAAACATGCTTTCAATTTGTGTAGTATACAAATCTTGATATAAACAGTTATGAAACATGAGGTTTCCAAATCTCAAGAACATGGATTGAAACAGTTTTGAGTTCATTAAATGATTGGATGACTGCTGTAAGCAGTGCCCATCTTCTATTCTTTCCTTGATTTTCTTGAGTTTCTTCAGATTGTAAATCTTTAAGGGACTCTCTTGTTCATATCCTGTGTACTTCATTGTCTCCTTTCCATTAATAAATTATTCACTGATAAAAAAAAACTAAAGCTAATTTTTTTTATTTAAAATATGACTTTATAATCTTACCTGAATGGAAAGCCAAATTGCTTCCATGACCATTATGTCCTCAAGATCCAGGTCAAACTCATCATCCCTGCGATTCCAGAATTTAATATATATAAATCTCCAAGATGCCATTAAATTAATCACTTAAATTAAAAAGACATCAATATCAGATCAATCACATGATTTACTAAACCAGTCATACAGCATCCGGATTTAGATGTCTGAAAAAAACAAGCAAAACATCAACTTATGACATTGCAGGCATATGCAAAAATGTGTAAAAAACAAATGATCAAATTACTATGCACCAAAGTGAAACTAAGAATTGTAATAATCACTTTGCGCACTCTCTCTATCATGTTCACTAGAAGTGATAACTAATATTCATTGTTTCTTGCTTTTTTCTTTTTTGGAAGGTGCTAACTAAACTAATATTCAGGGTACCATAAAAGCAACTTTTTGTCAGTGACTTTTTACAAAGTTATCACATCAAAGGTGCTAAGCATCAGGCACTACAAGTACTGTTGCATATGCATTGGGAAAAGCCCCCATGACAGATAAATGTCAAATTCCCAATTCCAGGCAACATTTTCGAATTGCACCTCTTTTATTTTATTTCTCACATAATCATCTCATGTACCAATCTTCATTATATGATCAAAAAATTTATAAGATATTTGACAAAGAAAATTTTTACAATATTTATGGGGTTGTCTGTCTATCAAGGCATGCCTTATCAATCAATCAAAATCAAATAACCTAAATCTCTCCTTTTACCCCATCTTAATTTATTCAACATTAACTTCAATAACTAAAATCATACATACAAACACTCAACAAACATAACACCAGAGTTAGTAGCCATGTGGTAATTTTCAAATTGCACCGTTTTCATTTTATTCTCACATAATTATCTCATACACCAATGTTCATTATACGATCAGACAAATTATAAGATATCCAACAGAAAATTTTCAGAAAATTTATGGAGCTGGCTGTCTATCAAGTGATGACTTATTAATCAATCAAAAACAAGTAACCTAAATCTCTCATTTAATTCCATCTAAATTTAATATGTTAATCAAACTTCGCTTCCTACAACCTAATCTCTTAAGTGCTACATTCAACATAGCCTCAATGACTAAACTTATACAAACGCTCAACAAATATAACACCAGAGTTTTTTTTTTGATAGGTAATAAGACTTTTATTGAAAAATTGAACATCATGTTCACGATGGTGAACACTCAAATATAACACCAGAGTTAGTAGCCAAGTGGTAATTATCCCTCTTGAAAGGGAGAGGACATAGGTTGAACCAGCACAAGGGATTCTGGATATGGAAGGCCTACTGCTCATGGTAGTGTATTAAAGTCACTTCTGATAGAGTAGACTATGTTCTTCATGCATAGAGTAGACTTTCGTTTATATATCATTCTTACTTATCAAAAAAAAAAAAAAAAAAGTCACTTCTGATATTTAGCATTTGTTGCTAAATATAATGACCCAAAAATATACCTACTCTGAAAAATGCATGCAACACCTTGTTCTAAAAATAAATCATATAAGCCAAAGGCCCCTTGGCCGAGCAGCCTTTCTAGCTACCCACACAAGGGTGAGATTGGGTTTGATCCACCAGCTTCCCCTTTGGGGTGAGCTTGTCTTCCTCTAGCAACCAAATACATATATACACACACATCAGAAATTCATTGACTAACAAGAAGCAAGATAAAAATCAATGCTATCAAACTTCTTCAAACTAAAACTCTGGAAAAAGAAAAAAAATGTTCACTGCTAAAAATACAAATTAATTATCCTCTTCACAACTTCCTTTTGTATCCAAGGGTTGAGATTGTTCACTAATTCATGCTTTTATTTGCATTAAGGCCTTCCACAATGCAGATAACAATAATAAGTAGAACACTTAAAACATGAAGGATATGAAGTTGAGCCTGAATGAAGAAGCATCAACGGAAAACAGGAAAAGAGTTTTTTTTTTTTTTTTTTTTTGGTGTGTGTGTGTGTGTGTGTGTGTGTGTGGGGGGGGGGGGGGGGGGGGGGATAAAGAGAGAGTGGGAAGTAAAATGAGTGCTAGTGACCCCTACGAGTGAGAGGAAGGAGGCCCTGGTGAACCGTCATAATTAGTGAACAAGTGTGAGCTTTGCTGCCTGACAGTAAGTATTGACCACACCGAGGGAGTCACATCTATTAAATTTTAATTCCCAACCCGCTAATATAGATAGCTGACCCATAAAAATTGACTGAGGATTAAAAAAAAATATATTAATATTAACCACATGAATGTAGCGGCACCAAACAACTAGAATTCTTATTGCCTAGAGTTTATCTTTCTTTGTTTCTCATTCTATTTGCTGTTTAACCCCAAGCAGCCATCAAACTCATTCAAGATCCAAACATTTTTCATTAGCTAACCCTACCTAAACCCTTAATATCAAACCCAATTCAAGAACCCTTCTACATCCCATCAAGAGCCCTAAATTTAGTATTGAGTTCTTAAAGATCCACATTATTCTTATGTCTGTCTGCACCAGTCTTATTTGCAAAGGCATCTTAATGTTACAGCCATTGGCCTTTTGCCAAAAAGCTTATATTCTATTCAGTTGCATTTCATTATTCTTAATATAAACCAGTAAAAAGGTAAAATAGGAGAAACTCATGCATCACTGTTCTTTGAGGTCTACCACAATATTTCAGATCATGCAATAATCTAATAACTGATGCGGGAGACGCAAGAAGATTTTTATTTAGTATTATTTATGTTTGTGAGTCAATTGTATTTTTATATTTTAGGTCCTAGTAGTTTATTAGACTATTAGTATTTTAATTTGGAAGCAAGGTAATTTTTGTAATAAGACAATTAGGGTTTCCTAAGCCCTAGGGTTTAATAATCCTTTATAAGCAACCTATTGTACCCCTTGAGGAGATAGTTGATATTTTGATTAATGAAAAAAATTGCCTTTCGTCTTTCTTTGGTCTAGTGCTGACTCCAGGTCCACCCTAAGTGCTGACTCAAGGTCCATCCTAAGTGCTAACTCCTAGTGGTTTCCCCGCTTGGTGCTGACTCCAAGGTCATATCCTTTATTTTCCTATTATTTCATTTGTTCTAGTTGTCCTGCATCATATTTGGTATCAGACTGATCTGTTTGAAGCATCACCGCAGTCAATCCAAAACCAGAAAACTCACACAGGAAAAAAAAAAAAAAACGGTTGAACCACCGTCACAACCCATTAGAAATCCCAATCACTGTTGTCTTCTTACCACCACTAGAAAACCCCACAAAAAAATCTTACCAGCACCAACCACCATTGACAATTTGACACAAACATCCCAGCCACTCCAAGACCCCAACCCCATGGCCATAGATCCTAAGTCCCTGCTCAAATCACCAAACCTGTTGCAACCACAGAGACAGAGAAGTTCTGTCACCGCTGACCCTGGTTCATCAATTTTTGGTCTTCCTCGCGCCGGAGATCAACCTCCATCGGTTCTCACTTGCCACCATGACTACCTCTATACACACTCACAAGCCCCAATTGCAGACACTCACCGCCAGCAGCTTCGATCCCTTCCATCCTTGCCTCACGTTGCCATGACCGTCACTTGCTCACCGCCATGCCGTAGCAACTCCACCAGCAACCCCCCAACCCGATCTCAAAAGTTAATTCATCACCTAGACTTTTTGTTTTAACTTTTAAGACTCCAGCACACTTGTTTCTAAAACACTATCCGATCCAGTGTGACCTAAACACAGATTTTGTTTCCCTTGAGAACAATAATAACCCACCATTTCCTGACATGATACCAAAAAAAAAAAAAAAAAAAGTAAACCAGAAGCTCAAACTTGTCATCCAGCCCAGTCTATTCAGCCCAATTAAAACCATAGGTCCCACTTCAACTTCAACCCAGGATTTACCTGACCCAACTACCCCGTTAAAAAAAAAAAAAAAATGCTCCCGATATCATCAGTCCAGTAAACATCAATCAATAAGATTCACGTTCATTGAGTTATTATGGCAATATCAAAAGCACCTTATTTTGACGATTGTAAAAATAATCCATGGTATTTTGTCAACTGATTAAATGGGATTGGGCAATTCTTTGAGCAAGCAAATTTTGCAAATGACATAAAAGTTAGGTATGCAAAGTTGAAGTTAACAGGAAGAGCACAAATGCTTTGGGAGGATCTTGAATATTTCCGCTATATAAAGTATGAACCTGCCATTAGTGTGTGAGAAGATATGAAAGAAAAGCTTTGTGATGAGTATTTGTCACCATACTTTCAAGCTTAAGTATCTACCCCAATCTCATTGTGGCACTTTTCAAGTTGAAGCAAATACGATGAATCCTCATCCCATTTCATGTCCTCAATGCACTTTTGAACAATCTACCTTTCGTCAAGGCAAGGAATTAAAAGAATTATCTGAAAAGCTCATGAAAGGTGTTCAAGACTTGATTGCTCAGATGAAGCAAATGAAGATTCAAACCAATTCAATTGGGAAACCAAGAATAATTGATCACAACGAAATTATTGCTGCCCCCATAGAAGACAATAGTGATGATGATATCTTGGTAGAGGAGAAACCTCAAGTAACACCAAAGCCTAATGTTGACAAAGATGTACATGCCTTGACAAGTGTTGCTTTAACATGCGTGCAAGGAAACGAATCTATTGAAGAGCAGCAAGGTGAAGAGATGGTTTCTAAAGAGAGTATTATGTTAGAGGGTGCACATGATGTGATATTGGAAGCTAATGAATCTGCTTTTGATCAGCCTTTCAAGGTGCATGGAGACAGACAGTTTGCTAAAGTAGATAACATAGTGCTTCCAATGGTTCAAGATAAGATTGCGTTGATTCCACATATTGATTTTGTTATTCCAGAAGAGTTTGACATGGCGGAATTCAAGGTTTTTCTTTTCTTTGTACTCCCTAAGGTGATTCCAGACTTGAAGCAAGTGTTAGTTGTCAGCATCCTAATTCTTTAATGCTTTAAAACTCGAGATCAAGTTTTCTCTAACTAGAGGAGAATGATGCAAGAGACGCAAGGAGATTTTTATTTAGTATTATTTATGTTTGCGAGTCAATTGTATTTTTATATTTTAGGTCCTAGTAGTTTATTAGGCTATTAGTATCTTAATTTGGAAGCATGGTTATTTTTGTAATAAGACAATTAGGGGTGTTTGGTAGAGTAGTTTGAGCAATGTTACTTGTAGTTTTTTGAAATACGTGTGGGTGAAAAAGTGTGTGGAAATGTGTGTAATGTTGTTTAAAATGTAAAAATGTGAGTTTGAGATGGGGTACCAAACAGGCCCTTAGGGTTTTCTAAGCCAATTAGTACTATGGTTTAGCAATACTTTATAAGTAACCTATTGTACTCCTTGAGGAGATAGTTGATATTTTGATGAATGAAAAAAATTGCCGTTTGGTCTTTTTTTGGTTTGGTGCTGACTCCAGGTCCACCCTAGATGCTGACTCCTAGTGGTTTCCCCGCTTGGTGCTGACTCCAAAGCCTAGGTGCTGACGGGGTCATATCCTTTATTTTCCTATTATTTCATTTTGTTCTGGTTGTCCTAAGTCAATAAAGCTATTTGAAGTCTTCCATTTAAGAAAATGTATATTTTTTTTTTATTGGCAATTTACACAAGCACCCAGTGGGTCTTGAACGCATGACTTCGCTCATTGGCATATTATTCTAATAACTAATACTCAAATTCAATTCAGCCATCCCAATTCAAGCATAAGGTAGCTACTGAGAAGAAATTTTAGAAATCAGATCTAGGGAACCCCAAGTCTAAACATCAACTTGTCCTTATTAAGTTAGGCACATCTCCTTACAACAGCAAATAGGGAGAACAAAATATATCAGCAGTGATAAGTGACTGCTCTAAACTTCCATTCTACTTTTTCCTTAATAAAGTGCAAATTGCCAGACTAGCAGGCTGCCAGACCTGCTCACAAAGCAAAAGACTTATCCACAACTTATTTTTATGCCAATTTTTTTTTTTTTTTTTTGGTTTAGTCCTGTCCTTGATTGGTTTCCACTAAGATGACACCTACTTTACAACCCTTATACCATCTAATTTTGACCTCCAATTGAAATTCATAAGCATGTATACCAACCCCTCTTGATCTCACATTTTTTATTTATTTATAAGTAATGGTGTTTTATTGAGGAAAGAGTCTACATGTACACATAATGGACACAAAGTAGCCTAAAGACTTGCAAAAAATAACTTATACACAGAAGTAAAGTGACTCTTTAAAATCGACAATGGAATTGCTATTGGTAAAGCCCCACACACAAGACCAATCAAACAAAAATCTAACACGCAGTATTTTTATTGAGTCACCAAACTTTCTGCATTGTCAAAAGTGCAACAATTTCCTTTCTTCCACAATGTCCGCATCACACATAAGGGAACTAGATTCCAAGTATCCAATGAATGTTTTCCAACCCAATTACTCCAATCAAATAAGAGATCAATTACACTCTTTGGTAACACCCGCTGAATCTCAAAAGCTCAACACCCCCCCCCCCCCCTCTCTCTCTCCCCCCCAACACACAAACTTGCTCTCACATTATTATCAAAGATGACATAAAATCTAATGGTACACATCCATAGGAATCACAGCTTCAGAATTCTTACTGCTTTCCCAATTTAAATTAAATGGAATGAAATAAGATTTGAGATTTAATATCTGGAAACACAGGCATGAGATGTCCATAATCTATCCACCCATATGAAGGGCAACTGACGTAAATACCAATGAAAGATAGCATTCTTCCATTTGAAACACAAAACATCTCATTCTCATTAGAAGCTACATAAACGTAAATGCGTTCGAAACTATGGAAACTTAGTATAGAATTATTAAAGGAATAGTCAATTATTTTGATTTATGAAGAAAAGAGTATTATATCAGATATTTTTGACAGCTAGGTGATGTCACATTTTCATCCTTTTTTTCCCATTGACATAAGATTTAATTATTTATCTATTAATTTAAAGAACCACACACACACAGAGGAAACACAACTAGCATACAAACACATCAATGACATTGTAACTTTTTTTTTTTCTCTGTGCCAATCAGAATATGACATTGTTACAATTAGGAACACTGCATACCGATTTGTCCTAGGTAATGGGAGTTGTGGTGGAGGTGGTCTAATCATTGGGGAAGGAGATGAGTCTACCGAAGCAATGATTTCCTCACTTTCGACAGGAGACCTAGAAGACGTAACTGCAGAATGGAAAAGAGACATACAGATTATGTAATTGCACCATATTGAACTAATATACACACCAAGAACAAAATCAAAAAGATACCTGCTACTGAGTTGTATTCGACCCCCACAGTTTCCATATTTCCACTTGAGAAGCTGAGTTCTTGCCTTTTCAGCACTCTCTCTTCTTCATCCTGAAGTTCCCGATGCCGCATCCTAATCTTCGCTTCTATGACACGTTGCTCTTCCTGCATGATTTCAGATCAAATCAATTACATTCATGACCCATCATGTGAGAAAAATTACCAGAGAAATCAGACCCCAAAAAAAAAAAAAAAATGAAGCTAAGATATGCAAATTAATTCTTACAATCTGCTCCAAACACTTCTCTTCCTTTGATTTCACACCACGATACTCCACAGCATAATTTGCAGTTTTGCAAAAAGGACACCTTACAACTGTTAAGTAAGACAATAGAATAGGAATTGAAAAAGGAAAAGGCATAGCATTAATGATGAAGGATACTGTGTAGGACGAGTTGAATTGGGAACTTTCATCTGTAGAAAACACTCTGGTGCGAAGAAGACTAGTCAAATTGCAGGCATATACTAATAACTATATATATCATTTGTGACAATTGCTGAATTATCACCTGTGCAGATGCTTTTCAGGCAACATCTTGACCTGTTAAGACTTGGATAATACTAAACAGCGAAAAAATAGACACTGATAATTAGAAAAGTAACACATAAAAATCCAGTACATATCAAACTTAATTAACACCGAACTAAAGAACAGAAAACTAATTAATAGATTCAGCTCTCATGGATCTTTGGAGCGATTACTTATATATACAAAAATTAAGTATTGAAATTTTAAGTTCTATTTCCTAGCTCTCAGAAACCATAGTAAAAACCTAGAGCATATAGAAGTAATAAACCATGATTTTAAAAACTGGATCGAACCAGCCGATTCAACCAGGAACCCGACCCTAAACTGGTCTGGTAAAAAGGCCAAAACCAGTGATTCAATTGAACCCATTCCAATTTTTAAAACCATGCTAAACTTGATTTTTTTTTCCTTTCGTTTTTAGGTACTAAACTTAGATTATCTTATGGTTTCAAAAAAAAAAAAAAACCTCGTATTATCTTACCAAAAAGCAAATCGGACACTCTTCAAGATCACAAATGCCATCTTCGTCTCCTGGATAGCATGGAGCAAGCTTAGATTCAAGTATTAGCTTCCGAAGCTTCTTATGATCTACATCCTTATGATTGTACAGCCCCTGTGGTCTAGTGTACTTCTCATCTACCACTTGTCTTCTCCTCCCAAGCTTATTACCCATCCCCAATCTTCCTACAAATCATGAAACCAAAGAAACAATCTCAAATTTTGAACAAATTATCCAAAATATCAAAAACAAAAATCACTCCAGATTAAGTTCAATTCACTTCTCAAAAACAGTGCAAGAATCATATCAGTAGCAAAAATTGAGCAGAGAGCCTGTATTCATTCCTAAATTTTCAAAGGAAAAATAACAGAAAATAAAGTGAAATAAAGTAATTGCGGCTAAAAAAATACAATACTAAAGTAAAACACATATAACCTCAAATTATTTTTTCTTTTATAAATAAATAAAGAAACAATTCATTAGGAAAAGTGAAACAAAAGGCACAACCTCGGTAGATGGAAATATTTACAAGAAAGAAGAAAAAAAAAAGAATCAAGAGATCCATAAAAAGACAATAGCTCTACCACATTCTTAGGCATAAGCCACGTCGTCATTCGAGAGAAAGAAAATACAACGTGATCATAATCCACAAGCGCTATATTTGTATATTCCGCTTCCTAAGATTTTCCATTGTTATAATTTTACACATGGCGCTGCAGTCAACATAAAAATTGCAAAAACAAGCCTTAGTTTGCCAAATACTCCTCCCTGGTAAAGAGGAAACCACTTTCTTCTTTAACCCCTTAGAACTCATTGACAGGTCTAGTTTGCTATGATTTCCCAACAAAATCACAACAAATTACAACACTCTTATATCTAGTTCACTATCATTTCAATCCAATTTCGTTAAAATTCAACGCCAAAAAACATTGCTAGAATCACGCCAAAAATAAATCATACTAAAAAAATAGAAATTAAAAGCAACAAATGAGCTTTAAAAGCCTTTTTATTTGATCCACAAATTTAATTCAAAGAAAATAATAGAATCATCAGAACCGCCAAATAAAGCAAATTATCGCATAATATACCATGTGTTTAAAACAAGAGCAAATAAACAAGGCAAACTATTATTAGGTATCTTCTCCAAAAAAATTTATTATTAGGTAAAACTGCCATTAACAAACAAAACACAGCGTTTTGAGGTCCAATTGGCTTTCATTTCTCTATACTACAACAACCTTCAATTCAGCATCAAAAACCCTAATTTCCCGAATTACAACACTCTCAGCCTCACAGGTCCAATTCTCTAGGATTTCTACACTACAACAACAACGCTCTCTCTCTAAACAAGCAACAATTCGGTTCCGAAAGAACAATGCTACACAGAAACAACGAAATTGATCCAAAAAAAGAAGAAGAAGCCATAATCTATGCTTGAAAACAATGCTTCGATGTTGAAAATCAAAAGAAAAAGTGAACAAAAACAAAAGCAAAATTAGAGCTCGGAAAAACGAACCTCGAGAAAATTCCAAATAGAGAAAGAGAGAGAGAGAGAGAGTCTCTCTGAGATATCAGATTTGGCAACAGGAACAGAAACTTCTCACAGGCGCAATTTATAGACAAAAAGAGAGAGAGAGAAAGAGAGAGCCTTTCTCTTTTCTCTTCTTTCCTTTATTTCGTGTTATGGTTTTTGGCTTTGATTTATATATCTAATTTCAAAGAAGAAGAGGTAGTAGGAGTAGTTTTACAAATCACATTAATTAATTCTGCGTTCGCTCTTGATATATGTAATTGTGATCAAAGCAAAGGGAGACTTTTTAATTTGTAGAAAAGAAATGTATTATTAATATTATTATGTGTGGTGATGGAGAAGTAGAGAAAGAGAAGCAAGGCACGGACGATAGAGCGGTAGACCAAGAAAAGAATCACCATATTTCTTTTTTCTTTTTTCTTTTTTCTAACATATCATAATGATGATATTATAAAATAAAATAAAAAAAGCGGCCGTAGCCGTAGCCGACCGCTTCCTCTCCCTCCACGCGCTGCTCTCACCGAGTGTGTCACACTGTCATTACCCTTTCTTTTTTTTTTCTTTTTTCTTTTTTTTTTCTTTTTTTTTGCTTTCGTAATTTGTTCCCAAATAAAATTGATTTTTGCGGTACCGTCGTCTAGGTCGATGAGTTCACATCTGAGAACTCTTTTTTTTTAATTGAAAAAATTAGAAAAATTTTGAAAGAAGTTTTTTTTTTTTTTTTTAATATCCCTTTTTTGGGTTTTGTGTGTGTGTTTTTTTTAAAACTTTGTTAATGAATGACCTTTGAACATTTTTAATTCCAAAGAATTTTTATAATTCGTTCCCAAATCAAATCAAATTTATTTTTGCCTTCATTGGCGTGGAGTTGATGAGTTTATATTGGAGACTTCGTTTTTTAAATTATTAAAAAATAAAATAAAATTTATTTTTTTAATAAAAAATACAACAATCCAAAAGATTTTTTTTTGGTTTTCTATTTTTTTTTTTTTTTTGGGTTTGGTTAATAGGTTAACAAATGTCCTTAAGACATTTGTTAATAAACTATTTAAAAAAAAATTGATGTCATTTTCATAAAAAAAAATACAAAAAGTTTTCAAAAAAAATTAATTATTTTTTCTAAAGAATTTCCTAAGCCAACGCCCTCAAGGATTTCTTTAATTTTTTTGAAGAGAGAAATTGTCATATTTTTTTGAGTTGCTTAAGAGAATTTATAAGAGAAATAATATGCTTACAACATTTTTCATGATAAATCCGAAGGGACAGACTATTGCTGGTGGGTAAAAGAAAAAAGAGATATTAGTGATAAGCCCAGACTATAATCAATAATATTACTCAATTATAATCCGGGATGAAAAATAATTTTTTTATTTTTATTTTTTTGTGTTGATAAGAAATAGATTGCTATATTTTTTTGATAATCAAAGAGATTGCTATATTTATTGCGCTGCTTATGGGATTTTTTTTTTTTAATATGGTTTTGTTCTTTGTTAAATATAAAGAAATTACTTTAGATTATCAAAAAAAAAAAAAAATTGCTTTATTTATTGAGTTAATGACTTAATGTGTTAATTTTTGAATTTGACCTTGATCTTTGTTTGAGATTTTAGTTTTAAAAAAGCGGGAAATTTTATGATGTTGGTTTGTGACCTCTGGTCATTTTGAATAAGTATGGGGTATTTGGCAAACTACAGAATTAGTTCAGCTTTTTATAAATTGAACAATAAAAAAAAAATTCAAGATTGCACTCTTTTCATTTTATATATTTGTCTAAAACAGGGTGATAACTTACAATATCCGGAATTGTATGAATTGCGTTTGGTAACTTTGGTTAGATTATATGAATGTGTTGCACATGTATGTACTAAATCTCAAATTGAGTGTTTACTAAGTAGAGTTATATAAGCAATTACAAAAAATCCTAAATATAACACTCTTTCTTAATCAGTATTAGAGGTTTTTTTTTTTTTTCATTAACCACGCAATGTGATCTTTTTTTTTTTTTTTTTTTTTTTGATGGAAAACATGATAACTTTATTAAGGTGAAGAGAAATACATAGCATCTTGAATCACTAGCGAGTCAATAATGGATGGATTTTCCTCTATCCAAGTTACAAAATTGTTAATTCTTTTGGCATATTTTGCCAGAGTATGAGCTGGTTTGTTGCCGCTTCGTAGTACATGGAGAAGAAGATGCTATGTGATCTTTCACATGTTGATCAGAGCCAACAAATTGACAGACTTTTTATTACTAGCCTTGTTCACATGACATATTCATGCACACCAAGAGTTTCCTCGTGCCATAGATTAAATGTCTCACTACATTAGTGTTCTGCTCTTCTCATTGTAATCAGAGAAATAATCACCTTCTTGCTTGCTGATATTCTTTGATATATATATATATATATATGTGTGTGTGTGTGTGGGAGGGAAAAATTTAGATACAGTACCTTATGTCCTTTACTTTAGGTTCCCCTCTTAAAATTTTAACATGTGGCTATTTAACCAAATTCCTAAACAGCGTTAATTTAAAACAGTTTTCATCGCGTGAGAAACCCATCTCTCTCAGCCCCCTTCTTCGCTCTTTGCTAGAGTTGTACTGCACCTTCCCACCACCCAATACATCCATTAAAACCTCATCAACATTACGCTATCATCATTACTAAAATCAACAATGCTCAAATAACACCATAATCGATTTCACGAAATTGAAGTGGAGCGCTTTGGATCTGATTTGGGACGAGAGGGAGTCAATTTTGCAAAAGGGACATGGAGAGCAATGGATTTCAATAGATTTCCTAAGGAAAGGGAAGAAGAAGATGAAGAAGATGAAGACAAAGGGAATAAGTGTTGTGGAGGTGTTGGATTTGGATTGTTTTGCAAAGCCTAGGTTTGGGGTTTAAGTCTGATGTGGATTTTTGGTGTGTGTGTGTTACGGAGGTGTTGGATTTGGCGGTTTTGCAAAGATTTCTGCCATTGTAGAATTGAAAGAAACTTTTTTTTTTCCTTGTTACGTTTTTTCACTAAGAAAATGCACAGACAGTCCGATTCAAATTTTTAAAGTTTTTTTTTTTTTTTTAAATCTCTATTCTCTATCAAATGAAAGAGAGATCGAGTTTTCTTTTCTCACCAAGAAAGATAAATGTTTTTAAGTTAACGCAGTTTAAGAATTTGATTAAGTTGCCACATGTCATTATTTTAAGAGGGGAACCTAAGGTATAGGACATAAGGTATTGTATCTAAGTTTTGCCATATATATATATATATATATATATACACCCTCCAAACTATGCAATTGTTTATTTGTTTTGCTACATGTGGTATTTCAATTATTTCTACAAGCTCCAAGCTATTGTAATGAGAAATTTTAGATCAAACTCAATCCTTTAGACAAGAAATATCCATATATAACAAGTCCAAAAATGACAAAGTTTAGCTACAAAATTGGTTGTAGCCTTAGGCTACAACCTTACTCAATATCTTTTTATTGGAGGTGAATTTTGACAAATCCACCATTGGATTATATCTTCTTTTTATATCCTCTATATTTGCAAAATTTTTAGAAAATTAAAGATTAATAGTTATGTCATCAATAAATTGTTTAAATTGCAAGTTTTTGTAGTTTAAAATTATGCATAAAATATAATTTTATAGATCATATAGTAAATAATATCCGATTGACACAAAATTTGACATGTGTATTAAGAGCGTAAAAAACATGCAATTCAATGATTAGATTTTAAAAATATATAGTAATATTTATTTTATTGAGTAAGGTTGTAACCCTGTACTACAACCAATTTTGTAGCTAAACTTTATCCGTCCAAAAATTCAAATATAGGAAGACATAATAGGGCTCATTAAGCTTCAAATTACACCTCTTCCACCGTTCAATCTGTTCCACACATCCTGTGCCATTTTAAAACTCAAAAAATGTGTTCCGAAGTCTGTTGATAGAATCCCAAATTATGCCATATGTCTTGTAATCTCCTAATAGTTGTTGTATTTCCTTTAGTTAGTTAGTTAGTTGAGATAAGGATGAGATAGTTAGGGATTAAGCACATGTAGCTCATTCATAGAGCACATGCTGAATTAACTAGCCAATTATCTTATGCCATGTTTACAGATTGTCACGTCATTTAAATATCCCATCTCATTTATTATATCTTTGTTAATTTTTCTTCTAGCATTATTATACTCATTAGGATACTTTGGATGAGCTCCACTTCATGGGGAAGGAAGACCTCTTGTATCAGGCCACTTCTCCATTGACAATTTCATATCTATCAATTGTTCCACCTTCTCTTCTTCATTCTTCTTTCTTTTTTTTTTGGGTGCGTGAGCACGGGGTTAACATAGATGTAAACTTATTTATTTATTTTTATAACATAAATATTTAGAGATTTGAACTTTGGATATTCTTTCTTGGAAATATAAAGAAGTATTAACCTGTTAAACTAGAACGCTCTTGTTTCTAATTCTAGCTAGTTTTTATTGTTTGCTAGACACCCGATTAATTACCTATTTTAAAATGTTAGTTGATTGTATTGCAGATTACTATATAAAGTAGAAAGAAATATTTCAAGTAAAAGAAATTATATCTTTTTTTTCTCATATTAATTAGAAAAAAATAAAAATAAAACATTTATATATCTCTTCCTTGTCTCCACTTTCTTTTAGTCAAACATAATATTATTAAAGAATTTTGAACATTTTATATATATAAAAAGGGAGAATATAGCATCAACTTTTATATATTTTTTATTTACTTATCTTGCCTCCGAGGCAAAATAACTTGAAGAAAAACTATTTTTTTTTATTATTAAAAAGAAAAACTATCCTTTGAATTTGATATATCATAGTTTAGAAAGGAAGAAGATTCCTTACCCGTAGCTTTTTTTGGTCATTCCATATTAGTTCATTCAGCACACACATTATGGGCAGTGCTTTTTACGCTCCGTGAATTTGAGTGGGCATCTTTTATTTTTTATAGTTTTCTAGAGCATGTGGTCTGGCCCATGAAATGGTCACCTTTGTCGAGATTTTACCCGGGCTGGACTGTGCTATTATTTCTTTTTTTTGGCTGACCGTTAAATTTGTTGACCAGATTCTAAGACTCGTGTCTTAGACTTCGTTTAGATATAAAATATCTATGTACAATTCATCAAAAAAAAAAAAAAAAAATCTATGTACATTTGCATAGAAATTAAGGTTTCTACATGTTAGTCTTTGTCCTTTAGGCTATGTTTGGTTGCACCTATGAAAAGGAAAGAGAAATGAAAATATAAGGGGAATGGAAAGGAAAAAAAGAAAACAAATTCTTGACCTTATTTGGTTTTCAAAGAGAATGGTAAGGAAAATATTTGTTTTACTTTTATACCCTTGACTATATGATTTGTAACATCTATAGAAGGGCATATTAGTAATTTCATAATAAAAAAAGTTAAAATAACCCAAAATTTTTCTTCATCTTCCTATATTTCCACGTCATTTGGGATCAGAGTAAGTTTGGTACCACAACCATTTCTACAACTCTTTTACAACATATCCGACTTGTGAACGGTAGAATAATGGACCTATATGAACTCATCGTTTTTTTTCTACTGCTTACAACTTGCTAATATGACAAGTTATGACAAAAGTTGTAAAAATTGGTTGTAAAAGTAAACTTACTCTTTGGGATGATAACAAAATGGTTGGGTCCCACAAAAATTTAATCACCCCAAATCAACTCACTTTTCTATTCTCTCCATAGTTGTCAGTATCGTACGATACGTGATACGTATCGAATTGTGTGTAAAAAGTTCCGTATCGTATCGGCGTATCGTAACTGCTCAAGAATCGTACGATACAGTGTGTGTATCGTATGAATCGTATCGTAAAATTGTACGTATCGTACGATACATAAACAAATGCTTTAAAATAAGATTTTTTTTGTTAAAATTTGTACTTTTATTTGAATATAACAAGTTGTTAGACTTGTTTTTAACACAAAATTATTAGTTTACTTAATTTAGCTTACTAAAATAACATATTCATAAGTTTTTTTCCATTCTCTCCTACAATTGGACTACACAGTACACACTTATCTTTCACTTTAATTTTTAAAAATTTATTTTATTTTTATCGTTATTGTTATTATAAGTCCAAGAAACTAGAATGCCAAATTTTTTTTATAGAAATAGAAAGAACAAGAAGAAATAGTAAATGTTAATGACGAATGACGATGAAGAAAATTTTAATGAAGAAATAAATTTGCAAAATTATAAATATGATGATAGCGTTGACTTAGATGAGGTTGATTAGGCAATTTGATGAATATGATGAAAATAAATTATTATTTTTGAATCATTTGTAATATATTATCACTTTTGAATTTAAGTAATTTTAATGTGCATGTTATGAACACATGCTAGTTTGATTTATTTAGTCAGTTTGTTAAATATTATTACATAAGTGATGAATAAATTAGTCATTAGTTGAATATATTTAAAATTTATAATGAATATATCCTTTATATATATGTATATTTATAATTTTTTATAAATTTTATTAAGTGTTTGTGTATCTTATGATATAAGATACGATACGATACGATACACGAAACAAAAAAATTACGATTCACGGTTCTACCGCTTACAACTCTCCAATATGACAAGTTATGGCCAAAGTTGTGAAAATTGGTTGTAATAGTAAACTTACTCTTTAGGATGATAACAAAATGGTTGGGCCCCATAGAAATTTAATCACCCCAAATCAACTCACTTTTCTATTCTCTCATCTAACCAAACAAGGGAAATGACTTCCTTTATCTCATTCCCCCCCCCCCCCCCAAAATCCAAACATAGCATAATTGCTATTATGGTGTCTTTAACAAAAATATTCAAAAAGTTTAATTCTCTCCCAACTATGGATTTATTAAAAATTGTAAAAAGAAATAAAAAGAAAAGTTTACCCATAACATGCAACCCAATGCAATGGTCCATGTGCATATTTTAATATAACCAGAAATACCTTTTAGAGGGACGATTAAAAAAACGAAGGGGTTATTTTTGTTTGTTTCTGTAAACAAATGTTAATAGGATAGCGTTAGGTTTAACCAATTGGTTATGGAAGGTGTAACAATGCCATTATCTGTCCTATGCTCATAGGCAGACTCCTTGCCTAATGAAACCTAACCATTGTGCCCCTAACAACACTTGGTACACAGATGACCTCATTGTGAAGAACATTAATTTGTCACTTAGTTTTAAGGCGGTGAGATGACTACATAAATAAGAAATTTAATTGTAACTACAATGTAAGCATGACGAAGAAATGGTGAATTTTGATTGCTATCTTTTAAAAAAAAAAATTTGAGTGCAATATTTTTGTATTATTTTGATTGATTTTTTTTTTTAGATAGAAATTTTACTTTAACATAATTTAATTGTATATATGTGTGAAGTTCTTTTTTGAAAACTTGAAGCCAAACCCTTACTCCCATTTCACAAAAAATTGTACTTGTAGATGCAATTAGTTTAATCATTTATCCTCAAATAACATTCTAAATACTAATTAAGCGACATTTTATAATTAAAAAAATTAATCATTTTTTCACACCTTAAGTTTTTTTTTTTAGAAATAGTTTCAACTTATAAATAACATCCACTTCTAATAATAAATTTTTTTTTGAATTTTATCATCAGATCAAGACACTAATTAGTTTTTGATGACGAGAATAAAACCTAGATCACTAATTGGTAAAGTCTTTTTTTTTTTGTCACATCTTAAGTTAGGAGAATTCAAATCTTTGATGTCACAGTTAGAAACATTAGAAAATGTTAGTTAACTTAAAGATTATTGGCTAAAACATTTATAACTTATGTCTATTATTAGTACCTTTAATCCTAAATCACTATATTAAAGGGAAAAAAAATCCACTCATAAATTTGGTCTACTTGTATTTTTTTTTTGGTTGTTGCTAAACTTGTATTTCTTGTTAGAATCATAATTCTTAACTATTAATATATCAATCCCTGACTCCATAAATACCATGCATAAGTAAGTAGAATTTTTTTTCCCCGGCTCAGAAACAGGTAAGAGCTTGTGATATTTGCATACAACTGATACAAGTAGTACTATCTTACAAATTTTAGTTCAAATACATCATAGTGTATGTCATCCTACGAAAGGTATAGGAAAAATTGAACAACATCACATATAGATCTTCTTTGATTCACTTTGTCCTCTCTCCATGTTTTGGAGTAGTTCTAGAATCACAAATTATTCTATAACTTTTTTGTCACAACTTTGACGTGGTAGACTGTGAATGGTTAACCATCACTTACACATAAACCCACTATTTTTTCTTTATCAATCATATTCTGACGTGTTACAATTGTGACAAAAAGTTGTGAACAATTTTGTATTCCTATACTTTTTTCCTCCTTTGCTTCTTGCCCTGTGCAAAAAAACAAATAGGCTTCTTAACACCAACTTCGAGTCTCTAACGATCAATTCCTACGGTCAATATACAAGCACAGATACCTAGGGTGGGGCTGTTAGCTTAAGCTTATCATGTAATAATATGAAAAACATAATAAGAATTTAGCTGGAAGATAATATTCCTGTAATCCTTACCCTGGAAGTTAAAAGAATGTGGTTCTAGGACCACAAAGGCACAACCTACTTCATAATTTTTTTGCTACAATTCTAATGTGATAGACTGTGACTGATTACTTACTTGCTTATTATTTATACATAAACTGATCATTTTTTTCTTCACTATTCACACTGCAAAATTATTGTTCTGACAAAAATAGTGTAATAATTTAACGTACTAAATTGTTTTTTCATAAGAATGGTACGGTAGTGTGGCCCAACCAAAGGGAATAAAGTCCCAACTAGTTTCTTAAATGGTCCTAATAAAGTAGACTCTTACCACCTATGAGGCCAGAGTTGCGTTTGAAGCTACCATCGTAGTTTAGCTTAACCCATCCATAAAGGAGTAAATACAAAAACTATCCTTGAGGATTGGGCTAATTCTTAGTAATACCAAAAATTTTTAAAAATATATTTCCAATGTGTTCCCTAAGTACAAACATCACTTCACACCGATTGAAAATTCTACACCTTCACTTGCTTCTTTGCAGTCATTGTGAGACCCATGCTGTAAAGACAAATTGTTGGTAGTTTTCTTTTTGTATAATATGGTATTAATTTCTTTTTTTTTGGGAGCTGATAATAGTAATACTATGTAAATTCAAGGTTTTTTTGTTGGTGAATGTGCAAAAATGTTATCCCCACTCTACAAATTACATTAGGAGGAGAGGCATAGTCAACCATAGTGAATGCCTGAACTGTCCAAGAATGAAAGAATCTCTAACAGACAGTGCTGGCATGGAGGCAGTTCCAATTGGGTAGGCTAAAGCAAGTTTATTAAAGAATTTCACAAATCTAAATCTAAAACTATATATCATGATTGAAACACGATTTAAGGAAAATAGATCCTCCAAAAGATTGATGCTTGTCTGCAGATCTTTGCTCCATTGATGATGATTGATGCAAAACACACTATGTAGATGGATGTAGATGTTTGAGAAAGAATCATATGAAAACTATGGTGATTTTTGTTTGTGAGTGAGTACGTTGGATGCCAGTGGATCAGCAAGTGCCAGGCCTAACATGTGCAGCCATGGTACCATCTTGCCACATCCTCCCTAAAAGTTTCCTAGCACTTAGAAAACTCTAACTAATTAATTAAGATAAATACATGATCTAAAAGATAGAAATAATTATCTTAAAATAATTAATAGGATGACATTACCCACATGAAATTATTTAGTGCTTACTGCTCCATACCCCTTTGGAATGGACTCTTCCCATTGTTACATGGATGACTGGTTCGAAATCGTTTGCAATAGAACTGGAGCCTTCTTGAAGAAAATTAACATGGAGGTGCTGGAAATCACTATTACAAGTGGTAACGGAGCCGGAGACAACACAGTTCGTGTCACAAATTCAATAATCGATTCGAATTCAAGTTGTGTGACTGTGAGCAATGAAGGAGGTATGAACATTAAAGGAAGTCCTTTTGTGTTCTCCGACTTTATGAACACATTCGTTGCTGTTGGTTGCAACAACTTGGCAACAGTGGCTAAAACTGATCCTATGGTTGTTGGATGCAGATCACATTGTATCATCACAAGCTCGATAAACAAAGAACAGCAACGCCACAACTAATGTTCGGGCCTCAACTGTTGCCAAACCACAATCCTTTCAGGGCTACAAGAGTTTAATGTCGATTTTAATGATATAGATAACAATTCAAGTAGAGATGATGATGAGCATTGCAAAAATTCGCGAGCGATGTTTGATTCCTTGATTCCTTCAACAAGGGATATATATAACTGGACCAAAAATTCGCGAGCGATGCTTGATTCCTTCAACAATAGAAAGGAAACCCCTAAAGTTGAACAAGACCTCTAAATATTATCCAATAAGAATATTTTTATACTTATAAGAGAATTAATTAGGTCCCAAATATTAGCCAATAGATAAAAAAAAAAAAAAAAAATTAATGCTATGAATACAATAAAACGTCACAATAATTTTACAATGTTCTTAAATTAACATGCCAACTCACACATCTACCCATCACAATTTTTAATTAAAAAATTTTACTATGCTAATTTAAGAATTTTGTGAAATTGCTATAACATTTTGTTGTGTTCCTAACTTTATTCAAAAGAAATTGCTTCTCAAAGTCACAGTAAATATATATATATATATATATATATATATTTTTATTGTAGGGTTAACTTTTGTAGCCCAAACCCAAAAGGTATGGATTATGAGCCCAATGTACCAAAAACAATGAATTTGTAGAGCGTGGGTGAAAGAACTGGGCTGGATGTAAATTAAACAAGAGTTGATTATGATATCTACGGATGAATTAATATGCAATCATGTTTGGACAAAAGCAAAAGTGAAAGTCCGAAGAGGTATTTTATTGAATGAAAGTTGGTTACAGTTCTTGGAGCTACAGTAAAGCTATTTTCTTCTTCTCTCTCTTTTTTGTTCCGTCCCCTTTATCAAAGGCCTCTCCCCCTTATATAGCACCCTCTCCCTTCATCTTCATCGTCCACTTGTTCATCATCTAAATATCCACTTGAGTGCATGTCCCATCATGTATCTTCTTTAGCCTTGTGTGAGTGGCGGTAGCTGAGATTGTACTGTTCAGGGGGTCTTCTCCACATTAATGTGGCCAGAAAAGTAGATGCAGTTCATTTAATGTGGTAGTTGAAGTTTGTCTTCTAGATATTTCTCCGTTCCTGTCATCCCCATGCGCGCCTGAGGTTCATCTTTATCATTAGAATTGTCAGAAGGATTACTTGAACTCCTTAGACATCTGTTTGACCAAGCTTCTTTGAATTCGAGGATAATGGCCTCTTCGGACAATTGAATATCTCCTCGGACTATGCCCCACGTTCATCTCCAGGTATGTTTCTTTTATATGGGTTTCTTCTCAAATACTTTCATCTCTTCGGACAAACAGTAATCCTCAAATAGGGCCTTAGGCCCAATATATTAGGTTGGACTTTTTCACCCCCCATACATATATATATATATAGCAAAGTGTAGATGAACTATTGTCCACTCATTTCTTTGTTTTATTTTATTTTCAGTAAGATTTTATCTTAATTTGTAGCTTTTTATTTATATACTAGTTGTTAACAAAAGTTTTTTTTTTTTTTTTTAAGTTTTGTGAAAAATTAATTGAGTCTGGTTCTTTCAATAATTCATTACTAGCAATGAACAAAATATAATAAAATAAAAATTAGTTGAAAATCTTACAAATGAATAAGAAAATTAATTCTGCAAAACGCCTGGTGTTTTAATAATCTAAGGCATATAAGGAAGCAGTGCTTTTTGCATTTTGGTATGAGTTTTTATGATCACTTTTGCTTGTACATATGGGTATGGTGTGGGGATTGACATTTAAGAGTGATAGATGAGACAAGTGTACCGTTCATTTATGGCTTGGAAGCAGTCAAGATAGACCAAGAAGATGTCAGTTGAATTAAGGCACGCAATTGACGAACTGATCCTCGCTACGTACATGTTACTCCAAGGTACGTAACTAGACATATAGAGGACGTGGCCAGCGGCAAGTGGCAACTTGCATATGTTATGTCAAGCAAAATGATATTCACCATTTACCTTAAAGATGTACATGAAGAGAAGAGAAGAGAAGAGAAGGTTAACCAATGCTACTGATATAACAATTTTTATTAGGATTGAGTTAACAATTTTAATTTGTTCTATTGAGATCACTTTATCACTGCTACCTCAATAGTTAAAAAATATTTTGTGAAAATAATTATAACTCGAGATTTATTGAAATAGGATTCAATCTGCAGAGTTGACATTCCAAAAAAAAAAAAAAGAGTGTAAAATCATATTGATGACCTAATTGGATGGAATCATACAATGTGTATGTGGCCATGTTACTTGCCTTAACGTGTCTTTGGAGGTGTGACTTTGTTAGGCCTGAATTTGTTTTGGGGAGTTTAACCTAGAACTCGACATTGGGCCACATAAACCAATGGCTTCTGGTGTATCTTTAAGCCTACAAAATAGATAAAACCCAAAGTCTTAGAATCATGATAATGGTGGAAATAAATAAATAATATGCTTAGCATGATAGCTTTAATTAAATGGTGAGTTGATGCGTTATTATTATGTATATTAAGTGATGTCCAATATTAGAAAATAATTAATTAGGTATCAAATGTTCAACAATGGGATGAGTCCAATAGTCCATGTCTAGTTGCGGTTCATGGTTCATGTTCAACATGATAAAGTATGTCTGGCAATGGTCCATGTCCAAATAATATATGTCCAATGGTAGTTCATGTCCAAAAAATATGTGTCCAAGGGTAGTTCATGTCCAAATAATATGTGTGCAACGGTGGTAGATTGATTTATTAATATGTATGTTCATTAATGAAGTATTAGTGAGATCATGTTCATTAAATAGTGAGATGATATTAAAATAGCTTGCATCCAGCAGTAAAATGATAATGAATAAAATATATTTAATAATATAAATTTGAAGATAAAATATTGTAAGGTAGGAATTTGTTCCCCCCACATCTAATTGTACACGCGACGCGGTGCCAGGCGCGGTGCGTCTTTGCCCTCTTCGACCGAATGCAGGCAAGCCAAGGGGGGTTTCATAGTCTCAGCCCCAAGACCTGGAATCCCACATCGGAAGGAGGAGCGCCCCACTCACGCTTTATATGCCTCTGGGACTTGCATGAGTGTACCACTACTCTCATAACATGCCATGTTAACAATTGTGAAAACAAATTGTATAAATTTTTTTTTTTTTTTATATTACTAGATTCATTGAATTTGAAATTTATGCTTGGTTGGGGCGAAAAGGGGGATGATGGAAAATGGGGGATGAAAAATATTATTTTTCCATTATTTAGTTGGAGTGAACATTACAAAAAACTGGGTCTATAATAGCATTCGTGAAACGCCACTAGAAGTCCTAAAAACACCATGTTAGCCCAAAAGAATTCCTAAAAACGCCACTACGGAGCCCTTTGGGCTATAGTGGCAGTACAAAATACCACTATCGGCTTGTAGTGGCGTTTTAAACACTACAATAGACTTTTATTTTTTATTTTTTTAAATTACTGCTATAGTGGCGTTTTAAGCGTTGCTATAGACCCCTATATATATATATATATTTTAATACTGCTATTGTGGCATTTTAAATGCTGCTATAGACCCCTATATATATAAATATATTTTAATATAAGAGTCTATAGTGGCGTTTATAGGCCCTTGTAAGACCCATGACCTATAGTGGCATTTATAAACGCCACTATAGGTCATTTTTAAATTTTTTTTTGAAGGATCTATAGTGGCATTCATAAACACCACTATAGGCCTTTGTAAGAGGACTTATAGTGACGTTTATAAACGCCACTATAGGTCTTTTTTTTTTTTTTGAAAGGACCTATAGTGGCATTTATAGGCCCTTGTATGTCCTAGGACTTATAGTGGCGTTTATAAACACCACTATAGGTCCTTTTTAAAATATTTTGTTTAAAGAACCTATAGTGGCGTTTATAAACACTGCTATAAGTCCTTGTAAGACCTAGGACCTATGGTAGTGTTTATAAACGCTACTATAGGTCCTCAAATTTTTTTTTTCTATTTTTTTCTAGACCTATAGCAGCGTTTATAGATGCCACCACAAGTCCTCAATTTATTTACAACAACAATTTTTTTTTTCAGTTTCGAAATTTATTTATTTTAAAAAGTGGGTCTATAGTGGCGTTTTAAAACGCCGCTATAGGCCCTTGTAAGACCAGGACCTATAGTAGCATTTTTAAAATGCTACTATAGGCCCAGTGTTTGTAAATGCCACCATAGAGACCTCAAAATGCGACTATAAATAAGCCTATACCAGCGTTTTTAGAAAACGCCACTAAAAAAAATGCCACTATAGGCAGCATTTTTTGTAATGGATGGGACTTGAAAGAAAATGGGGTGAATGGAGTTTTCCATCTAGGCTGTTATATTTTTCTTCCAAATCAATCAATCAATATATATATATATATATAAAAGCAAAGATCTCATGTGAGAGTGTATGAGCTCCTGCTATGTGGGGCTCTAATATTGCATTTAGCCTTTTTAACCTCTTCTCATTAAGTTGTTTTTATTGTTACCCAAAAAATTACGTTAACTTCTTTTTACTATTATCTAAAAGTTGGGTTGTTGTTGAAAATTAAACCAAACCTTATGAAAAGCCCAAACCCACTTATTACTTTACATATTATGACCTAAGCATGATCCTTTCCCTAGTGTAGATGAAAGCCCGGACCCTAACCCACTTACAAACTATCTTTCTCCTCCCCCATGCTAGATGAAACTTGAAAGCCAAGACCTTGACTCATTTGGAAGCTCTCTTCCTCTGTACAAGCTTCCCTTCAGCTGCATACAATTTTCAACTTCTTTACAAACAACAGTTTGTAGTTCGGATTCACTGATCCTATCTGACCAAACGAACGTTCCCACTCATTTTTCAAGTCTTAATTCAGCCCTTCCTTGTAATCAAATGGAGATGTATGGTCAAGGAAGATATACAATCACTCTAAAAAATAAAAATTAAAAAGAAATGTACAGTCTAACCTCAACAGTCTCACCATTCTATTCTCTCTTTCTCTCTCATTCTCTCTCTCACACATTTTGAGTCCTATATTAGGATTCCCCAAATTGAAGATTATATTTAATCTTACCAATGGGCTATACATTGGAAGGATTGTCTACTAAGAAAATAAGTGCTTCTCTTGCTGTGTTACAGGAGTAATTCTTAGGTACTCCCAGAGTACGGTGAATAGTGCTTCATTATCTCACATTTATGGTAGGGTCCACTCATTAAATTCATGGTGGGGTCCATCTTGAATGTGAGAGGCGGGAGCACAATTTTACTATACTCCGAGAGTACCTAAGAATTTTCCGTGTTAAAGAAAAAGTCAAATGCTTTGTGATATGGCATAGTCACCAATTGTCATATTGCATTCAACTATATTCATATTAAATTTTGAGTCGTCTGTGATGCTGTGGTACTATGTATGAAAATCAATTTGTTAAAGACTTTTGATATGCTCCTACAACCGATTAAGAAATTCACAACAAGTTGGATCAAATTGTTTTTGTGCCTTCGAATTGCAGGTTTTTTTTTTTTTTTTTACACAAATGCATGAAAGTGGTAGGTCTATCATAAGCATAAAGATGATCATAAGTTCAGATATTGACAAACAATTGAGATACTGCGGTAATATATTCTAATAACATTTGTCCCTTTAGTAGATTCTAATAGCATTTATCCTTTCTGAAAATCTAAACAATTTATAAGATTCTAGCCACAAATATTTGGCATAAAATCTATGATGCAAAAATAATTTTGGTATTCCACAGTAGAAACTAGAGAGGACTACATAAACTTTTAGTTAGATGCACACCAAATTTTTTTTTTTTAAAGTCTTCCTATAGTATTTATTGTTTCAGTTTGAGACCGATATAATTTAATTATACTTTTTATGCAAAGTTTGAGACCAACGTACTTTTAGGGTTTCCGACTAGTTGGTAAGAAAAGAGAAAAGACAATGGTATTGAGAAGAAGAGTGCAAATGAACTTCACTTTTCTGTCATTTTTTTTTAATGCATAATAGTAATTTGCTCTCTATCATTCCATACCTCTTAACCAAACACACATTGTGGAAATCACAAATATTTTCTATTTTTCTCTTTCTATTCTATGCAAATTTTTTATTTCCCCACTTTTCAATCCTTCCAATCAAACAGAGGCCTAGTCAAATTTGCCTGGTGGGCTTTGTTTTGTTTGTTTCTTTAGAATAAGAAAGTTAAATAATAAATTCAACTAAAAGAAACTCTATAAGAGCATTCACATTAAGGTTTCTTAAAAAAAACTTCATTTTCCATCTTAAAAAACTACTTTATCTATTTTAATACCCCATTTAACAATACACCCCTCATTCCATGTCTTATTTTAACATACAACTCATTACAATAATATAAATTACCTAATAAAATAATATAAATCAATAACTCATATCTTTCTTCTTTATCTAACTCTCTAACCCTTTCTCTCTACAGCACCATCGAAACTAAGCCTAGCACCACTAAAACCAAGCCAACACCACCCATTCAAACCCAAACACCAACAACCAAAGCTGAAACCATCCACCAAAATTGAAACCATCCCACACCGCCACCTAGTACCATTGAAACGATTTAAAATCTAGCAACCAACATCGATCCACCATCATTGCTACCTGAGGGCGGAGCCAGAGGGGAGCTAAGGGGGGCACCTACCCCCCTAACTCCTCCAAAAAAAGTCCTTCATATTTTTCTATAAAGCAAACAATACCCCTAACATCAAATAAAAAATTAATAAAATACACATTTTTATTTGAGAAAGTTTAGAAATACAACAAAATCTCACAATATTTTCATAACACTCTTATTTTTAGTTGGGATGAATCTCAAAATAAATAAATAAATATATATATATATATATTTCTTTTATTTTTTACCAATGCCTTCCATCCTCAAAGCCACCACCATCCACATGAGAGAGAGAGCGATAGGGAGAAGAAGTGGTTG
Source organism: Quercus aquifolioides (assembly GCA_019022515.1). Classification (NCBI taxonomy): domain Eukaryota; kingdom Viridiplantae; phylum Streptophyta; class Magnoliopsida; order Fagales; family Fagaceae; genus Quercus; species Quercus aquifolioides. The sequence goes on from CM032333.1 coordinate 76,087,169, forward strand.
GTGGCACAGAGAGTTGAATAAAATAAACTAATATAAGCTTAGAAACAATGAAAAGTAAGTTATATAAGTAAGAAGTTACTTTAGCAAAGTTATAAATTTTTTCTAATATAAGAACCCTAATGTAACACCTTTTTTTTTTTGTTTTTTTTTGTGTATGTGTGGTGTTTTAGGGTGATAAAATTTAGCATTTAGCGAACCTGATGTAAATGTTCTAATATATTCTTTTGAATTATGCATACGGTGGAAAAACTTTTAGGTAAGGGAGTGCAAATAATCTACCAATCTGAGGAAACCAGCTTAACCCTTGAATCTTGGATAGGGTAAAAGCTTTAGGATAAAAGCTTTAAGTTGAAAAGTGATAGCCCCAAGGCCCTAACCCTTAGACCTTGTGAAGAGTAAAAGTTTTAGTTTGAAATTAAAACAACTACCCTTTTTTGATTCGCGGTTGGAATAGTGACTATAAGGGTATTATATTTAGGGTGAGGCTTAGGTCTAGTGTATGTAGTGCACTGGACTCGTTAAAATTGTGACATGTGTTCAAAAGTGGACACGTGTTATAAATCCTCCAACGGTTAGAGAGCTCCACCTCGGTGCATGCATTGAAGCTTGATTTAGTGTCAATATGGGTCCAGGTGCACCATATTCTAGTGAGCTATCTGAACAGAGGCGTGGCTGAGGATTTGTGTGAAGTAATTGGTGTAGTGGATAGAAGTGCAAACGATACTGAAGTAGATTGTGGCAGTTTCTTTAGAGTTCATGTGCATGTTGATATTTCTATGCCTTTGTGTCGGGGTCGAGTGTTATCATTGGAGGATGGCGAAGAATGTTGGGTGTCATTCAAATATGAACATCTTCCTAATATCTGCTATTGGTATGGATGTCTGGATCACTTTGATAGGGATTGTGAGAAGTGGATTGAAAGCGATGGAACCTTAGATAGTAGGGAGAGGGAGTATGGACCTTGGATTTGGGCAGCACCAACTCAAGTGAGGCGGAAACCTGTGGTGGTGGTTCCCGGTTTCTATGAGACTAGGAAGAAGGGTGGCCTTAAGTCCAATACTCCAGTGATTGAGATACAAAAACTAGTGTGGAAGGAGTACAAGGTTCAGAACAACCATGCCAACACAACGGCGGAGAAGGTAGCAGTCAATTTTGAAGAGGAAATCACGGAAGTAATTAATGCACTTGAGAATTCCATTCCAGAAATGGTAGAAGTGTTAACTGATAGTAATAGCGGAAATAATGGAGAGAATAATAGCGGAAATTATGGAGATATTTATGGAAATAATGGTGATACGTTTGAGGACCAAATTCTAGAGATTGATAGAGAATTGAATAGTGTTGATATCTCTGAAAGAATTGAAAGGGGTGAGGTGGCTAATAACAAAGTGGTACATGTGGACAGCCCTAACTTACATACACCCAATAAGCTACCCATTGTTTTTGACATTGGTTTGGAGGCAGGTGTTGGTCACGTGGATTTCTTAAGTTCTATGACTGCTGAACCTAGCCAAGCAAGTAAACCCGATTCTCAGGGAGGGGTCTCTAGCTGTGAGGGAAAGGAAGGCTAGGCAAAACATAGAACCTGGACATGAGTAGCTCACTTTGCTCAGACAGGTGATGATCGGGCTAAGGCAGAAGCAGCTTTTGCTGCTAAACGTTTATTCATGGAGATTGATGATTTTGACTTACCAAACAAAAGGAGATTGGTTGCTCATGACAGTCAATTTTTTTTTTCAATGGTGGAGACTGCTTACCAGCCCCGCCAAAAGAAATGAATCTCTTATGTTGGGACTGTCGAGGGCTTAAGAACCAATCGACAGAGCAAGAGCTTGGGGATATAATTCGGGCACAAGATCCCTCAATTGTGGTCTTAGCTGAAACCTGGCTGGATAAGGCTAGGCTAGAAGATATTCGGGTCTAACTGAATTTTAGTGGTATGGTTGAAGTGTGTCAAGATATGAGAGGAGGGGGGATAGTAATTTTTGGAGAAAGGAAGTGGATTTTTCTCTAGGCACCTTCTCCCCAAACCATATTGATGGTGTTTTGAATAAGGGTAAGGAGGATGAATGGAGATTCATGGGGTTCTATGGAGAATCAGATACTAGTAATCATCACCTATCATGGGCTTGCCTAAGAAGACTAAGGGGTAGAAATTCAATTCCATGGCTTTGTGCAGGAGTTTTTAATGAGATTACATGGAGTCATGAGAAGCTTAGAGGGAGGCAAAGACCAGCTAGATGATGGAAGATTTTAGAGATGTTTTGGATGAATGTGGATTCTAGGACCTTGGCTTTATGGGAGGAAAATTTACATGGTGTAATGGACACCCAGATAGTTTTACAATTTGGGAGAGGCTAGATAGAGCGTTTACTACAATGGAATGGCTAGATAAATTTCCTGCAACTAAAGTAATTCACTTGGAGTGTGGTTCCTCTGATCATAAACCAATTCTTATTTGCCTTAATGGTATTCCAAAACTTTGACAAAAGCCGTGGCGTTTTCAGCATATGTGGTTAGAGGAAGAGGGTTGGAGAGATACGGTAGAATCAGCTTGGCTTTTCAATGCACCCGGTCAAGCAATGACTAGGGTGGAGGGAAAGATAAGCCATTGTCAAGAAAAACTTAAGTGGTGGAGTCGGCTTGCAATTGGGAACATTACTCAATTACTGAAGGAAAAAAAAGAGTTGTTAAGAAAGGCAGAAGATGAGGCGATAAGAGGGAGGTCTATAAACTGAGTGACATGGCTGAAAAGAGAAATCAATGATTTGTTATCAAAAGAAGAAAAAATGTGGAAACAAAGATTTAGAGCATTGTGGCTGCATGAAGGTGATAGAAATACGCGATATTTCCATAGTAGAGCCACTCATAGGTATCGCCGAAATAGAATTGAGGCATTGGAAAATCATATGGGTGAGAGGTGTGTGGATGAGAATGGCATAGCAAATATTTTGGTGGGTTTTTACCAAAAATTATTCGCTTCATCCTCACCTAACCGGATTGAGGAAGCCCTAGAAGCTACTCCAAGGGTGGTAACGGAGGAGATGAACCATGAGCTTGTTGCTCCTTTTGGGAGAGCCAAAGTTGACATTGCTTTAAATCAGATGGACCCTCTGAAATCTCTAGGACTTGATGGGATGCCTCCTTTGTTTTTTCAACAATTTTGGCCGGTCACTAGTGATGAAGTGGCTGAAGCTATTCTCACATGCCTCAACACATGTTCAATCCCACCCTCAATTAATCGAACTTTTATCACTCTCATCCCAAAGGTTAAAAGCCCGGTAAGAGTTTCTGAATATCGCTCAATTACACTTTATAATATTCTTTATAAGCTTATTTCTAAAGTTTTAGCAAATCGACTTAAGAATATTTTACCTAGCATTATTTCAGAATCTCAAATTGCCTTTCAGTCTAGTAAAGCAATCACTAATAATATTTTGGTTGCCTTTGAGACCTTACACCATATGAAAAATAAAAAATCCAACAAAAAGGGTTTTATGGCTATGAAGTTAGATATGAGTAAGACGTATGACCGGGTGGAGTAGAGCTATTTGGGGAAGATTATGGAGAAATTGGGTTTTTGTGAAAGGTGGGTGTCTCTTGTTCTTGAGTGTATTAGCATGGTATCCTATTCGATTTTGGTGAATGGAGAGCCTAAGGGAGATATTAGGCCATCAAGGGGATTAAGGCAAGGAGACCTTTGTCTCCTTACCTTTTTTTGTTGTGCTCAGAATGTTTGAATAGGATATTGCAGCAGGTAGCCTCTAATGACATTATACGGGGCTTCTCTTTATGCAAAAGGGGTCCAAAAATCTCACACTTATTTTTTGTAGATGTCAGTCTCTTGTTTTGTAGAGCATCTAAGGCAGATTTACAAGCAATCCAAGATATTCTGTCTTTGTATGACCAAGCTTCTGGTCAAAGCTTAATCGAGAGAAGACAACCATCATTTTTAGCAAGGTAGTGAATGAAGACACAAAGGCCTTAATCTCAAATTTCTTACAAGTACCAGAGGTGAAAAAGTATGAGAATTACCTTGGCTTGCCGGCGGTGGTGGGAAGGAATAGGAAAGCAAGTCTTAATTTCATTAAAGAAAGAGTTTGGAGCAAACTTCAAGGGTGGAAAGAGAAGCTATTGTCCCAAGCGGGTAGAGAGATTCTACTCAAAGTGGTGGTGCAAGCGATTCCTACATTCGCAATGAGTTGCTTCAAATTACTGGTGGGTCTTTTTCATGAAATTGAGGCATTAATCCAAAAATTCTTTTGGGGGCAAAAGGGGTAAGTAACGAAAAATTCATTGGAAAAAATGGGAGGTTCTTTGTCAGCCTAAATTAGAAGGTGGGTTAGGTTTCAAGGACTTGGAAAAATTTAACGATGCAATGTTGGCAAAACAAGTGTGAAGACTATTGAAGGACCAATCCTCTCTTTTTTATCGGGTCTTTAAAGCGAAGTACTTTCCTAAGGGGTCCATTTTCGAAGCCATAGCAGCCAATGGTTCTTATGCTTGGCAAAGTATTCTCAAGTCGAGGAAGGTGATTTTGATGGGTATGAGAAGGAGAAAAGGAGATGGGAAGAGTATAGATATATACAGGGAAAATTGGCTGCCAGGGAAGGGGTCTGCCAGGATTGTTTCTCCACATGTACCGGCATTAGAAGGAGCCCAGGTTGCTGCCCTCATAAATTCAAACACTCGTATTTGGAATATCAATCTACTAAACTAGCATTTTTGAGCTTTGAGGCAAACCGTATCAAAGCAATTCTTCTGTGCTGGATAGACTAGAGAGATCGCCTCATTTGGCCAGATAGTCACAATGGGGAGTATACGGTTAAGGCAGGATACCAGAAGTTGTGTCAGGAAGCCAACTCCAGCGCTGTATCAAGCTCGGACTCATCGCACCAATCGGTCTTCTGGAAACGTATTTGGAACCTCCACGTTCCAAATAAAATCAAGGTTTTTCTTTGGAGAGTTTGCTCCAATGCTTTACCTGCAAAGGATAATCTGAAGAAAAGAAAAATTCTTGAGGAAGTGAAGTGTAGTGCCTGTCTCTTGGACCAGGAAACAATGATTCATGCTATCTAGAGTTGCAAGACACTTAACAAAATCTGGTCTCCCTGTTGCAGCTGGGTCCAAACAGAGCATCCCCATCTTCAGGACACGCAAGAGCTAATTAATTTGGTGGGACAAAGGGCAAAGAGATTATAGCTGTTTGGGGTTGTGGCTTGGTTTATTTGGAACCAAAGAAACAAGCTGAGACTGAATGAGAAAGGCTTGTCGAGTGATAGAATTTTTAAAGCAGCAAGAGTGTACCTCTCAGACTTTCAATCAAAATTTCAGATGACCAAAGTGCAGCAACCAAAGGAAAGTATAAAATGGTGACCTCCAGGGGATGGAATGTATAAATGGAGCAGTCTTCGCCGAGTTGGAGGAAGCAGGGATTAGGGTTATAATTAGAGATGTAAAAGGGAATGTGATTGCTGCCTTAGCTGAGAAAATTCCATACCCGGGTTCTGTGGAGGTGCTGGAAGCATTAGTTACAAGAAGAGCAGCACAATTTGTTGTGGAATTGGGCTTATCTATTTATGAATTTGAAGGTGATTCCAAGGTGGTATGAAGGGCTTTGAGGACAGCGGATGGGGCTTATTCATCCATTGGAGAGATTATCAAAGACACGATGTCTATTGTAGGTTTTCTTAGAGCTTTTTCTTTCTCTCATACTAGGCGGTTGGGCAACTGTGCAGCCCATGCTTTAGCCAAGAAAGTAATTGTTTCTTTTCCTTTACTAGTCTGGATGGAGCATGTTCCACCAGATGTTGTTATTTCTGATTTCCAGCAACTTAATAATAATACTCCGTATTGACTCTAAATATATATATATATATATATATATTTATACATTAATGTTACAATTTTTGTTTTTAAATTATAAGAGTTCACTTTAGTTTCCTTCATGAGCTGTCAGCCTGTCACTCTATCTTTTGTTTTTACAACATGTTTTAGTAATAGTGATGTATCAACGACGAAATGGGACCAATTAGATTCACACAAATTTTTAATATGATTCTATTATGATTTATATATGATGACTAGTCGTCATTAGAATCTTATAAGACGTGGCATCTCTATGCAACAACCAATAAATCTCAAAAGGTTGTGAGAGAGAGATACCATTCAATGGTCTATAAACTAGGTTGCATCGACACGCCATTTTTGGTGACGTACTGGTGTCTGACATGAATACCGGGATGACTCGCTGGACTCCAGTGTCCGAGCGGTGTCCTTTTTTTTTTTTTTTTTTTTTTTTTTTTTTTTTTCATTTCTCCGACGCGACGCTGACGCGGCATCAACATGACTCTGACACGCTAGTAGTGAAAAAAAAAAAAAAAACAAAAGAAAATCACATATTTTGACAGATGGACTTACCAATACCATTGATTTTGTGATATACCCTAAAACAAAAAAGCAAGCTTAAAGTCTGAGAAGTCATTACACTGAAAGTTGAAACCCACATCTCAAGTTCTCAACCCACCCTCCTTTTGACCTTTGCTCGCTACCCTCTATCCCTCGCCGGAGCTAGATCGGGCCGATCGGCAAGCTCCATAGACGTCGACGCCATGCCCTGTCCCTTCCTCTCTCTCTCTCTCTCTCTCTCTCGGCGTGGACAATAGGTCCAACCTCTTATCTTCTCTCTCTCTCTCTCTCTCTATGCGTTTTTTTTTCTTTCTTTTAGATATTTGGGTGAATGGGTGTATTGTTACTCACTTATAAGTTATAACGCATTTTTTTATTTGTTTAATCCCACTCTCATGGTCACAGTGTCACTGTGTTACTTAGCCTTTTGTTTTGCCTTATAAATTATAATGTTTATTATAAATTTAGTGATTTTTGTTTTTGTGTGTTCTGTTATAGTTTTGTTTATTTATTAAAGTTAAATATTGTAGGTGATTTTACTAAAATGAATAATGAAAGTGAAAAATCAACTGAGTCAGTTGCTCCTCTATGGAAATATGTTACTAAGTTAGAAATAGCAAATGCTGGTGGTGGGAATGTTGCTTTTAGATGTAACTATTTTGAAAAAACTTTCAAGGGGTCTTATTCAAGGGTGAAGGCACACTTGTTAAAACTATCTAATTTTGGAATACAAGCATGTGCTAAGGTTGGAGATGAGTATCAGAATGAAATGTAGAAATTAGAAGATGCGTATGAGGAATCTTTGCATTGATCGAAGAAGCCTAAGCTAGTGTCTTTACCAACTGATTCTCCTAATAGTCCTAATTTGGGTCCTAGTGAGAGTAGTATAGCTACAAGTCATCCATTTTTTCAGAAAAAAAAGGGATTTGGAATTCTCCTTTGGAGAAGGCTTTTAACAATCAATGTCGAGAGCAATTAGATTCTCTTATTGCTAGGACATTTTATTATGTTGGTTTACCCTTTCACTTTGCTAAGAACCCGTATTGGATTGAGATGATCAAATTTGCAACTAATAATAATTTAGTGGGCTATGTTCCTCTAGGTTACAATAAATTAAGAACAACTCTGTTGCAGAAAGAGAGGGCACATATTGAGAAGTTGTTGAAGTCAATTAAAGACACTTGGAAAGAAAAGGGTTTAAGCATAGTAAGTGATGGGTGGACAGATGCACAAAAAAGGCCACTTATCAATTTTATGGCTACATCAGAGAAATGGCCACTTTTTATCAAATCCATTGATGGTACCAAAGAGTACAAAGACAAGCACTTCATTTCTGACTTGTTTCTAAAGGTCATTGGTGAGGTTGGGCATCAACATGTTGTCTAAATTATTATTGATAATGCATCTGTTATGAAGGCTGCAGGATCTATTGTTGAAGCTGAATATCCTCATATATTTTGGTCACCTTGTGTTGTGCATACCCTCAATTTGGCCTTGAGGAATATATGTGCACCTAAGAACTCTTTGCAGAATGAGGTTCCATATAATGAATGTAACTAGATTGCACAAGTTGCAGATGAGGCAACTTTCATTCGTATTTTCATCACAAATCATTCTATGAGATTAGCAATTTTTAATTCATTTTCCCCTTTGAAGTTACTTGTTGTTGCTGAAACACGATTTGCTTCAATAATCATCATGCTTAAAAGATTGTTTCAAGTAAAAGAGCAACTTCTAAATATGGTCATTAGTGAGGAATGGATGTCATATTGAGAAGATGATGTAGGAAAAGCTCAAATTGTGAGGGATTATGTTTTGAATGATTTGTGGGGGGACAAGGTTGTATATATTCTGAGATTCACATGACCTATTTATGAGATGCTTCGAGTGGCTGACATGGATGCACCTAGTCTCCATAAGGTGTATGAAACGTGGGATTCCATGATAGAAAATGTGAAGAAAGAAATATACTGACATGAAGGCAAGGAAGACTATGAGGAGTCTCCAATTTATGATGTGGTACACAATATACTCATTGAATGGTGGACTAAAAATTGCACACCAATTCATTGCCTAGCCCACAACTTGAATCCAAAGTAATTTTTCTATCTCTTTAATCTTTTCTTTTATATTCTTTAGGCATTTCTAAACAAATAAACTAAACTCATTAGTTGTACTTATTTATTTGCTTTTAACAAAGTATTATACTAACCAATGGATTGAGGAAGTCAAAGGCCGTGTTGCGCCACATAAGTATGCTGAAATTTCTGCGGAGAGAAACAAGTGCCTCAAAAGATTCTTTCCTGATCTTGATGATCAGAAGAATGTTATTGTGGAGTTTGGTTTGTTTTCAGGAAATAGGGCTTATGATGATGATAACATGGATGATAGGTGGATCTTTGATCCAATGCTTTAGTGGTCAAATTATGGGTCCAGGTTACCAATGCTTCAAACTTTAGCTCTAAAGCTTCTTGGACAGCCTTGCTCATCATCATGTGCTGAGAGGAATTGGAGTACATATGGCTTCATCCATTGTATGAGGAGGAATAGAATTACTCCTAAACGTGCTGAAGATTTAGTGTTTGTTCATTCTAATCTTTGACTTCTTTCAAGGAGGAGGGAAGAGTATACTAAAGGAAACTCTAAGAAGTGGGACATTGGTGGAGATACTTGGGATGAACCATTTGGAGGACTTGGGTTGCTTGAGATTGCTTATCTCACACTACATGAGCCAGAGATGGAGATAAGTCTTGTTGAGAATGATGACTATGTTGATGACGATGATGTTGTTGTTCTGTGATAATCTTGTAAGTTTAAAAAACTTGTTATATAGAACTCTATCCTAAACTATTTAGGATTCCTTAAACAATAATGAATCAAAAATTAGTTATATAGAACTCTATCCTTAATTTACTTGATAAAGTGTTCTAATCTCATTAGAAACTATATAACTTTAATTAGAATTTTAATCTCATTAAAAACCTCTAATTAAAATAAATTAAGGACTTTTAATCATAAAACAATTTAGGACTAAGAGTTCTATTTAACTAACATCTTTGATCTCATTAGGTCTTTTAGTTAGATAATGATTAATAAATGTCCTTAACTTTTAAAGACTATAAAATTAATCACATAGCTTTGCTTTTAATCAAAGTTTTAACACTTAGTCCAAAACAAGTGAAAATTCAAAATTCAGTGCCTTCGATCAATTGAACCTTTAGCCTCATAGGCACTTTCTCGAGAATCTCGCGACTAGGCTCTTCCCGCGAAAATGGATTAAGGCAAAATAGTGAAAACACAAAATTCAGACAGAAACTTTCGTGATTGTCTCGCGACTGTTTCACGAGTAAAGCTTACCCGCGAAATGTTTTGTGCTTCAGAGGCATTTTTCGCGAGTAACTTTGCGAGAAGGTAACCCGCGAGAAACGCGTGTTTTCAGTTTTTAAAGGGTAGATGTAGACAGTTTTCAACGATTTTTGCAATTTTCCATCAAAAACACCTTTCGATTTTAAAGATTCACAGATCAAACAATAAGGTTTTCAAGATCATTATCAATAACCCTAATAATGCTAGAAACCCTTGAAAACATAATCCTAATCTCATTAGGAATAAATTTCATAATCCTTGCATTAGCATACTATTTAATCATAATAACATATATTATTAAACTAACATATACCATGGCACCGACACTATAAATCATGGCACAATAATTCCAGTGTTTGATCACAAACGGATCAAATGGAATTAAAACATGTTTATAAGATGGCCAAGGAAACAAATATCAACATAAGGATTCAATCTTGATAACATATAAATCATATCAACCTCTTATCTATAATATGCGGATTCAACAGATATAAGGTACTTCAATCCTTATGACATATGGATTCCACATTATCAATATGAAATAAAGTATTTGAATCCTTGATGCATACAAACTCCATGAATACGACACCATTATAGCATGAATATTAAAAATCATGACACAACACCATAAATCTAAAACAAAAATATGCAGAAATGTTACTGCAGAAAATTAAATCACCAAGAAAACTATTTTCTTTGATTCTAAAACCCAATCACATGTTATACAAGCATGATATTGAAGATTACTCTGATACCAATTGTTGGAAAATCTAGTTTTGCAACTCATACAAAACACACAATGAAAGCAACAATCACGGATCTACTTCATTCATGAGAGATAACACGTAACCTTGAATTCTAGAACAAAGAATAGGAAGCGTACCTTGATGCAATGAAATTCAAAAGCAAGACTTGAGAATAGCTTTAATCTTTATCTCAATTCCACATGGTGCCTAAGAAGTGTGGTCTCTCAATCAGTCCTTTTTGTTAGGACATATGTGTTTTCACTTGTTAAAGAACATATGTCACTTTTTATGTAAATTGGCTAATCCTTATGACAAAATGCACTCTACTTGTAATTGGGTAGTTCTAGGTGTTTTTAATACTTCAAGAAACATTGTTTCAAGATCAAGTGTTGAAGTTATCAAGTCTGTCCAAGAAAAAGCAAGCTGAAGTGCAAATTCATTAATTCTCGACACCTTCTCGATAGCTACCTCGACACCTGGCTATCTGTCGAGATCTTCAGCTGATTCTTATCGCAATCTCGATAGCTTCTCGATAGCTGGTCGAACGATCGAGAAAGTTTCTGTCCCCTCGACACCTTCTCGATACCTCCTCGATAGCTGTATCTGTTGAGATTCATTAAACCTCGACACCTTCTCGACACCTCCTTGATAGCTGCTATCTGTCGAGGTTACGGGAATTCAGATTTCGGTTTTTGGGCCAGACTTATGTATTTGTGTAGGGTTTCTTTTCTCACAACCCTAGACCTATATAAGGCTTATTTTAGAGGCCGTCACATAAGAGAATACAAGGAGAACATATGCAAAAGGTGACCGATGCCTTATTCTCTCTGAAAGAAGCTACTGCGTCTTTGCGCCTTAGGGTTTTGTAACCAAGTACTTCTTGATCTTCATTGTTGATGAAGTGAAGAACTTTACAGCCAACATTCTTCTTTCTCAAGTTGGTGAGTGAGTCACGTACTGGGATTCGTGCAAAGGAGTTAGTCACGTACTGGGATCCGTGCAACAAAAAGGGTGGCGTTCATATATTGAAGAGTTCAGAGGTTCTGAAGCGGTAGAAGGTTTCTGCTGTGAGTTCATCTACGGGGATTGTAGAGTCTAGGGACAAAGGTTTTGTACTAGATCTGAAACTTCTCTTTACTATAGTGAATTGCTTTTCGGGAAGGTTTCCCCCCAGGTTTTTTACTGTGAAACTGGTTGGTTTCATTGGTTTTCCTGGGTCATCATATCTTGTCTTATTTACTTTTCCGCTGCATATTATTTTGACATGATATTGATGTTTGTTTGTTTTAACAAGTTTATTCATAATAAATCTAATTAATAACTTGGGTTTAAAACTTGTTAATTCTATCAACCGGAGTCTAAATTTTCCAACACTTTTGTATGTTGATTCTCAAAGAAAGTTCTTCTTCTTCTCATTGTGGAGAAAAACTGATTTCTTTTCCTTTCATCATATGTATATAATAACTACCTTGGTAGTTTCTTTATTTAATAACTCTTATTAAATAAAAATTGATTATCTAATTGGGTTAGCCTTTTGGGTCTACCCAATTGGGCTTTAGTTTGTGGCTTGAGATGGGACCAAAGGGAACAAATAAGACTCTAGCTTCAATGGGTCTTGGGCTTTTCTGTCAACTCTTGACAAGGTCAAAGTTATCATTAATTATATTCAATACCACTATAAGAATATAATTGCACTCTAGGCCTTATTAATAAATTATATCCCAAGACTTTATTATACATGCAACCCCTTAATTAAAATATTCGTAGTAATACAAAGTCATGAATGTAGACTGCCACTTTGAAGATTGCTACATCTTAATTCTTGGGTACCCAATTTAATCCTTTATGTTATTCATCATATATTTATGAAATCCAATTTCATAAATATATACTTTAGTAACTTTTTACTAAAGTGGTTGGGCCTAACACTCTGAATAACCAAGCCTATTAAACTTATCTCAAGGGAATATTTTATATCTCTGTTAAGAGATTATGAATTCTATCTTGAGAATATATGTTCCATCAACACTAAATGCGGCTGCTCAACATACTGAGGTTTTGATTGTGACTTTTAGATCTCACTCCTGATATATCAAAGTAACCTACACCTCATGATCAAGTCCATTATTCTTTCAGGATTTCGAGTTGATGTAAATAGAAGTCGTGAGATTTATTATTTATTTGACAGTCATTAGGAAAATAATAAATCTCACAGCGGTCCAATTTAATATATCTAAACTCTTAAAACATATCAACATATCAACTAGAAGTCTCCACTTCCATGATCAAGACAAATCATCTTAGTTGATATGTTATAGTCTTCACAGATGAAATGCCCAATTTCATCACCGACTACGAACTAAAATTATGAGTTTACAAAGAACTTGTGATTTATATCTTTTGTTACTTTTCAAATAAATCACATACTATGCATCTCATGGACAAAGATAATGTCCCATTAGTTCATTTATAGATAGTGTCATGTAATTAAACTATTTAATTATTTATGACATGCCAATAAATTGGATTTTAGGGCACAAACCCTAACAATTGTTACATGGACGACTGGTTTGAAATTTTTTGCAATGGAACTGGAGCCTTCTTAAAGAAAATTAACATGAAGGTACTGGGAATCAATATTACAGATAGTAATGAGCCGAAGAAAATACTATCCGTGTCCAAAGTTCAATCATCAATTTGAATTCGAATTGTGTGAATATGGGCAGTGGAGGATGTATGAACATTAAAGGAAGTCCTTTTGAGTTCTCTGACTATATGAACACATTTGTTTCGTTTGGTTGCAACAACTGGGCAACAATGGCTGAAACTGATCCTATGGTTGTTGGATGCAAATCACATTGTAACACAAGCTTTATATACCAAGAACAACAATGTCATAAATGCTTAGGTCTCTACTGCTGCCAGACGACAATATCCCTTCTGGGCTTCAGGTATTTAATGTGGATTTCAGAAATATAGATGATAATACAAGTGTGGGATCCGATAAGTTTGCTTTCTTAGTAGAAGAAGAATGGTTAATGGATTTAGAAGATATCAATTCCTCTTCTATGGAGAAAATGCAATTCCATTTCGTTCCTGTGGTGTTGGACTGGCATATATATAACCAGACCAACAATTCTCGTGAGATGCTTGAGTCCTCAACAATAGAAAGGATTTTTGTTGTGAAATTTACCCCGACAATAATAGACTCTCTAACACCATATCTAAAAATGAGCCTTACAACAAATTAGAATTTTTGAGCTTTTATTGTGGTTGCAGTTGGGGATACAAAGGAAATCCCTATCTTTCCACCGGATGTGAAGGTAAATTTTGATTACTTATTTTTATTTTTAATCTACAACAAAAATCCAACCTACATTTACTTTATGATGATTACTCTTTTTTAATAGGCCAAATCACCAATTGATTTTTTTGTTTATGCGGGGTTCAAACCCCACATATCTTGTTCTACGTACGGCAAAAGGCTTTCTTAATATAGCTTTAATTTCGTATATCCATCAATTACATAGCCTAGCCTTTCATTTATTTATTTTTGTTCAATTGTATGTCTAATTTTAATTCTTGATCAATGGGCAGGGGGAAGGGATGCTTGCCACATCACAAAATTAAGTTATTCAAAAACAATAAATCTTATTTTAATATTGGGGTTTTTCACATACATATTCCCATGAGAATATTGTTTTAAATTTGAAATTTTGATATGCTTGTAGAGTTCATTTTGTACTGTTGTAAGAAGTATCGTATGGAAGTCCAACTCTTCTGATGATGCCGAAAATCGTCAATAAGCTGCACAGTTCCCACGTGCTTCAGACAACACTTGCACAACAAAAAGGAGAAGAGCCTACAGAAAGTACCGGTGTGGTACCGGCCGAATACCTTCCAAAGGTTAAGTCAGAACCTTTACAAACTCTAGAGTGCCAAAGCTTGGGTGAATTATGCGTACCTTGATTTATGAGGGCTTTGGGGCTTTTATAGTAGTGTAGAACTGACTTTCTTTCTTTCTTTCTTGGGGAAGGGGAACTTTTCCTTATAAGGAAGATCCTCACAAAAGCACTTATTTTATGGGATCCTTTCCATATAAAGATTTTGTTGATTAGGGTTAGTCGTGAGACGCAAGACATTTCCTTAAGAAGTTTCTTGAGGACTTACTTAAACCACGTGGATGTAACGTGACCTTGATCCGTCCACATTGTATCCGTCACCTTGAGGACTGCTAACACCATGTGGATGTCATGTGGATTTGCCATCGTCCATATTGTATCCGTCCACTTCCTCATCCGTCCTCTTTTGTATACGCTCCCCGTCTACTTCCATTACCTTGATCACAAGCAAAAGGTACCGTCGCTCGTGACTGATTCAGTAGAATGAGACCGTCTATGTCTATTTCTCCCTCTTCAGTGGCCCTTTCACTCTACGGATCTGTCCCCTAATGTTAGGACAGATCTGTGGAGTGACAGTCTAATTTTAACTTCGGGAGATGCGTTTTGATGGATAGGCTAGCCTAGGGTCATTAATGCCGTAGGTACACGTGGCACATTTTTAATGGTTAATTGCTCGAACCGAAGCGTCCCTTCATCTTTCATGCCGTTACCTCTATATATATATATGCTCATCTATCTTTCATTTTTACTTTCTGCAACAAATTTACAACCAGAGCGCTACCATCCTCTTCACTAATCTGGCATACCGTCTTCTTAGAGCTATCGTTCACTTATTGTTTTGTGTTCCTTTTTCTGTTGCCTTCTCCGTTTTTCTCACTCAGTAACTATTCTTTACTTGAACTTTTTGTTATTTATTTAAATTTTGCCAACCCGTCATCTATGTAGACCATCAGAGTCTTAGGGTTTGTCCGTCACTTTGTAGGTGATTGATGTCTAGTGCGTCGAGTGAACAGTCATGTGTCCGCGAGGGAGCGGGCTACGATGAGGTGTATTTGTTAGGTCAGATCGACCCTAGCATCTCTTCTGAAGAAAGGGTCCCGTCCGCCAACTCACATTTCATGGAGGATGATGATTTGGAGGGAGACGGATCAGAAAGTGATTCAAACGAAGACATAGGAAATGATGAGCCCCCTGTCCAGTCCATCATAGGCCCTGATGGGTTCAGGGAGTTCATTATGCTCCTGTTGTGGACGATAAATGATTTCAACTTGTCCATCAAAGAACGTCACTTCAATACACTTAGGGAGAAGTACCAAATACTCATCAACATTCCCATGCGTCTTCCATTTAAATGGGAAAAATGTTATTACAAGGGTGTAGAAGACGTTAGTGTATATGAGCAAATGCTAAAAGCAGGGCTTAGGTTCCCTTTAAGTGCTCTTCACCGTTGTCTTCTCCAGTATCTTGGACTGGCCGTCACCCAAATCTCTCCGAACGCCTGGAGAGTATTTCTGAGAGCTGAAGTGCTCTATGGGGTGATGTCCGACGGGGCACGTAGGATGACGGTGGAAGAGTTCTTCCATTGTTACTGTCCATTCGAAATCACACAGTTAAGGGGCATGTACATTTTTGTTCCGAGGAGCCCGTTGCTTAGGCTTATGTGCGACACCCCTGATTCCAACAGGAACTGGAAGGGTCGCTATTTCTTTATCCAAGGTGACGAATGGATGTGTCACCTTGGTGACCAAGAATATATGCCTATGGACAAAACATGGGGCATTATGCCTCCGTCCGGTATGTACTTGTCTGCATGAGGCTTGTACTTTTTATTTAGCTTGTGGTATTCTAACCATCTCCTATTGCAGCCTGGAACCGTCCAGAAGTCACACTTGAGCAGTGGAGAAGATTTTCTCAAAAACCAAGCTATCTGAGAGGTCGTGGGCTAAACTTGTTAGCTTGGACACCCTCCATTGGTACTGTGACAGTCTCGAACCAATTGCGGCTACCCGTCGATACGATTCTCAAATTCGTCAACGTAAGTCCATCGCCCAAGTTATCTACTTTTATCTAATTGTGATTTCCTTGTTTCAAGTTATATAACTCCTTTTAGCCGTCCCCCTTTATGCAGAAATGGAAGAGAGTAGGAGAAGAGCTTACATCAAGGTGCAAGCTGCCAAGAAGAAGCAAAAGGCGAGCCTACCTCCTAAGGTGACGGGCTAGGCCAACCCGTCCACCAAAGGAAGCCGTCCGAGAAGGTGGACCGTCAACCTAAGAAGCTCAAAGTGGTTGCAGAGCCAACTGTTGGGGAGACTGCTGCCACCGGTAAGGTGCCCCTTAGACCTAGACTAGGGAAGGGGAAGGGACTGATGACGGGTGCTGACCTCGTCACCAAGAAGTGCCTGTCCTCCTCCGTGAGGACTCTGGGTATGCGCTTAAGCAGTTGTCGTCCATCATCTGGGACGATGACCATGAAGACTTGGGTAACCATGCCACAGAGGCCATGGGGGAGATGAGCCTATTCAGTTTGGTTTAGGTATGTTTTTGTTTTGTTTTGTTTTTTTTTTTTTTGGTCCTCTTTCTTCTATCCATCCTATTGTTGTCTTGTTCTAACATCAGTCTTTGACTCTTACAGGGGGTTATCATGATGAAGGGTCTCATGGATCGATGTACGTCCCACGAGACGGTAATTACCCGCCTGAGGGAGAAAGTGGAGGCCAAGGACTCAGAGCTGAGGGAGTTGATGGCCTGGAAGGACGTCCAGGTTTCCAAGCTTGATTATACAAAGCAACTCTTGAAGGAGTCGAAGGCACAAGTAGAGGCGTTGAAAAAGATTCTTAAGGATAAGGAGGCGGAGATCTCGAAGGCTAAGCGTCACCTCCGTTAGGCCAAGGAGGATGTGGTGCAAGAGTACCGTGACTCCGATGCCCTATTGAAGGAGCTTGGTGGCTCCTTCACTGATGGATTTAATGACTGCTTCTGTTAGGTCAAAGCCTCCTACCCTGACTTGGATCTTTCTCATGTCTCCATTGACGCCTCGGCTCAGACTTCTACCCAGCCCGTCGACTCTGAAGGAACCGACGAGCTCTTCGCCGATGAGACCAACCTCGACCCTCAAGGTGATGGTGATGGTGTTAATGTTAACCAATAAAAATCCGTGGAGGTCGCTGCTCGTCACCTTGAGGGTGACCAGACCATGGAGGAAAAGGCCAAAGATACCCCTGCCGTCCAGTCGTAGATTTACTTATTTATTATTTTTATTTTACTTGTAAATTTCTAGCTTTTTGCTTTTTTGAGAAAATTGTACTTATATTCTTCCATCGACCTAAGATGTAAACATTTTCCCTTTTTGTGGGCTTTTATTAATTATCTCTATTTATCCGTTGCTTATGCTTGTTCATTCACATGTTGCTTTATGTTTCCAATTTTTTGCTAACTTGCCTACTTATTTGAGAACTTAATATACCCGTCCATCTGGTTATGCTATCCTCGGGGGTCGGCCCGTCCTATCATGACTTTGGACGAACCCGTCCACTTAAAGTGAACCCTGTGCATTGATGGATTCTATTTTATCTGACTCCTCCTTAAGATGAACCCATCCATTTGTGGTTTTTTAGTTCATTCTTTGGCGAACCCGTCCATTTTTGGACTAATTCTTTGCTCACCCTTTGGGAATCCGTCCACTTAGGGATGCTATATAATCTTGACCACCCCTTAGGATGAAACTGTCCTCTTATGGACTAGTTTTGTCTCACACTTTGGTGAACCCGTCCACTTGTGGACTTTTTTAGTTCACTTCTTGGTGAACCCGTCCACTCTTCTAGGCTTAAGATAAGTCATCCTTATAGGATGAATCCCGTCCATATTTTGGACTTGAGAGCTGTAAATCCCTTTAGGATAAACCCGTCCATTGTTCTGGACTTTTAATGGTGGTAATTCATTCTTTTAGGATGAATCCCGTCCACTTTGTGGACTTAGTAAATACAAATCATCCCTTTAGGATGAACTCCTCTTATTGTGAAAAAGTCATGGATAAAAATTGTTTTTTAGAGAAATGAAACAACTGCCCTTTGGGCTTAAAAGAAACTGTAGATGATAAAAATTAAACTAAAGGGAAATAAACTGGAAATGAGGAGTGTCGTCGCCCTTGACACTGTCTACTGGTAGTACTTTTTTAGGTGCTCTGCATTCCATGGAGTGAGTTCTTTTGATGTTTGTCGAATGAGGTTGGCAAACCTCTAGCACTTGTCACACGTTTTAACATAAGCAGTGGCATCCTTCTACATGGTAGGCCAATAGTATCCTGCCCGGATGAGTTTGTGCACTAATGATCATGACCCAGAATGGTTTCCGCAGATTCCTTTGTGGACTTCTCGCATTCCATAGTCTGCCTCCTCTAAGATGAGACACCTCAGATGCGGTCGAGAGATGCCTCTTTTGTATCGAATGCCTTTAATCAAAACGAATCTTGCTTCTTGAACCTTCAACTTCCTTGCAGTTTCCTTTCCGTCAGGCAACACACCGTCCTTCAAGTAAGAGATTATTGGTGTTATCCAATAGTTCACAGGACCTATTTCCTGTACACTGATGCCGTCTATCAATGGTGAGATTTGAACGAAGGATATTACCTGACTGGGGATGAGTATGTGCTCCGCTAAGGCAGCTTTAGCAAGACGATCGGCGTGCTCGTTCTCCTCTCTTGGTATCTAAACAAACTTCACTTGGAGGTCGTTAACTCGCTCATTTACTTACTCAAGGTACTTCTTCATCCATTCGTTCTTGCATTCATAGTTGCCGTTATCCTGGTTAATTACTACTTGGGAATCATAGTACACGGCCATACTTTCAGCTTCTGCCACTTTGGCGAGATCCAGCCCTGCTACCAGAGCTTCGTACTCTGCCTCGTTATTGGTTGTAGGGAAGTCAAGACGGATCATGCATTCGACCTTATCCCCTTCCGGGCTGTAGAGTACCACATCGGCTCCGCCTGCTTGTCTGTTTGAAGATCTGTCTGTATGTATGCTCCACTGGGGGCTCTTTTTTGCCCCCTAGTCTTCCGCGAGAGTGAATTCTGCGATGAAGTCAGCAATGACTTGTCCCTTTATAGCCGTACGTGGTCGGTATTGTATGTTGAACTCGCTTAACTCAATTGCCCATATCGCCATCCGTCCAGCGGCTTTAGGGCTACTCATTGCTCTTCGTAGGGGCTTATCTGTTAGGACGATCATAGTATGTGCTTGGAAGTATGGCTTAAGTTTACGAGCGGCAGTCACTAATGCAAAGGCAAGCTTCTTCATTGGTGGGTACCTTTCTTCTGCGCCTCGGAACGCCTGCTAGTGTAGTATACAGGCTTCTGTACCCTGTCTTCTTCTCTGATTAAGGCTGCACTGACAACTGTAGAGGAGACGGTCAGATAGAGGAATAATTCCTCCTCGGGTTTGGAGGGACTCAGCAACGGAGGGGAGGGGAGGTATGCTTTGAGGTCTTCGAACGCTTGCTGTCACTCAGCCGTCCGTTCAAACAATTTCTGCAATGTACGAAAGAAAAGTAGGCACTTATTTGTTGCTCTTGAGATGAACCTGTTCAGTGCAGCAACCTTGCCATTCAGGCTTTGTACTTCCTTGACGTTTGTTGGCAGCGTCATCTCCATTATTGCTTGTATCTTATCTGGGTTGACCTCAATGCCTCTTTGGGACACCATGAACCTCAAGAATTTCCCTGCCGTCACCCCGAATGTACACTTGCTGGGATTCAGCTTCATGTTATATGACCGAAGGGTGTCGAAGGTCTCTTGGAGGTCGTTCAAATGATCGTCGTCCACGTAAACTTGCACATTCCTCCCAATCTGATGTGAGAACATTTTGTTCATCAGTCTCTGATATGTGGCTTCTGCGTTCTTAAGACCGAATGGTATCACATTGTAGCAGAAAAGACCCTGGCTAGTGACAAATGAAGTCTTCTCTTGGTTGGCCTTGTCCAGTTTGATCTGGTTATACCTAGAGAATATGTCCATGAAGCTCAACAACTGGTGCCTTGTAGTCGAATCAACCAAAACGTCAATCCGCGAAAAGAGGTAGCTATCTTTGGGGCATGCCCTGTTCAGGTGTGAAGTCTACGCATATCCTCTATTTTCCGTTGGCCTTTTTAACCATCACTACGTTGGCCAACCAGTCGGGGTAGTATACTTCTCGAATGAAGTCTGCTTCCTGTAGCTTATGAACTTCTTCAGTTATGGCCTTGTCCCGTTCCTGCGCGAACACTCGCTTCTTTTGACGGACTGGAGAGAAGGAAGGTGATACATTTAACTTGTGGACTATAATCGAAGGATCGATTCCGAGCATGTCCTCATGGCTCTAGGCGAATACGTCCTGGTTCTCCTTCAGAAACGTTGTGAGCTCCTGACAGATTGGTGGGCTGGCCAGAGTTCCGACCCTGGTCGTTCGTTCGGGCCTGGCATCGTCCAAGATAACCTCTTTCAGCTCCTTCACCAGTTCCGCCACCGTCCACTGTTCCTTTATACACATAGTCTGCAAATGGTCGTCCATCTCTAACATAGCAATGTAGCACTCGCGCGCTGCCACTTGATCTCCCCGTGCTTCTCCCACTTCGTACTCGGTTGGGAATTTTATCATTAGGTGGTAAGTCGAGGTTACGACCTTCCATAAGTTAAGGGTAGGACGACCCAATATGGCATTGTAAATGGATGAACAGTCAATAAGTAGGAACATGACATCCCTGGTGATCTACTGCGAGTAATCTCCAATTGTTACAGATAAAGTGATTGCTCCTAGTGGGTGTACCCTTGTTCCTCCGAATCTGACAAGCGGCGCATTAACTGCAATTAGCCGTTCCCTATCAATCCTCATCTGCTAGAACGCTAGGTAGTAGAGGATGCCGACAGAGCTCCCATTATCCACCAGGACTCGATGGGTGTTGTAGTCCCCTACCCGAATGCTAACCACAAGTGCATCATCGTGAGGGTGATAGAGGCGCCTAACATTTTCCTCTGTAAACCCAATGTCAGGGTTGTCGATCCATGCCTACTTCGAGACGAATCCCGTCAACTGGACATTCTGGACCATCTGTAGGAAAGTTTTGCGTGCCCTCTTGGACGAGCCAGATGCTGTTCCTCCTATAATAATCCTTATGTCTCCTAGTGGGGGTCTAGGATGCTCATTTTCTCTTCGTGCAGGTGTTTCTTGGGGCTGGTCCGTCCTTTCCTTACCGATAAACCTTTGCAACTTCCCTTGCCTAATAAGAGCTTCTATCTGCTACTTTAAGTCATAGAAGTCAGATGTGTCATGATTGTGGTCGCGGTGGAAGTGACAGTATCTGTCTCTGGACCTCTTGCTAGGGTCTCCCTTCAGCTTGCCAGGGAATGTCAGGGCTCCTTCATCCTTGATTTGCATCAGGACTTGATCAATCGGGGTGTTCAGTGGGGTGAAGCTTGTGAACCTTCCGGTGGGAGGCTTAGAGCACCTATCATCCCTTCTATCTCCTATCCTTGCTATCTTTCGCCCCCTGTCCTGTTTGGATTCCTCCTGTCTTTCCCTCTTCCTAGGCTTCTCTTCGCGAGCTAGCAGTGTGTCTTCCATGTTCATGTACTTAGTAACCCTGTAGAGTACATCCGACATAGTTTTTGGGTCATTCTTGTATAAAGAGAACATAAACTTACCCTTCCGTAACCCATTCGTGAATGCGGCCACGAGTATCTTGTCATCGGCTTCATTAATGGAGAAGGCCTCTTTGTTAAAGCGGGCTATGTAAGACCTCAACGTCTCATCTTCTCGTTGCTTAATGCTTATCAGGCATGCAATTGACTTCTTATACCTGTGTCCACCGATGAAGTGTGAGGCAAACTGGGCACTTAACTCCTTAAAAGTACCAATGGAATTGGGCGTCAACTTGCTCAACCAAATCCTTGCTGGGCCCTTCAGTGTAGTTGGGAAGGCCCTGCACATGATCTCATCCACTACTCCTTACAAGTGCATTAGGGTCTTGAAAGATTCCAAGTAATCCAAGGGATCCTTGGACCCGCGTAAGTTTCTATCTGTGGCATGCAGAACTTTGGTGGAAGGGGGAATGAGGTGACTGGTGCTGTAAAGGGCGAGTCCGTCCAATGGACCAATTCGTCGAGGTTGCTTGACACTCGTCCCCTGAGGGCGTTCATCATGACGTCCATCCTCTCTTTCATCATTTGCATCTCTGCTACCATGTGAGGTGGAATAGTATCTGTAGTGGATGGATGACTTGTATCCATTCGCTCATGTCTGCTTGGGGTGTTGTTGCCTTCTGGCCCCTCTTAATTCCTTCTTTTAGCGCCAGTTCCTTCCTGGTCCTCCTCCTGAGTGTTAAGCGCTATGTTCTTTTGGCGCAGCTACTCCTTCAGGTCATGATTTTGCTTGGTGAGGCGTTCTACTGTCGCTACGAGAGTCTGGACCTGCCTCTCGAGGGCGGTGGTACGCGGTTCATCTCCTTAAGCATTGTTGGTGGTTGCCATTGAGCGAGTAAGTATTATGCAACTCTTCGTCCGAAAAGCGATAGTATGGCTTGCAAAACTTCTTTCCCACAGATGACGCCAACTGATAATGCCGAAAATCGTTAGTAAGCTGCACAGTTCCCATATGCTCTAGACAACACCTGCACAACAAAAGGGAGAAGAGCCTATAGAGAATATCGGTGTGGTACCGGCTGAATACCCACCGAAGGTTAAGTCAGAACCTTTACAAACTCTAGAGTGTTAGAGCTTGGGTGAATTATGTGTACCTTAATTTATGAGGACTTTGGGGCATTTATAGTACTGTAGAACTAACTTTCTTTCTTTCTTTCTTGGGGAAGGTGAACTTTTCCTTATAAGGAAGATCCTCACAAAAGAACTTATTTTATGGGATCCTTTCCATATAAAGATTTTGTTGATTAGGGTTAGTCGTGAGACGCAAGAAATTTCCTTAAGAAGTTTCTTGAGGACTTACTTAAACCACGTGGATGTAACGTGACCTTGATCTATCCACATTGTATCTGTCACCTTGAGGACTGTTAACACCATGTGGCCTTGCCGTCATCCATATTGTATCCATCCACTTCCTCATCCGTCCTCTTTTGTATGCGCTTCCCGCCTACTTCCATTACCTTGATCACAAGCAAAAGGTACTGTTGCTCGTGACTGATTTAGTAGAATGAGACCGTCTATGTCTATTTCTTCCTCTTCACCTTCCATTCTTGTTTTTTATTTGAAATTTTGATTTATTTGTACCCCTAACTCTAGAATGTGCGTGGAAGTCCAGGAGCAAGAAGATCAAGGAAAGTTGACCTTTTTTGCTTGGTGTATTACCAATGGTAACAAACATGGCTTAATGTTTTAATAAAGAAATAAAATTCACAAAAAGTAATTATTTGATAGTGATTATTTTTTCTATAAGTTAGATCTTAGAAAGTAAGTTCTAATTAACTCAATTAGTAAAGTCTCTTGTCGTTGAATAAGAGATCTAGGGCTTGAACTCTATCTACACCAAAAACAATTGAAAATAAAGAGTAATTATCATGAAATGAATATTATATATTGAAATTCTATCGCACCCATAAAAAAAGATTTTAAAAAGAGTGAGGATGTATACTTATATGTGTCTAAACTACTTTAAAGACAGGGTACTCTTTTTAAGGTTGGCTTATGATTAAAGCTTACAACCCTCATCTACTAATTTCCTTCTTTAAGGGAAAAAAAACATTGTAACTACTTTTTGGTCAAATAATTACTTTTTTGTAATTATTGGTATCTGTTGGGTGCATCTTCGTTTCAAATCCAACTCACACCAAATTAAAGCCCTATCTGGTTTAACAGTGGCCAAGTGAGCCATGTGAGTGACCTATTGCCTTTGTAAATTAGAATCATTGTTTCTCTAGGAGTATAGACGAAGTTAGGACGTGGAGTATGGGGCAAGTTTGCTACTAGTTACGTGCGTTGGCTTTGGCCTTTGGCTATGCTGCTTAACCACAAAGGGTTTTTTTATTTATTTATTATTTTTTGTGCATTTTTGATGTGTGCATTACTGTTGGGTAAGGATAAAATTATTTTATTTAAAATTTTTTAAAGGGTTGGGTTGTTTGTTTTGGGTAAAGTTGGTTGATTAAGCTTAATGTTTTATTTTTAGATTTACTATTGGTAATTTTTGTTGTTGGACTAATTTTTTGGTCTTGTATATATATGTTTTAGATTTTAGATCTACATTTTTTTTTGTTATGGCCTTTAAAAGGAGGAAAATGCTATAGAGCTATAATTTTTTTATTATTATTATTTTTACAAATTGCTAATGTGATGAATGGTTATTGGTTAGTGTAGGGTTAAGGGCCCAGATTGTATATTAGGCCTTGGGCCTTGGCTGAGAGCATAGTAATTCAAGAACAAATGAATGGTGTTGGATGAGTCAAGTTTAGAATCTAATGAGTGAGATACGAATGGGAGGGTGATCCGAGGAGGAATGTCTCCTCGGATAGGTTAAGTACGGCTCAAACGTGTATCCTAAGGTTCAAGGTAACCTTCCAGGAAGCTCCAATGATAGGAACGTGCATCTCAAGTGTACCAGAGGGCTAGGAGCTCAGAAATATCTAAGGGAAAGCTGCTACTACTGCATTAAATGCTCTGCAGCTAACTTTCTGGTTGCATTAATGTGGAGAAGACCCCAGAACAGTGCTGCCTTGGCTATCCTAACTCACAGAGAGCCAAAGGGGATGTTCGATGGGACAAGCACTCAAGTAGTGGTTTAGATGACCAACAAGTGTAGGACCAAGATCGTTCAAAGGAGACTATATAACATGGGAGACACTCCACGAAGAAGGGGGGAGAAATTGGTAAGAAAAAACATTGTAACAATTGGAATTATATCTGTAACCTTTTTCAACCAATATGGACTGGAACAGACCTCCTCGGATTAGTCCAAGGATAAATTTACTTGGAGAATTTTTGTCCGTCTTTGTTTGATTATCTTTTAAATCCATTCTAATCGTTGTCCAACTCATTAGGGCCTAGTTTTCTAACCCACTCTCTACAAATTTACTGTTCTGGGCTCATTGGGCCAAGATCCCTTCATATTTTGGGCTTGGGCTCTAAAACGTGTCCCTACAGTTAGTAAAAAAGTTGTAAGTGGTAGGTTTAGATGTGAAACAATAAGAATTTACTACCTTAGCAGTTTGTAATAATGTTGTAGAAGAGTTTGTGGCTATAGCATTGCTCTTAAAAGAATCAATGATATTATTAAGGGAGCAAAGTATAATTTTATATAATATCATTGGTAAAATTAATACCTAGGAGGAGTAAGACGTGACTAGGGTTTGTTATAAAAATAAAGTATTTATGTGGTATTGTGTGGGGTGCCATTTGGTGAAGAATGCAAGTTGTCTGTATTACGCTCTGTTTGTTTCAAAATTAATATTTTCGAGAAAACTATCTCATTTTCCTATGTATGGTAGCAATCTTAAAATGAGTTGGAAAACTATTTCTTAACTACCCATATTTAGCTTTGCATGAGATAGAATTATTTTTCATATTTAGCTTCACGTGAGATATAATTGTTTCTATAGAAAATTTTAGTGGAAAACAATTTTATTACATGCCAAGCTAAATAAGAAAAATTTAAAAGATAGTTTCATTTGATCCATTTTTTCTAATACTACCAAATATAGGAAAATGCGGCAGAAAACTATTTCACATAAGGTTTTTCATTGAAATTAACAGAACGTAAGAGAAAAAGAACATGTGTGAGTGCCATACTGCCATTATTAGTGAGTAGAAAAAAGAAAGAGTGCAATTTTGAGTGAGAGTAAAGAAAAATATGGGGTTTTCTCTTTACCCATGAAACTTATGCTAGTTAGACGTTTTTTTGGATTTTGTTGGTTACGGCCATTTGGTGCATGACATCAAGACCCTCAATCGAGAAGTACTCGGTGCAAATTTCAAATCTCTCTTTGAGAATTGAACAAACCAGCCAGAGAGTTGGTGATTTATGTATCAAAGGTTGCCCAACTCATAGCTTATTATGATATAAGATTTTAATTATGATAAAGTCAAGTGAATGTTTTGAAAAGGAAGAGATATAATATAAAAAAAAAGAATAAATAAATAATATTTGAATAAAATAGGATTTAAAATTTTAAAAAAATCTGATGTGAATGAAAATAAGAAAAACGATTGCCTAAGACAGAAAAAGTAGGTCATTATTCTAAAATGTGGAAAATTTTCAGACAACCTGTTACCAATGCTTTTAGAAACACCATAAAAACTAAAGACGTTTACTGTTGACTAGTTTACGTTGTGAATACATCAGTACCGCCGTACTTCACCTCAAAAATTGGGTTTCCGTTCTTTGCTAAGCTATTTCAACTTTGCTTACTTTGTTATGCCGTTTATCCTTTTTTTATAAAAAAAAAAAAAAAAAACACTAGCCTGTCAATATTTTTACATTTCGGTATATTAACCTTTTATAATGCTATATAATATATTACGTTGTTAATTATTGTCTTATTGAGTATATAGTATATATTAGTGTTGTTGTAATGCTTTTTTTCTCATTAATATATATAACAGTGTTGTTATGACTGAAATATATATATATATATATATAGTTGATTTTGAGATAAAGAGAATCAATTGCTATATTGTTTGGTTTTGTTTCACTTCTCTAAATAGTAGTTCACACTTTTTTTTTTTCCATTTTGAATTAGCTATATAATTAGTTTATAAAATTCAATATTCAGATTTTATGAGTAATTTATAAAGGTAACAACTCATATTTGAAGTATATTTTAAGAGAAAATGTTCAAGATTCAAAAGTTACTCCCAGATGCTTATATAGAACTTCAAATTTTTTTTTTTTTTTTGAGAAGTAGAAAAAACTTAAGACGTTAATATTTTTTAAAGGGTCAACGAAGTTAGCATAAGCGAATAAATATTGCATAAATAAAACATGATCTTGGATTACAAGCACCAGTATATGAATATCCAATGCTTCAAAATATGTTGAGCATTTCTCAAAGTTCCTAATTTTGTCACTGATTATAATCAATAAAACTATGTTAACATTCAATATAAGCTTGCAAATTTTAAAAGAAAAAATTAATCGTCCCATAGCTCAGGCATTAGCTGCATCTCTCTAAGTAATCTACCAAACTCCATGAACGATGTATCTCTCATCAAAATCAGCTTGCCACTTGACTGAGCAAGAGTGCCGGCCCTATACTATAAGCAATTGAGATGGTCTTCTAAGGCCCTAAGTGAAAAAAGAGCCCCCAAATTTTAATCAATAGAATTATTTCTTTCATTGTAATAGTATTAATTAAGTTCAAATATTAGTCAATAAATAAATAATATTTTTTTTATCAAATGAAAAAAAAAGGAGAAATATTATGTTCATAATATTTTTACAATAAATCTTTTGTTATTGATGGCAAAAAAATAATTACAGTGGTGTGTTCAAATTAGAAATAGTAACAAATTAGAACCTAGAATTTGTTGTGAAAAATATTATGAATATAGTACTTCTTAAAAAAAAAAAAAACAATATAAAAAAAAATTCACAATAGTTTGAGTTGACAAACTTTTAATAGTTCTTATTTAGATTCATCACTAACATCACTCTTTTACTTACCATTATTAATCTGCCACATCAAACTGTGAAAAGTTTTTTTTTTTTTTTTTTATTGTGTTTATAGACTTTCTAACGAACAAATTCTATATGGTTCATATTAATAATAATTTTACATTCAAAATAAGATAATAAAATTTAAGTAATATTTAAATTATTTTAAATTATTTAAATATATAAAAATGCTTCAATTTTAATTTTTGCCTGCCTCCAAATGCATCAAACCTCCCTACTGAGCAACTGCCGTTGATCCTTATCATCCTTTCTTTCAAAACCTTGCTCTAGCTCTGCAGCTTTCGCAGCCACTGCCGTGGAATCTTTACCAGTCAGCTTTTGCACAACAGATTTGAAGCATAAGGCATCAGTTTCTACATAATGGGTCATGATTGTCCCATAAATGAACGGTCCACTTGTCTCATCTACCACTCTTAAATTTCTACATAATGATGACTTTTGGTTATAATTATGTCCCAATTGTGCGATGGATGGAGATTTTATAGAGAGAGAAATTTATGGGACTAGCTAGCTAGCTTTGTACATATTGGTAATAAGATCATGTGGAGGTTGACATTTAAGAGTGGTAGATGAGACAAGTGGACCGTTCATTTCGGGCTTGGAGGCAGTCAGGAAAGACCAAGAAGATGTCAAGGCACGCAATTGACGAACTGATCCTGCGTGCATGTTACTCGAAGGTACGTAACTAGACATATACGACACGGCCCGCTGCAAGTGGCAACACGCATAATTGCATATGTCATGTCAAGCGAAATGATTTTCCAATTTAACTCGATGGTCTGAAGAGAAGGTCAAGTAATTAATGTTTAATACAGTATAAAAATTTTATTCTAACTTAATTAAGTATATATGTATATGAAGTTTTTTTTTAGAGATTTAAACTCTGACTCTTATTCCTTATATCTTACAAACACTTATAGAGTGACATATAATAGAGTGACATATAATAAAAAAGCAAGCCTAAATTACATCAAGGAGAGAGTGTGGGCAAAGCTTCAAGGGTGGAAAGAAAAGCTTTTATCTCAAGCAGGGAAAGAGATTTTACTCAAGGCGGTGGTACAAGCTATCCCTACATTTGCAATGAGTTGCTTCAAGTTGCCGGTGGGTTTGTGCAAGGACATTGAAATGCAAATCAGGAAATTTTGGTGGGGTGAACATGGCGGCCAAAGAAAAATTCATTGGAAGAGTTGGGAAGTGTTGTGTAAACCGAAAGAGGAAGGAGGAATGGGCTTCAAGGATTTGGTTAGATTCAATGAGGCTATGCTAGCAAAACAAATTTGGAGGTTGCAAACAGATAAGAATTCTCTCTTGTTTAAGGTTTTCAGCACTAAGTATTTTCCTACGGGTTCGGTGATGGAGGCAAAAAGCAGGAAAGGATCCTTCGCTTGGCAAAGCATACTCAAGGCAAGGCATGTAATTGAAAAGGGGAGTTTATGGAGGGTTGGTGATGGGTTACAAATTCGGATATTCAAGGATAATTGGATTCCTGGCTGCCCCCCTACCAAGGCTGTACCACGTATGCAAGAATGTGAAGATGAATCCACAGTTAATTCGCTTATGGACCAGACAACAATGGAGTGGAATGGGCACATGATTGATCAGAAAGTTGCTTCCTATTTGACACAGAGAATTAAGGCTATCCCTCTATGTAGAACACCACAAGAAGACTGCCTGGTATGGCCACGGAATCGGGACGGAAACTACTCTGTGAAGACCGGATATCAGCTATTATGCGAACTGAAAAATAGAGAGACAGCCTCGGTTTCAAATGGTGATGATTCAAGGAATTTCTGGAGAGAAATATGGAGCTTGCGAATCCCAAACAAGATAAAACATTTTGGCTGGTGAGCTTGCACTGAGTCATTACCAACGTTGGCGAACTTATATCGGCGCAAAGTGGTGTCTTCTCCGTTCTGCTGCAGCTGTGACAGAGCATGTGAAACGACCATCCATGCTCTATGGGAGTGTGATGAGGTGCTGGGCTGCTGGGGTCACGGCTTTAAAAATTTAAGAAGCCAAGAACTGGGTGTGGGATCCTTTGCTGACCTGGTATTCACGGTAAGGAAGCAGGGAGATAATATGGAGCTCTTCATAGTTGTTGCGTGGTTTATATGGAGTAGACGCAATAAAATGCACTTCAACGAGCAGCACTTGCCACCTGATAAAATCCTTGATGCAGCAACAGCTTTGCTTGCTGACTTCCACGACAAACCTGATAGCAAACCTGGGAGAAATCTTATTCAGACTCAACGTTGGGTTTATCTAGCTGAAGGTATGTATAAGGTGAACTATGATGGGGCGGTTTTTGTGGATGAAGAAAAGGCAGGGATTGGGGTTGTGGTGCGAAATGATGTGGGCCAAGTTATGGGTTCATTAGTTGAAAAAATAGACATGCCAACGACTGTTGAAGTGCTGGAGGCAATGGCAGCAAGGAGAGCAATGTTATTCATGGAGGAGTTGGGCTTGAGGCACGCTATCTTTGAAGGAGACTCAGAGCTTGTTGTAAAAGCACTAGTGGGTCATTGTTCAGACCGGTCTAGTATTGGTCATATTATAAAAGACTGTAAGTCTTTAAGGAGTTTGTTCCAAACTTGTTCTTTCTCTCATGTCAGGCGGCAGGGCAATGAAGTTGCTCATGCTTTAGCTAGGAGAGCTAGGAAGTCTTGTCCGTTAGCTGTTTGGATGGAGTCGGTTCCATTAGACATTACTTATCTTGTTTACATTGATGTAACTTAATAATTTTCCAACACATTAATAAAGTTAACCTTTTCTTCTCAAAAAAAAAAAAAAAAAATATCGTAACCAACTATTTATATCTCTTTATTATTTACTATTTATAACTTATCATTTTCACAATGGGATAATATTTTATAAAAATTATTATGATTCCTAGGCCTTTTTTTTTTTTAATTTTTTTTTTTAAGAATCATTACTACTAATAGAGAAGGATTTTTCTCTGTAGAGTATCCATGAAAAAATTTTAGTAGTTTACTTATTTTATATCTTTTAAAATTAGTTATACTTTCTTATGTGACGGTGTATACTTTCTTATGGTAAACATGTGCACTGCTGCTCATGCTACATTAAACTCGTAGTGTACTAACTAAACTTTTTCACTAATTCCACCTCAAAAATCTCGCTAATTCCAGCAAACTTTAATTTCCTTCAACTCCAAACCGTTTTTGACAACAACGCCAAGAGTGGAAGCAGCAAAACCGTAACAGTACAACAAAGAAATCGCATGCACAATTCCACGTATACGTTCGCCCACATATCTGGCGCTAAACAAAAAATAAAAAGATTAAAGAAAACGCACATAGAGAAATTTTAAAATAATTTTGTAAATGACATTGCTCAAGTTCATTGGAAGAAACTAGGACATAAGTTCATGAGAAGAGACTTTTAAGATTAGTACAATAAGAATAAAATTTAAGGCTTTAAGTAATTTTCCTGAATTAAGACAACCAAGCACTTTATCAAAAAAAAAAAAAAAAAAACCAAGCACTACTAAAGTCACATCTTCACCTACTATATGCCAATAAGTTTGAAAAAACTGTACAGTCATACCATCAGGTCCTAGACCAGGGACGGAGCCAGAGCTTTGAGTTAAGGGGGGCGGTTTTACTATTGGTTGTGTACAGCGGTTTCAACATTTGACTCTGCTACTACTTAGCTACTGAGATTTTTAATTTATTTATTTATTTATTTAATTTTTTGTGTCAGTAACAACAAAATTATTTTTGTTTAGAATTTTTTAAATGACAAGGTTGTTTATTTTATATAAAATTGGTTAATTGAGCTTAATTTTTTTAAAAGTTTTACTATTGGTAATTTTTGTTGTTTAGCTATTTTTTTGGGGCTTGTATACTTTTTTTTAGATTTTAGATCTATAAATTTTTTTATAGTCACTAAAATGAGGAAAATACTAGCGCTACAAACTTTTTTATAAATTATTGATGTAATAAGTGGTTACTAGTAAATAAGAAAATGATGTGAGTGGTGGGTCCATATGCGAACCAATACGAATTTGCTAGCAAAATAGTTTGTAAAAATGTTGTAAAAAAGTTTTTGAGTATAATATTACTCTTAAAAGAATTAATGATATTATTTAAGGGAAAAAAAATGTAATTTTATAGAAAAAAATTGCTAAAATTAATACACACACACACACACACATATATAAATTTAGGGGGGGCCATTGCCCCCCCAAGCCCAAAGCTAGCTATGTCCCTGTCCTAGACTATGCATTTGTTAGTATTAGAGCATCAGCAGCAGACAGTGGGAATGCCAAATGTAGGCCTATTTTACCATTCAGGCCCAAATTGCCCGCTCCATTAAAAGGTGTAAACTGTAACTATTGCAAAAAAAGAAAAAAAAATACAATTTTGCTACAGTGCGATTCTAAATGTAGAATCGCACTGTAGCTCAGATTGTATAATTTTTAATATATTTTATTCCCTCCATATAAATTTATTCTTTTCTCTCTCTTTCTCTCTCCGTCTTCGATCTCTTCTCTCTCCCTTGTTCTTGTTTTGCCCTCTCTACTCCTCAAACTAGAAACACCCTTTTCTCAAACTGAAAACCCGTGTGGTGGTGGTAGCGGTAGAGGTAGGCGTGGCATAAAAGTTCCGTTGATGTGGTGGTGGTGGTGGCGCGGGTTGTGTGGCAGCGTGGGTCTAGGTTGATGGTGTTGGGGGATGGTGGATTTCAGTCATGGGTGGGTTTCCGTTGTGAGTAGGTTTCTCTCTGTAGTTGCCGTCGTGAGTGGGTTTTAGTCATGGGTCGGTTTTGGTTGTGGGTTGGTGGATTTTAGTATTGGGTTTGCTACCATGGGTAATGGGTTTGTTGATCGGCTCGATGGAATGGTGAGGTGGAGATCAACATGGTGGGTTTCAATATTGGTGAGATCGGCGGTGGTGGGTTTCTAGATCGGTGAGATCGGCAGTGGTAGGTTTCTGGGTTTCAATATTGGTTTTTTTTTTTTTTTTTCTTTTTTCTCTTGGTGATTATGTGGTGGTTGTTTCTTGTGGATGTGGTTGTTGTTGTTGGCTTTTGGAGGCTTCTTTGTGTTTTTTTTTTCTCTGTGGTGGCTTCTTCTTGTGGTTATGGTTGTGGTTGGTGGTGGGTTTGGTGGTCGGAGTTGTGGGTTTGCTCAGATTGGTGATGGGTTTGGCGGAGATCGACGTGGGTGGTGATGGTGTGGTGGTGGTGAATGTGGTGGGTGGTTGAGAGAGAGAGGTGAGAAATATTTTTATATTATTTTAATGTGTAGTATGGTAAAATAAAAGTTGGGATGCTGGGTGAATTGAAAAATGGTATTTTATAATTGATAAAGTAACTTTTTGTGATAGTAAAATAGGATAGGATGGGAGAAACCATTGTGGATGCTCTTAGCACATGGGGGATGTAAAAAAAAAAAAAACCTATTTTGTATTCTTAAACACTATTTTATCTATTTTATCAACTTATTTTATAACTCACCTTACATCTCAGTTTTTATTTTTACATACAACCCAATAAAATAATAAAAACTAACTAATAAAATAATATAAAGTACTATTCTTTCTCTTTTTCCTCCCACTCACTTTTTCTTTTCACACACAACCACAAGATTAAAATAATTTTTTTTTACAACATATGAATAGTAAGTTTGCATATATGCAACCTTACTATTCATAGGTTGCAAATTTTTTTTAAGTTTACAAACCGGGATGGAGTGGGTTTTGGGTGGCTTGGGTTGTAAAATAGCAACTGGTGGGTATTTACACCCCCCAATGCTAGTGCTCTTAGAACATACACATTGGTGGAGCCATAAATTTAGCAATATGGCTCTACAAAAAGCTATTTTATTTATTTTACATTCTCACTTTACAATACACCCAATATCAATAAATTTATATTTTTAGCTATTTGATTAATATAATATAAAAAATTCATTAAAAAGCTGTGTGAACACAACCAAAAGAGATTTTTTTAATAGAAAGCAATGTGAACACAACACTTTAATTATATATTAATTTTACATATGAGCTATAGTGCACAACTACTTTTGGGTGTGGCTGTGCACTGTAGCTGTGGAGCCAAAAAATATGATTTTGGCTCCACCAATGTAGCCACATTTTGGCTACATTTTGGTATTTGGTGGTGCTAAAAATAGCGATATAGCTTTTTAGCACCACTAATACTAGTACTCTTAGAGAGAAGCTTTTACCTCGTCAACCAAAAAATCTAGCATAATTTGCTAGTTCACATCCAAGAACTAGTCACTAACCCGTGCTATGCACAGGAACCTACCTATTTGTGAGGTAGACTAAATAATTTTATAAAATCTTAAATTGATTAAGAAACTACACTATTGCATGCTTTGCTCTTGTATGACTTCAATTTGTATTACAATTTGACGAAGAAGCCATTGCTTGAACATGCAATGGCTTACAAAAAATTTGTTAGATAATTTCAGATACTGCAAAAAAATAACTCAAAAATTTAGATATTAAAACTTTTGAAAGACCAAAAAAAATTAAAAAATCAGATGATTCACTACTTAGAAATTATTGAAAAAAACAAAATATGTATGACTAAACAATAGAGAAATATAAGAGAAAAATAGGTTATATTCAAAAGAATAATTTCAATTATTGCAAGCTGTTTATCTTGTAAAAACGGATAAATTAAGAGAGTTTGGTGGTTCATGTATGAAAATTGCTTTTTAAAAATACATGAAAAACCATAAAATAATATATATATATATATATATATATATTTTAACAAATTAGAGGAGAAGAAAATAACATAAGAAGAGCTCGTACCTCTACTTGGCCTAAAAAAAAAATATTGGGGTTTGCATTGCTTTTATAGTGTTCATGATTAACCTTACCAATTTGGAGATAAATTATCAACGTTTGAGTTTGAGTTTAAGTTGAACTTGTTAGAGAGATAGAGTTTCACTCCTTGTTAAGTTTGGATTAAACAAAAATAATTTTGTTTAAAAAAAAATAGTGCTGAGTCTGAGTTTAAGTTGGACTTGTTAGAGAGATAGAGTTTCATTTTTTGTTAAGTTTGGACTAAACAAAAATAATTTTATTTAAATAAAATGTGTTTGAGTTTGAGTTTAAGTTGGACTTGTTAGAGAGATAGAGTTTCACTATTTGTTAAGTTTGGATTAGACAAAAATAATTTTGTTTTAAAAAAATGATAATGATGAGTTTGAGTTTAAGTTGGACTTGTTAGAAAGATAGAATTTCACTCATTGTTAAGTTTGGACTATACAAAAATAATTTTATTTAAATAAAATGATAATTTTATTTAAATATTGTGCTGACATGGAAAATTGTGAGAGCTTCAGAGGCTACAAAAATAATTTTATTTTAGAGAGATAGAGTTTCACTCCTTGTTAAGTTTGGACTAAACAAAAATAATTTTATTTAAATATTGTGCTGACGTGGAAAATTGTGAGAGCTTCAGAGGCTACAAAAATAATTTTATTTAAATTAAATGCGTTTGAGATTGTGTTTAAGTTGGATTTGTTAGAGAGATAGAGTTTCAGTACTTGTTAAGTTTGGATTAAACAAAAATAAATTTGTTTTAAAAAAAATGATAATGATGAGTTTGAGTTTAAGTTGGACTTGTTAAAAAGATAGAGTTTTACTCCTTGTTAAGTTTGGACTAAATGAAAATAATTTTATTTAAATAAAATGATAATTTTATTTAAATATTGTGCTGACGTGAAAAATTGTGGGAGCTTTAGAGGCTTCGGTTATATATATATATATAGATAGATAGATAGATAGATAGATAAGTTGGCTTAAAAGCTGTACTTAAAAGAACAAGTTGGCTTAAATTTTTAGTTGTACCAAATGAAACCTAAGTGTGGCTATGTCAACTTGTAATAGGGGAAGAGAGTACAATGTAATTTCGAAATTACAAAATCAAAGTAATATTGTACTACTAAACTACATGAAAGTTTCTATAATTTTTCCATTAGAAGATTATATATGAATGTGAATAACTTGAGATTAAATTCTTTATGCACGGTAGACACACCATCTCACATGTAAATTTTCTTTATGTTGGGTTAAGGTAGCTTGACCTCGCTTAATTAATTTAATTACCCAAGTTGATTAATTAGGTCAAATTACATACTGTACGGTCCCCGCACCACGACCCGTAGTGGGCCTTGGACCCTGGCCTGGGTATAAGGCCCATGAGGCCGGTCTCCCTCTGCCTAGCGGCCCACCCCGAGCCCCGCGGGCTGCAGGCCCACGATCTGCTTTTACGTCGTTTCTCGGCAGAGCCCTTCCCGAGCAGTGATGAACACGCAGCTCGCGGGACACCCCGCCCTGTACTTACTCAGTCATACCTCGGAGAGACACCGCTGCCGAGAACTGTCGTGGAGGCAGGAACCAAGTTCCAACGCCACCCTCACCGCTTCCCATGCCCACCTAACCACCCACTTACGATCGATAACACTGGACCGCCGGTTGCACTTACTGGCAAGTATTTATGACCTCTCCACTACTTCGTGAGCTATAAATACAGGAAGTCTTGAGAAGACAAGGGTGGGAGAGTTGAGGGAAGGAAGAGTGTAAACAGAGAGAGCAGAGTCAGGAATTGAGTCAGGTCCCCGAGAAGAGGAGAGCGCGTCAGTTGAGCCTTGGTGTTTAGAACGACCCATTGTGGGAAATCCAAACCCACTATACAAATAAATTGTGAGTCCAAGTGAGGCCCAGCCCAACGGGTTTCGGTTTTTGGTGCGCACAATTGGCGCCGTCTGTGGGGAATCCTACTAAGCAGTGGTTCTGCCAAGGCTCGTATACAGGAAAGATGTCTGGAGGTAACGCCGAGAGTGGCTCGGCAGGGTCTTCCAGGGGCTCCACCTGGCGGGAACAGAGGCAGAAGAGACACGAGGATCCGTTTCACGAGCAACTGGAAGAGCGGTCCGGCCTTGGGGAAGGGTCGTATCAAACGGGGAGAACGGCATCCCATGCCTCCCGGCATAGGCAGCACGACGTTAGGGATGAAGAGCTCGAGCGGCTGCGGAGGCAAGTACAAGACCTGGAGTTGGAAGCCCGAAACGAGCGCCACCGAGCCGGTCAAGACGACCAAGAGAGAGGGCCAGGCGCCGAGGGAGAAAGACGCGGGGTGGGATCGCATCAATCAGGATCCCGCCACCACAGGGAGCGCTCGCACTCGAGGGAGTCCCGTCGCCGCCGAGACCGTTCCCATTCAGCAGAGTCTCACCGGCGGCGAAATCGCTCTCGGTCTCGGGAATATGGGAATCGGGGCTCGGAGTCTCCAGAGGGACG
Organism: Quercus aquifolioides; assembly: GCA_019022515.1. NCBI lineage: Eukaryota > Viridiplantae > Streptophyta > Magnoliopsida > Fagales > Fagaceae > Quercus > Quercus aquifolioides. The sequence continues at coordinate 76,124,545 of CM032333.1, forward strand.
GCCGAGGAATGCGGCCATGGATGCTATGAGCCGCGCATTGCGCAGGGCTGCTCGGTCACCATTCTCAGAAGATATCGAGCGTGCACCGATGCCGGACAGGTTTACGCGCCCGCCGTTCAATTCGTATGGTGGGAAAACAGACCCCGTAGAGCATGTCAGCCACTATATCCAGATGATGTCTTTGCATACCCGCAATGACGCTCTGATGTGCAAGGTTTTTCCCTCCAGCCTTGGTCCCACGGCCTTAAGGTGGTTCAACGGGTTGCGCAAGGGCTCCATTCACAGTTTCGCCGAGCTAATACAGGAGTTCGGTTCCCGTTTCGTGACGTGCAGCCGGGAGCAACAACCGGTGGACGCGCTGTTGTCTATGAAGATGAGGGCAGGGGAAACCCTCCGGGATTACGCTAACCGATACTGGGAGCTCTACAATGAGATTGGCGGAGGGAACGAGAAGATTGCGGCGAGCACCTTCAGACTGGGGTTGCCTGACGACTCGGGGTTGAGAGAGTCGTTAACTAAGAAGCCTCCCGAGGACATGAGGCAGCTGATGAGACGCATCGAGGAGTACAAGCGGTTGGAAGACGATAAGATACAAAGCACAGGTAGCTGATCGTCCTCGGCTGAGCGGTTTTCCACAGAGGGCACGGGGAAATTTGAGGATTCAAGGGCCAGCAGCACCAGCAGGGGAGGTGAACGTGACGTTCAAGGAGCCCGTGCATAAAATCGTGGATAAGATCAAGCACGAGCCGTACTTCAGATGGCCGAACCGGATGGCTGGCGACCCCTCTAGGAGAAATCAGAACCTGTACTGCACCTACCACAAAGACCGGGGGCATACTACCGAGCAGTGCCGAGTGCTAAAGGACCATCTCGGGCAGTTGGCCAAAGCAGGACACCTCAAGGATTTTGTGACGGACGCCGGGGATAGAGGAACGGGGCATGGCGCCCCGCACAGAGGGAATCCCCTTCCACCCCCTCTTGGGATAATTGATGTCATCCACGTCGCCCCGAGGGGCATTTCAACGGCAAAGGGGAAGGAGGTGCTGACGATGATATCGGTAGAGGGGAGTACGGGCGTGCCGCCTGCCGCGAAGAGGATCAGACCTACCCGGGAGCCGATCTCTTTCGACGACAGTGATCTAGAAGGAACCATTCAGCCGCACGACGACGCATTGATAGTAACGGCAAGGGTTGGCGGCTTCGTTGTGAAGAGGATAATGATAGACCAGGGAAGCGGAGCGGATGTTATGTACCCGGACCTATTCAGGGGGCTCGGGTTGAGGGATGAGGACCTGTCGAAGAACAACACTCCCCTGGTTGGGTTCGATGGGAAGATGGTGGCGCCCGAGGGGCAAATCTCTCTGCCCGTGAACATGGGGGGCAAGGAAGTGATGGTAAGCTTCTTCGCAGTTACATCATACTCCCCCTACACGGCGATTCTAGGGAGGCCGTGGATACATGCAATGGGGGCTGTCCCGTCCACTCTGCACATGAGGGTCAAGTTTCATACTGATTATGGTGTCACGGTGATACAAGGGAGTCAGCAGGCGGCCAGGCAATGTTTGATCGCCATGGTCGATTGGAAGAAGGAGCAAACCGACCGGGAGGGTCAGGCCGATCCCAAGTGTTCGTCGTCAGGGACGCCTTTATAGCAGTTACAGGGCCCGCCAGGGGAGGTCGCCCGTGCCGAGAACATGCTGAGGGTGAAGGTGTTACCGGACACGGACAAGTACTTCCAAATAGGGGAGAGCATGGAGGGCCGGGAAAAAGTAGAGATGTTGCTGCTCCTAATACAGAATGTGGACGTATTCGCTTGGAGTCCGTACGAGGTGCCCGGGGTGGATCCCGAATTCATCATGCATAGACTTGGAGTTGACCCCTCATTCACCCCTAAAAAGCAGAGGCCGAGAAGATCAGCCTGGGAGCACTCCGAGGCAGTAAAAGTGGAAGTTCAGAGATTGAAGGAGGCGGGGGTGATTCGGGAGATCATCTTCCCGGATTGGTTGGCGAACACCGTGGTAGTGAAGAAGAAGAACGGCAAGTGGAGGGTCTGCGTCAATTTTACCGATCTGAACAGAGCCTGCCCAAAAGACCCTTTTCCCGTGCCGAAGATTGATCAGCTGGTGGACGCCACGTGTGGGCACTCGAGGATGAGCTTTCTGGACGCTTTCCAAGGGTATCACCAGATCGCCCTAGCGCCCGAGGATCAAGGGAAAACGGCATTCATTTCCTCGGAGGCAAATTACCACTACACAAGGATGCCGTTCGGACTGAAGAACGTCGGGGCCACTTACCAACGAATGATGACAAGAATGTTCCGAGACAAGATAGGGCGCATGGTCGAGGTATACATCGACGACATGGTGGTCAAAAGCAAACAGGAAGCCTTGCATATGGGGGACCTCCTGGAGGTCTTCGAGGTTCTCCGACGGCACAAGTTGCGCCTTAATGCGGAGAAGTGCGCGTTTGGCGTAGGGGCCGGGAAGTTCTTGGGGTACCTGATCAGTACACGGGGGATTGAAGTCAACCCGGACCAGATAGAGGCTGTGAGAAGACTGAAGCCACCGAGCAACCCGAAGGAAGTGCAAATACTAACCGGGATGCTGGCCGCCCTTAACAGGTTCATCTCAAAATTCGCAGACCGATGCCGACCATTCTACCAGCTGCTGAAGAAATGGACGAGATTTCAGTGGACCGAGGAGTGCGAACAGGCCTTTGTGGATCTGAAGATTTATTTAGCGCGAGCGCCCATGCTCGCGGCACCGGAGGCAGGTGAGGACTTATTCATGTATCTGGCGGTATCCGAGCACGCCGTGAGTGCCGTGCTGCTAAGGGACAAAGGGATCCAGCAACCCGTATACTACATCAGCAAAACTCTTGTCGACGCCGAGACGAGGTACTTGCCCTTGGAGAAGCTCGTACTGGCCCTGATACACGCCACAAGGAAGTTGCCGCACTATTTCCAAGCTCACACCGTACACGTCTTGACCGAGTACCCATTACAGTCGTTATTAAAGAGGTCTGATTTCACGGGCCGCATAGCCAAATGGGGGACTCGACTCGGTTCCTTCGACATACGGTACAGGCCTCGGAGCTCGGTGAAAGGCCAGGTCCTTGCGGACTTCATCGCTGAATTTTCGCCCAGAGAAAAGGGAGAGATGGTTTGCCGATTGGAGGTTCTACCGTGGAAGATATTTGTGGACGGCGCTTCGAGCTCCACGGGGGCCGGTTCAGGAGTAGTCATGATTACCCCCGAAGGAATTCGGCTGGAACACTCGTTCAGATTGAGTTTCAGGGCATCCAACAACGAGGCAGAATACGAGGCTTTCTTGGCCGGACTGAGGATAGCTTCGAACCTGGGGGCTCGGGATATTGAGCTATACTCGGATTCGCGTCTGGTGGTTAATCAGGTGCAGGGCAGTTTCGTGGCCCGAGATCCCCGGATGAAAGCATACCTAGAACAGGCAAGGCTAGTTATGACCAGCTTCAACACGGTGAAAGTTTTCCACGTAGCCCGAACCCAGAACAGACACGCTGACTCCCTAGCCACGCTGGCGTCCTCAGTGGCCGAGGAGATACCACGGCAGATCAAAGTCGAGCTTATCTCGGAGCCCAGCATCAGTGTAACGAGAAACTCGGGAACTACAGGGATCAACGTCACGGCAATCGCGGCCCCTGCCAATTGCTGGATCGACCCCATCGTCGACTTTCTGGCCGACGACCGACTGCCGAGTGACGAGAAGGAGGGCATCAAGATCCGTAGATGGCTCCTCGGTATTGGTTGGCGGAAGACCGGACTTTGTATCGAAGGTCTTTCGGAGGGCCGTACCTCTTGTGCTTACGCCCGGAGAAGGTGGGCGAGCTCTTGGCGGAGCTCCACTCTGGGGTGTGCGGCGGCCATGTCGGGGGACGCTCATTGGCGCACCGAGCCATGACCCAGGGGTTCTGGTGGCCTCAAATGCAGAAGGATGCCGCCGAGTATGTGCTTAAGTGTGAACAGTGTCAAAAGCACGCCCCTCTGATCCATCAGCCCGCGGGCCACCTGAACCCGATCAGCAGTCCTTGGCCTTTTGCGCAGTGGGGGCTGGACATCATCGGCCCGTTCCCGAAGGCGACTGGCGGCCGAAAGTTCGTTTTGGTGGCCGTCGACTATTTTACCAAGTGGGCGGAGGCGGAAGCGTTGGCCAACATACGGGATGTGGAAGTGAAGAAGTTCATATGGAAAAACGTCATCACCAGGTTCGGGGTGCCGAACACTATCATATCTGACAACAGGCTACAGTTTGACAGCCGGGCCTTCCGAGAATTTTGCAGTGGCCTCGGCATCAAGAACAGGTACTCAACTCCTGCTTACCCACAGGGCAACGGCCAGGCCGAGGCCGTGAATAAGGTGATTGTGAGTGGGCTGAAGAAAAGGCTGGAGGGAGCAAAGGGAAACTGGGCCGAGGAGCTTCCCAAAGTCTTGTGGGCATACCGCACCACTCCTAGACGGTCCACCGGGGAGACCCCATTCTCTCTCACGTACGGAGCGGAGGCCGTGATCCCCACCGAGGTGAATCTGTGCAGTGCAAGAGTAGCGGGTTTCGATCAAGCCCAGAACGACGCAATGATGGTAGGATATTTGGACAAGGTGGAAGAGTACCGCGAATTGGTGACAATACGGCTCGCGGAGTATCAGCAGAAGCTCTCCCGGAGATACAACCGAGGTGTGAGAACGAGGGAGTTTGTCTCCGGGGATTTGGTTCTCAGAAGAGCCGTGGGCAACATGCGAGACACTGGTGCCGGGAAATTGGCACAGACATGGGAGGGACCTTATAGGGTCACGGCAGTGGCCGGCACCGGGGCTTATTTCTTGGAAGACCTGGACGAGAGACAACTTCCCCGACCGTGGAACGTCCATAACCTGAAGAAGTACTATCACTGATGGGCGGTTCTCCGAGCATAGAGTTAACCGCAACGTGTTGTATATGTTTTGTTAGTAATGTTGCATATGTTATGCTAGTTGTACTAATGATGTCTTTCATGCAGAATCGCACAGTTCTAACCAAAATTCTCGGTTCGATCCCTATCACCGAGCAGGTGGAAACCTTATCCCTCTCGTCTCCAGGACAGAGACCTGACTCTCGGCTGGACCCTAATCACCGAGCAGGTGGAAACCTGAACGACCCACTATAAGGACAGAAACCTGACTCTCGGTTCGATCCCTATCACCGAGCAGGTGAAAACCTTAGCCCTCTCGTCTCCAGGACAGAAACCTGACTCTCGGCTGGACCCTAATCGCCGAGCAGGTGGAAACCTGAACGACCAACTATAAGGACAGAAACCTGACTCTCGGTTCGATCCCTATCACCGAGCAGGTGGAAACCTTAGCCCTCTCGTCTCCAGGACAGAAACCTGACTCTCGGCTGGACCCTAATCGCCGAGCAGGTGGAAACCTGAACGACCCACTATAAGGACAGAAACCTGACTCTCGGTTCGATCCCTATCACCGAGCAGGTGGACACCTGAACGATTAATTCTAAGGACAGAAACCTGACTCTCGGCTAGACCCTAATCGCCGAGCAGGCGGAAACCTGACGATTAACTCTTAAGGACGGGAGCCCGACCCTCGGTTCGATCTTATCACCAAGCACGTGAAACTTAAATTAGCGTTTGGAGGCCTTACCATGGTCGGATACATCACAATAAAAAGGCAGACAACAAGAGTTCATTACTCGGTAAATACGTACAAGCAACACAGTAAAGCATTCATATTGAAATGTGAAACTTAAATTAGCGTTTTATTGCCAAAACCCGGCAACTCAAAATAAAGAAAAGACAACGTAAACAAATTATCCCGTCACCACATCCCGGTGACATAGGCAATTCCGTTTATTCAAAATTCTCAAGCAAGGGAAAAGTAAATAAGGGCTGGCTGTCGGCTTCAGATGTCCGCCGCATGGGCCGAGGATGCGTCCTCTTGAGAGTGTTGGTCGGCGTGAGGAGTTGGCGGCTGGATGTCCTCCCCGGTTCGGTCCCCGGCATGGGGATGGCTGGTCCCCTCCATGTCGGTCGGCACTGCATGAGAGTCAATGGCATTCACCAGTTCCCTCATGCTGGAGGTCTCCTCCTCGTCGATGACAAGAGGCGCAGGATTCTCGGTGTTGGGGATGCTCGGGAAAGGAATCCTGCTGCGATCCCTCAACGGGGAATCCTCGGGAACCCCCATGGCTTGGAGAGCGGCGAACCAACCCTCCTCATATCCGAGCTTATGGGCCTGGCGAATGATCGGTTCCGCCGAATTCTCGGCATCCGCGAACCCCTCGTTATACCACTTGGTTTCGCAAGCCTCCAGCGCCGCCTTCGAGTCGGTCAGCTGCCCCTCCAGCATTGTATTCAAGCTCTGAGCCTCGGCCAGCTTAAGCTCGGTACCCCCCAACTGGAGCTCCAGCTCCTCGCGCTTCGTTTCGGCAAGCGCCTGGGCCTTCACGGCTGTAGTAATCTTATCCTTTGCCTCCTCGGCAATTTTCAAATGCTCCTTCGCCGTGGCCTCGGCAACTTCCTTCAGAGCCTTTTCCCGCTCGACGTCCTCGGCCAGCTCCTTCATCCTCCCGTCCACCACGTACGACATTTGCGCAGCCTGACCACACAATATCCGCTATGTGAGGTAAAATGGAAAAAACACATACACAATCGAAAGGGAAACCGAGAGTCATAGAGAAAAGTGAAACAGTTACCGCTATGGTGTGCCATTGCAAACGTCTCCCCAGGGACTCGTCCGTCGACTCCGTAAAGGCGTGCAAGTCCTCGGGCAAGAGGATGCCGCGCGCCAGACTCTGCGCCACGCTGCCTCCATGCCCCTTATCCCACACTCGGGCACTGGCCGTCGACGGGAGAGGCTCGCCGCCAAGTTTGAAGGAGGGTCGCCATGCTGCCGGAGCCCGGGAAGTAGACGCCAGGTCTATCCCGGTTTGCGCTACCGGTTCCCGGATGAGGATTCCGGCCGAGGGTCGGGCGGGCACATTGCCCGGGCCCGTCTGTGTTTGATCGATGGTGCGCGGCCTCTTTCGAACTCGGGTCGGTGGGGGAGCGGGAGGGGAAGCGTCTCGGGCGGGTACTTGGTGTTGTTGCCCGATTGGCCTGGCACTCGGGACGAAGCGGTCTATTGTCATCTTCCTCCTGGCCACCATTGCGTTACCCGGATCGGATCCTGTTTCCGAAGAGTCAGTCGGTTCTGCGGCTACAACCTCCCCTTCCCGAACAGGTGCCCCGGGCTCTACGGTTCTCTCGGGCTGAGCAGGAGCTTGCTGGATTTGCTCGTGAGCTCGCCTCCTACGCTCGGCAGATACACGCTCGGCTGATTCGTCACGGATGGGCGGTCGCTCGTCTGAACAAATGTACCGAGGACCGTGCTCACGTGCCTCGCCTACTGTTAGCCTTGGGGGGAGGAAGTTTGCGTGCCGGACGTCGATGTATGAGATGAGAGGGCTGTCGACTAGCAAAGCTTGGCCGAACGACTGCCAAGTTGAGTAGACGGGACTGACGCCGAGGATGAGGTGGGACGCTCGGAGTTGTCCGTCCGTGTGCACGAAGATTTCCGACCGGAGGACGAAGTTCAAGTCCCGAACGTGTACCACTCTGACGTCGGGCCTGAATCTTTTGCTCTCTGCACAAAGGAAATAATGGTTAGAGATTACGTAACCGGACCGAAATAGAAATGCATTAAAGTAAATGGAGGCTAGTCACCGACCAACGTCGCGCGGCGAAAACGCACAGGGGAACCCCTCGGCAAACCAATTGCCGCTCACCCGAACGAAATCTTTGGCCGAGTTACGGTTCGAGTCCGGCAGGCATGAAATAAGCCGTACCCTCGCGTCCCTAGTCTTTAGGTAGTAGTCGGACTCAATCTTGCCGCACAAACTGTACATATGGTTAATGTCGTGGTGGTTAAGTTCCAACCCGTACAACCGGTTCAGTGTACTCACGCAACTCACTACCCGGTAAAAGTTGGGGGGAAGTTGGTCGGGACAAAGGCCATAAAATCTAAGGGTGCTGAGAATTAGGGGGTCAACCGGGAACCTAAGCCCGCCCTCTAAAATGGCCATCAAGGGAAAGAACACCGTGTTCTCCCCTCGGCGCCTCTGAATGTCGATATCGCCCATATTGCAATAGGCGATATCTACGTCACTCGGAACATTATATGCTTCCCTAAATCTAGCCAAAGCATGCTCGGTGGTAAGGAGGTAAGAGTAACTCATGTTTTCTTTTTTCAAAACAGTTTCTTAACAAAAGGGAAAAGAAGTGCTACGAGTATCAAAGAATATACTGAAATGGCTGAACTGAAAAAGCAAGAAGAGGGAAAGGAACTTACTTTGGGCTCTAGGGAGTAGGTGTGTTCTGGGCCAGTAGATGAACCACGGGAGGTATGCTCGGCAGAGGAGAAAACTGAAAGGTGAGGAATGCAAAAGTGAGATTCAGTAACAGGAGGGACTATTTATAGGCATGAGGAAGTAGAGGGAGAGGCAATTAATGATCCGCTGAAAGGAAACCACGCGGACCGCCGCTTCAACTGCCACACGCGTGACGCCTCGGTTCACGAACCGTCAGGCAATGATGGCGGGTAGGCCGTCAGTCAACTTCAATCGCGTCTTTTAAGACGCGCATTAATGCGCCCATCAATGGTCAGGCACTGACCCTTCGACTCCCCCAAACAGGCATTTGCCCCTCGTGATCCTTGATTCACCCCCGGGAATGGGGAGCGAATCAAGGGGGGGCTATTGTACGGTCCCCGCACCACGACCCGTAGTGGGCCTTGGACCCTGGCCTGGGTATAAGACCCATGAGGCCGGTCTCCCTCTGCCTAGCGGCCCACCCCGAGCCCCGCGGGCTGCAGGCCCACGATCTGCTTTTACGTCGTTTCTCGGCAGAGCCCTTCCCGAGCAGTGATGAACACGCAGCTCGCGGGACACCCCGCCCTGTACTTACTCGGTCATACCTCGGAGAGACACCGCTGCCGAGAACTGTCGTGGAGGCAGGAACCAAGTTCCAACGCCACCCTCACCGCTTCCCATGCCCACCTAACCACCCACTTACGATCGATAACACTGGACCGCCGGTTGCACTTACTGGCAAGTATTTATGACCTCTCCACTACTTCGTGAGCTATAAATACAGGAAGTCTTGAGAAGACAAGGGTTGGAGAGTTGAGGGAAGGAAGAGTGTAAACAGAGAGAGCAGAGTCAGGAATTGAGTCAGGTCCCCGAGAAGAGGAGAGCGCGTCAGTTGAGCCTTGGTGTTTAGAACGACCCATTGTGGGAAATCCAAACCCACTATACAAATAAATTGTGAGTCCAAGTGAGGCCCAGCCCAACGGGTTTCGGTTTTTGGTGCGCACACTTACAAATCGTGGAAGCACCAACAAATCACCAAATAAACTAAATGTAGCAGAAATTAAATTGACACGGTGATTTGTTGACAAATGGGGAAAACTTTTCGCAAGACAAAAACCCTACTAGGTGAATTTAAGGTCACAACTCCCAAGAATCCACTAATCAATAATCAAGTGGTTACAAGTACGAAGAATCTTACCACTACCCTAACCTATCCTAAAATATCAACCTACAATTGAACCTTTACTCCAATACCCAATTGGACTTGATCTTGTAGTAGCATTTTTTTCTTTATCGCACAAATCTTCAATCTGTGACTAACTCCTTTGCACGGATCCCAGTACGTGGCTAACTCCAGCAACTTGAATGGTTGTTGTTAGCTGCAAATTTTTTTACTTCATAAATGATGAAGATTAGGAAGCACTTGGTTACAAAACCCTATGGTGCACAAACGCAGTAACTTCTCATAGAGAGAATTAAACTCTTGATCTCTGTATTCGTGTGTGATGGCTCTTAAAATAAACCTTATATATGTCTAGGGTTGTGAGAAAAGAAACCATAAACAAATACATCAACCTGGGCTGAATTTCAAATCTAGACTTTTGAAATCATAATTCTCGATAGATTCAGCTTGTGTCGAGCTTCTTCATTTAACTTCGATAGCAATATTTGTCGAGCTTCTATCAAGACTTAATGAATTAGTTTTTCTTCACTTGTTTCTTGGATCAATCTTCATGACTTTAAAGATACCACTAGATATGTTTGAACAACGTACTTCTTAACACATTAAACCCAACTTAGATCTACCCAATTACAAGTAAAGTGCGTTTTGTCAAAAGATTAGCCAATTACATAGAATATATGACCCTAACACTTTATATGCATCGTGTCATCTAAATAATATCAATCTGAAGTGAGCATAAGTTACTTAATGCTAATACTATGCACGTATGATACACAGTTTAATAAAAAATAATTTGGTGTAAGGTTTAATAAAAAATCAAATGTAAATTAACAAAATTTTTTTACTACTTCAAGAATTTGAAGAGCCAATTAGAAATGACCAATAAAGTCTAAATTTTAGAGGTTGGGAGTCCAAATTCTATCATTCAAGAGGAGGGAGAGAGGGGGGGGGGGGGGGGGAGCAAGTAAATTTTTATTTAAATGTCCTATTATGTTGTTCCTTCAGGGTTAGTTAACTATTGCAATTGCATCATTTTTAATGGCCTCTCTGTGTGTGTCTCTCTCTCTCTTGCAGACAATTAAAGTGAGAAGATTTTTAATCCTGCAACCCACATTTTAGTCATGGTATTTGTTAGCAATAATTCTTCTTTTCTTACGATTTCTAGGTTGATTAGAAATCCAATTTCATTGCAATGAAATTCTATATCCAATGAAACTCCCTTAAGTTTATATATTCTATATTTTCCATGGCGTAGTCACATTCACCATCCCAACTTTGGTCACTTCTTCTACCCATTCTATCTATCAACTTCGCAGGTTTTTGTGTTCAGTGTTTTATTTATTTATTTATTAAATTTTATATATTGTAAAATAAATATTCTCATGTTGATGCATCTCATATCTATTAATGCATCAAGTTGATTAGGTTTTGTGCATAAAGATAGATTTCATGTAGTTTAAAATGTTCTCTAGGGGTTAGTTTGACTTTCAAATTTGTTTATATAGAGTTATTGTTATTGTGAGATCTTTCTTCTTCTTCTTCTTCTATGTTTTGTTTTTATTTTATCGGTTTTTAGTATATTTCATGCAATACATATTTTTTCTTTCTATTACCTTTTATTTCTCTTCTCTTCAATTATTGCAGAGAAATAAAGAATAAATCTAAGAAGGCTAAATGATTTATAGGGTGGGTGTTGAATGAGTTAAATCTTCTTTGTAAAACCCTAGTTAAGGGTAGTTTCTAACTTAAAATGGTGTAATATTTATGTTTTTTCAAATGTTTCCGATGATTAGTTTTTTTTTTTTTTTTGGTCAATATCATGAAAAAAAAGTTTGTAAGGTATGGTTCAAACTCATGTGCATGAATTTGAAATTGTCATTATGTTTTTGAATCTTAAGCTTCAATGACTTGCAAATTTCGTAAATGTTACTCATGGTGTTTGTTGATTCATATTGGTGGGTTTGAATGCCCTAATGCATGGTTTGTAACATTACATTTTATTCTATATTTAAAATAGTATTATTTTTATATTTAATTTACAATATATATTTAATAAATCCAAAAAACTAAATTAAAAAAAACTATCAGATGCAGGGATGACAATTTTGTCCTGCCCCGCTTCGGGTAGGTTTTCCCCACCCCGTAAAGGTGGTGGGGCGAGGATGGGGCAATATTTTGTCCTCGCACCCCAGGGCAGGGTGGAGATGTGTTTAGTATTTTTATCCCCGCCCCGCCCCATGCTGCCCCACCTCGCCCCGCACTAATTAGGACTATAATTATAAATTTAGTAAACCCTAAATCACTAATATTTAAAGTGGAACGCTAGACGTGGGATAAAATATTTTTTATTCTAATACCTATTGCTGCTCTCTGACCCTTCTCCCCTCTTTGTACATGTTTTTCAAGTTTCAAATACTGCCATAAGCCAATTAGCTAGATTCCACTCCAACGTTACTTTGTAGGTTCATCTCACTCACTATCTTCCCTTTTGTTTTCGTGTTTCTTAAATTAGTTTTTTTCAATTTAAATTTTGGTTTTTTTTTTTAATCTAAAATTGGAATTTTTTTTTTACAGGTATTGAAGAAGCATAGTTGGAAGGAAAAAAAGGTACTGGTCTCTTGGTGCTTCCAGTAGGTTTTTTTCTTATCATATTCCAAACGTTTCAATTTTTTTTTTTTTTTTTTTTTGTTTCATATTTTTCAATCAAATGACTATAATATATTTGTCTCTTGAAAGTTTTTGATATATTCGGCCCCACACTAGGATTTCATTATGTATATTGGGTTATATTTGTATTTTTATATCCAACTTATTTTTTTCTTTACTATGTGATAGAGTCACAGTTTTTTAAAATTATATGATTGATAATCTTAAAGACTTTATCTTGTTAATGTGGGTAAATACTTATATCTATATCTTTCTATTCACATTATTTTTCCTTGAAATGTGTGAAAGGATCACACACAGTTAATTTACTTGAATTTTTTCACAAGTGATATACTTTTTTCTTTTACATTCTACATTGTTTGTGTTGGAGACTTCTGGCTTAGGTTTTGGTGTATGTAAATTACTTTTTTTTATGATTGCTAAGTTAATAAATTAACATCATAAACAATTTTTTTAGGAATGACTTCAAATGAAAACAATGGTAGCTCCAATCCATCTGTCACACCTATTGGCAGCCATCAATCTCCAATGATGGTAGATGAAGATAATACAACCTCCTGTTTAACTTCGTTGGATAGACCAGAAGATTCCTAAGCCCAACCTAACAATGAGATAATTGAGGAACAAGGGAGGTTTAAATCAGTTGTGTGGAATTATTTTAAGAAAAGGAAAGTTAATGGGAAAGACAAGGCTGAGTGCAACTATTGTACGAGATTGCTTGTAGGGAAGAGGGGGGGGGGGGGGGGGGGGTTCTAGAAATGGCACTACACATTTGCATGACCACTTAAAAATATGTCCTAGGAAAAAGTTTAAGGACATTAGGGATATGAAACAAATTTTTTTTGTGAGGGATCAAGATAACGTGGACTCAGCAGTGGGTGTGAATGCTTATCATTTTGATCAAGATGAATCAAGAAAAGAACTCGCTTGTATGACCATCTTGCATGAGTATCCCCTTTCTATAGTTGATCACATTGGCTTTAGAAGATATTCAACTTCTCTTCAACCATTGTTCAAGATGGTTTGTAGGAACACAATCAAGAAGGACATTATGAGAATCTATGATCATGAAAGGGAGAAATCAATGCATGAAATAGAAAAGAATCGAAGTAGAATTGCTATTAACACTAATATGTGGACTTCACATAACAAAAAGCGAGGGTTTATGGTTGTAACGGCACACTTCATTGATGATTTCTGGAGATTACAAAGCTGAGTCATGAGGTACATTTTTTAAAGTATATATTAATTTTTTTTATTTAAATTATTTTCAAATATTGTATGAACTTATTTCACTGTTAGTTATAATAATTTAAATTTCTCATTTTAGGTTTATTTATGTGCCATCTCCACATACAAAGGAAGTGCTTTCTAATGTCATTCTACAAACCTTGTTGGAATGGAACATTGATAGGAAGTTATCTATTGTGACAGTGGACAATTGCAGTACCAATGATGTAGTTATAAATATTATACTAGACAAGCTTCAACGTAGTACACTGGTTATGCATGGATCAATGTTGCATATGTGTTGTGTAGCACATGTTCTTAATTTGATTGTTTAGGATGATTTGAATTTTATTGGATCATGCATTGAGAAGGTTCATGAGAGTGTGGGATTTTGGACTGGATCAACAAAAAGAAAGCAACGGCTCGACAATTACAAGTTGAATGTACCAAAGAACTAGCCCTTGATTGTAAGACTCGCTGGAACTCTACCTATCTTATGCTTTCTACTGCTATAGAGTATCGAGATGTCTTTTTTCGATTAAGCCAAAAGGAGTCATCTTATAAGTGCATTCCGAAAGAGGAAGAATGGGAGATGGCAAGTGTTGAGAAATTTAGACCCCGGTTGATAGAATTAACAAGTTTTAAATCCAAGTTGTTAATTAGATTTATTATGAATAAAACTTGTTAAAACAAACAAACATCAATATCATGTCAAAATCATGTAGCGGAAAAATAAATAAGACAAGATATGATGACCCAAGAAAACCAATGAAACAAACTAGTTTCACAGTAAAAAACCTGGGGGGAAACCTTCCCGAAAAGCAATCCACTATAGTAAAGAGAAGTTTCAGATCTAGTACAAAACCTTTGTCCCTAGACACTACAATCCCCGTAGATGAACTCACAGCAGAAACCTTTTACTGCTTCAGAACCTCTGAACTCTTCAATATATGAACGCCACCCTTTGATGCACAAATCCCAGTATGTGACTAACCAATTGCGTGGATCCCAGTACGCGACTTCAATCACCAACTGGAAGAAGATGTTGGCTACAAAGTTCTTCACTTCATCAAAGATGAAGATCAAGAAGCACTTGGTTACAAAACCTTGAGGCGCAAAAGAAGCAGTAGCTTCTTTCAGAGAGAATAAGGCATCGGTCACTTTTTGCATATGTTCTCTTTGTATTCTCTTATGTGTCGGCCTCTAAAATAAGCCTTATATAGGTCTAGAGTTGTGAGAAAAGAAACCCTACACAAATACAAAAGCCTGGCCCAAAAATCAGATTTGAAAATTCTGATTTCCGTAACCTCGATAGATAGCAGGTGTCGAGTAGGTGTCGAGCTTTAAATTTCAGCAGATACAGCTATCGAGGAGGTGTCGAGGGGACAGAAGCTTTCTCGATTGATCCACCAGCTGTTGAGAAGGTGTCGAGATTGTGATAACAATCAACTAAAGAGCTCGATAGATAGCCTAGCTGTCGAAAGGTGTTGAGCAACTGTCGAGCTATCTGTCCGCCGGTGTTGAGCTATCTGTCCAGCTTTAATGAACAACTTTTCTTCACTTGTTTCTTGGTCTAATCTTCATGGCTTTAATACTAGACTTGAACAATATGTTTCTTGAAGTATTAAACATATCCTAGATCTACCCAATTACAAGTAAAGTACGTTTTGTCAAAGGATTAGTCAACTACATAAAAGAATGACATATGTTCTTAACAAGTGAAACACATATGTCCTAACAACAAGTAGTATATGTGAGAGAATGACATTGTTTTCAAGGTTACAGAGCTATTCTTAGGTACCTCGTATCCTACAACTAATCTTTTTTTTCCTAAGGTGTGTGAAATAAAAATAGCTTTGAATTCTTGGTTCACAAGCCCAAGTGATATGATTAGGAGTATGGTATTTAAAATGTTAGAAAAAAATTTGACTATTATTGGAATGTGATTCATGGTGTTATGGCTGTGGCAACCATTTTAGACCCAAGATATAAGATTGAATTTTTGGAATATTATTTTCCTCTTATTTATGGTGACGAAGCTGAAAATGAAATTCAAAGGGTTAGAGATACTTGTTATGAAATGATTCATGACTATACTTCTGGGAGAATGGGTAAGGAAGGTACTCATGGCACTTGTGCAGGTGAGGATCCACAAGTTGATGACTCCCTTATGGACTTTGAAAGATATCTTAGTAAAAAAAAAGGGTGGGAATATTAAATTGGAGTTAGAGCGTTACCTTGAGGATGATCTAATGCCAAGAACTTTAGATTTTGATATTTTGGCATGGTGGAAATCTAATGGGCCTAAGTGTCCTACTTTGCAACGTATTGCAAGGGATATCCTAGCCATTCCAATGTCAATTGTTGCTTCAAAGTCAATATTTAGCACAAGTGGTAGGTTGCTAAGTCCACATCGTAGTAAACTTCATGCAAATACCGTGGAGGCATTGATGCGTGCTCAGAATTGGTTATGGGCTGAAATCAAAGGTAATCAAATTTACTAGTTTATCTATTCAATGATTTATGTTGCTGCATTCTTCATTGTATTTTTCAACTGTTTGATTGAATTTGTTTTACTTTTTTAGGCCCTTCATTTGTTATAGATGGGATTGAAGCTAATACATTCCAAAACATCCTTGATGATTCTGATGATGAAGAAGAAAGTGGTGTCTAGCACCCCGGGGTGGGGCGGGGATGGGTAAGGGCAAAAACCATGCTGGGCGAGGACGAAGATCCCATCCTCCAGCCCCGCCCCGCCCCATTGCCATCCCTAATCAGATGGCCCGTTCCTTAGCCCTTGGCCCTCCAAATACTAAGAAAACAAAATTCTCCTTTAACAAATTCAAAATCACAGCATATCAACATAAAAAAAAAAAAAAAAATGTGTAAAAACAAAAACCCAAAACATATGTATATGTAACTGTACACACCCCCTTCGCGCCGCCAATCTCTTTGTTTAGCTTGTTACTAGTAAAGACTTGTATTTTGGTTTACAGTATTGGTGGCAGTCACCTAAAATAGGGTAAGGGTGAATATGGGCAACCAAAACCAAAAAACACCCAAAAACCTGCCTACATCAACTTACCCATTTTCCTTTCTAGATGAGTTTTAGTTACAGTCGCTCACTATCTTTAGGAATCACTATTCACTATCTAAATATTTGTTTATTTTTTTTTGTGTCTTGGTAAATATGATAAAGTAAAGTGAATGTTTTGAAAAGTAAGAGAAATAATTATAAATAAATAATATTTGAATAAAATAGGATTTAAAATAAAAAAATCTGATGTGAATGAAAAAAAGAAAAACGATTGTGTAAGACAAAAAGTAGATCATTATCCTAAAATGTGGAAAATTTTCAAACAACCTGTTACCAATGCTTTTAGAAACACCCAAAAAAAAAAAAAAAAACCTGTAAGGTTGAAATTTATCAACCATCTTGTTGGCTTTATTCCGTGCCAATTTGCTTGTAATTTAGCATTTAGTAACCCTGTATTTAGGTGGGAAACTTGTAAGGGTAGTGAGTGAGAGAGTGTGAAGAAATGCTCAAGATTGTGCAAAGAAACAGAGACTTGCGACTGGATCTCGCAGGTGACTCGCGGCTTGCAAGTCGCCAGAAGTTGCACACGTGCCAAGCATGTCAGAAGCTGAAGAGTCGCGCCAGCTGTTGCACTACAGGACAAAAGTCCCAGGCTGGCCAGGCCATTAGCTCGTGGCTTGAACTCGCGACTCAACCCAGTCGTGAGGTCAAGTCGCCAGAATGCCCTGTTTGGGAAAAACTGACGTTTCACATTCCATTCTCATCCTAGTATAAATACCCCTCATTCCTACAAAATGTAGAGAGCTTCTAGAGAGAATTTTGAGAGAGAAACCCTAGAGAAAAACAAGATTGCCTCATCCCCAATCTTCATCTAAGAGACTCTTCAAATTCCTCTACTCTCTTCCTCTCCATTGATACATCCTTGAGAGGTCATTGACTAAATCCTTTTCTCATCACACCCACGTCTGTGAAAAGGTTCATTTGGTGCTAAGGGAAGCAGTTTGGAAGGAACCAATATCCATTGGTTGATGCTATGGTTTAGTAGCGGAATCCGGTAAGCTAGAAAAGAAAAAGGTTCGGCGCAACCTTGTTGAAGCAGGAAGCTTGGAGGGCTTAGGTACTTGGGTAGATTAGGCTTGGAGGGTCTATTGCTGTTCATGTGTCCCAACTACATTTTCTAGTAGATTATTGACCGCTTGGAGGGCGGCAGAGAGGTTTTACGCTGAGGGCTTCGGTTTCCTCTTCGATAACACATCGCGTGTTGTCCTTGTGTTTGCATTTCTCTTCCCTTTATCTTTACCATTTAATTATTGCTGTGATTGTGATTATTTATGGTTTAGATTGTTTATCAATTATGTTATAAGCTTGTTATCATTTTCCGCACATACATTGTTTGATATAAAGCTTGAATTGGTAATTTTGTAATTGGGGGTCTAAACGTTCAAGGGTGTTTTAGACACATATTGAACTTTCAATTGGTATTAGAGCGGGTACACTTGTTGTGGTTTTAATACCTGAGTGTGATCCTTGACCCCTTGTTGAGATGGATAGGTCTCAATCTCTTAATATACCACCATTTTTTGATGGTAATAATTATGCATTTTGGAAAGTTCGTATGAGGGCGTTTTTGTGTTCTATTGATGATGCTGTGTGGGATGCTGTTGAGGTTGGTTGGACAAGGCCGGAGGCTGCCAAATCCACTTGGGATAAGGCAGCTCTTGCGGTGGCTAATGCTAACAGTAAAGCATTGAATGCTATTTTCTGTGGTGTCTCTCCAGAAGAATTTCATAGGATTTCACATATCACCGTTGCTAAGGAAGCATGGGAAATTATGGAGACAACTTATGAAGGGACTAAGAAGGTGAAAGACACCAAACTACAGATGCTGACCACTCGCTTTGAGGAGCTAAGGATGAGTGAGGATGAGTCCTGTGATTCATATTACAGTAAGCTGAACGAGGTGGTCATCGGCAAATTTAATTTGGGAGAAAAGACGGAGGATTCTAAAGTTGTAAGGAAGATCCTTTGGTCACTACCAAAAAGTTTTCGTGCCAAAGTAACGGCCATTGAAGAGAGCAAGGATCTTGACGACATTAAAGTTCAAGAGCTGGTCGGTTCATTGCAGACATATGAATTGTCACTGCCCACATAGAAGAAGAGCAAATCTCTTGCTCTTAAAACAATTGATGAGAGAGTGGCATCTTATGACCCTTCGGAAGAGGATGCAGTAGATAAAGATGTGGCGTACCTTGCAAAGAACTTCTGGAAATTCTTGAAACTCAAGAATGGTGGGAAATTTGGTGACAAAGGAAAATTTCAAAGTTCCGGGAGGTAGAAGAAAGAATTCCGAAGGAAAGATGATAGAGACTCCCAATCTTCTCAAGGAATCACATGTTTCGAGTGTAATGGACATGGACACTTCCAAATGGAATATCCCAACTATTTGAAGTCAAAAGGAAAGGTTTATGCCACTACTTTAAGTGATTCAGATTCATCAAAATCTGACTCTGAAGAGAGCTGCGACGGAGAAGGAAATTACTCCGCATTCATGACCATTGCACATGTGGAATCCTTAGATGATTTGAGTTCACTTGTGAAGGAGCTTGGTGAGCATTCTGATTTGGAGTCTATTGGGATTGTTGAAGAATCGGAAGCTGAAGAGGAGGAAGATTCATCGGGTTTTCAAGAGAATTACGCCTCACTTCTTGAGAAATCGGGTGAGTATACAAGGGTGGCAAAGGCGGCTGTGAAGAAGATGAAGAAAGCCGAGGAAGATTACAAAAGTCTTCTAGTGCGATACAAGGAGGCAAAGTGTGAAATTGAAGCACTTAATGGTGAGTTATCAGAAGCTTACACAAAAGTAAGATTTCTTGAGCAAGAGGTAGTGCAAGCTTATGCCAAGATAGATAGGGTCTCCTCCAAGAAGCTAGATGATGTTATTTCATCTCAAAAACATGCCTCAGACAAGTCTGGGTTGGGATATACCAGAATGAGTAGCTCATCAGCCAATGTTACCAAAGAAGTGAAGTTTGTGAAGGCCAAAGAGACGGCTGTGGATAAGCCTATTCTTGAGAAAGTTAAGGCTGAGAGGAAGAAGAATGTGGTTGATCAACGGGTGTATAACAAGTCTCGTAATCAATCAGAAGGTAGATTTGGAGCTAGAGGAAGATCACTTCCAAGATCACAACAGGGTCCTAGAACGAACTATCTTTGTCATTATTGCGGATTGCAAGGACATACTAGACCAAACTGTCACAAGCTGAGAGCAATGAACAATGCAAGCGCTCCTCGATCAAGAGGAAGAAGAAATGACGAGAGGTCTTGGGGTGGAGAGCAACCAAGAAGTCAAAACCGTGATCCAGGAATGATGGATGTTATGAAGATGATCGGTGCCTTCACCAATTGCTTGGAAAGCTTCACAAGAAGGTTTGAAAGTCCCAACTCTCGTGTCCAATCCATCAAGGATATCACCCCAAACGCACGTGACGTGTGGGTGACGAAGGGTACACATGCATAAGCATTACAACATGTCCATGCATTAATACTTCCCATGTTTGTGAATATGCTTGGTTGTGTGCTTCTTGCTAGTATTTAGGTTGTTATTTTGTTTGTGTGTTTGCTTGTTTTTCCTCAAAATGTTTTTACATTGTTATTTTTGTTGCTTTTGATCAATCTTTTACTGCTTTTGTGTCAAAAATCCAAAAACACATAAAAAGTAGAAAATCCTAAAAAGTTTGATTGGCTTTGTTGAGTTTTGTCTCAAAGCATGTTTTGCCTTGTACCTTTGTTCTAATGGCTTTGTACATTTAACGAGCTTAGCTTGTCTCTTATGCACTCATATCATTGTGGAAGAAATTCTGAAATCTATGTGACTGTTGTAAATAGATCTTCAACCTTGTCATGAATGATTAGTGAATGGTTTTGTTGATCTTGAGACATGCATAGACTTGTGCCTATATATCTTCCAACTTTTATTTTATTGCTTTACTCAAAGAGCTCACCAAATATAAATCTCCAAATGAAAAGAGATATTGAGCTGCAAAAGCCTGTCGCACATACTAGTATTTGACTAGGAAAAAGGGAAAGCGACCAAAATAAAATGTATGATGCCCAAAAAGCCAAAGGCTAACTCATCAGATTGAAATATTAAAAATTTCAGGCATCGATCTCACAATGAGATTTCAGGACACCTATTGACTCAAAGACGTACACAGACACTTTCAAAGAGGCTTCTGCCATTGTGGAAAGAGTTGTCAAGTTTGATACCCTAGGGACAACATTTATCCCAAAGATTTTTGAAGAAAGAGATTGGGCTGACCTATTTGGAAATTTTGAGGATCCAACTGAAGAATTGGTCAAGAAAATCTTCTCAAATGCCAGATACACAGGGGTCGAGTTGAAATGCTGGGTATGAGGAACAGAATTTTCCATGAATGCAGACTACATCGCTAAGGTTCTTCGCATCACCAGACCAAAAGATGTGGATCGCACTCCATACGATGATAGAGAACTTCAGGCACAAGACATCCTTCATGTTCTTGGGAATGAACATGAAGTGGGAAGCATAGGATCATCTATAAGCACTGCATTGTTTTCGCCTGAATTGACAACTCTAAAGCTGATCATGGTTTCCAATCTCTACCCACTGTCAAACACTGCCTTCATTAGTCTTGGAAGGGCTAAATTTTTGTGTGACCTCATTACCGGTGCCCCGATTGATATCTGTGCTCACATATTCTAGACTATTGGAAAAACAGCGGCTCGTTCAACAACACGAACAATTCTTCCATTCTGCAGTTTAATCATGAAGATTGTACTTCGTGAAGGTGTTAGTCCTTCATCAGATGAGAAAATCCTGCCTCGTTCTCGACCAATATCATTATACACTCTCCAAGCAAGCAAGAGTCACTCCTCCAAAAAACCTAAGACTGAGCCATCCACACAGGCATCTCCATCTGCTCATGCTACAGTTACTCCTGCACAATCAACCGGCACCCCGTCTGTTCCTCCTGGATTTCAAATTCCCAAGCCAAGTTATTTCATCGAAAATGTGATTCATCGGATTTCTGATTTAGAACGGCTTCTCAACTCCTTTCACAGTCAAACTCAAATGCGTCTCGGAACCATTGAGTTAAAATTAGATAACATACAACAGAAGCTGGAAGACAGCCTTTAGCTATTCGTGCCAAAAAGGGGGAGAGCAGCACAGTAAGGGGGAGAGAAGCTTAAGAATGAAAAGGAGTGTGCATACTGAAAGGGGGAGTTTTTAGAGCTTTTATAGTTGCTACATACTTTGTTGTGTTTATTATAGTTTTTATTCCTATGTTGATATGGTTTCTATACTTTTGGAAAACTTGTGGTTCACTGGTACAGTTATTTATTTCTGTAGTTTTTCAGTATATATTATGATGTTATTCAGCATATCTCACTGTTTGTTTATGTTTTGTACCTGGTACCTTTGTAGGTTTTTAAGGTTTTTGTTCATGCTTTGTACCCATATTGCTTTTGTAAGCTTTTAGGGTTTGTTTCTATGCACTTTGTAGGCTTTATGGTTTGTACCTTGCTTTATGCAGCCTTTGTGCTTTGTTAAATCAGTACTTCTAATTAAATGTTATGCATTTCCTTTTAAGTACTGTCACTCTTGTGCCCTTGTAGGATTTTTCCTAGATGCACATACTTCATGTACTGTGCATTGGTTGAGTGTTGGTCATTCAAGTGGTTTGCCTTGTGTTTGTCAACTTGAATGTCTAGATGTTCATTCCAAGTGTGAATGAGCATTGTGATCACTTGGTTATAGTGATTACCTGTTTTGGTCTTGCCATGGTTTATTGCTTTATTCCATTGTGCTTGATCGCATTGTGCTTGCTCCATATGCATTACAAGTTTTCTGCATACAATGAACTTATTGTGTTGTTGTGTTTCAGGAGTACTTGTTCTTATGGTTCAAAAGCTTCACAGATTCTAGAGTTAGGTGTGAGTGAGTTTTCCAACTGTTCCCAACTCACGCGTTAAGTCTAGAGTTTGTTTTAGGGTTTTGTCACGGAATAACCAAAAGGGGAGATTGTAAGGTTGAAATTTATCAACCATCTTGTTGGCTTTATTCCATGTCAATTTGCTTGTAATTTAGCATTTAGTAACCTTGTATTTAGGTGGGAAACTTGTAAGGGTAGTGAGTGAGAGAGTGTGAAGAAATGCTCAAGATTGTGCAAAGAAACAGAGACTTGCGACTGGATCTCGTGGGTGACTCGCGGCTTACAAGTTGCCAGAAGTTGCACACGTGCCAAGCATGTCAGAAGCTGAAGAGTCGCGCTAGCTGTTGCACTACAGGACAAAAGTCCCAGGCTGGCCAGGCCGTTAGCTCGCGGCTTGAACTCGCGACTCAACCCAGTCGTGAGGTCAAGTCACCAGAATGCCTTGTTTGGGAAAAATTGATGTTTCACATTCCATTCTCATCCTAGTATAAATACCCCTCATTCCCACAAAATGTAGAGAGCTTCTAGAGAGAATTTTGAGAGAGAAACCCTAGAGAAAAACAAGATTGCCTCATCCCCAATCTTCATCTAAGAGACTCTTCAAATTCCTCTACTCTCTTCCTCTCCATTGATAGATCTTTGAGAGGTCATTGACCAAATCCTTTTCTCATCACACCCACGTCTGTGAGAAGGTTCATTTGGTGCTACGGGAAGCAGTTTGGAAGGAACCAATATCCATTGGTTGATGCTATGGTTTAGTAGCGGAATCCGGTAAGCTAGAAAAGAAAAAGGTTCGGCGCAACCTCGTTGGAGCAGGAAGCTTGGAGGGCTTAGGTACCTGGGTAGATTAGGCTTGGAGGGTCTATTGCTGTTCATGTATCCCAACTACATTTTCTAGTGGATTATTGACCGCTTGGAGGGCGGCGGAGAAGTTTTACGCCGAGGGCTTCAGTTTCCTCTTCGATAACACATCGCGTGTTGTCTTTGTGTTTGCATCTCTCTTCCCTTTATCTTTACCATTTAATTACTGCTGTGATTGTGATTATTTATGGTTTAGATTGTTTATCAATTCTGTTATAAGCTTGTTATCATTTTCCGCACATACATTGTTTGATATAAGGCTGTGTTTGTTTCGTGTAAAACGTTTTCCGGAAAAGGAAAATATGTTTAAGGTGTTTGGGTGAATTATGAAAATTGTTGTGAAAAATATTTTTATGTGTTTGGATGTATTCTAAAATGCTATTTTCCGGAAAATTTTTCATATCAACACAACAACAACAACAACAACAACAATAAATTCCGGCAACAACACAACAACAACAACAACACCACCAAATTCCGGCAACAACAACGCAACAACCACAGCAACAACAATCAGTTCCTCAAAAAAAACAAAAACAACAATCAAACTTAAAAAAAAAAAAAAAAAAAAAAAAAAAAAAAAAAAACCGGAGAGATCGAATAAGACGAAGATCGACGGCGCGGCGTGGCGCGACTCGCCGGTGCGAAGAGCGCCGGGTTCGAAGGAGTTCGACGATCGACGATCGACGGCGCGGTGCGATCGATTTTCCGGAACTGGATCGGCGCGGTGCGATGGGGACTGGGCTTGGATCGACTTGGATCGGCGGTTCGTGGGTTCAAGGCCGCCGGTGATGGGCGCTGGGCGCTGGGCTTGGATCGACTCCGGCGCTGGGCTTGGAGCTTGGGTCTGGACCGGATCGGAGAGTGAGTGTGAGAGAGCTTGGAGAGTGATGTTGCATGAGAGAACTTGGAGAGTGGAGAGAAAATTTCCGGAAATTGGTTTACGGGAAAATAGGGGGTGAAATGGATTTCACCCAGCAGGGAGCACTTTTTCGGTCAAAGGGGAAATCAATTTCCGTTGACCCAATTTTCCCAAGCACCCAAACACAGCAATTTTCCGAAAATTGATTTCCGGAAGTGGTTTGAAGTTGAAACAAACACAGCCTAAAGCTTGAATTGGTAATTTTGTAATTGGGGGTCTAAACGTTCAAGGGTGTTTTAGACACATATTGAACTTTCAAAACCTATAGATGTTTACTGTTTACTAGTTTACATTGTAAATACATCAATACCATCGTACTTCACCTCAAAAATTGGGAACCGTTTGGTAACGTTGTCTGTATTTTTTAAAATACGTGCGGTTGAAAAAAATATGTGGAAATACGTGTAATGTTGTTTAAAAACTGAAAAGTGTTACTTAAAATCACATACCAAAGGCCCTTGGGTTTCCGTTCTTTGCTAAGCTATTTCAACTTTGCTTACTTCGTTATGCTGTTTATCCTTTAAAAAAAAAAAAAAAAAACTAGCATGTCAATATTTTTACATTTTGGTATATTAACCTTTTATAATGCTATATAATATATTACGTTGTTAATTATTGTCTTATTGAGTATATATTATATATTAGTGTTGTTGTAATGCTTTTTTCTCATTAATATATATATATATATATATATAACAGTGTTGTTATGACTGATATCTATATATCTATATATATATATATATACACACACTAGTATTATGCTGAAAGCTCGAAAATGTGTTGAAAACACAAGAGCTGTTTAGACCCCCCAATTAAAATTACAGCTCGATAGATTTTACACAACTTTAATACAAAGTGCGGAGTAGTGTAAAAGCGAGCGGATGAACAAGTAAGCTACTCTAATCCATAAACTAAGCAACACAGCAGTATAATGGAATTAAACAAGAGTAGGGAAGAAGGATGCAAACACAGAAAACACCGAGACGTGTTCTCGAAGAGGAAACCGAAGAACTCGGTGAAAAACCTCTCCGCCACCCTCAAAGCGGAAATCGATCCACTAGACAATCAGTTGGGATACATGAGTTAGCAAGAGACCCTCCAAGCCTAATCTACCCAATGTACCTAAGCCCTCCAAGCTCCTACTCCAACAAGGCTTCTCGGAACCGTGTCTTGTCTAGCACCCCGGATCCCTCAACAAGCTCCATGTTGCATCTGTCATTCCAGGCTTCTTCCAATGCTTCCCAACAGCACCAAAACGTCACTCAACACTCTCAAAGGGTGTGGTAAGTGTTTGGGCTATCAACCTCTCAATGGTGTGGAAATGGAGAGGGAAGGATTGAGGAGATACCACAAGCAATTGTATAGAGAAAGGTGAGGATGACAATCTCTAATTACCAATGTGTTTGGCTAGGGTTTTCTCTCTGAAGCATTCCTCAACATTTGTGGGTAATAAGGGTATATATAGGATAGGTGAAAAATGTGTGAGTCATTCAGTACAGGCTGGCAGAACAGCTTGTCTCGTGGGTGTCTCGCGAGAAGCCTTACCCGCGAGATACTCGCGAGAGACAGCTGTCTTCACCTGGCCTGACTCTTCGCATTCCAGCATGTGCAGGGCACATGCTTCACTTCGCGGGAAGCTAGGTCGCGACATACCCGCGAGAATCCTTCAGCCTCCAAATTGCTTGAGTCTTCACACACTCTCTATCACACAACCCTTACAACAAATACAGGGTATAAACGATTGATAAAACTTACAATCAAATTTGGCACGAAATAAAAGCCAACAAAATACATAGTTGTAAATAACAACTTTACATATGCCCATGCAATGCACGACTTAATAAAAGAATTATATATACATTTAAAATATATATATATATATATATAATATTATTAAATTTAATAATAAATAAAATATTAAAAATATTTTGAAGATTATGGCAAGTTTTAAATTTTTAAAAGCTTTTAGTAGTAAATGGGTCGGGCTTTGCACGGTTTTGGTCATAAACTTATAACATGAATAATTTTATTAAGAAATACTAATTAATGATTGAAGAGAAACAATTAAGGTGAAGTAGGGTGAGGAACAACAAATAATAATTATAACATACCGGCATAATAACATTTATATTTAATTATAATGAAGTGCTTGCATCTCAAAGTGTCAAATTAATATCAAAACTAAACATGCTAAGATGTTTATGTTAATTAATGTAAATAAGCATAAAATTAATATCAACATCTAACACCCTACTATTGCATGAATTATGATTAAAAATGACCTAATATTTTTAATTTAACCCCAAGCAGTCATCCCGAATTTACAAATTAAAACTACCCAAATTTATAAAATTAAAAAAAAAAAAAATTGAAAGCAAAATTCACAATAACACACACATAAATATATAAACACAAAGAAACTCTGAATTCAATAATTACAAACAATATTAATTTCTAAACATTAAAAAAAAATCTGGAATTAGAGCTAAAGTAAAGATAGTCACATGAAAATTGAATTAACTTTGACACCAAGGGGGATGCAGCGAAGTTATGGAGATTTCACATCAACTTAAATATCCATTGTTTTTACATCACCCTTTTTATATTTAATCAATTTTCTGTCTCCATTCTTTGTGGAGTGATGTTCATTATCATGGTTTTGGATGCTCAAATCTTGGTCTCATGGCTACCTGTGGGATCTACACATATTGAAAAATAGATCTTTCAAAAAGTGAATAAAATTTTTGTTAAAATTAATTTGTTAGTTTTCATGGAAGATATACAATTGATTATGAAGACCGTAATAAGAATATAAATTAGATCAAAGTTAACAAAAATAGCTTAAACAAAAGGCAACCCGCACACAAAACACATTCAATTTGATGAAAAAAAATAAATAAATAAAGAAGGGAATTTTATGAATAAACAAAAAGAAGAAGGCAAATATATACATGCAAGTTTCATAGGTAAGGTAAGTATGAGAAGGAAAGAATACATCAAGAAAAGGAAAAGGGAAAAATATACCAAACTGTATATATACCCCCACTTTTATATTAGATAATTTTAAGTTGTGAAAAAGTTGATAACTTGATATGAACAAAAAGAAAAAAGAGTTTACGTAATTAAGAAGTTTATGTTAATTACATATTAGTTTTTTTTTTTTTTTTTACTTTATCCCAAAAAAATAGTTAATGTTATTAGATTGTTATTAGATTTTTTTTTTTAGTTTACGTTAAAGTTAATAAATATTAGCTATTTTTTTTGTTATTTATTCCAAAAGAAAAAAAATTAAGAAGAAAAAAATAATACTTTTAAATTTGTTACTTTATTATTAGGAAATAGTTGATGTAGGATAAATAATTTCTATCCCAAAAAAAAAAAAAAATACTAACGTAAGCTAGTAAAATTGTTACTTTATAAAATTATTAAAAAAAAAAAAAAAAGAAAGAAAGAAGAAGAAGTTCATTAGAACACTTATTGTTACTTTATCCAAAGAAGTTGATAAAGATCAAAACCTTTTTATTTTTATCTAAAAATTTAAGTGAATGAATTTATTGAAACATCTAAAAATCTAAAAAAGTTTCGGCAATTTGGTGAAGCCACTTGGCGCAACCACAGTTTCTAAGCCCAACTTTTATTATATAGTATATGATATATATATATATATATATATATATGGAGAGAGAGAGAGAGAGAGAGAGAGAGAGAGAGTTGATTTTGAGATAAAGAGAATCAATTGCTATATTGTTTGATTTTATTTCACTTCTCTAAATAGTAGTTCACACATTTTTTTTTCATTTTGAATTAGCTATATAATTAGTTTATAAAATTCAATATTCAGATTTCATGAGTAATTTATAAAGGTAAAAACTCATATTTGAAGTATATTTTAAGAGAAAAAATGTTCAAGATTCAAAAATTACTCCCAGATGCTTATATAGAACTTTAGGATTTTATTTATTTATTTTTGAGAAGTAAAAAAATACTTAAGAAGTTAATATTTTTTAAAGGGTCAACGAAGTTAGCATAAGCAAATAAATATTGCATAAATAAAACATGATCTTGGATTACAACCACCAAAATATATGAATATCCAATGCTGCAAAATATGTAGAGCATTTCTCAAAGTTCCTAATTTTGTCACTGATTATAATCAATAAAACTATTTTAACATTCTATATAAGCTTGCAAATTTTAAAAGAAAGAATTAATCATCCCATAGCTCAGGCATTAGCTGCATCTCTCTAAGTAATCTATCAAACTCCCATGAACGATATATCTCCCTTCAACATTTATAACACTTTTATAACAAATCATTTGTTATTAATGGCAAAAAATAATTTCAGTAGTGTGTTCAAAATAGAAATAGTAACAGCTTAGTACTTAGGATTTATTGTGAAAAATATTGTGAATGTAGTACTTCTTAAAAAAAAAAAAAAAAAAAAAAAAAAGCAATATAAAAAAAAAAAAGAAATCACAACATTTTTCACAATCGTTTGAGTTGGCAAACTTTTACTAATTCTTATTTTAGTCCATCACTAATATCACTCTTTTATATACTACTATTAATCTGCCACATCAAAGTGTGAAGAGTTTTGTCAAATTTTTTGTGTTTATAGATTTTCTAACAAACAAATTCTACATGGTTCATATTAATAGTAATTTTACATCTAAAACAAGATGCCTAGAGTTTAAGTAATATTTAAATTTTTTTAAGTCATTTAAATATATAAAATGCCTCAATTTCAGTTTTTGCCATAGGCTTCCAAATGCATCAAACCTCCCTACTGAGCAACTGCCGTTGATCCTTATCATCCTTTCTTTCAAAACCTTGCTCTAGCTCTGCAGCTTTCGCAGCCACTGCCGTGGAATCTTTACCTGTCAGCTTTTGCACAACAGATTTGAAGCTCAAGGCATCAGTTTCTACATAATGGGTCTTGATTATCACAACCCTTACGGGGGCTCCCTTTAGCCGCTTGACATGAAAATTAAGTCTGAAAAACACCTGGTGGTTCAATAAACTTCGGCAAATAAGCAGTGTTTTTTGCCTTTTGGTATGAGTTTTTTAATGATGACTTTTGGTTATAATTTGTTAGAAATTCTGAATGTAATTGTATTGTATTTCATGAATAAAAGAATGTACATAGGTGCCTTTATATAGGAGGCATATGTGTGTAGTACAAGTATGTGTGTGTGCTATACAAGCAATCTAACTAGGCCTAAAGCCCACAACACTATATACGTTAACAGCTCCCCTCAAACTCAAGGTGGATGTGAGACCAACTTGAGGTTGTCAACCAAAGTACGAAGGCATCCCTTAGGATGTGACTTGGTGAAGATATTTGCAAGTTGATCTTTAGAGGAGACTGAGATCAGCTTGAGAGCACCATGTACAAGATGAAAACGGATAAAATGACAATCGATTTCAATGTGTTTAGTCCGTTCATGGAAGACATCATTGTGAGCAATATGAATGGCACTCTGGTTGTCACAATAAAGAGGAGTAGCAGAGGATGTAGACACACCTAAGTCTTTGAGAAGCCATCGTATCCAAAGGAGCTTAGATGTGGTATCAGCAAGGGCACGATATTCTGCTTCAATACTGGAGTGGGCCACATGAGTTTGTTTCTTGCTTCGCCAAGAAATCAGAGAAGAACCAAGAAGAAAGTAATAACCAGTGGTGGACTTGCGATCAGTGGGATCTCCTGCCCAATCAGCATCAGAAAATGCACGGAGAATAAAAGGAGATTAAGCAGAGTAGAAAAGACCATGGAAGAGAGTGCCCTTTAGGTATCGAAGAATGCGCAGAACAGCAGCATAGTGAGTCGATCGTGGAGCAGACAGAAACTGGCTCACCTGGTGAACAGCATAGGAAATGTCTGGACGAGTGACAGTGAGATAAACTAGGCTGCCAACCAAGCATCTGTAAAGAGAGGGATTAGACAATGGTTTCCCCCCTGAGGGAGTCAGATGCGCATTAAACTCAACTAGAGTGTCAACAATCTTGCTATCAGTGAGTCCAGCTCGAGACAAGAGTTCAGAGGCATACTTGGCTTGAGTAATATAAAGTCCATCTGTAGAATGAGTGATTTCAAGACACAAGAAGTAGCTGAGATGTCCAAGATATTTCATCTCAAATTGTTGACTGAGAAAATCCTTAAGTTCTTGAATGCCACTAAGGTTATCACCAGTTATGATCATATCATCCACATACAGGAGAAGTAAAATAGTGCATTTGTTAGTAAGACGAAGAAATAAGGCAGAATCATAATGACTGGCCATGTAACCCAAGCGAGAGATGGTAGAGCTGAATTTGGCAAACCAAGCTCGTGGAGCTTGTTTAAGGCCATAAAGTGCACGTCGAAGGTGACAAACCTTGTTTGAGTCAACAGAGAGACCAGGAGGAGGTTGCATATAAACTTCTTCACTTAAATCCCCATTAAGGAATGCATTTTTGACATCCATCTGAAAAATGTCCCATTTACTAGCAGCAGCAACAGCTAAGAGGGCACGAACAGATGAGATACGAACAACCGGAGCAAAGGTCTCTTCATAATCAATCCCATACTCTTGTGTAAAACCTTTTGCAACAAGACGAGCTTTGTAGCGCTCAATGGACCCATCAGAGCGAGTTTTAATCTTGTAGATCCACTTACAACCAACCACAGATTTCTCAGGAGGAAGTGTCACCAAATCCCAAGTATGGTTTTTAGATAATGCATCAAGTTCCTCTTTCATTGCAATCTGCTATAAAGGGTCAGTGGAAGCCTCACGATAGGTGTGAGGCTCGTGTAATGTAGCAAGAGTAGTGTAACAATGATAGTCAAGTAAATGTGCAGGAATAGATCTTACCCTAGTTGAGTGACGAGGTGGAATGTCTTGTGCAAGATCTTTAGGCGGAGCAGGAGCAGGAGCAGGAGACCCAAGCTCAGGATTGGGGTTGGGTAGCTCGTCTTCAACCTGTTCATCTTTCACCTGTTCATTAAAGGGTGAACTAGGAAATGGATCACTGATATCTGGTGGTTGGACAGAGAAGTCTACAGCAACAGAATCAGGAGCAACTACAGGAGGATCAGGAGCAGCTACAGAAGGAATATGTGCCTCATCTGGAAAAAGATCTAAGACAGAGGAGGAAGACAAGGAAGCACTGAAATGAGAGAGCTCGACAAAGAGGCGATGTTCCCAAAAAACAACATTACGGGAGATACGAAGACGATGAGAGACAGGATCATAACACCTATACCCCTTTTGAGTTTCGCCATAGCTAAGAAAACAACAAAGCCTTGACCGAGGCTCAAGTTTGTTATGCTCATGTGGCTGAAGAAGAACGAAACAAGCAGAACCGAAGGAGCGAAGGTGGTGATAGTCTGGAGGTGACCCAAAAAGGCGCTCATATGGAGTTTAATTTTGGATAACAGGACTTGGAATACGATTAATAGTATGAACAGCATGAAGACCAGCTTCACCCCAAAAAGGAGCAAGAACTTTAGCAAAGAGAATGAGAGCACGAACAGTGTCAAGAATATGACAAAGTTTTCGTTCGGCTTTACCATTTTGCTGAGAGGTACCTAGACAAGTTAATTGATGAACAGTGCCATAGGAATGCAAAACAACTTAGAAAGCATATTGAGTGTATTCAAGAGCATTATCAGATCGAAAAATTTTGATGCGTCTGGAAAATTGAGTTTCAACCATTTTTGCAAAAGTAGAATATACTTCCAATAATTCAGAACGATGTTTCATATTAAAAATCCAACTATAGCGAGAGTAATCATCAACAAAGACAACAAAATATCTAGACCCACCAATACTAGAGACAGAGGAAGGCCCCCAAACATCAGAATGAATAAGGTCAAAGATATCAGTGGATATGGATTCACTAGTATTGAAAGGCAAAGCTGGTTGTTTTCCTAACTGACATGAAACACAATCAAAATTTTCTGTAGACACTGAACCTAACAAACCTCTAGAAACCAATTGTTGTACCCGAGAGGAAGATGCGTGACCAAGTCGAGCATGCCAAAGTGCAAAGGAAGGAGTGGAAGAAACTGCAGCAGCTGCAGCAATAGAAACAGGAGCAACAAGTGGAAGACGAAGGTTGTCCACGGGAAACATACGCCCAACTCTAGGACCGGTCCCAAGCTCCTGTCCTGTCCTAGGATCCTGCACAATGCACCCAGAATAATCAAAGGTAATACGATAACCCAACTCAGCTAATTGTGCCACAGAAAATAAATTGTAAGAAAGGTCAGGAACATTAAAGACTCCAAGAACCGAGAGGTTGGAGGTTGAAACTGAACCTATATTATGACCAGACATTGTGGAACCATTTGCTGTGCGAATATTAAGAGGGTGCGGTGCAGGTTTAAGGTCAGAAAATAAGGACGAGTGAGGTGTCATGTGATTGCAACAAGCGGAATCCATAAGCCAAGAGGAATGAGACATACCAGATAAAGTTGAGAGAGAAGAGGAATAAGATGCATTACCAACCATACGAATGACATTGGCGATGATATTTATAAGGTCATCTCTGGAAATGGAGAAAGTGGATCCAGAAGACTGAGACTGTGCAGAAACAGGAGCCATGGGTTGGACACTCTCATTGTTAGCAACTGTAGCAGCAGGAGTGAAAACAACTGATTTGTTGCGCTGATAGCAAGTCTCAATATTATGGCCAAAATGTTTGCAAAAATTGCAAAAACGTTTGCTGGATTGTCGGCTATGATTATTGCAACAAGAAGACCTGTCCTTATTCTTCATTTAGAAGCAAAATTTGCAAAAACGGATTGCAAAAATGAAATCTACGCGAAAAACTGGGTAAGGAGCACCTGGACTGTAAAAAGTCAACTGTAGAAAAGTCAACGGTCAAAGTCAACAGTCAACAGTCAACGGTCAACGCACGGTCAGCTAACTGGGATGACGTAAGCAGCTGACATTTGCTGATGTAAGCGGCTGACTGTGATGACGTAAGCAATGACGCAGAATGATGACGTCACCTAGGGCTGACGTCAGCAGATGCAGATCTGGCGCGTGTCGGCGCGTGAAGAAGACAGACGGCGCGTGGAGCGCGTGATCTGATGCGCAGATTCTTTGGGCGGCGCGTGAGGGCGCGTGGAGCTTCCGATGGTGGTCAGGTTTTCACTAAAAGGTAGATCGGCGGTGGACGATCTTAGTGATGTCTGCAAAAACACAATCGGAGCAAGAATGACGGCGGCGACGGTATTGCAGTGGTCTCAAGACTCTGAACGACGGCAACTGCAGGTCCGAACCAGAGACAATGACTGAGATGCGTCAGAGGTTTAACGGCGAATATCTGCAACAGCAGTTGTAACAGCGGAAGCAATTGCGAGTCTGGAATAACACTAATAGAGACAAGACTGCAATGAAATTGTTAGAGCGATGGCTCTGATACCATGTTAGAAATACTGAATGTAATTGTATTGTATTTCATCAATAAAAGAATGTACATAGGTGCCTTTATATAGGAGGCATATGTGTGCAGTACAAGTATGTGTGTGTGCTATACAAGTAATCTAACTGGGCCTAAAGCCCACAACACTATATACGTTAACATAATTATTAATTAAAGGCGAAAACCACATTTTAGTCCCTACATTTTCACGCGATTCTCATTTTGGTCCCTAACTTTTTTTTTCACTGCTTTTAGTCCCTATTCTGGAAAACGCATCTCATTTTTGTCCCTGCCGTTACATCAAAGACGGAAATTGCATAGGTGGCAAACGGCATAACTTAAAAATATTAAAATAATGTCCACAAAAGCCACGTGGTATCTAATTTATTTTAAAAAAAAATTACTTATCATTATTAATTTTTATAATAACGTTCTTCTTGTTCTTCCCAAATGAAGAACTCAAACCCATTAGAAGAACACAGATCCAACAACCAATAACTCAAACCCAGATTACAACAACACAAACGAAAAAAGAAAAAAAAAAAAAAAAAACAGAGATCAAACACAAACACAGACTCAGATCACAGTAAACAAAAATGAAAAAAAAAATGTATGTACTTTTTTTTTTTTAAGTGTGTTAGTCAAAAAAGTATATACTTTAAAAATCATCAAACCATTTTTTTTATTATCATTAGAACATTTTAAACCTTGATCTGAGAGAGAGAGAGAGAGAGAGAGAGAGAGAGAGAGAGAGAGAGAGAGAGAGAGAGAGAGATGAGGCCGGCGGTGCGTGGTGGGTCAGATCAGCCTCAACCACCATCTCGGCCACAATGAAGCTCGATCTCGGTGACTTTGGGTCAGATCGGCGATGCGTGGTGGGTCAGATCGGCCTCTTTCTCCTCCGTCGATCCCAGCGAGTCCACCTCCACCACCGAAGCGGCGGCGCTCTTCTTCAGATCGGTCTTTCTGTTTGGGTCTTGCTGGGTTTGTCTTGTGGGTCTTGCTGTTTGGGTGATAAATTTTTTGATCTCTATTTCTTTTTTTTCATTTGTGTTGTTGTGATCTGGGTATGTGTTTGTGTTTGATCTCTGTCTTTTTTTTCTTTTTTCGTTTGTGTTGTTGTAATCGGTGGCGCTCTTCTTCAGATCGGTCATTCTCTTTGGGTCTTGCTGGGTTTGTCTTGTGGGTATTGCTGTTTGGGTGAGAAATTTTTTTATCTCTGTTTATTTATTTATTTTTATTTATTTTTTTTTTTCATTTGTGTTGTTGTGATCTATGTTTGTGTTTGTGTTTGATCTCTGTTTTTTTCTTTTCTTTTTTCGTTTGTGTTGTTGTAATCTGGGTTTGAGGTATCAGTTACTGGGTTTGTTTCATGTAATCTGGGTTTGAGTTCTTCGTTTTGGGAAGAACAAGAAGAACGTTTTTTTTTTTAATAATGATAAGTAATTTAAAAAAAAAATTTAAATTAGATTCCACGTGGCTTATGAGGACATTATTTTAATATTTATAAGTTATGCCGTTTGCCACCTGTGCAATTTCCGTCATTGATGTAACGGCAGGGACAAAAATGAGATGCGTTTTCCAGAATAGGGACTAAAAGCAGTGAAAAAAAAAAGTTAGGGACCAAAATGAGAATCGCGTGAAAATGTAGGGGCTAAAATGTGGTTTTCGCCTTAATTAAATGTCCCAATTGTGGGACGGATGGAGATTTTATAGAGAGAGAAATTTATGGGATTAGCTGGCTAGCTAGCTTTGTACATATTGATGAGTCAGACTTAGGTCTAGTGTCCAGTAGTACTGGATCCGTTGAGATGTTGATATGTGTCTATTTTTAGACACGTGTTACTATCTAACCGGATCCAGTGTATTGGATACACTAGCCCTAAACTAAGTCCATATTGGTAATATGTGGAGGTTGACATTTAAGAGTGGTAGATGAGACAAGTGGACCGTTCATTTATGGCTTGGAGGCAGTCAGGAAAGACCAAGAAGATGTCAAGGCACGCAATTGACGAACTGATCCTACGTGCTACGACATGGCCAGCTGCAAGTGGCAACATGCATAATTGCTTATGTCATGTTAAGCAAAATGATTTTCCAATTTAACTCGAAGGTGTGAAGAGAAGGTCAAGTAATTAATGTTACCGTCAATAGGGTTGGCAAATGGGCCGATTTGCTCATAAATGGGTTGGGTTATAAATGGTTTGGGTGTGTAATTACCAATTTATTTATTTATAACCCATTTATATATAAATTAATTATCAATTACCAACCCAACCTATTAAATTAGTAACCCACCCATTTAACCAAATGTGACCCAAGTACCTCTAAAATTACTTGAATACCCTCTTGACCTCCAAAATTACCAAAATACCGTTAAATACCTAAAATGACGCAAATACCCCTACACTTTCAAAATTACCAATATACCCTTGGACATCCAAAATTATCGCCAAAATCTCTAAAATGAGCAAATTACCCATGAAACCTCTAAAATAACCAAAATACTCCCGATATCTTTAAAATTACCAAATATGCTCAAAAACCACTAAAATGACCAAAATATCCCCAAAATCTCTTAAGAATCATTACTCCTAACAGAGAAGGATTTTTCTCTGTAGAGTATCCATGAAAAAATTTTAGTAGTTTACTTATTTTATATCTTTTAAAATTGGTTATACTTTCTTATGTGACGGTGTGTACTTTCTTATGGATATGGAAACTTAGATCTCACCATATATTTGTAAATATTGGATTCTTTTTAGTTCAAGACAAATGGAAAACATGAAAGTCAAATCACTAATTAAGGAGCGTGGGTCACCATGAAAATTGAAAGGAATCAATTCGTTAGAAACACCATGTTTCAACGACTTGATATACACTCAAATATGTGTAAATCATCATTATAGGACCATCATATTTGCCTAACATATGAACTAATTTGATGGACTCAAATATTGTGTACGTGGTGGCCATGTTTGTTCATGCCTTAATTAGGCTTTTGGGATAAATCTTACAATGATATTTTTCGACTAACTCCACTACTCTTAATTTTCATTCCTTTTCTTCAATTTTCAACTCATATTATCCTTAGAGAAATCTATGCAGTTAATATTTCTTATCTCAAAGGAGGAAACCCCTTTTTAGGCTTACTAGAAGGTTTTTTTTTTTTTTTTTTTACTCAACCACCTACTTGCATTAAGTTTTATCCCAGTCAAATTTTCAGTTCCTGGAGTCTTGTAATGTAATTGCATAGCATCTCTCCATATTTTCATAAAAATATCCAAGATTTAAATCTCTCATTATCTATTGTAACTATCAATTTAATTACCAAATTATTAAAGAATAATAATAATAAAAGATTCAAATTTAGAATTCAAGCCACTTCCATCATATCATTTACTAAAATAATAATCTCATTAACTATTGCCTATCCTGGCCGAACTCTTATATGCCCCAAACTCAATGGATAAAAAAATTACTTCCATGTTTCCTCAATTGGGGTCAAGCTCGATATTACTTTTCTAGTTAATCATGGAGTTAACCTAGGAAATATCTAGCCTTGTTATGTCATATATATGAAATTCCATTTTACCGCGATATTCTGACAATAAAGTGGTAAAAGCCAATTTAGCCCAACAGAGGGAGGGGGGCTGGGGAGGAAAAATCATCCATTGCTCGTGACATTTTCTATAATAATGTGGAACTCAATGCAAACTCTCTTTGAAATTGAAAATTCAAATCCACAGAGTCTAGAATACACATTATTATAATTTTCTTTCAAGAAAATGGCTATGGGATTCACACTTGTGCCAACATAAACTTGTATTCAAGAATAGGATACAAAAAATGATGATGGGATCCAAAATATGAATCCCAATGAGTAATTTGTTTATATTATTATGATTAGTTAAAATAGAACTTTCTGTTATAACAATACCAAATAGTTATTTATACCAACAAAAATCATATATACAAGTGTAAGTAGCACATGAGAGTAACAGAGTGAGAAAGATTTCAATAGACATTCACTTCTTTTTATTTTAGACATATATAGGGTTCTATTAATGTCATTCATTTTAATAGAATTGAAGTGTAGGTATCCATTCTAAAAAGACCACTAATATAGGTTCACACCCAACCTCAAGAGGTTTTCATAAGAAGCATAAATTCGTTTAGAAACTTCAATTGTATTATAGAGCAAATAATGAATAAATATCTTCTTAAAAAAAAATGAATAAAAGATATCAAACATACACAATATACACTTTTGAACTGATCATTCCCATAGCTCATACATTGGTGGCATCTCTCTAAGCAATTTATCAAACTCCTTGAACGATAAATTCTTCATCAAAGCCGCCTTATTACCACTGGAGCCGGACCAAGTTTTCGCGGCCATCCTCTCCATCCTTTCTTTCAAAATCTTGCTGTCTTTCTCTTTCCCTTCTGCTACCGTTGAATCTTTACCAGTCAGCTTTTGCACAACAGATTTGAAGCTCATAGCATCAGTTTCCACATAATGGGTGCTGATGATCACAACCTTTACTGGCTCTCTATTGCAGCCCGACATTACAAATCCTTGCAAGAAAATGAGAGAAAAAACAATGAAAAACCTGGATGACTCAAAGGGTTTTTTCACAAGCAAATTAAGCAATACTTTTGGTATATATGGGTTTGTTTATGACTTTGGTTTATGTTTGGAATAGCTAATATAATGGACGGAGGGGTTTTATAGAGAATCATAGTAGTTGCACGGTGGGGTTTGACAGTTAAAGAGATGAGATAAGTTGACCGTTGCAAGTTGGAGGCAGTCAAGACGGACCAAAAGTTTAAAGATAATGTCAAAAAGGCACACGCAATTGACGACCATGCAATTCAAGTAGTACGAAGGACGGAACTTAAATTACACACTTGATTGGACATGTCAATATAGCCAGTGGCAAATGGATTGAGATCATGCAATTCTTATCAACGGTTGAGATTGAAAGTTGCTTTTAGCAACTTTCAATCTAAACCAATGATTCAAAAAAGTTAATAGAAAAATTAAAAAAACATAAAGTAAAAGTTAACAAGGTGAAAAGAAAAAAAAAAAAATTGTGAAGGATTCGGGTGAATTGCACCGTAGGTATTATATTAGATCCTAAGCCAGTAACAAATACAAAAGCTATCATCAATCAGATTGATAGTTTCAAAAGTCACTTTTAACATATGCCCTTGAATAAAATAAATTTTTACTATTTTAGTTTTACTTTTTTTTTTGTTTTTAAATTTATCTCGAGTGAATTGAACAGTGCAATAGCAAGTACACTTATCTCAATTTGTCAAGCTCTTCATAATTAAGAATAAAATAATACAAGTATGTTTTAACCCAATAAGAATATTATGAAAATATTATAATATTTTGTTGTGTTCATAAATTTTTTTCTGAAATTATTATGAGATTTATATGTAACTTATGCCTCTTAATATTTCAATTTTCAAATACTCCCACCCCAATTATAAAAAGGAAAATAGTTTCTCGGCACAAGCGGATAGCAAGCAACAAGTCAAGATAAATTTTAAAAACGTGAGTGTTGGACATTGGAACGTTGACATATCCAATTTTAACTCTACATATAATCAAAAGGACAAAAAAGGACTTTTCAAGATAAATTTTTTTTTATACATACTTTTCTAGATAATTAAAAAAAGGAAAAGAAAAAAAAAGTGATTAAACAAATATGAGAATTTCTAACAAATAACGTATTCTGCCACCCAAAAGAAAAATTTCTAGACTTTGCATGTATTCTTTATTTAAAAAGAGACCCTAAAGTTCACCTCTCTCTCTCTCTCTAAAATTTTCAAATTTATGGTGTCAACTATCAAGAGACTTTAATAATTTTTTTTTTTTGAGAAACAGCCCCTTAGGGATGGGCGATTTTTATTAAGAAATTTGGCTAAGATCATAGTTGTAAACATTAATAATGTCCGGAGGAACATCCTCCATCCAAACGAGAAAGGAATTACAAATTGATCTTCTAGCTAGCCTATGTGCCACGCAATTGCCTAAACGTCTTACATGCTGAAAGAAAACAGACTGAAAAGAGGATGCAAGTGAATGAATATCCTGCAAAATGTGAACAAACTCGGATGTAATCATAGCTTCACCACCTTTAATGGCATTGATGATGAGTTCCGAGTCCCCTTCTATGATCAAACGCTCAAAGCCCAGCTCCCGCGCAAACAAAAGAGCTCGCTGCGCTGCTTGCACTTCCACCATCTCTATCGAGGTAGGCAGTGGAATTTGTTGTGCCATAGCAGCCATCTCTAACTAAAACCAACTTCATTCATTTTTTATAGAGTGTTTCCTTTTGTAGATTACATTCTATGTATTTTTTCTTAGGACAAGGTTTAGTTACAAAATTTATTGTAGTCTTAGGCTACAACCTTACTCAATATCTTTTTATTAGAAGTGAATTTTAATAAATTTACCATTGGATTATATCTTCTTATTATATCCTCTATACTTACAAAATTTCTAGAAAATTAAAGATCAATAGTTATGTCATCAATAAATTTTTTAAATTGCAAGTTTTTGTAGTTTAATATTTTACATAAAATATAAGCTTATAAATCATGAGATGGGTTCAAGTTACACCTGGTGTAACTCTTTAGAGTTACACCTTTTTAAAACCTGTAAGGTTGAATTTTATCAACCATCTTGTTGGCTTTATTCTGTGTCAATTTGCTTGTATTTCAGCACTTAGTAACCCTGTATTTAGGTGGGATTCATGTAAGGGTAGAGTGTGAGAGAGTGTGAAGAAATGCTCAAGATTGTGCAAAGAAGCAGGGACTCGCAACTGACTCGCGACTGGCAAGCCGCCAATTGCAGCACACGTGAGAAGCATACGGGAAGGTGAAGGGTCATGCCAGCTGTCGCACTACAGGAAAAAAGTCCCAGGTTGGCCAGGCCGTTAACTCGCGGCTTGAACTCGCGACTCAGACCAGTTGCGAGGCCAAGCCGCCAATTTACCCTGTTTAGGAAAAACTGACTCTTCGCATTCTTTTCTCACCCCACTATATATAGACCCTTATACCTACGAAATGTAGAGAGCTTCCAAAGAGAATTTTGAGAGAGAAACCCTAGAGAAAAACAAGATTGATTCATCCACAATCTTCATCTAAGAGGCTCTTCAAATTCCTCTACTCTCTTCCTCTCCATTGATACATCCTTGAGAGGTTCTTGACCAAATCCTTTTCTCACCACACCCACGTCTGTGAGAAGGTCTTTTGGTGCTAAGGGAAGCAGTTTGGAAGGGACCAATGGTTATTGGTTGATGCTATGGGCTATAGCGGAATCCGGTAAGCTAGAGAAGAAAAAGGTTTGGCGCAACCTCGTTGGAGTAAGAAGCTTGGAGGGCTTAGGTACCTAGGTAGATTAGGCTTGGAGGGTCTATTGCTGTTCATGTATCCCAATTACATTTTCTAGTGGATTATTTACCGCTTGGAGGGCGGCGGAGAGGTTTTACGCCGAGGACTTCGGTTTCCTCTTCGAAAACACATCACGTGTTGTCCTTGTGCATCTCTCTTCCCTTAATCTTTGCCATTTAATTTCTGCTGTGGATGTGATTTTATTTGTTTAGATTGGTTATCAATTCTGTCATTAGCTTATGTTCATGTTCCGCACATTTATTGTTTGATAATAAGCTTGAATTCGTAATTTGTTATTGGGAGTCAAAACATTCATAGTGTTTTCAACGCTATTTAAACTTTCAAAACCATTGGATTTAAGTAGATCTAACGGTAAAAAAAAAAAAAATACTCATTAATGCTAATATTCTAATTGATCTCATTTATTATCTCTTATTTAGTGCATTCCATACATATTTCTAAACCCCAAAAAAATTATACTCTCTCTCTTTCTCTTTGCACATTTCTCTCTCTATCTCCTCCACGGCTCTTCCACCTTCACGGCTAGGTCACTGGCAACAACCAAAAAAAAAAAAAGAAAAAAAAGCCACAATCGCCGGCTTTGTTGAATAGCACAACTATTACTTTTAGTTGTTCTCTACCTCCACGTTTCTAGACTTTGTTGTAGATATGAATTATTTTATTCTATTGCAATTATGTTTAAAATATTTTCTCACATGAATCAGTAATCTGATAGTTCATAGATTACTATGTTTAATTTATTTTTTCGGACAAAATGGGCTTTTGCCCTTTTCGGGCAAATTAATTAGCTTTATACCCCCTTTCCCAAACTAAGTAGGGAAATGCCCCTCTTTTAAAACTCGATTTATGATAAATCGAGTTAGAAAAAAAAAATTTCTGAAGCTCTATAGTGGCGTTTTAATGAGCCTATAGTGACGTTTTTAAGACCTATAGTGACATTTTTTAACTCGACTTCAATGAAATCGAGTTATAGACAATTTTTTTTTACCTATAACTCGATTTCATTGAGGTCGAGTTTAAAAAACGTCACTATAGGTCTTAAAAAATGTCACTATAGGCTCCTTAAAACGCCATTATAGGGCCTAACTCGATTTATCACAAATCGAGTTTTAAAAGAGGGGCATTTCCCTAATTAGTTGGGGAAATGGGGTATAAATCTATTTAATTTGCCCGAAAAGGGCAAAAGCCCATTTTGTCCTTATTTTTTCCTTCGCCTTAAAATAGTTCGCAATGAAAACTATTATGTAAAGGTAATAGTTAGTCATCATTTGGCTGATATTTAAATGAAAATTACATATAGATGGACATTATTATTACCACGACCAGCTCTTTATTAATTGGAATGTGAAGCAGAAAGTTCAACCAAAAATTTCTATAGAGTACCGTTCAATAGCTTCTTTGCGGAGATGTGGGAGGATGGTTATGGTGGGGTGCTAGCATATGTAAGGTTTGCAGGTTATTGAAAATGGTAGTGCCCTTTAATCAAGTGGAAGGCAATAAATAAGGAGAGATAAATAAAAATCCTAGTATTAATTAGGTAGTAAGATGGAAATTATTAACATTTAATGATGTTTTTTCAACCATTAGATCTCTTAGAAATCTATGGCTTAAAAAAGGTGTAACTTGAACCCATCTCATAAATCATATAGTAAATAGTATCTAATTGACACAAAATTTGCCCTATGTATTAAGAGCATAATGAACATGCCATTTAACGGTTGGATTTTCAAAATATATAGTAATATTTTTTGATGGTGATCCATAACAAGTAGTCTTCGTCCATAAGGGTCGTCCAAGACCAATGACGTCCAAGACATTCTTCAGAAAGGAGAAATAAGAAAAATACACCACAAACATGAAATAAGGACGTCCAAGGATGTTACTAGTCGGCCAAAGAGATTATGGTTGTCCACACTATAAGAAGGTGTGAACAATTAATAAACACTTAGTAAAATTCTAAGTGTTTTCCACTAATCACAAATGGTTAGACCACGATCCTCTACCTCGGAACGTGGGGTGAATTCTCGAAATTCGCTCCACTCTCCCCACTAAGTCCACACATCTCACATGATGTTAGTAGCACCTAACAAGTAGACTCACTCCAAACTTTCTATAAAAATGACTCAATCTCACCAGATCAAGATATGTTCTACTATTCATCTACTCACCATATTTGAGTCCTACAGAGAAATTTGACTTAATCGTCAAAGAGTCCTTGGCTGGCTCACCCCAGTCACCTTTGATAGTCTCTTTCTTTCTTTTCAAGTCATCCAATTGCCGTTGAAGCCCGGAACATTCAGCCTACTGATTTTCACACATCATCATTCATTTTATGAGAGGTGTTACGTCTACAACATTTTCACAACAAATTATAGGTGATTAGTTATTATTAGTTCTAATTTGAACCTACTACTTAAATTACTTTTCTACCCCACCAATAACAACCCGTAGCAACTTGCCACATATGATTTGTTATGAAAATGTTGTGAAACTTTAGCTAAACTTAACCTATCGACTTAAGGTTGTAGCCTTAGACTACAACAATTTTTTTAGCTAAACTTTATTCTTTTTTTTTTCTTTTTTTTATTGATCTATCTTAAGGCATAACTGTCACATTTTATTATGAAACTAGAAAGAAAATCTTTCATGTTTTGTCAATATATTTTAAGGAAAAAAATCGTTAAAAAAATTAATTTGGGAAAAAAGTTTATACAGAAGCTGTTTGAGAGAACTAAAAGAACATCATTGTTATCTTCAAAATTTGATAGAATTGTTAGCTTCTTTGTGAAAATTTTTGAATGGACATTTAATTTATTTTAATTTACTTATTAATTTATTTTATTTTAATTTTCAATATTAATTCTTAAAATTATTCATAAATTATTAAATTCATCATCTTATTAATTTTAGGGATAAATAAAATTTTAAAATGGGATCACAATAGGTAGTCCTGAGTTTGAGATTTAACGTTGCTTTATTTCCTATTTTAAAAATTAAAAATCTCATGTGTGAGATCTCATTTATTAAAGGAATGTTTTACCATACAAGTGAATACGAGTATTAAAATAATTATTAAATAATTAAATTCTTTCATTCCTAGGTGTCCTATTTTTTTTTTTTTTTTTTGAGAGAGAGTTTCAACTTATGACGTCCGCTCCTGATGATAGCTCTTTATCATCAGATCAAGACACCAATCAGTTTTTGGTGTAGGCGGGGATTGAACCCCAGATCTCTTATACAACCATCAGAAACTTTACCAATTAAGCTAATTGGAACCCACTTCCCAAATGTCCTATTGAGTCTAGG
Source organism: Quercus aquifolioides (assembly GCA_019022515.1). Classification (NCBI taxonomy): domain Eukaryota; kingdom Viridiplantae; phylum Streptophyta; class Magnoliopsida; order Fagales; family Fagaceae; genus Quercus; species Quercus aquifolioides. The sequence goes on from CM032333.1 coordinate 76,168,938, forward strand.
AATAATAGCCTCCACTAAAAATAGTACAAAAGGTTTTATCCACTATTTTAAAAATCAGACCAAACTGGTCAGTTCAACAAGTTGAATCAAGAACTGAACTTGGCATTTGTTTGGTAAAAACCGCAAAAAATTAGGTAACGGTCATTTTTTCAATTCTTTAATCATCATTTCGGTTTTTAAACCTATGGTTTTATCCCATTAAAAACATAAAATTTTCTTTAATTGCATTCCTATAAATTGAAATGTTAAGTTTGTGTTAAGGAATAGGTTAAATTGACATGGGATAATACTTTTTGAACAAACATTTGACCTTGTGTTTCGATTAAAAATTTGACAATTACTACGAAATTCATAAATGGTGGGATTTACATCCCTCTTCATTTAAAATGCCAACCACACACACTAAATCTCAAGTTTAAAAATCAAATAATTAAAAATGTTTTAAACCATACCAAATAATGTGTCTTTTATTGAGTTTTGATGTGTCTTAAAGTTATAATTAAAGATCAAGTTGAAGGTGCAAAGTTTGCTCAAGAAAAGAGCATTTTCAGCATGTACCTTGTTAGATTTAGACCCCCGGAAAACACAGTTTGTTTAACCTAATTTAACAGCCAAGTTGTTACTTAGGTCAATTAAGCAAATCTAGGTTAAACAATAATAAATAATATCACACACAACGGAAAAGTAAAGAACACAGCGATATGATGACCTAGGAAAACCAATGAAACAGTCTAGTTTCAAGATAAAAAACCTAGGGAGGATTTAACCTAAACAATCCACAAGGCAACAATTCACTAATAGAATGAAATTTTTTACAATAAACTTAACCCTAAATCTAATACTACCTCATGTAGTACTTACTCACGTGATCACACACAACTTTGAATCCACAGACTCTTTTATTATGAATCTGTTGCGCACAAACACTCCAGTTTGTGACTTTGATATCTCAACTCAAAGGTTTAGATCATCAATTGTGATGTCTAATGATGGCAGCAACTTCTACAGCACTAGATCTTGAGTTTCTTCAAAGAATATTGTTGGTCAAAGATTTTAGAGAGCTTTGGGTACAGAAACCCTAGATCTAAATTAAGAGGCACAAGATGCACTCTTCTCTCTCTTAAAAAAATGTGTCTTAGGGTTTACTTTAAATATTAGGAGAATTAGATCTAAAACCCTAATCACTTAATGGGCTGATGGGCTTTAATTAAATTCTGCAGAAACGCATCTCAATCGATCAAACCATAGTCTTGATCAATCAAACCTAGAATGTTTCTAATTCCTAAACTTGCAACTTCCTTATTCTTGTTTTCTGACTTGCAGCAGCTTGAGCATTGTCTAATCATACTATAGACTTAAGAATCTATATCTAGACAAGTTTGTGCTCATGGTTTGCCAATTGTTACTTTTAAAACCTAACATACCTCGATAGCAGTCTCGATACTACCTCGATAGAAGCTCGATACAAGCTTAAAACCTACTACCTCCTCAATAGTAGTCTCAATACTACCTTGATACATCAAGTTTCGCGGATCAGCAATACAAAAAAGCCAATAACTTATTCGTTTGAAGCCCGAATTATGACTCGTTTGAACTGGTACTTGAAGGATATTATAAGCCATCTATTAGAAGGATTTTTCGTGAGAGAGAAACACTCTATTTATGCGGCTAGGGTTTTCTAACCAAGTTTTCTCTATTCCACCATACCAACGAATTTCAAAGTAGATCTGAAGATTGTATTTGTGAAGAAGCTGAAGTCATAGCAACCACCACAGACTTGCTGCTGTGAAGAAAACTTCAAGAAGTTCTTGAAGTCAATTGGAGGTTCCAATTGTGATTATGGGTGGACCGTACATATATTGGAGAGTTCAGAGGTTCTAAAGTGGTATTCTGCTATAAGTTCATCTGTTAGGTTCTAAAGATTTAGGATTTTATGTATTTAGAACTCTAATGTGTAATATTGGCAAACCATGATCAAAACAATATGTTTAGTCTTGTTTAAGCTTGCTCAAAGTTGATTAAATATTGTAAAGTTGGAATCGAGTGGCTGCAGATGTATTGGAGCATTTCGGTCTGGCTCGATCAATCGAATCTCGGGTCAGATGCGTTTTCTGCAGAGTTCCAGCTCAGCCCAAACTCTATTTAAACGTCTTGGGGTTCAAGTAAAACACTCCTATATATAAGGAAAACCCTAGAACATTTTTGGGATTTTTTTTTTGATGAGAGATTAGAGTGCCTCTTATGCCTCCTTTTATTAGGGTTTTGTACCCAAACCTCTCTAGGTCTTTGTTGCTCGTATTTGCGGTTTATGTGAATCTCTTGTGAGATCTTTGAGGAGCTTTCCTTCACATAAACTTAGGGTTGTCAATATCTTGATGATCAACATAGTTGCAACCATTGGAACTTAAAAGAAAAGCAAGCGGGGAGCTTGTAGCTGATTGAGGAATTCAAGAAAGAAGTAGTCCGTGGATTCGGAGCCTGCGCGTGGTCGTGTCAGGAAGTTCGTACTGGTGGGTAGCATTAGGAAGTCGAGCGGGGAGCTTGTAGTCCTTTTGTAAGAACTTCAATTCTTTCATAGTGAATTCTGTTATGCCTTGAGGATCGGTGGGTCAAATCCTCCCCAGGTTTTTACCGTGTGGTTTCCTGGGTGATCATATCATTGTGTTCTTTATTATTTCCGCTGCTTTATTTGTTTTATATACATGATATGATTATTTGATTGTTTTAACCTAGAATTGCTTAATTTGACTAAGTAACAACTTGGCTAATTAATCTAGGCTACGCAATCTGGTTGTTTAAGGGGTCTAAATTTCTAACATGTGGTATCAGAGCGGGTAGCTCTTTGTTTGTTTTAGATCTTTTGATCTAAGAGCTGATCCTTGACCCCTGTTGTCATGGATAATTTGAAGTGTCTTTCTGCTCATGCTTCTGCTGATTTTATTGATGCCTGTGATGTTTTGAATAAAAAGGACACTATTGTTTCTGTTGATTTTTTTGATGCTTTTGAAACTCTTCGTAAGGAATTATCTAAATCTTTGAAAATTGCTAAGAAATTCAAAGAAGAGTTAAAATTGACTAATCTTGAAAAAGAGGAATTGCTGTTAGATTAGATGAGTCTAATAAAAAGAATTATTTTTTGAGAAATCAAATTTCCTCTCAAGATGAGAAGATGAAAAGTTTGGAACAAAAGTTAGCTGAGGCTGAAGCTAAATTGGAAAATTTGTCTAATACCAAACTTGCTGATGATAACAGAAGTGTTTCTGTTTCTCTTAAGCCTAAAACTGAGAAAGTTTATATCCCTCCTTTTAAGAGGAATAATAATGAAAATGCTTATTTTGCTAGGTTAGACAAAGGTAAAAGTTCTGATGTAGACGCTGAAGTTTCTACACCTAAGTCTAAACCTACTGTTAGAGAGCATAAGAATTTTGTTTTTGTGCCTACTTGTCACCGTTGTGGTGTTGTTGGTCATATTAGACCAAATTGTTCTTTGTTGAGGCAAAAACCAAAATCTGAGAATAGATTTGCTGTTAGGAATACTGATGTTCCTAAATTTGTTCCTGTTTGTCACTTTTGTGGTGTCTCTGGTCACATTCGTCCTAATTGTCATAAATTGAAATTTAAGCATTCTGTATGTCAATCTAGGATATGTGATGATATTTCTCCTGCCATAAGTCCATATAAATTGTTTCATATTCTTTTGAAAAATTTGAGCTTGTTGGCTTGTGAAAGGAATTTGCAGGATTTCAGTCTCTCTCAGAAAATTGGTGTTATCTCTCAAATACACTCCACTTCTCATGGATTTTCACCTACAAAGCCGAAGAATCGTGCTATATGGGTGAGAAAAGATTCTCCAAGGTGAGTGTTGCTAACCTGTCCTTGATTTAATTCTTTCAATTAATTGTGGACATGTTTTGTTTTAGTTTTTGGTTGTTTTGTTTTTTAGGTTGTTTTTTTTATTAAAAAAAAAAATCCAAAAACATTGAAAAATTTCAAAAAGACAAAAATATTTTATTTTGTGTCTTGTTTTATTTGTTTTGAGGATTACATGAGTTATGATATCTCTCTCTTGATTTAGAACATGCTTGACATTGTGGAGAAACTTGAATAGTTTGTGCTAAGCTATTTCTGATTTTGTGTGAGTATATACTAGTTTGTACATGTTCTCAAGGGTTAATTAAGAAATTGATATTTCTTGTTTGTGTACCCTCTATAGCTTAGTTTTGCACTATCATGCATTGTTTTTGCATTGTTCATTTAGCATAATATGTGCTTTTTGTTTTTGGTCATAAAGTTTGTTCAAACCAAAAAGATTTTTGTGTTTTGTATTATAGATCTTGGATTTATAATCAAGGTTGGCCACCTTATCTTTACATAACTAGTTTATGTACCTTGTTTAGCTTTGATGAGCTTATTTATTGCACTTTACTAGTTGAAACTTTGTAGTGCATGTTGTGTGGGAAAGATGTTTATGGTGTTTATCACTGTCTTGATCTTGAAGTCACATGTTATTTGACTGTCGGACTTGATCCTTTTGAGAAAGGCATAAATAACCATCTCACCACTGTTCACTAGCCAATCATGAACACCTTAGTGCATATCATAAGATTTTGTGCTCGAGAAAGTGTAGCACATGCACAAAAAGAACATAAGGTGTGGCCTCTGTTAAATGCTTAATGCTTAAAATTGGTGTGTACTATTAGGCTTGATGCCAATTCACATAATTAAAACTGGTGTGTACTATTAGGCTTAATGCCAAAATTTCACCTAATAATGGGGCAAAATTCAAGAAACTTACATGATTGCAAGCTTATGTTCTAGGAGATGTGGGAGTTATATGATGTAACTCTTTAGGTGATAGTCTCTTTCAAATTCTATGTGATGAATTTTGTAGACTTTGTGATTGATTGCTATTCACATATCACCTCGCATGTATCTCAAGCTTTTGCTAGTTGCACACACTACACAAGTTACTCTTTGCTAAACTTGGTACATTATATAGTGTGTGATTTTGTTGTGGTCATCCAAGATTAAAAGTTCCTTGATTTTAATGCAAAATGTGTATAATGTTTGCGCTTTGAGGACAAATTGATTGAAAATCTTCATTTGAAAGATCTCGGTTAAATTTAAGTGTTTTTGAAAAACTTTTCGTCTCATACTCATGCATTTTTTATAAAACAATGTGCTTTGAGGAGTTTCTGCATTAAAATGCTCTGTTTTTCGAAAAACTGATTTTTCCAGACTTTCGATCGATCGACCCTGTTTTTCGATCAATCGAAATTGCGATTAAAATTTTTGGTTTGAGTCTGCCTGACTCGATTGATGTTCGATCGATTCTCGATCGATCGAAACTGAAAAATTTTCAGTTTCTATGTTTTTAACCAAAAGTTTTTATGCATCATTTGTGTTTAGGATTCACATGCATTAATTGATTTTTGTATCCATCTTGCAGCTTTGCAGTCATATCTCTCATTGTTTTCACACATAGCATGCATACACTTTGCTAAATTGGGTACTCAACTTGATTTAAAAAATTGATTGATTAATTTTTGAGTTTTGTACATTCTAGTATATGCTATTTCTTATGTGTGAACTGTAGAAAATATTTTTCTTAAGAGATATGATGGATAATCAATGAGCAAATATTTTCTCTACTCATGCAACTGTTTATGGGTCACATAGTGCCATGTTTGCATTTTATTGAAAGAGAGAATATTTTTTCTTCATGTGTATCCTCACCTTTGTTTTTAACTTTGGATTATGTGTTTTTAACTTTGATCCTGTTGGTGATGCTGCTGATCCCCCCCCCCCCCCCCCCACCTCCTTTATTTTTCCCCAAAACTGTTTTTTCCCACAACTTGTTGTGTTTTTCCTATTTTTATAGGGGGAGAAAAGTTTTTTTTTCAACCTGTGTTGTTCATAGGTGGAATTGTCTCTATTCTCTATAGAGTTGAATTGTTTTGTGTTCCCCTTGATTTTTTTTCTTATCCTTTATTGCGTATGTTGACTGTTTACTCTTTGTATGAGTTGTCTTTGTCAATACGTGACAAAAAGGGGGAGAAATTATTGATTTAAGGGAATCATGTTTGTCTTGTTTAGGGGGAGTTGAAATTATTTTTGAAAGGGAAGAAAATAAAAACTTTTTGTTGTATCTAACTTAGGGGGAGAGTTAGGTTACTTATGTTTTTATTTATGTTTCTTGTTTCACTTCTTATTGATTTATACTTATGAGTTCTTCATTGGTATATGTCTTTATTTTGTGCTATGTGAAATCAAGAATTTATTTTTGTTGATTTACTGTTTTTCTGTCACACATGCGTTTATGCGTTTGTTGAGTGTTTCAGGATTATACAGGTTGATTCAATTGAGCTGCTGTCTACACTTGCAACTGATGGATAGTAGTTAGGTTGGATTTGTTGTTATGAGCATTATTTTTGTAATGGGCTGTTTACTTGTAAACTTTGAGTTTTTAATTTGTGTTTTGTCACGGATTGCCAAAGGGGGAGTTTGTTAGGTTCTAAAGATTTAGGATTTTATGTATTTAGAACTCTAATGTGTAATATTGGCAAACCATGATCAAAACAATATGTTTAGTCTTGTTTAGACTTGCTCAAAGTTGATTAAATATTGTAAAGTTGGAATCGAGTGGCTGCCGATGTATTGGAGCATTTCGGCCTGGCTCGATCGATCGAAGCTTAGGCTCGATCGATCGAATCTCGGGTCAGATGCGTTTTCTGCAGAGTTCCAGCTCAGCCCAAACTCTATTTAAACGTCTTGGGGTTCAAGTAAAACACTCCTATATATAAGGAAAACCCTAGAACGTTTTTGGGATTTTTTTGATGAGAGATTAGAGTGCCTCTTGTGCCTCCTTTTATTAGGGTTTTGTACCCAAACCTCTCTAAGTCTTTGTTGCTCATATTTGCTGTTTATGTGAATCTCTTGTGAGATCTTTGAGGAGCTTTCCTTCACATAAACTTAGGGTTGTCAATATCTTGATGATCAACATAGTTGCAACCATTGGAACTTAAAAGAAAAGCAAGCGGGGAGCTTGTAGCTGATTGAGGAATTCAAGAAAGAAGTAGTCCGTGGATTCGGAGCCTGCGCGTGGTCGTGTCAGGAAGTTCGTACTGGTGGGTAGCATTAGGAAGTCGAGCGGGGAGCTTGTAGTCCTTTTGTAAGAACTTCAATTCTTTCATAGTGAATTCTGTTATGCCTTGAGGATCGGTGGGTCAAATCCTCCCCAGGTTTTTACCGTGTGGTTTCCTGGGTGATCATATCATTGTGTTCTTTATTATTTCCGCTGCTTTATTTGTTTTATATACATGATATGATTATTTGATTGTTTTAACCTAGAATTGCTTAATTTGACTAAGTAACAACTTGGCTAATTAATCTAGGCTACGCAATCTGGTTGTTTAAGGGGTCTAAATTTCCATCATCATCTACTAAGATTGTAGAGTTTAAGGACAAATGTTTTGTACTAGATCTTAAAATTTCTCTTTACTATAATAGATTGCTTCTTAGGAAGGTTTCCCCCAGGTTTTTTACTGTAAAACTAGTTTTTTCATTGGTTTTTTTTTTTTTGGGTCATCATATTTTGTCTTATTTACTATTTTTCTATGCATGATATTGACATAATATTGATGTTTGTTTATTTAAGCAAGGATTATTCGTCATAGATCTAATAAACAATTTGGCTTTAAAACTTGTTAATTTTATCAACCGGGATCTAAATTTTCCAACAAGTGGTATCAGAGCAGATATACTCTGATTGGATTAATTTCCTGAGTGTGATCCTTGACCCCTGTTGTCATGGATAGTGGATAATCTTTTTTGATTCCTTTATTGTTTGATGGTACTAACTATGCATACTAGAAAGTTCGCATGAATGCTTTTTTACAGGCTCTTGATGAGAAAGTTTGGTTGACTGTTGAAGTTGATTGGAAGAAACCAAGTGAACTACCTATTACTTGGGACGATGAGAAGATCAAAAAGGCAAATTTCAATAGTACCTTTGAATGTTCTCTATAGTGGTGTGACTAATGAGGAATTCAAGAAAATATGATCCATTGAAATTGCTAAGGAAGCATGGACCATACTTGAGACCACCTATGAAGGTACTAAGGCAGTAAAGACTGTTAAACTTCAAAAACTCACTAGTAGTTTTGAAGAAATAAGGATGGAAGAGAATGAGACATTTGATGAGTTGTATGCTAAACTCAAGGATATTGTGAACTCTGCCTTCAATCTTGAAGAATCTATAGCAGAACCCAAAATTGTTAGGAAAATCCTTAGGTCCCTACTTGAAAGATTCCATGTTAAGATCACTACCATAGAAGAAACAAAGGACATTGATATAATTCTTTTGACTAGGCTTGTAGGGAACCTTCAAACCTATGAGATGGGATTAGGTAAAATAGGAAAAGGTGGAAAGAGTAGGAACATGGCTCTTAAGGCTATAGAGGAAGAGAGTGATGACTCTGAAGATGAAGATGAAGATAAGGATGAGGATGAGGACTTAACTTTCATAGCTAAGAAGATTAGAAAGCTTCTCCCATAAAGGAAAAAAGGATAAAAACAAAGCTTTTAGAAAATCTGAATCCTTTAAGAAGGGTAAGAGTGAGAAACCCCTCATCTAGTGCCATGAGTGTAGAGGTTTTGGTCATGAGGATAGAGTACCCAAACTACCTTATGAAGGAAAAGCCTAAGAAATCAAAAGGTAGTGTTGGATGCCACCTTGAGTGATACTGAAAGTGATCTTTCTAATGAGTATGAGGATGAATGTGATAAGTATATGGCTTTTACTGCCACAATTGATGAGGTGATTGTGAAGAATGCTAGTGATAGTGAGGATTCTTTTGATGATAAAGTAACTGAGATGTTGACCCTTCAGGAAGCCTATGATAAGTTGTGTACTGAATGAATATGTGCAGACCAAATCAAGCTTATGCACGAGTGACTTACGTGCCTATGATGTGCACCTAACATTCATGCCGTTTCAATATAATACTATCTAAATTATTGACAAAGATTTGGTAGGAATTAGGATTGAAATGTACGGTGCAGTCAGAACTCAGAATATTTCTATAACATTACAAGTTCCAATTTTACCTAACACTACATTTGAATGGAATTGGTGTAACACTCATTGTATATTATATATTTGTTGATCGTTCCAAATGAATCTACAAATATTTGTAAAGTCAATATTTCAATAATAAAAAAAAAAAAAAAAAAAGGAACTGTAGGAATGTTGATTACTGGTGACTACGAGTCTGAACTTCTAAATTGTCTAGAAAGTTTACTTCAGAATGTTCCATAGACTTTGCGCTTTGGTTGAGGAAAATGTCAAAATTTGAAAAACTGAGTGAGAAACCAATACGGATTTAGGTAGCATGTGTATCAACAAATAACCTGAAGACTAGAGCATACAATGCAAGGTCAATCCCTAGACAATTTAGGCAATTGTCAATGGTTCCAAATAATAAAAAATAAAAGTTAAAACATTATAATCTTGCGCTTGAATTATGAAGTTATATTTCTATAACAATCTAAAATTAAATATATTCCATACCTTTTTACTTTTCTTTTTTTCTTTTGAAAAAGTTCTTTTCTAGTTAAAATTTAAGGAATCTATATCACTATATGTATTATTCTCCTTAATCTCTCTTAATGACTTCCATTATTTACGTGAATTCCAGTTAACACAACAGATAACTAAAAACTAATTTTGTGTCTTAGTTTGAAGAAAAGAGTAATTATCATGAAGCGATTGCCATAGGTTTTTTTTTTTTTTTTTTTTTGAATTTATATATATTTTCGCTGAAAATGTCTTCATATTGTGCCACATCCAACTTTGTGATGCACCCCACTCCCCGCCCCTCTTTAATTTCCTTTTATTTTCTCTTTTTGCTGGCATAATACTTGAAAGAACGAATGAAAATATTTACTCTTTGCGAAGAATGACCAGCCCAATCACCCTTAAATGTGATTGACAAAATGTTTAAGTGAAATACGAATTTATAAAGATTAAAGGCTTATTGAACTATTTTTGTTTATTATTTGAAAATCCTATATTTTTGTTTGTATTATTTATTGTTTCTTTTATTGTTTGATCATCCCAATACATTATAAGAGACTTTTTTTTTTTGTTGAATAATTTTATTATTCTTTCTGATTATTCCCACTTGGATTACACCAAGTAAGACAACATCAATTTCTTTTATTGCTTTTGTTAGGACATATGTGAATCATGTTAAGAACATATGTCAATGTAGAATTGGCTAATCCTTTGACAAAACGTACTTTACTTGTAATTTGGTAGATCTAGAATGTGTTTAATGCTTCTAGGAACAAGAGTTCAAGTCCAAGTATAAAGTCATGCAAGTCTGTCCAAGAAACAAGTGAAGAAGTGCTGGATTTAAAGCTCGACAACTAGCTCGACAGATAGCATCTATCGAGGTTTAAAAGGCTGTTTAGCCCAATTCTTGACAACTGCTCGATAGATACCCTATCTATCGAGATTTATGAAAATCAAATTTTCAGTTACGATTTTCATCCAATCTGTGTATACATGCATGTTTGGGCTTTTTTTTTTTCTCACAACTCTAAATATATATAAGGATTATTTTAAGGGCCGTCACAGCTGATGCAAGTGAGTACAACTTGATGCAAAAGTTTTACACAAGCATATTATGATCGGAGACAATTTGCCTTAGTTCATCTTTCTCTTCAAGAAGCTGTTGCGTCTGTACGTCGTAGGGTTTTGTAACCAAGGAGTTTTGTGATCTTCATCGTGTGGATGAACTGAAGAACTTTGTAGCCAACATTTTTTTCAAGTTGGTGTGTAAGCCGCGTACTAGGATCTGCATATCGATTAGTTAGTCACGTACTGGGAGCCGTGCATTAAAAGGAGAGATTGCCACTACAGAACAAGTCCAATTCGGTATTGGGGTAAGAGTTCAACGGTAGGTTGGTATAAGGTACTAGGATTTCTTTACTTGTAACCGCTTGTTGTGATAATAGTAGACTCTTGGGAGTGGTGACCTTAAAATCACCCGGTGGGGTTTTTGCCATGTAGGTTTTCCCCATTCGTAAACAAATCACCGTGTCAATTTATTTTCTGCTGCATATTAACTTAGTTGGTGATTTGTTTGTGCTACCACGCGTAGTGCATGTTAATTTATCACAAGGGGTCAATACATTATTGGCCTATCAGCTTTCAATTTGGCTTTTCATAATCATTAGAATCTAATATATGGCATCGATGAATTTTGTTGATTATTCCCACTTTGAGATTTATCAATAATAATTTCACCAACGCTTAATGTACGAGGCAGGGCCTGGGCCCATTGGGCCTCGAACCCTAGCCTTGTGGCACCATACGGGGCAGGGCCCCAGGCACGTTGGGCCTTGGGCCGTAGCCTTGAGATACAACACCTGACCCTATCCCCATTGGACCTATGACCTTGATCCGGACACATCTTGAGGCCCAATATGAGCCCAGAAAATCGTAACGGGACCATTCTGTCTTGAACATCGGAAGCGAGCCCCTCCTGATCAACCTTAACTTGGTCGGGTGTGTGATTGCTCAGTGGTACAATGTCTCGGCTTCCCGGTATTGCCTTGGGGAATATCGTTGCCGAGCGATCTTTTGGAAGTGGGAATCAGTTCCAATGCCACTACCACCTTTCCAAATGGAGCATCCACTTAGCAACAATGTAATTGGACCCCCATCCACACAAGTAAGGAAGTAATCATAACACCTTCACTCCTCTCATGCTATAAATAGGAGAATGAATTGAGAAATAGGTATTGGCAATTAGAGAGAGAAAACTGAGAGAAAAGAGCAAGAACATCAGTAGTAAGGAGAGTTATTTGGGGAGGAGAAAGAAAGGAGTTAATCAAAACCAGAGGGTGTAAGGGGGTTGCCGGGCAAGGGACCACCCATAGTAGGAAACTCCAAGCCTACTATACAAATTAGTTGTGAGCCCAAATACAGGCCCACCCCAGTAAAGCTACTTTGGGCACGCACAATTGGTGCTGTCTGTGGGGATCTCCTACGTAGCTATGGTTCTGCCGACATGCGTATAGGGGAAATGTCCGGAAGCCATGCAGGAAGTTATATTGAAAGTGGTTCTGGGAGATCATCTCGGGGGTCTACTTGGCGAGAAAGGAGACAGAAGAGGCGTGAAGATAGGTAGTATGAGTAGGAGGAAGGGTAGTTCAGCCTTGGAGAAGGGTCGTTTCAAATGTACCGGACGATGTCTGGCACTTCAGAGCGCAATCATTTTGGTAGAAGGGATGAGGAACTTGAACGGAGGGACAAGGAACTAGAGCGTCTGTGTAGGTTGGTAAGGGACTTGGAATTGGAAGCAAGGGGTAGACATCGGAGGAGAGACCACGAGGAATGTGAAGAAGGGTCAACAAGTGTGGGAGGTTGCTATGGAGTAGGGTCCCATCGATCTAGTTTCCATCGACACTGGGATCGTTCACGGGAATATGCAGACCAGGACTCGGTTTCCCCAGAGGAGCAACGACCCTTGAATGCTGCTATGGACGCCATGAGCCACGCATTATGTCAAGCTGCTCGATTGCTGTTCTCAACTGACATCGAACGAGCTCCTATGCTGAGCAGATTTACGCGGCCACCGTTCAATTCTTATGATGGAAAAACTGACCTGATGGAGCACGTGAGCCATTATATTCAGATGATGTCCCTGTACACTCATAACGATGCACTGATGTGTAAGGTGTTTCCCCCGAATCTCGAGCCCACAACCTTAAGGTGGTTCAATGGATTACGGAAAGCCTCAATTCACAGTTTTGAAGAGCTGATTTAGGAGTTCGGTGTTCGGTTCATGACCTGAAGCCGAGTTTTGAAACCCGTGGACGCATTACTATTAATGAAAATGGGGGCAGGGGAAACCCTCTGCAACTACGCTAACTAGTATTGGGAGATGTACAACGAGATTGGCGGAGGCAACGAAAAAATCGCGATGAGTACCTTTCGATTGGGATTGCCCGAGGATTCCGAATTGCGAGACTCGTTGACAAGAAGACCACTCGAGGACATGAGGCAGTTGATGAGGCGTATTGAAGAATATAAAAGGTTAGAGGATGACCGGCAGCAGAACAAAGGTAAGGCTCTGATCATGAGCCATCCACGGCAAGGGGGTTTTCAGTCAAGACCCCAAAAGGATTTGAGGATCCAAAAGACAGGCGCACAAGTGGGGGAAGTGAATGTGACATTTAAGGAGCCGGTGCATAGGATCGTAGATCGGATTAAGAATGAGCCATATTTTCGGTGGCCGAATAAGATGAGGGAAGACCCATTGAGGAGAAATCAAAACTTGTATTGTACTTACCATAAAGATAAGAGGCATGCCACCGAACAATGCAGAGTGTTAAAAGATCATTTAGAGCAGTTGGTGAAGGTGGGATATTTGAAAGAGTTCATGGTGAACCCCAGGAATTAGGAAACTGGGTAGGGTGCTTGGCCTCGGGGGAACCCTCACCCATCCCTACTGGGAGTGATAGAAGTCATCCATGCAGATCCAAGGGGCACTCAGGTGTCCAAGAGGAATGGGGTGCTGGCCGTGGTGCTGGTAGAAAATTACATGGGCGAGCAACCCTCCGAGAAGAATTTGAAGCACACTCGGGAACCCATTACCTTCAATGACAATGATCTGGAGGGCACAATTCAACCACACGACGATGCTTTGGTGGTTATAGCTCGAATAAATGGTTTCATAGTAAAGAGGGTATTGATAGATCATGGGAGTGGTGCTGAGGTGATGTATCTCCACCTATTCAAGGGGCTTAGCCTAAAGAATGAGGATCTCTCCAAGTATGATATGCCCCTAATGGGGTTTGATGGCCAGATGGTGATCCTAGAAGGGCAGATTTCACTTCCCGTGAATATGGAAGGTAAGGAGGTGATGGTAACATTCATAGTGGTCGCTTTGTTTTCTCCGTACACAGCAATCCTTGGAGGGCCGTGGATTCATACAATGGGGGCAGTACCGTCCACCCTGCATGTGAAGGTCAAATTTTGCACTGAGCAAGGTATTGCTAAAGTGAGGGGTAATCAGCAAGTGGCCAGGCAGTGCTTGGTAGCCGCAGTTGACCAGGGAATCAAACAAAAGGAGTCAGCTGACGAGGTTCCCTTATAGCAATTATAGAAACCCTTAGAAGAAGTGGGGATACTGCTGTTTCTTGTGCAGAATGTAGATGTGTTCTCTTGGAACTCGTATGAGGTGCCCGGGGTTAACCCTGAGTTCATGGTTCACAAGCTCAATATGGACCCGTTGTACCCTCCTAAGAAGCAGAAGCCGAGAAGATCGGCTAAGGAGCACGTCGAAGCTGTCAAGCAAGAGGTTAAGAGATTAAAGGAAGTTGGGGCTATAAAGGAGACATTCTTTCCAGAGTGGCTTGTGAATACTGTGGTAGTAAAGAAGAAGAATGACAAATTGAGAGTTTGTGTTGACTTCACTGATCTGAACCGAGCATGCCCGAAGGGTCCATTTCCCATGCTGAAGATTGATCAGCTAGTAGGTGCCACTTATGGGCACCCAAGGATAAGCTTTCTGGACGCCTTTTAGGGCTATCATCAGATTGCCCTAGTTTCCGAGGATCAGGAGAAGACGACATTCATTTCCTCTTATGCTAACTACCATTATACCGTGATGCCATTTGGGCTAAAGAATGCTAGAGCCACATATCAACGGATGATGACGAGAATGTTCTGAGATAAGATTGGGCATACAGTTGAGGTGTACATTGATGATATGGTGGTAAAAAGCAAATGGGAGACACAACATATTAACGATCTGAAAAAGGTGTTCGGAGTGCTTCGACGGCACAAGCTGCGCCTCAATGCTGATAAGTGTGCTTTCAGAGTGGGGACTAGCAAGTTCCTAGGGTATTTGATCACTAACTGAGGAATATAAGTCAACCCTAATCAGATTGAAGCCGTAAAATGCCTCAAGTCGCCGAGCAATCCAAAGGAAGTTCAAGTATTGACTGGTATGTTAGTTGCCCTTAATCGGTTTATTTCCGAATTTGCCGATCAGTGCCATCCATTTTACCAGCTATTGAAAAAGTGGAATGGATTCCAATGGAATGAGTGTGAAAAGGCTTTTCAGGATTTGAAGGAATATTTGGTGCGGGCCCCTATGCTAACAATCCTAGAGCCTGGAGAGGACTTATACATGTATCTCTCGATCTGAACATGTCGTGAGTGCCGTGCTGCTGAGAGATCAAGGTGTGCAATAGCCAATATACTATATTAGCAAAACCTTGGTCGATGCTGAGACGAGGTATTTGCCTCTGGAGAAGTTAGTATTAGCATTAGTTCATGCTACGAGAAAACTACCCCATTATTTTCAGGCTCAAACTGTCTATGTATTGACCAAGTACTCTCTACATTCGTTGTTGAAGAGATCTGACTTCACAGGAAGAATAGCTAAATGGGGAACTCGGCTGGGCTCTTTTGACATTAGGTGCAGACCCAGAAGCACGGTGAAGGTTTAGATTCTTGCCGATTTTGTTGCAGTGTTTTCCCCGAGAGGGGGAATGGAGATAGTTTGCCCTGTAGAGGTAATCCTATAGAAGGTATTTGTGGATGATGCGTCCAGCACATTAGGAGCCGGGGCTGGAATCGTGGTCGTCACCCTAGAAGGGATAAAACTGGAGCATTCCTTTAGGTTGGCTTTAAGGCTTCTAATAACCATGCCGAGAATGAAGCCCTGCTAGCCGGATTGAGAGTTGTTTTAGATCTAGGTGCTAAGGAAGTAGAGGTCTACTCAGACTCTCAATTGGTGGTTAATTAGGTACAGGGAAGCTTTGAGGCCAAGGATCCCCGGATGATAGAGTACCTACAGTTGGTAAAACAGACTATGGACCGCTTTTTGAGTGTAAGATTGGTTCAGGTGGCCAGGGGGCAAAACTGGCACGCTGATTCTTTGGCCACATTGGCGTCATCATCAATCGAAGAGATTTCTCGGTTAATCAAAGTGGAGTTGGTAGTAGAACCAAGTATCAATGTAGGGGTAGGTGTTTCACTGGTGACAACTGCTAAACCATGTTGGATGGATCCGATCATCGATTTCTTAGCCGAGGATTGAGTGCCTGCTGATAAAAAGGAAGCAAAAAAAGTACGCTAGGTAGCTGCTTAGTATTGGTTATCAACTGTTTGTAAGCTGTACCAAAGGTCTTTTGAGGGGCTTTACCTATAATTTTTGCACCCCAACAAGATTGAAGAACTCCTGATCGAGCTACATGAGGGAGTGTGTGGCAGTTACGCAGGTGGACGTTCGTTAGCTCACTGAGTGATGACTAAGGGATTTTGGTGGCCGAGAATGCAAAAGGTTGCTACCGAGTATGCACGAAAGTGTGGGCAATGTCAGAAGTATGCACCGATGATCCACCAGCCAGTGGGAGCCTAAATCCTATTAGTAGCCCGTGGCCCTTTGCGCAGTGGGGGCTAGATATTGTTGGCCCATTCCCTCGGGCTATAGGAAACCGAAGGTTTGTTCTAGTGGCCGTAGATTATTTCACCAAGTGGGTGGAGGCAGAGGCGTTGATGAACATCCGGGATGTGGATGTTAAGAAGTTCGTATGGAGAAACATAGTGACGAGGTT
Organism: Quercus aquifolioides; assembly: GCA_019022515.1. NCBI lineage: Eukaryota > Viridiplantae > Streptophyta > Magnoliopsida > Fagales > Fagaceae > Quercus > Quercus aquifolioides. Next base: position 76,185,579 of record CM032333.1, read on the forward strand.
CGGGTTACCAGAGGCCCTAGTGTTAGACAACGAGTTGCAGTTTGACAGCAAAGCTTTCCGCGAGTTTTGTAGCAGCCTCGACATCACAAACCGGTACTCCACCTCGACATATCCGCAGAGCAACGGCCAAGCCGAGGCTACCAACAAAGCTATTGTGAATAGGTTGAAAAGGAGATTAGAAGGTGCTAAGGGCAGGTGGGTAGAGGAGTTGCCTAATGTTCTATAGGCATACCGGACAACTCTAGGGAGGTCCACGGGAGAACCTTCGTTCTCTCTAACATACAGAGCGAAAGCAGTCATACCGGCAGAAATAAACTTGTGCAGTGCTTGGGTTTTAGGATTCACCCCCGCCAAGAATTCGAAATTGATGTTGAAATAGTTGAACTTGTTGGAGGAAAGCCGGGAATCGGCGACCATTCGGTTGGCAGAATATCAGCAAAAACTTGCCCGGAGATACAACAAGGACATGAGGAGAAGGAAGTTTGGAGTGGGAGATTTGGTACTTAGGAAGGTAATAGGGAATACGCGAGATGTCAATGCAGGGAAGTTAGCACCTAATCCATTAGCTAGCATCTCAATGTTTATTAGGAAGTAACAAATTACAATCACAAAAAGTCATTAAAATACTTCTTAGTCTATAATGGAGTATTGGGTGCTTACTTTATATGTGTGTGTGTATATATATATATATTGGGTGATTACTTTCTCTTTGCTATGAAGTTATCCTAGAAGATGCAGGCACAAGGGTCCACTCCTTTTATATTATAAGCTAACAAGGTCCATCTTACGAGTTTCATGATAAATAACGTATCTACTAGACATGACAATCCCTGCATGCATGTCCTTAGTGAGGTATCACAAAATATTTGATTTATCAGAAACCAAAAATAAAAGGTTAAATATTTAAAATCGAAACTTCAATAGTTGAGGTGGTAACCGTAGGTGAGTTTGGTGGATTGGATTAAGGGTTTTGGTTTAAATCCTGAGGGGAGGGGTTGGGCAATTCTGTAATAATATGTATAAATATTTTCAAGAGAAAATTATTGGGGTGCTATACATGCATACCATATATAGAAGCCCCTTGTTTTTAATAATGAATTAGTAGTATGGTTAAATTATAAATTGCATCGTTTAATTTTACCCAAAATTGAAGTCATTCATATAACTTTAATTTTGTTTATTTCAATTTTCAGCCTTATAAATTCCATTTCTTTTAAGTGTGGTCATTTCGTCCACTTCTCATTACAGGATTAGCCGTTAAGTGTCCCAAAATGATGTAATTTTGGTAGTTTTACATTTTCAAAATAATGTCTCTTTAAGGACACCTAATGATACCATGTGATTGTGACAAACTTAACATAAGAATTACATTGAATAAACATAAAAGTTATCATATTGTCTTAAAAGGACCGTAGAAGTTAGAAGACTAAATTGATTTTATGACAAAGTTAGATGATGTAATTTGTAATTTAATCTAACAATTGTATATAATGAAAGTAGGCTTTAAATTCTAGATTTTTGTGAGCCACTTGAAAATTATAGAGTCATTGCCATTGCGGGCGTAAGGGCGTACTATTTGGAAGAAAGGCTACTTCCACGGCCATGGAATGCCCACAATTTGAAATTTTTTTACCACTGATTATCAGTACGCAAGGGTATGGATTGAGTGTAATGTTATATGTGCATAATATTAATTAATACGAAGGTCATGTTTATCCATGCAAGTGTATTTGTGCTTATGATTCCATCACAATTAATTTACTGACCCCGGTCAACGAACACGAAGAAAATTTAATTTCAAATTTTGTCTAAGGACAAAAACCTGTTCCCGGTTCGATCTTCATCATTGGACAGGTGAAAACCTAATTTCAAAATTTTACATAAGGACAGAAGCATGTTCCCAGTTCGATCCAAATCACCAGATGGGCGGAAACCTTACACTGGAATACTTTAAGGATAGAAACCTGTTCCCGGTTCGATCTTCATCACTAGACAGGTGAAAGCCTAATTTCAAAATTTTACATAAGGATGGAAGCCTGTTCCCGGTTCGATCCAAATCATCGGATAGGCGGAAACCTTACACTGAATTACTCTAAAGGTAGAAACCTTTTCCCTGTCCAATCTTCATCATCGGATAGGTGGAAACCTAATTTCAAATTTTACCAAAGGACAGAAGCCCGTCCCCGGTTCGATCCTAGTCACCAGACGGGTGGAAACCTTGCATTGAATTTTTCCAAGAATAAAAACTTTCTTTGCGGTTCGATTCTAATCATTGGGCAGGTGAAGCTTGCATCAAATTATTCAAAGGACTAAAACCGATCTCCCGGATTCAATCTTACTCATCGGGAAGGTAAAAACCTTAAACTAAAATTTCCTAACAACGGCCTTACACTAAATTTTCCTAACGGAAAATTCTGTTCTCAACTAGGCTCTATCACCTGGCATTCATTTTCATTGAATAAGTCAACATATGTCAAATCCAGTTTTTATTGCCAAGGAATCAATTCCTTCTAGACATAGACAACCTCTTCCAGACCAGTCCCAGTCACTATACATGTAAAAATGTAGCCTCTTGTTTTGAAGACAAATGAGAAAGTGGTCTTAATCACTGTTCAGAGGCAGACCGCAATTAAGCTACCCGGTCATTAGGAATAAAAAAAATAAAATATAAGGCAAAACATGACAGAATAACTTAGTAGCAATAAGTTAATCATTTATGAATATGAATAAAGCAAATGTTCGGTAACTATATCTAGATGACCGATCAAATAAAGCAAACAAATTAAAATTAATCCATCGTTTTGTCACCACAACCCGGTGACTCTAGGAAAATAAGAGTTAGGAAAATACGAATCAAACTATTGTTCTGTCACCACAACCCGGTGACTGTAGGCAAACCAAGTAAAAGTAAAGAAATTAATTAAACTAAAGAAAAGTAAAAGAGTAGAAACTGAATCCAAGTATTAAGCTGAAGGATCTACAGGCTGGAGTAGGGCTGCGTCCTCGACTGGCTATTCTATTATGTCCTCGGTTGGCTAAGCTGATGGAGGTCGCTGAAGTTGGACATCTCGTCAAGCTGATCGCTAGCACGAAGGTTGCTGGTGACTTCCATGTCAACTAACTCCACGTGGGAGTCAATTGCCCGTACCAACTCCCTCATGCTGGGAGTCTCTTCTTCATCAACAGCACCGGAAGGATTCTGGACGGTGGGAGAGGGATCCAGGAAGGGGATCTGGTCAGGGTTCCTTAATGGAGAGTCTTCAGGAACCCCTATAGCTTGTAGGGCGGCCAACCACCCTTCCTTGAATTCGAGCTTCCGAGCTTGACAAACGACCGGCTCCGCGAAGTTTTCTGCATCAGCAAAATCTTCATTGTACCATTTGTTCTCACAAACTTCCAGAGCTACCTTCAGGTCAGCAATCTCATCAGCTTGTGCAAGGTTCAGGCTCTCTGCCTCCGCTAGCTTGAGCTCGGTCCCGCCTAACTTCATTTCCATCTCCGTGGACATCTTTTCTGCCAGCATTCTAGCCTTCTCGGACAGAGTAGCCTTTTTCTTCGTGGCCTCAGCAGCTTTTACCTTCTCCTTCACGGTAGCCGCAGCAACCTCCTAGAGAGCCTTCTCCCTCTCAATATCCTCAGAGAGCTCCTTCAGCCTCTCATCAAGGACGTGAGTCAGCTGCGCAGCCCGATAACGCAACAATGATAAGTATGAAGGCAAAGGGAATGCGCACGCATCAAAACAAATGGAAAACATAGGGATAAGAAATTACCGCTATGGTGTGCCATTGCAACCGCCTATCTAGAAACTTTTTGGTCCCATCCGAGAAAAACTGAACGTCCTCGGGCAATAGGAGTCCTTGCACCAAACTCTGGATGACACGCCCCCTTTCACCTTGGGCCCATGTCCTTATGCTGGCGGACGCGGGCAGGGGTAGGGGCTTGTTGCTGAGCTTGAAGATGGGTTGCCAACCCGCCTTGGATCGAGAGGAGGATGCCACATTAGTACCGGCCTGTGCAGTCAACTCTCGGACAGTGATTCCTCCAAATACTCGGGGCGGAGTCCTTGAGGGCGCATCCCCTGAGCCTGCAAAAGGTTGCTCGATTGTGCGTTGTCTCTTCCGAGAGCGGCCGGGGGGAGGAGGAGGAGGAGGAGTTCGATCTCTACCCTTGGGTTCTTGTTGTTGTGAGGCTGGCCGAGCACCCGGCACGAAGCGACCAATGGTCATCGTCCGTCTAGTCACCATCTTGTCCTCACCAGAGTCAGGTTCTGCTTCCGAGGAATTGATTGATTCGGCCATTGTTGGCTTAGCTATTTGAATCGGAGCTTCAGGCTCTCCAACAGGAACGTGGACTCTATGGCTTTGAGACACAAGTTCAGCCGAGGCGTCCTTTACTAGTGCAAGTTCATCCGCGGTAGTGTATCGAGGGCCGAGGTCCCGGGCTTCACCGATGGTTAGCTGGGGAGGAAGTAGATTGGCGTGCCGCACGTCTATGTATGACAGCAAATGGTTGTCCACCAGCAAAGCTTGACTGAAAGGCTGGCAAGTTTTATAAACGGGAGTGCAGCCAAGTATAAGGTGTGACGCCTGGAGTTCATGAATATCTCAGACTTGAGCATAAAGTTCAAGTCTCTTATGTGTACCACTCTAATGTCCGGTATAAACCTTTTGATGTCTGCATCAAAACAATACAAAAGCCAGTTAGTTTCTATTTGAGCAAAATAATCACAGGTAAAACACAATTAACAAGTAAAAGATGCTCAGTATCAACCAACATCACGAGGCGGAAGTAGGCAGGGAAGCTTATCGGCAAGCCAATTGTTGCTCACCCGAACGAATTCTCCCACCGAGTTTCTGTCGGAGTCGGGAAGGCATGATATAAGCCGCACCCGTATGTCCCTAGTTTTTAAATAATAATTGGACCTAATATTGCTGCATAAACTATACATAAAGTTGATGTCATGATGGTTTAGTTGCAACCCATATATTTGGTTTATTCTACTGACACAACTCGGTAAAAATTGGGGGGGAGTTGGTCGGGGCATAGGCCATAAAACCTAAGGGTACCTACAATGAGATGGTCCACAGGAAACCTAACCCCACTCTCTAGAATAGCCATTAAAGGGAAAAATGCCACATTTGAATTAGAGCGTCTCTGGATAGTAATATCGCCCTCTTGACAGTAGGCGATATCAACATCTTCAAGAACGCCATAGGCTACTTTAAAACTAGCCAAAGCCGCTTTAGAATTGAGGAGATGAGAATAACCCATTCTTAAACTCTAAGAGTGAAGAAAAACTTGAAAGAAGAGGAAAGAGTAAAGAAGACTTACTGTGGGCTCTAGGAAATAATGATCTGGACTGGAGGATTTATGCATTGGGAGAAATATGCTCGGCAGAGAGGAAATTGAAGAAGAAAGGATGTAAAGAGTGGCGTGAGAGGTCAGGAGAAACTATTTATAGGGCTAAAGGCATTTAATGAGGAGGGAAGTGGGAAAAACCCTTTTGATCTCTTTTGGTAACCCCCACACGTGTGGGCTCGATTCACGAACCGTCAGGTTATAATTATTGACGAATGTGACAGCCTGGCACAACGCTCCTTTTAAAAAAGCATTGATGGCCACTTTGTTCATTTGACAGTTGACAATTGGGCTTCCTGGGGGGGACATCAATGCCATTCATATTGTCCTTGATTCACTCTCGGTAGCCGGTCACGAATCAAGGGGGGGCTATTGTACGGGGCAAGGCCCTAGGCCCGTTGGGCCTTAGGCCCTGACCTTGAGATACAACACCTGACCTTATCCCCATTGGACCTATAGCCTTGATCCGGACACCCCTTGAGGCCCAATATAAGCCCAAAAACTGTAACGGGACCATTTTGTCTTGAACGTCAAAAGCGAACCCCTCCTAATCAACCTTAACTTGGTCGGGTGTGTGATTGCTCAGTGGTACGATGTCTCAGCTTCCTGGTATTGCCTTGGGGAATATCGTTGCTGAGCGATCTTTTGGAAGTGGGAATCAGTTCCAATGCCACTACCACCTTTCCCGACGGAACATCCACTTAGGAACAATGGAATTGGACCACCATTCACACGAGTAAGGAAGTAATCATAACACCTACACTCCTTTCATGCTATAAATAGGAGAGTGAATTGAGAAGTAGGAGTTGGCAATTAGAGAGAGAAAACTGAGAGAAAAGAGCAACATCATCAGTAGTAAGGAGAGTTATTTGGGGAGGAGAAAGAGAGGAGTTAATCAAAACCAGAAGGTGTAAAGGGGTTGCCGGGCAAGGGACCACCCATAGTAGGAAACTCCAAGCCCACTATACAAATTAGTTGTGAGCCCAAATACAGGCCCACCCCGGTAAAGCTACTTTGGGCACGCACACTTAACCATAAAACAACTCTAAAAGATGAATGTTTGTGTTGGGGAAATAAACACAGCCTTCAATTGAGTAGTTAAAATAACATATAGAGACATTGCTTTATTTAAAAAGTTTAGAATATGAATTTAGGTTAGTTATATTATATACTAACCACTCACTCTTCTCATTATTATTCAATTTGAGACTTTGATACAAGAAAGTCAATTTCGTATCGAAGGCTGTTTCGGTTTGGCTAGGAGAAATATTTCGGTACCAATTGATATTGGTATACCATTTTGGGATTACCACTATTTATATATTTCTATACATAAATATATATATATATATATATATATATATATTATTTATGCAAATATGAATTTATTAATTTTTATGTTTATCAACATAAAATTTAAAATTCACATATTTTATAATCCTACATATTAGCCTAAGTACATTAACCAATATATTAGATTAAGTAAAATGTTTTTTAATAAATTTCTTTTATTGTATCAGCAGGTATGGGCCGATATGAGGTGGTACAATCCGGTATTTTTTCCAATACATTTTGCAGGAATACTGGTACCGATCAATGGCCGGTACGATATATTTCCCCAGTACAGTCGGTACCAATATGGTATTGACTTTCTTGATTTAATAACTCATGTATGCCCAACAATTTCTCCCTCACGTATGAGTTTTTGCCTCTCTATGGGCTCCTGGACCTTTATTTGGGTCAAACAAATGACTCCCACTTGCTCCCCCTTGCCTATAGACTTTTTCTGTCACCAACACATCATTCATAAAACTTTCATGCACCATTCATGAGAATCATGTGTCAATCCCTCACGCTAGTCCATGAAAATTGGCCTGCACATCCACTAAGACTCACTTAACATGAAAAAAAGGCAAAGGTTGATTAGGAAGATGAAATCTTGCTTTCATCATAGTATCATAGTCAAATTGTTCAAGGGAAATACATGATCAATATGAATCATCCAAATTAAATGGATCTTGATCATTTATATAATTCGTTTAATGTTCCATTGACATCACTTTTGGCTTCCTTGTATACCTTGTCATAGACATCTTGCATCTGTTATAGTAAAAACTAGTCGCTAACTCGTGCGATGCACGGGATAATTCAATAATAATCATATATATTTAATTTGTTTGAAGGTACATTAATAATCAGTTTGCAAAAAAAGAAAAAAATGTTCAATGAAACCCCTAATTGACAACACACCCTAATATCAAATATAGTAAAGGACTTAATTAAATTCAACTGGATTTTAGTTGATAGGTGGGGAAACTAAAGCACACATTGCTTAGAAAATTTTCATTTTGAAAAGACCAAACCTTGAATGTCACGAAGGGATTAGGCCAATGCTCTTATCTTCAATGCAAGGTCTCAATAGAAATTCTCAATAAGTTTAGTCACTCCAAGCCTCCGATTAAGAAGAGCTTAATTCGAATAATTAAAACAAACATAATTCATAAACTATGAAAGATGTATCAAAACATGAAAATCACAATAATAAAATACAAATTTTTAACTAAATAAAAAAGTGCATTAACCTATATTTTACAATAAATACCCATAGAGCAAAATATAACAAAGGAATAAATATGTTTGAAGAATAAATATAGAGCAGAAAATAACAAAGGAAAAATAGTTCAAATAAAAAGTCTCTAATGTCAGATTAGTCACGAACACAAATAAAGAGAATGTTTATTTGTACACTATTGAAGGGTGAACTACAACAAACCAATGAATGCTTCAGTAATTAACTATAGCCTAATTTTGGCTATTGCTACTAAAATCAATCTAAATTATTGCCAAGACTCCTTTTACCATGCTACATGTTTTCATAATCCATATTATGCATCTATGCAGCTAATACTACCTTAGTCTTTGGCAATTCTATATAAATGTATACTGTCTTGTGGCAACTTTAAATTAGTGATCTACTTTTACAAACATCAATTTAGTGTTGCGAAGCTGTGAAGGTAAACATGTAGAATTTCATGTTCAAAAAGTCATATAATTGAAGTTCCATGCAATAGTAAAGATATAATTTTGGTACATGCATACGTTTCTTTTGGTTGATCTTCTAACCTCCAATTCTCTCCCATCTTCTTCTTTCTTCCTAGTTGTTTATTCTTTTGCACTCTCTCTTGTCGCTACAATAGGATCCTTAGCAGCTTGATTGTAAGCTCTGTAGCTACATGACTTGAATACTCTGCTCCTAAGGAAGGTTAGTTGTACAATTGATAACCCAATATGGATAAATGTTGAGCAACTTTGCTTTCTTTGAGGTCGATGTTGTGTAATCCGCAGTTGTCTTAGTTTTGCTTACAATAGTGTCCTTTACTTGTGTTGCCTTCTCTATTGCTGCGTCTTTCATAGCCTCACTTTTCTCTACGACTGTATCCTTTGCTTGTGCTAGTACCTTAGTCTCTATTGCAAACCTTAAAAATATATGTATATAATGGATTATATACTTGGAGAGATTGTAGCCAGAGAGAGAATAAAGCCTTTGAAGGCATAGCAGCTTTCTCGGAGGTAGAGGGAGACGCTGGCTACAACGTTAGGTTGTTGAAGGTTTAGGGTTTATGGAGGCAGCTTTTATTTAAGTCAATGATGAATGGTGGGTTTTGGCAAAGAAGGGTTACGAAAAGAGAGAAATAAAGACATGTTTTAATTGGAATTGGAGCAAAAAAATAAAAATGATGTGGCAAATAAAAAGAAAAAGAAAATAGTGGTGACGTAGAAAATTATGGGAGCTCCAGAGACTTCAGTTTTATATATATACTAGTATTATGCCCGTGTGACGCACGACTTAATAAAAGGATTATATATAAATTTTTTTTTAAAAATTGATAATATAATTAAATTTAATAACAAATAAAATAGTAAAAATATTTAAAGATTACGGCAAGTTTTAAATTTTTAAAAGCTTTTAGTAGTAAACGGGTCGGGCTTTGCATGGTTTTGGTCATAAACTTATAACATGAATAAATTTATTGAGAAACACTAATTAATGATTGAAGAGAAATGATATACCCAGTCAGACTAAAAGATAACTTTTACTTATTCAAAAAACAATTAAGGTGAAGTAGGGCGAGGAACAACAAATAATAATTATAAAATACCTGCATAATAACATTTATATTTAATTATAATGAAGCGCTTGCATCTCAAAGTGTCAAATTTTTATCAACACTAAACATGCTAAGATGTTTATGTTAATTAATGTAAATAAGCATAAAATTAATATCAACATCTAACACCCTACTATTGCATGAATTATGATTAAAATTGACCTAATATTTTTACTTTAACCTGAAGCAATCATCCCAAATTTACAAATTAAAACTACCCAAATTTATAAAATTAAAAAAAAAATGAAAGAAAAATTCACAATAACACACATAAATTAAGGTGGATCTTGAGAAAGCTTATGACAAGTTTAAATGGGGTTTCATTAGAGAAGTCCTCATCAATGCCAATTTCCCTCATGATCTTGTCAGTCTTGTGATGAGTTGTGTTTCTTCTGTGTCTACCTTTATTCTCTTTAATGGAGGGAATGTTGACCCCATTCTCCCTTCGCGGGGAATAAGACAAGGTGACCTGCTTTCACTTTATCTCTTCATTCTTTGCATGGAAGTCCTTGGGCATCTCACCAAAGAGAAATGTGGTGAACGTACTTGGAGTCTGTGAAAAGTTCCAAGAGTGGGGCTACCTTCTCTCATCTGTTCTTTGCGAATGATTTGGTTCTTTTTGCAAAAGCGGATTATGTCAATTGCATGGCGATAAGGGATGTGCTTGATTCTTTTTGTACTTGGTCTGGACAGTCCATTAATGAGAGCAAGTCTTGGGTATACTTCTCTCCAAATGTGGATATTGATTCTAGGGAGTCTCTATGTGATATATTGGGATTTAAGTCCACCCCAAATCTTGGGGAAATATCTTGGTTTCCCCATTAAACATTGTGGAGCCAGCAACCAAGACTTAAACTTTGTTTTGGATAGGGTCAAGCACAAGTTAGTTGGATGAAGAGCAAACCTCTCGTCTTTGGCAGGTAGAGCTGTACTCATTCAAGCTTCCACTTTCACAATTCCCGCTTACGTAATGTAATGCACAGCTCTTCCTAAAAGTTTGCTTAATAACATTGATATAGTTAATCGTAATTTCCTGTGGGGGTTGTTTGAAAATAAGAAAAATACCCATTGGGTCGGATGGCACAAGGTCACAAAGCCTAAAACAGAGGATGGGTTAGGTATACAATCTGCCAAAAGGGAAAATATAGCACTCCTAGAAAAACTCAATTGTAGGTTTCACCTTGGAAAAGATGCTATATGGACTAATGTTCTCAAAAGCAAATACTGCTCTCATCGTACACTAAATGCCAGGAACAAAGACAAGCTTCCTTGCTCTAGAACTTAGAAGGCTTTAAATAAAGGGGTGGAGTTTTCAAGAAAGGTATTAGGTGGATTCCAGGAAGAAACAGTGAGCTTAGTCTTTGGCATGATTCTTGGACAGCCAACGGTTCCTTAAGGTCCCTCATTCAAGGACCTCTCATAGCTGAAAAAGAGGAATTGAAAGTTAGAGATGTGCTTGGACCTGATGGATGGGATTGGTCTAATTTGTTAATCCAAATTCCGGATTCAATCTTGTTGGAGATCCGATCCATTCCTTATTCAATGACCTCTAATAATGGGGATGACAGATTAACTTGGAAAGGAGCTAACAGAGGAGACTTCGACCTCAAGTCTGCTTATGCCATGGCCATTGATTGCAAGGTTGGTGAAGGTAAGTTCACTGGTACTTGGGTTTGGAAGTTAAAAACGCTGCCTAGGATTAAAACTTTCATATAGCAATGCTTGCACCAAAGTATTGGAGTTGGAGTGTGTCTTGTTCAAAGATGTCTCAGCGAAAGTGAGGTCTGCCCTCTATGTGACAATGAGTCTGAAATGATTTTACATAAGACTCAGAGACTGCCCTTTCTCTAAGAACATCTGGCACCGATTGGGCATAAATTCCAACAGTAATTTTAACGAGGATGATCTTCAGCTTTGGATGGAGAAAAACTGCAAAGATCAATCCCACAAGTTGCGACATCAGCCCCCATGGAAGATTATTTTTCCTTTTGCTATTTTGGGGTATAAGGAAGCATAGAAATAATGTTATCTTTCGAGATTGTGCTGCTCATTTTGACATTCACCGAGATATTGTTTTTAGAGCTTCGGAATTCCAATATTGCGTTCTTGATCCTACATGCATGGGCAACAAGACCATGGTGCAAGTCAGATGAGAAAAGCCCCAACAAGCTTGGATTCGACTCAATACGGATGGTTCAACTCTTGGAAATCCATTCAGAGCTGGAGGTGGCGGCATTCTCAGAGACGACCAAGGGAATTGGGTTGCGGGTTTCTCCAGGAATATTGGCTTCTCCACTAACTTCATTGCTAAGCTTTGGGACCTTAGAGATGGGCTTACCCTCTGCAACAATTTAAATTTAAATGTTGTTGACATTCAAATTGATGCTAAAGCAATTCTTGTTCTGCTCTCAAATCCTTCTTACTCTAACAGCTTTGCCAAGCCTATTGTTGATGATTGTAGGCAGTTGATTTCCCAGATTCCCCAAGTATGGATCGGGCACTGCTACCGTGCGGCCAACTCTTGTGCGGACTTCCTTGCTAGGATAGGTTCCTCTCAGAATAGTGATTTCATTTTGTACAATGATCCGCCTGTGGATCTTATGGAGCTGTTAAGCTCAGACTCGGCTGGCTTGTATTGTAGCAGATTGGTATCTGACTTCCCCCCCCCCCCCCCCCCCCTAGTTTGCTGGTTTAATGAAATTTCCTTTTGATCAAAAAAAAAAAAAAAAAAAAAAAAAACCAAGAGACAAATTATTATAATATAATATAATGTTCAACTCCTTCGTAAGATAAATTTCAGGTCCGAAATGCCAGTTGAATATCTGTAGTCCTCAAGTAATTATGTGCGCCACAAAATATTCCACAATACCATATAACTAATGAAACCACCATATATTATAGAAATAAATTAAAGTCATTTATAAGGTCATATATTCAAACTAACTTGATCGAAGAAGATCGCCTACTACAATTACAATATGGGGGATTTATATCATTCCTCAAATGCACGTCAAATTCAAAATTGGAAATGATGTAGTAACAAATTATTTTCCAGAAGCCACAACATACAAAAACTATGGAGGAAATTTTAATAGGCTTGTCACTATAGGTTTTATTGCAAATACATTCACTTTTTTTTTTTTTTTTTACATTTGAGTACATTACTAAACTTCTAGACAAAGTGACAAACACATACCTTGATGTAGTAAATTTCAAAAACAAATGAAATTGTAGCAACTTGCTAAAGTTACCATTAATTATATTTTATTTCACTATATAAATGTAATTGTACTCTAGGCTATTATTAATAAAATATATATCCCAATACTATATTATTTTAGCATTCAATCCCTCCATAAATCACCCATAGTGAAACAAAATCAAAAGGTATTGTCACTTTGTAAATCACTACATCTGATGCCTTTGAGACCTTAGTTTAATCTTTTGAATATTCTTATATTTATGTATTCCGTCTTGAGAATGTGCGTTCCCACAACATTATATGCCAAAATACAATTGCCTAAAGTACTAAGATTTTGACTATGCAAAATTTGACTCTAGTATATATACTATCAAAGAAACTAACATTTTATGTTTGAGTTCACCATCCTTTCATGATTGAGAGTGTTTACCACTAGCAATCATGAGATTTATTTGTTCAAATGACAATAGTTAGTAAAATAATAAATCTTATAGTGGTCCAACTTAGTGTACCTTACACACTTAAGATACACCAACATATCAATCAAAAGTCTCCATTTTTATGACCAAGACAGATCATTATGATTAATATGTTATAGTCTTCAGAGATGAAATACCCAATTTCATCACCAACTATGAAATAGGGTTTATGAGTTTACAAAGAACATGTGATTTATATCTTTTATATGCAAATCTCATACTCATACCAAAATCACATACAAAGCATCTCATGGACTACAATATAATGTCCAAATATTCATGCAAAAAATAATCTTATAAAATAAAACAACTTTTATTATTTAAAAGATAATGTCATACAATTGGATTTTAGGCAGTACTCCTAACATAGTTTTGGTAAAACTCTATCTAAACTTCAAGAAAATTTAAGTCTACTTCAACTAAAATCTTTTACGAAAAAGTCCTAAAAACTCTATTACCTAAATTTCAAGAAATTAAAAGTACTACCGCAACATAAATTTTATATATCTTATTAATTTTTATTTATTAGTAGTTTAAATTGGGGAAATTTATTCAAGAAATTCAAATTTTACTCTAACTAAAATTAAGGATTTGGAATCTACCATGTTAATTTATATAACCATATATTCATGATCATTAATTTTTCACAAACTACTACAATATAATCTAGATATCAATCTTGTTATTATGGAAGATATTCTCATTAAAATCTGTATTTAAATATAAAATCAAATTATCAATTGTATCTGTGGACAAACAAATCACAAGAGATTCCAATTTCAAAATCAAGAAATAATAAATCAAGCATTCAATCAATTAACGATAAATCTTAAATCATGAGAAAAATATGATTGAGCTCATATTGAGAATCCTATCATAGGCAATTGATATGAAGCAAGAACAATTAAATAATTTAAGAACAATCATTGTGGGAATATGAAGCAAGAACAATTAAATAATTTAAGAACAATCATTGTGGGAAACATTAAATCTCATAAATAATACTGATAATTATTAATAAGGCTTTATCCTCAACCTTAATTAAAAATTTAACTACTCATGGTAAATGAAATAAAACACAAAAATAAAATACTAAAATAAAACTAAAAAAATAAAGTAAAATAAAGAAATAAATAGTCATTGTGTTGTCATAGAGAAAAGCCACAAAGGCAATCGCCATCGGCTCTTTCCTCTACCTCGACTTAGTCTCTTCTGTTTGCTCTATTTATATTTTCCACTAACAATAACACACTTAATACGAGTCTGATCAGCCTCGTTGTCTATTACGTACTTTGTTTTGCTCCTTATATTCACACAACACAACACACTAATATTAAAGGGTACGTTTGGTACGCTGTAATAAACTCTAATAGATATTTCTTAAGAATAACCATTCGGTTGTTTGGTTGTATTTTTATTATAAGTAATAGTCATTCCTTAGGAATTGTTATTCTTTAAAATGAAGAATAATTATTTCTTAACCAGCATAATAAATACAAAAATAAAAATTCCTAAAAGACCCCCAACATCAATAACACACACACTCTCTCTCTCTCTCATGAATCAATACAAAAAAAATTTACTTTTTTTTTTTTTGGCTTCGTTATTCTCCATGTTAATTTTTTTTTTTCTACTGTTATTCTCACTATTGGTTATACATTTAAAGAACCTACTGTGCTAGCATGCTCTTTGTTATGATTTGGTATTAAAATTTTGAAAATTATAAATTGTATTTATTTTTTGTATTGTTTGTATTTATAAATTGTTATCTACATATTGTGATAAAAATAACTATATTATTGTGAGATGATGTTATCAATTTTATATATATAAAACCGAAACTTTTGACTTTTGGTTGACCTCTCCACAATTTTCCACGTCAGCCTTTTTTATTTATATTTTTTAATTCGATTTAATTATTTCGATTTTATAGCACCAAATTGAAGAAATTTTATTAATTTAAAAAAAAATTAGTTGTTTGGTGCCACACAACCACTATACACTTAAAGGAGATCTAAATTATCACCTAATCAGGGAAATTTTAGATAATCCTAACAAACTATATAATAACTCCATTAATATAAATCTATCACAAAAAAGGGAATATATCTCCATTAATTTGATAATTTCTACGTTGATGATATTAAAAAAAAAAAAAAATCTATCATATTTCCTTATACCTATCAATCACGTTTTCTTTCTCTTCTTTTTTTCATTTTTTTTTATATTAATGTTGATTAGAAATTATAATTTCAATAGGATTTAAACTCTATAATTATATCAAATGAGACTCAACAAATATATATCATTTTTAATTACAATAGGATTTAAATTTTATATCAAATGGACTCTATCAACATATTCATCCTTTAAAAAAAAAAAAAAAATATATATATATATATATATAACCAAATTTTATTAGGAATCCATAACCTTAACCAAATTTGCTTAGGAATCCATAAACCCTATATTAGATTATAAATAGTTTTTTTTAGGGATTATTTGTTATAATTTCAACTCGGCTTTTCATTCCTATATTATATTCTTTGAACACTACTCTGCTATACATTCTCTTGCATTGATTTTGGTTCTTAGAGCGCCTTCAAAACAAAAGATATGTAAATTTTTCTTATCAGGTTTAATGTTAACATATATGAGAAATATTTTGGTCAATTAGAAAAATTTTGATGAAACATAGAAGGAAAAAGAACTAAAGAACACACAATTTGGGGAAAAAAAAAAATAGTGACTGTAATAGGCAAAGGCTTTTGAAGATTGTTGTTTTTATTTTTGGAATTCTTTATGTTCATGTATATGTATGTATTGGGTTTTTATTGAATTGGAATTATCTTTAAAACATTGGTTTTGATTGAATAATGAAAATGGCAAAAGAAGTATGTTCTAATATTTAGAGTCTTCTGTATATGTGTTGTTGTAGTTCAAACTTGGTATTTGAATTGTTAAATTGTTAATTCACAGTTTTATTGTTCTTCTATTAATTATGAATAATAATATTGCTATTTGCAACCATCATGATATGGTATTAATGATGTGATCATTCTGAATTCCTTTAGAGTTTAGATAGAGTCTAGAATACATTACATTATTATAATTTTCTTTCAAGAAAATGACTATGGGATCCTGCACACTCGTGCCAACATAAACTTGTATTCAAGAATAGGATACAAAAATTGATGATGGGATCCAAAATATGAATCCCAATGAATAATTTGTTTAAATTATTATGATTAGTTCAAATAGAAATTTCTGTTATAACAATTCCAAATAGTTATTTATACCAACAAAAATCATATATACAAGTGTAAGTAGCACATGAGAGTAACAGAGTAAGAAAGATTTCAATGGTCATTCACTTATTTTAATAGAATTGAAGTGTAGGTATCCATTCTAAAAAGGCCACTAGTATAGGTTCACACCCAACCTCAAGAGGTTTTCATAAGAAGCATAAATTCGTTTAGAAACTTCAATTGTATTATAGAGCAAATAATGAATAAAAATCTTCTTTAAAAAAATGAATAAAAGATATCAAACATACACAATATACACTTTTGAACTGATCATTCCCATAGCTCATACATTGGTGGCATCTCTCTAAGCAATTGATCAAACTCCTTGAACGATAAATTCTTCATCAAAGCCGCCTTATTACCACTGGAGCCGGACCAAGTTTTCGCTGCCATCCTCTCCATCCTTTCTTTCAAAATCTTGCTGTCTTTCTCTTTCCCTTCTGCTACCGTTGAATCTTTACTAGTCAGCTTTTGCACAACAGATTTGAAGCTCATAGAATCAGTTTCCACATAATGGGTGTTGATGATCACAACCTTTACTGGGTCTCTATTGCAGCCCGACATTACAAATCCTTGCAAGAAAATGAGAGAAAAAACAATGAAAAGCCTGGATGATTCAAAGGTTTTTTCACTAGCAAATAAAGCAATACTTTTGGTATATATGGGTTTGTTTATGACTTCGGTTTTATGTTTGGAATAGCTAATATAATGGCTGGAGGGTTTTTATAGAGAATCATAGTTGTTGCACGGTGGGGTTTGACAGTTAAAGAGATGAGACAAGTTGGCCGTTGCAAGTTGCAATTGGAGGCAGTCAAGACGGACCAAAAGTTTAAAGGTAAAAGTCAAAAACGCATATGCAATTGACGACCATGTAATTCAAGTTGCGCACCTAAGGTACGGAACTTAGTTACACATTTGATTGGACATGTAAATATAGTTAGTGGCAGACTCACTTTTAATCTACGCCCTTCGATACAATAAAATTTAACGTTCAATTTTTTACCACTTTAGCGTGCGTTTGGCGTCGCATTAAAAATATTAGTTTATTTTATTATTTAGTTTATTTTTGACATTAGTTATGAGTTTTATTGTATTTTTGGTATTATTTATAAATTTTAAGGTATTATTTTAGTTAATTTTTATTTTTATTTTACAATATTTTCAATAAAAAAATTTTAGTTTTAATAAAATAAGAGGACTCTAAACAGAGCCTTACTAAATTAGTTTATTTTTTACATTATTTATGAGTTTCACTATATTTTTGATACTATTTATAAATCTCACGATACTATTTTAATTAACTTTTACTTTTATTTTTAATAATTTTAATAAAAAAAATTTATTTCAGTAAAATAAGTGAATCTAAACAGATTCTTACATTTTTTTTTTCTTTTTTTCTTTTTTCAAAACGAAAGTCAGACCACACGTTAAGGGCGTGGCGGATATGGTCCATTCCCCTTCTTCTTCTTTTTTTTTGGGATACGAGCATAAGGTCCATTCGAAGACTGGGAAGCAAGCAACTAGTCATTATATATTACCGTTATTAAAAACGTGAGTGTTGGACCTTGGAAGTTGGAACGTTGACATTTCCAATTTTTAACTCTATAATCAAAAGGACAAAAAAGGGCTTTTCCAGATAATTTAAAGAAAGGAAAAGAAAAAAAAAAAAAAAAGTGATTAAAGAAATATGAGAATTTCTAACAAATGACGAATTCTACCACCAAAAAATAAATAAATTTCCAGACTTTGCATATATTCTTTATTTTCAAAGAGACCCTAAAGGTCACCCCCCTCTCTCTTTTTAGGCTGGGTTTGGATAGGAAGGTTAGTTGCGGTGCGTTTTCCAGCTTCGCGTTTTCTCTTTTTTTTTTTTTTTTTTTTATTTATTTGCCGCACTTGTTGACTTTGGGGGACAAAATTTACTGTGCGTGTACTGTGCGTGCACTGTTCACGCACTGTTCACGCAATATTTAATATTAAAAGTGGGTCTCACAATACTATTCACACATTTAAAAATTATTTTGCTACAGTGTTTTCAGTAACAATCAGTTTTTATCAACTTTCAGCAACAATAAGTGCTATCCAAACGGACCCTTAGTGTCAACTATCAGGAGACTTCTTCCTCAAAAAAAAAAAAAAAAAACTATCAAGAGAGTTTAATAATTAAAGTTACTGAAACCATTTTCATTCCTTTTTAGTTTGTTTCTTTTTGTATATTATATTTTACACATTTTTTTTAGGACAAAATTTAGCAGCAAAATTGGTTATAGTTCTAGATTATAACCTTACTCAATATATTTTTATCGGAGGTGAATTTTGACAAATTCACAATTGGATTTATGCGCACCCAAAACTGAAACCCGTTAGGCTGGTCTTCACTTGGACTCACAACTTACTTGTATAGTGGGCTTGGATTTCCTTCACTGGGTCGTTCTTAACGCTAAGACTTAATGTGATCACTGTTCTCTCCTCGGGGGTCTGGGCCACCTTCTCACTCTGCTCACTCTCTGTTTACACTCTTCTTACAGCCAATTTTCCAACCCTTGTCTTCTCAAAACTTCTTGTATTTATAGTCCAAAGATTAGTGGAGAGGTCATAATTATTTGCCAGTAAGTGCAACCGGCGGTCCAGTATTATCGATCGTAAGTGGGTGGTTAGGTGGGCGTGGGAAGCGGTGAGGGTGGCGTTGGAACTTGGTTCCCACCTCCACGATAGTTCTCGGCAGCGGTGCCTCTCCGAGGCACGGCCGGGTAGGTACAGGGCGGGGTGTCCCGAGAGTCGTATATTTATCACTGCCCGGGAAGGTGTTTCCCGAGAAACGATGAAGAGGCAAAGCTTGGGCCTGCAGCATGCGTGGCCCGGGGGTGGGCCGCTAGGTAGAGGGAGACCGGCCTCATGGGCCATACACCCAGGCCAGGGTCCAAGGCCCACTATGGGCCATGGTGCGGGGGCCGTACAATAGCCCCCCCTTGATTCGCTCCCCATTCCCGGGGGTGAATCAAGGATCACAAGGGGTAAATGCCCGTCTGGGAAGTCGAAGGGTCAGTGCCCGGCCATTGATGGGCGCATTAATGCGCGTCTCAAAAGACGTGTTTGGAATTGATTGACGGCCTATCCGCCATCATTGTCTGACGGTTCGTGAACCGAGGCGTCACGCGTGTGGCAGTTGAAGCGGCGGTCCGTGTGGTTTCCTTCCAGTGGATCATTAAATGCTTCTCATCCTACTCCCCACGCCTATAAATAATCCCTCTCGTCACTGACTCTCACTTTCGCATTCCTCACCTTTCAGTATCCTACTCTGCCGAGCATCCTTCTTTCGTGGTTCATCTACTGGCCCAGAACACACTTCCTCCTTAGAGCCCACAGTAAGTTCCTTTCCTTCTTCTTGCTTTTTCAGTTTAGACATTTCAGTCTATTCTTTGATAATCATAACATTCCTTTTCCCTTTTATTAAAAACACCCTTTTTGAAAAAAAAAAGATGAGTTACTCTTACCTCCTTTCTTCCGAGCATGCTTTGGCTAGATTTAGGGAAGCATATAATGTCCCTGGTGACGTAGATATTGCCTACTGCAATATGGGCAATATTGACATCCAGAGGCGCCGTGGTGAAAGCACGGTGTTCTTTCCCTTGATGGCCATTCTAGAGGGTGGGCTTAGATTCCCGGTTGACCCTCTAATTCTTAGTACCCTTAGATTTTACGGCCTTTGTCCCGACCAACTCCCTCCCAACTTTTACCGGGTAGTGAGTTGCGTGAGTAGGCTGAACCAGTTGTACGGGTTGCAACTAAATCACTATGACATTAATCAGATGTATAGTCTGTGCGGCAATATCGAGTCTAACTATTATATAAAGACTAGGGATGTGAGGGTACGGCTTATTTCATGCCTACCAGATTCAAATCGTAACTCGGCTAAAGATTTCGTTCGGGTGAGCGGCAATTGGTTTGCCGAGGAGATCCCCTGTGCGTTTTCGCCGCGCGACGTTGGTCGGTGACTAGCCTTTATTTACTTTGGTCTCTTTTGATTTTGGTCCGGTTATGTAATCGTTAACCCTTATTTCCTTTGTGCAGAGAGCAAAAGATTCAAGCCGGACATCAGAGTGGTACATGTTCGGGACCTGAACTTCGTGCTCAGGTCGGAAATCTTCGTACACACAGACGGACAACTCCGAGCGTCCCACCTCATCCTCGGTGTCAATCCCGTCTACTCAACTTGGCAGACGTTCAGCCAAGCTTTGCTAGTTGACAGCCCTTTCCTCTCATATATCGACGTCTGGCACGCAAACTTCTTCCCCCCAAGGCTAATTGTAGGCAAGGCACGTGATCTCGGCCCCCGGTACATTTGTTCAGACGAGCGATAGCCCATCCGTGACGAATCAGCCGAGCGCGTATCTGCCGAGCGTAGGAGACGCACCCACTAGCAAATCCAGCAAGAAGCTCCTGCTCAGCCCGACAAAACCGTAGAGCCCAAGGCTCCTGTTCGGGAAGGGGAGGGTGCAGCCGCAGAACCGACTGACTCTTCTGAAACAGGATCCGATCAAGGCAACGCCATGGTGGCTAGGAGGAAGATGACGATAGACTGCTTTGTCCCGAGTGCCCGGCCTGCCGTGCAGCAACAACAAACCCCCGGCCAAGATGCTTCGCCTCCCGCTGTCCCACCAACCCGAGTTCGAAAAAGGCCGCGCACAACCGATCAGACTCAGACGGGCTCGGGCAACGTGCCCCTCCGACCCTCGGTCGGTATTGTCATCCGGGAACCGGTAGCGCAAACCGGGATAGACCTGGCGTCTACTTCCCGGGCTCCGGCAGCATGGCGACCCTCCTTCCAACTTGGCGGCGAGCCTCTTCCATCGACGGCCAGTGCCCGAGTATGGGACAAAGGTTATGGTGGCCGTGTGGCGCAGAGTCTGGCACGCGGCATCCTCTTGCCCGAGGACTTGCACGCTTTTACGGAATTGACGGATGAGTCTTTGTGGAGGCGTTTGCAGTGGCACACGATAGCGGTAACTGTTTCACTTTTCTTTACGATTCTCGGTTTCCCATTTGCTTATGTACGTGTACTTTCCATTTTACCCTACAAAGTGAATATTGTGTGGTCAGGCTGCGCAAATGTCGTACGTTGTGGACAGGAGGATGAAGGAGCTGGCCGAGGACGTTGAGCGGGAGAAGGCTCTGAAGGATGTCGCTGAGGCCAAGGCGAAGGAAAAGTCAAAAATTGCCGAGGAGGCAGAGAATAAAATTGCTACAGCCGTAAAGGCCCAGGCTCTTGCCGAAACGAAGTCTGAGGAGCTGGAACTGCAACTGGGAGGCACCGAGCTTAAATTGGCGGAGGCTCAGAGCTTGAATACCATGCTGGAAGGACAATTGGCCGACTCGAGGGCAGCGTTGGAGGCTTGTGAAAACAAGTGGTATAACGAGGGGTTCGCGGATGCCGAGAATTCGGCGGAACCGGTCATTCGCCAGGCCCACAGGCTCGGATATGAGGAGGGTTGGTTTGCCGCTCTTCAAGCCTTGGGGATTCCCGAGGATTCTCCGTTGAGGGATCGCAGCAAGATCCCTTTCCCGAGCATCCCCCACACCGAGAATCCTGCGCCCCTTGTTATTGACGAAGAAGAGACCTCCAGCATGAGGGAACTGGTGAACGCCATTGACTCTCATGCAGTGCCGACCGACATGGAGGGGACCAGCCACCCCCATGTTGGGGACCGAACCGGGGAGGACATCCAGCCGCCAACTCCTTACGCCGACCAACGCTCTCAAGAGGACGCATCCTCCGCTCATGCGGCGGATATCTAAAGTTGAAAGCCAGCCCTTCCTTATTTTTCCTTCTTTTGAGAATTTAAATGAGCGGAATTGCCTATGTCACCGGGTTGTGGTGACGGGATAATTTGTTTATGTTGTCTTTTCTTTATTTCGAGTTGCCGGGTTTTGGCAACAAAACGTTAATTTAAGTTTTATGCTTTAATATGAATGCTTTATCGTGTTGCTCTTTCGTATTGACCGAGTAATGAACTCTTGTTGGTTGCCTCTTTATTGTGATGTGTCCGACCATGGTAAGGCTTCCACATGCTCGGTGATAGGGATCTAACCGAGGGTCAGGCTTTTCTCTTAGGATGAAATGACTAAGGTTTTCACATGCTCGGTGATAGGATCGAACCGAGGGTCAGGCTTCTGTCCTTAGAGTTAATCGTTCAGGTTTCCACCTGCTCGGTGATAGGATCGAACCGAGGGTCAAGCTTCTGTCCTTAGAGTGAATCGTTCAGGTTTCCACCTGCTCGGTGATAGGATCGAACCGAGGGTCAGGCTTCTGTCCTTAGAGTTAATCGTTCAGGTTTCCACCTGCTCGGTGATAGGATCGAACCGAGGGTCAGGCTTCTGTCCTTAGAGTGAATCGTTCAGGTTTCCACCTGCTCGGTGATAGGATCGAACCGAGGGTCAGGTTTCTGTCCTTGGAACAAAAAGGCTAAGGTTTCCACCTGCTCGGTGATAGGGATCGAACCGAGAGTCAGGTTTCTGTCCTTAGAACAAAAAGGCAAAGGTTTCCACCTGCTCGGTGATTAGGATCGAACCGAGAGTCAGGTTTCTGTCCTTAGAACCAAAAAGGCTAAGGTTTCCACCTGCTCGGTGATAGGGATCGAACCGAGAGTCAGGTTTCTGTCCTTAGAACAAAAAGGCTAAGGTTTCCACCTGCTCGGTGATAGGGATCGAACCGAGAGTCAGGTTTCTGTCCTTGGAACCAAAAAGGCTAAGGTTTCCACCTGCTCGGTGATAGGGATCGAACCGAGAGTCAGGTTTCTGTCCTTAGAACAAAAAGGCTAAGGTTTCCACCTGCTCGGTGATAGGATCGAACCGAGAGTCAGGTTTCTGTCCCTAGAACCAAAAAGGCTAAGGTTTCCACCTGCTCGGTGATTGGGATCGAACCGAGAGTCAAGTTTCTGTCCCTAGAACGGGCCGTTAAGGTTTTCGCCTGCTCGGCGATAAATTGAACCGAGAATTTGGGTTAGAACAGTGCGGATCTGCATGAAAAACATCATTAGTATAACTAACAAAATATATACAATAGGTTGCGGTTAACTTCATGCTCGGAGAATCGCCCATCAATGATAGTACTTCTTGAGATTATGGACGTTCCACGGTCGGGGCAGTTGTCTCTCGTCTAGGTCTTCCAAGAAGTAAGCCCCGGTGCCGGCCACAGCTGTGACCCTGTAGGGTCCCTCCCATGTCTGCGCCAATTTCCCGGCACTAGTGTCCCGCATGTTGCCCACGGCTCTTCTGAGAACCAAATCCCCGGCGACAAACTCCCTCGTTCTCACACCTCGGTTGTATCTCTGGGCGAGCTTCTGCTGATATTCCGCGAGCCGTATTGTAACCATCTCGCGGTACTCTTCCACCTTGTCCAAATACCCTGCCATCATTTCGTCGTTTTGGGCGTGATCGAACCTCGCTACTCGCGCACTGCATAGATTCACCTCGGTAGGGATCACGGCTTCCGCTCCGTACGTGAGAGAGAAAGGGGTCTCCCCGGTGGACCGTCTAGGAGTGGTGCGGTATGCCCACAAGACTTTGGGAAGTTCCTCGGCCCAGTTTCCCTTCGCGCCCTCCAGCCTTTTCTTCAGCCCACTCACAATCACCTTATTCACAGCCTCGGCCTGACCGTTGCCCTGTGGGTAAGCGGGAGTTGAGTACCTGTTTTTGATGCCGAGACCACTGCAAAACTCTCGGAACGCCCGGCTGTCAAATTGTAGCCCGTTGTCCGATATGATAGTGTTCGGCACCCCGAACCTGGTGATGATATTTTTCCATACGAATTTCTTTACTTCCACATCTCGTATGTTGGCCAACGCTTCCGCCTCCGCCCACTTGGTAAAATAGTCGACGGCCACCAAAACGAACTTTCGGCCGCCTGTCGCCCGAGGGAACGGGCCGATGATGTCCAGCCCCCATTGTGCAAAAGGCCAAGGACTGCTGATCGGGTTCAGGTGGCCCGCGGGCTGATGGATCAGAGGGGCGTGCTTTTGACACTGCTCACACTTAAGCACATACTCGGCGGTGTCTTTCTGCATCTGAGGCCACCAAAACCCTTGAGTCATCGCTCGGTGCGCCAATGAACGTCCCCCGACATGGCCGCCGCACACCCCAGAGTGGAGCTCCACCAAGAGCTCGCCCACCTTCTCCGGGCGTAAGCACAAGAGGTACGGCCCTCCGAAGGACCTTCGATACAAAGTCCGGTCTTCTGCCAACCAATACCGAGGAGCCATCCTTCGGATCTTGATGCCCTCCTTTTCGTCACTAGGCAGTCGGTTGTCAGCTAGAAAGTCGATAATAGGGTCGATCCAGCACGGGGTAGGGGCTGCGATTGCCGTGACATTGATCCCTGTAGTTCCCGAGTCGCTCATTACCCTGACGCTCGGCTCCGAAATAAGCTCGACTTTGATTTGCCGTGGTATCTCTTCGGTTACTGACGACGCCAGCGTGGCTAGGGAGTCAGCATGTCTGTTCTGTGTTCGGGCTATGTGGAAGACTTTCACCGTGTTGAAGCTGGCCATAACTAGCCTTGCTTGTTCTAGGTACGCTTTCATCCGGGGATCTCGAGCTTCAAAACTGTCCTGCACCTGATTAACCACCAGACGCGAATCCGAATATAGCTCAATCTCCCGAGCCCCCAGGCTTGAAGCTGCCCTCAGTCCGGCCAGAAAAGCCTCGTATTCTGCCTTGTTGTTGGATGCCCTGAAACCCAATCTAAACGAGTGTTCTAGTCGTATTCCTTCGGGGGTGATCACAACAACTCCTGAACCGGCACCCGTGGAGCTCGACGCGCCGTCTACGAATACCTTCCACGGTCGAGCCTCCAGTTGGCAAACCATCTCCCCCTTCTCTCTGGGCGAAAACTCAGCGATAAAATCCGCAAGGACCTGGCCCTTCACCGAGCTTCGAGGTCTGTACCGTATGTCGAAGGAACCGAGTCGAGTCCCCCATTTGGCTATACGGCCCGTGAAATCCGACCTCTTTAATAACGACTGTAATGGGTACTCGGTCAGGACGTGCACGGTGTGAGCTTGAAAATAGTGCGGCAACTTCCTGGTGGCGTGTATCAGGGCTAATACGAGCTTCTCCAGTGGCAAGTATCTCGTCTCGGCGTCGACAAGGGTTTTGCTGATGTAGTACACGGGTTGCTGGATCCCTTTGTCCCTCAGTAGCACAGCACTCACGGCGTGCTCGGATACCGCCAGATACATGAATAAATCCTCACCTGGCTCCGGTGCCGTAAGCATGGGCGCTCACGCCAAATAAATCTTCAGATCCACAAAGGCCTCTTCGCACTCCTCGCTCCACCGAAATCCAGTCCATTTCTTCAGCAGTTGGTAGAATGGTCGGCAGCGATCTGCGAATTTTGAGATGAACCGATTAAGGGCTACCAGCATCCCGGTTAGTATTTGCACTTCCTTCGGGTTGCTCGGTGGCTTCAGTCTTCTCACAGCTTCTATCTGGTCAGGGTTGACCTCAATTCCCCGTGTACTGATCAGGTACCCCAAGAACTTCCTGGCCCCGACGCCAAACGCGCACTTCTCCGCATTAAGGCGCAGCTTGTGCCGTCGGAGAACCTCGAAAACCGCCTGGAGGTCCCCCATATGCATGGCTTCCTGTTTGCTCTTAACCACCATGTCGTCGATGTATACCTCGACCGTGCACCCTATCTTGTCTCGGAACATTCTTGTCATCATTCGTTGGTAGGTGGCCCCGGCGTTCTTCAGTCCGAAGGGCATCCTCGTGTAGTGGTAATTTGCCTCCGGGGAGATGAACGCCGTTTTTTCTTGATCCTCGGGCGCCAGGGCGATTTGGTGATACCCTTGGAAAGCGTCCAGAAAACTCATCCTCGGGTGCCCACACGTGGCGTCCACCAGCTGATCAATCTTTGGCACGGGAAAAGGGTCTTTTGGGCAGGCTCTGTTCAGATTGGTGAAATCGACGCAGACCCTCCACTTGCCGTTCTTCTTCTTCACTACCACGGTGTTCGCCAACCAATCCGGGAAGAAGATCTCCCGAATCACCCCTGCCTCCTCCAATCTTTGAACTTCCACCTTTACTGCCTCGGAGTGCTCCCAGGCTGATCTCCTCGGCCTCTGCTTTTTAGGGGCGAATGAGGGGTCAACTCCAAGTCTATGCACGATGAATTCGGGATCCACCCCGGGCACCTCGTATGGACTCCATGCAAATACGTCCACATTCCGTATTAGGAGTAGCAACATCTCTACTTTTTCCCGGTCCTCCATGCTCTCCCCTATTTGGAAGTACTTGTCCGTATCCGGCAACACCTTTACCTTGAGCATGTTCTCGGCGCGCGCGACCTCCTTCTCTGGCGGGCTCTGTAATTGCTATAAAGGCGTCCCCGACGACGAACATTTGGGGTCGGCCTGTCCTTCTGGTCGGTTTGCTCCTTCTTCCAATCGACCATGGCGATCAAACATTGCCTGGCCGCCTGCTGACTTCCTTGTATCACCGTGACACCATAATCACCATGAAACTTGACCTTCATGTGCAGAGTGGACGGGACAGCCCCCATTGCATGTATCCATGGCCTCCCATCCCTAGTCTTTATATAATAGTCAGACTCGATATTGCCGCACAGACTATACATCTGATTAATGTCATAGTGATTTAGTTGCGACCCGTACAACTGGTTCAGCCTACTCACGCAACTCACTACTCGGTAAAAGTTGGGAGGGAGTTGGTCGGGACAAAGGCCGTAAAATCTAAGGGTACTAAGAATTAGAGGGTCAACCGGGAATCTAAGCCCACCCTCTAGAATGGCCATCAAGGGAAAGAACACCGTGCTTTCACCACGGCGCCTCTGGATGTCAATATCGCCCATATTGCAGTAGGCAATATCTACGTCACTAGGAACATTATATGCTTCCCTAAATCTAGCCAAAGCATGCTCGGAAGAAAGGAGGTAAGAGTAACTCATCTTTTTTTTTAAAACGGGTGTTTTTAATAAAAGGGAAAAGAAATGCTATGATTATCAAAGAATAGACTGAAATGTCTAAACTGAAAAAGCAAGAAGAAGGAAATGAACTTACTGTGGGCTCTAAGAAGGAAGTGTGTTCTGGGCCAGTAGATGAACCACGAAAGAGGGATGCTCGGCAGAGTAGGATACTGAAAGGTGAGGAATGCGAAAGTGAGAGTCAGTGACGAGAGGGATTATTTATAGGCGTGGGGAGTAGGATGAGAAGCATTTAATGATCCACTGGAAGGAAACCACGCGGACCGCCGCTTCAACTGCCACACGCGCGACGCCTCGGTTCACGAACCGTCAGACAATGATGGCGGATAGGCCGTCAATCAATTCCAAACACGCCTTTTGAGACGCGCATTAATGCGCCCATCAATGGCCGGACACTAACCCTTCGACTTCCCAGACGGGCATTTACCCCTTGTGATCCTTGATTCACCCCCGGGAATGGGGAGCGAATCAAGGGGGGGCTATTGTACGGCCCCCGCACCATGGCCCATAGTGGGCCTTGGACCCTGGCCTGGGTGTATGGCCCATGAGGCCGGTCTCCCTCTACCTAGCGGCCCACCCCCGGGCCACGCATGCTGCAGGCCCAAGCTCTGCCTCTTCATCGTTTCTCGGCAAACACCTTCCCGGGCAGTGATAAATATACGACTCTCGGGACACCCCGCCCTGTACCTACCCGGCCGTACCTCGGAGAGGCACCGCTGCTAAGAACTATCGTGGAGGTGGGAACCAAGTTCCAACGCCACCCTCACCGCTTCCCACGCCCACCTAACCACCCACTTATGATCGATAATACTGGACCCCGGTTGCACAACCTGGCAAATAATTATGACCTCTCCACTAATCTATGGACTATAAATACAAGAAGTTTTGAGAAGACAAGGGTTGGAAAATTGGCTGGAAGAAGAGTGTAAACAGAGAGAAAGCAGAGTGAGAAGGTGGCCTGGACCCCCGAGGAGAGAAAAGTGATCACATTAAGTCTTAGCGTTAAGAACGACCCAGTGTAGGAAATCCAAGCCCACTATATAAGTAAGTTGTGAGTCCAAGTGAAGACCAGCCCAACGGGTTTCAGTTTTGGGTGCGCACAGGATTATATCTTTTTATTATATCCTTCATGCTTGCAAAATTTCTAGAAAATTAAATATTAAAAGCTATGTCATCAATAAATTTTTTAAATTGCAAGTTTTTATAGTTTAATATTATGCATAAAATATAAGCTTATAAATTATATAGTAAATAATATCTGATTGACACAAAACTTGCATTGTCTATTAAGAGTATAATGAACATGCAATTCAATGGTTGGATTTTCGAAATATATAGTAATATTTATTGATGGTGATCCATAACAAATAGTCTTAGTCCATAAAGGTCGTCCAAGACCAATGATGTCCAAGACATTCTTTAGAAATGAGAAATGAGAAAAATTCACAACAAACATGAAATAAGGACATCTAGGGATGTTATCGGATTCTGGTCGTCTACACCATAAGAAGGTGTGGACAATTAATAAACACTTAATAAAATTCTAAGTGTTTTCCACCAACCACAAATGGATAGACCACGATCTCCTATCTCGGAACGTGGGGTGCATTCCCGAAATTCACTCCACTCTTCTCGCTAAGTCCACACATCTCCCATGATATTAGTGGCATCTAACAAGTAGACCCACTCCAAACTATTTATAAAATGGACCCAATCTCACCAAATCAATGTATGTTCAACTATTCATCACCTTACCATATTTGAGTCCTAGAGAGAAATTTGACTTAATCATCGAAGGGTCTTTGGCCGGTTCACCTCAGTCACATTTAATAGTCTCTTGCTTTCTTTTCATGTCATCCAACTGCCATTGAAGCTTGGAGCATTCAACCTACTGATTTTCACACATCATCATTTATTTTATGAGATGTGCTACGTCCGCAACATTTTCACAACAAATCATAGGTGGTTAGTTGTTATTGCTTCTAATTTGAACCTACCACTGAAATTACTTTCTACCTTACCAATAACAACTCATAACAACTTGCTACATAACATTTGTTGTGAAAATGTTGTAGACATAGCATTTCTTTTATTTTATTAAGTAAAGTTGTAATCTTAGATTACAACAAATTTTTTAGCTAAATTTTGTTTTTCTTTTATTGATCTATCTTAAGGCATAACTGTCATATTTTATTATGAAACTAGAAAAAAAAAAAATCTTTCATGTTTTGTCAATATATTTTAAGTAAAAAATCGTTAAAAAAATGAATCTAGGAAATTTTTTTTATACAGAAGCTGTTTGCAATAGAACTAAAAGAACATCATTGTTATCTTCAAGATTTGATAAAATTGTTAGCTTCTTTGTGAAAATTTTTGAATGGACATTTAATTTATTTTAATTTACTTATTAATTTATTATTATTATTTTACTTTTCAATATTAATTCTTAGAATAATTCTTAAATTATTAAATTCATCATCTTATTAATTTTGGGGATAAATAAAATTTTTAAATGGGATCACAATAGGTAGTCCTGAGTTTGAGATTTAACGTTGCTCTATTTCCTATTTTAAAAATTAAAAATCTCATGTGTGAGATCTCATTTATTAAAGGAATGTTTTACCATACAAGTAAATAGGAGTATTAAAATAATTATTAAATAATTAAATTCTTTCATTCCCAGGAGTCCTATTGAGTGTAGGAATAATAGCCTCCACTAAAAATAGTGCAAAAGGTTTTATCCATTGTTTTAAAAATTAGACCAAACAGGTTGGTTCAACCAATGGAATCAAGAACTGAACTTGGAATTTGTTCAGTAAAAACCGCAAAAAATCAAACAACAATCCTTTTTCCAATTCTTTGATCTTTTCGATTTTTAAACCTAAAAAACAGACATTTTTCTTTAATGCATTCCTATAAATTGAAATGTTAAGTTTGTGTTAAGGAATAGGTTAAATTGATAGAGGATAATATTTTTTGAACAAACATTTGACCATGTGTTTAGATTAAAAATTTGACAATTACTACGAAATTCATAAATGGTAGGAGTTACATCCCTCTTCATTTAAAATACCAACCGTAAACACTAAATCTTAAGTTTAAAAATAAAATAATTAAAAATGTTTTACAAATGTAAATTTGTATTTTTTAGGGTCATGTGTTTTGGTATTGTCAAACCATGCCAAATATTATGTCTTTTATTGAGTTTTGATGTGTCTTAAAGTTGTAATTGAAGACCAATTTGAAGGTGCAAAGTTTGCTCAAGTAAAGCTCAAGAAAAGTGCATTTTTCAGCTTGTACCTTGTTAGATTTAGACCCCTGGAAAACACAGTTTGTTTAACCTAATTTAATAGCCAAGTTGTTACTTAGGTCAATTAAGCAGATCTAGGTTAAACAATAATTAATCATATTATGCATAGGGGAAAAGTAAAGAAAATAATGATATGATGACCTAGGAAAACCAATGAAATAGTCAAGTTTTAAGACAAAAAACCTGAGGAGGATTTGACTTAAACAATCCACAAGGCAACAATTCACTAATAGAATGAAAGTTTTTAAAATAGATTTAACCCTAAATCTACTGCTACCTCATATAGTACTTACTCACATGACCACACACAGCTCCAAATCCACGAACTCTTCTATTATGAATCCATTGCACACAAACACTTCAACTTATGACTTTGAGATCTCCACTCAAAGGTTTTAATCAACTGTGATGTCTAGTGATGGTAGCAACTTTTATAACACCAGATCTTGAGTATCTTCAAAGAATATTGTTGGTCAAAGATTTTAGGGAGCTTTGGGTACAGAAACTCTAGATCTACAACAGGAGGCACAAGATGCACTCTTCTCTCTCTTAAAAAACATGTTTTAAGGTTTCCTTTAAATACTAAAAGAATTAGATATAAAACCTTAGTCACTTAATGGACTTAATGAGCTTTAATTAAATTCTACAAAAACACATCTTGATTGGTCGAACCATAGTCTCGATCGATCAAACTTGCATATTTCGAATTCCTAAACTTTCAGCTTTCTCGTTTTTGTATTTTAACTTGCAGTAGCTTAAGCATTGTCTAATTATACTATCCTCAAATTATACGAACTCAGCCAATCTCTGCCCCAGTCCGATTCTAACTCACATCGGGATGTCCAATCCACAGCCACTAAAGCTGCTTCTGTGGACTTTGAGATTCCAACAAAAACAATGTCGTCCACACATTTATCATCATCTTCTGTGCCACCCACCACATCATCGACAATGTTTGTGCCGAATTTATAAATAAATCTTGTTCATAACTTGATTTAATTAGTATTGATGATTGTTGTAGTCATTTTAGAAATTTTACTGTTGGGTTCTCGGTTGTGATATTTAATTAGCAGAGGAGTTTGGAGCATATAATAATAATAATAATAATAATAATAATAATAAGTGAAACTGAGAGAAAATTAAATTATAATTTCAAATTAAACTTCTAATTTTGCATCATGTGTCTTCAATTATTTAAATTATTTATTTTTAAAAAGTTTTATTCTTAATTTTAGAATCAAATGTGGGATCACATCATAAATATTCATTCAAGTGAGTTATTAAGTACAAAAACTAAAGAATCTAGAATAAATGAATTGTAAAAAAAAAGGGCTTCCCAAATTTTTTTAAAGAGTTAACAAAATATAAAAATGACTATCAATAGTATTTTAATTATATATATATAGGAATTATATTATGCATCTTATTGTATATTTTTAAATGTATCAAATCCATGCATATACATGGGATTACAAGTTAGTTTAGAAATAATGTGTCAATGCACAGAAATTGTGGGTGTTTTTTTTTTTTTTTTTGAAAAGATTCTGATTAAAATTTCCTCATGATTTTTGAACTTCTGATGCTTCATCCAAACAAAGAAATCTCTTCGAAAAAATTTAAATTCAATCATAAGTTGAAAATTCCTCGGTAAAATCCCTGACCCAGACCACCATATTATATATCCCAATGGAATGAATATGTGCAGACCCAAATCAAGCTTATGCATGAGTGACGTACGTGCCTATGATGTGCACCTAACATTCATGCCGTTTCGATATAATACTATCTAAATTATTGACAAAGAATTGGTAGGAATTAGGATTGAAATGTACGGTGCAGTCAGAATATTTCTATAACATTACAAGTTCTGATTTTACCTAACACTACATTTGAATGGAATTGGTGTAACACTCACTGTATATTATATATTTGTTGATCGTTCCAAATGAATATACAAATATTTATAAAGTCAATATTTCAATAAATAAAAAAAGGAACATTAGGAATGTTGATTACTGGTGACTACGAGTCTGAACTTCTAAATTGTCTAGAAAGTTTACTTCGGAATGTTCCATAGACTTTGCGCTTTGGTTGAGGAAAATGTCAAAATTTGAAAGACTGAGAGAGAAACCCATACGGATTTAGGTTGCATGTGTATAACAAATAACCTGAAGACTTGCATACAATGCAAGTCAACCCCTAGACAGTTTGGGCAATTGTCAATGGTTCCAAATAATAAAAAATAAAAGATAAAACCTTATTATCTTGCGCTTGAATTGTGATGTTATATTTCTATAACAATCTAAAATTAAATATATTCCATACCTTTTTGTTAGGTTCTAAGGTCTTAGGATTTTATGTATTTAGAACTCTAATTTGTAATGTTGGCAAACCATGATCAAAACATTGTATTTAGTCTTGTTTAGGCTTGCTCAAAGTTGGTTTATTATTGTACAGTTGGAATCGAGTGGCTGCAGAAGTACTTGGGACTTTTGGCCTGGCTCGATCGATCGAAGAATAGACTCGATCGATCGAAAATCGCACAGGTTGATTATTCTGCAGAATTTCCAACTCAGCCCTACTTCATTAAACGTTTAGGGTTTTATGTTTTTACCCTAGGTATATAAACAAAACCCTAGCCACGTTTTTGAAGGTTGTCCATATTGTATTGTTGCTCATATTTGCTGTTTGTGTGAATCTCTTGTGAGATCTTCGAGGAGCTTTCCTTCACATAAACTTAGGGTTGTCAATATCTTGATGATCATTATAGTTGCAACCATTGAAACTTAAAAGAAAAGCAAGCGGGGAGCTTGTAGCTGATTGAAGAATTCAAGAAAGAAGTAGTCTGTGGATTCGGAGCCTGCGCGTGGTCGTGTCAGGAAGTTCGTACTGGTGGGTAGCATTAGGAAGTCGAGCGGGGAGCTTGTAGTCCTTCTGTAAGAACTTCAATTCTTTCATAGTGAATTATGTTATGCCTTGAGGATCGGTGGGTCAAATCCTCCCCAGGTTTTTACCGTGTGGTTTCCTGGGTGATCATATCTTGTGTTCATTTATTTTCCGCTGCTTTATATCTTGATATGATTGTTTGGATTGTTTTAACCTAGAATTGCTTAATTTGACTAAGTAACAACTTGGCTAATTAATCTAGGCTACGCAATCTGGTTGTTTAAGGGGTCTAAATTCCTAACATGTGGTATTAGAGCGGGTAGCTCTTTGTTTGTTTTAGATCTTTTGATCTAAGAGTTAATCCTTGACCCCTGCTGTCATGGATAATTTGAAGTGTCTTTCTGCTCATACTTCTGCTGATTTTATTGATGCCTGTGATGTGAATAAAAAGGACACTATTGTTTCTATTGATTTTTTTGATGCTTTTGAAACTCTTCGTAAGGAATTATCTAAATCTTTGAAAATTGCTAAGAAATTTAAAGAAGAGTTAAAATTGACTAATCTTGAAAAAGAAGAATTGCTTGTTAGATTAGATGAATCTAATAAAAAGAATGATTTTTTGAGAAATCAAATTTCTTCTCAAGATGAGAAGATGAAAAGTTTGGAACAAAAGTTAGCTGAGGCTGAAGCTAAATTGGAAAATTTGTCTAATACCAAACTTGCTGATGATAACAGAAGTGTTTCTGTTTCTCTTAAGCCTAAAACTGAGAAAGTTTATATCCCTTATTTTAAGAGGAATAATAAAGAAAATGCTTATTTTGCTAGGTTAGACAAAGGTAAAAGTTCTGATGTAGACGCTGAAGTTTCTAAACCTAAGTCTAATCCTACTGTTAGAGAGCATAATAAATCTGTTTTTGTGCCTACTTGTCACCGTTGTGGTGTTGTTGGTCATATTAGACCAAATTGTTCTTTGTTGAGGCAAAAACCAAAATCTGAGATTAGATTTGCTGTTAGGAATACTGATGTTCCTAAATTTGTTCCTGTTTGTCACTTTTGTGGTGTCTATGGTCACATTCGTCCTAATTGTCATAAATTGAAATTTAAGCATTCTGTGTTTCAATCTAGGATATGTGATGATATTTCTCCTGCCATAAGTCCATATAAATTGTTTCATATTCTTTTGAAAATTTTGAGCTTGTTGGCTTGTGAAAGGAATTTGCAGAATTTTAGTCTTTCTCAAAAGATTGGTGTAATTTTTTCAAGTACACTCTGCTTCACATGGATTTTCACCTACAAAGCCGAAGACTCGTGCTAGATGGGTGAGAAAAGATTCTCCAAGGTGAGTGTTGCTAACCTGTCCTTGATTTAATTCTTTCAATTAATTGTAGACATGTTTTGTTTTAGTTTTTGGTTATTTTATTTTCTTTGATTGTTTTGTTTTAAAGAAAAATCCAAAAACATTGAAAATTTTCAAAAAGACAAAAATATTTTATTTTGTGTCTTGTTTTATTTTTCTTGAGGATTACATGAATTATGATATCTCTCTTGATTTAGAATATGCTTGACATTGTGGAGAAACTTGAATAGTCTGTGCTAAGCTATTTTTTGATTTTGTATGAGTATGTACTAGTTTGTACATGTACTCAAGGGTTAATTAAGAAATTGATATTTCTTGTTTGTGTACCCTCTATAGCTCAGTTAAGCACTATCATGCATTACTTTTGCATTGTTCATTTTGTAATATGTGCTTTTTGTTTTTGGTCATAAAGTTTGTTAAAACCAAAAAGATTTTTGTGTTTTGTATTATAGATCTTGGATTTATAATCAAGGTTGGCCACCTTATCTTTACATAACTAGTTTATGTACCTTGTTTAGCTTGGATGAGCTTACTTTATTGCACTTTACTAGTTTGAGCTTTGTAGTGCATGTTGTGTGGGAAAGATGTTTATGGTGTTTATCACTTTGTCTTAATCTTGAAGTCACATGTTATTTGACTGTCGGACTTGATCTTTTTGAGAAAGGCATAAATAACCATCTCACCACTGTTCACTAGCCAATCATGAACACCTTAGTGCATATCATAAGATTTTGTGCTCGAGAAAGTGTAGCACATGCACAAAAAGATCATAAGGTGTAGCCTCTTTAAATGCTTAAATGCTTAATGCTTAAAATTGGTGTGTACTATTAGGCTTTATGCCAAATTTCACCTAAATAATGGGGCAAAAATACAAGAAACTTACATGATTGCAAGCTTTTGTTCTAGGAGATGTGGGAGTTATAGGATGTAACTCTTTAGGTGATAGTCTCTTTTAAATTCTATGTGATGAATTGTGTAGACTTTGTGTTTGATTGCTATTCACATATCACCTCACATGTATCTCAAGTTTTTGCTAGTATCACACACTACACAAGTTACTCTTTGCTAAACTTGGTACATTATATTGTGTGTGATTTTGTTATGGCCATCCAAGATTAAAAGTTCATTGATTTTAATGCAAAATGTGTATAATGTTTGCGCTTTGAGGACAAATTGATTGAAAATCTTAATTTGGAAGATCTGGGTTAAATTCAAGTGTTTTTGAAAAACTTTTCGTCTCATACTCATGCATTTTTTTATAAAACAATGTGCTTTGAGGAGTTTCTGCATTAAAATGCTCTGTTTTTCGAAAAAACTGATTTTTCCAGACTTTCGATCGATCGACCCTGTTTTTCGATCAATCGAAATTGTGATTAAAATTTTTGGTTTGAGTCTGCCTGACTCGATTGATGTTCGATCGATTCTCGATCGATCGAAACTGAAAAATTTTCAGTTTCTATGTTTTTGACCAATGTTTTTTTTGCTATCATTTGTGTTTAGGATTCACATGCATTACATTGATTTTTGTATCCATCTTGCAGTTTTGCAGTCATATCTCTCTTTGTTTTCACACATAACATGCATACACTTTGCTACATTGGATACTCAACTTGATTTAAAAATTGATTGATTAATTTTTGAGTTTTGTACATTTTAGTATATGCTATTTCTTATGTGTGAACTGTAGAAAATATTTTTCTTAAGAGATATGATGGATAATCAATGTGCAAATATTTTCTCTACTCATGCAACTGTTTATGGGTCACATAGTGCCATGTTTGCATTTTATTGAAAGAGAGAATATTTTTTCTTCATGTGTATCCTCACCTTAGTTTTTAACTTTGTTTTGTGTGTTTTTAACTTTGGTCCTGCTGGTGAGGATGTTCTTGATACTGTTGGTGATGCTGCTGCTGCTGCTGATTTCCCACCCTCTTTATTTTTCCCCAAAACTGTTTTTCCCAAAACTTGTTTTGTTTTTCCTATTTTTATAGGGGGAGAAAAGTATTTTTTAACCTGTGTTGTTCATAGGGGGAGTTGTCTCTATTTTTTATAGAGTTGGATTGTTTTGTGTTCCCCTTGATTCGCTATTTTCTCTTATCCTTTATTGCGTATGTTGACTGTTTACTCTTTGTATGAGTTGTCTTTGTCAATATGTGACAAAAAGGGGGAGAAATTATTGATTTATGGGAATCATGTTGATATGTGTGGAAAATACAAAGATATTCATGTTAGGGGGAGTAACATTGATTGATATACATGTTATTTTTGTTGATTCTTGTTGTTTTATGATTCACTGCTTATTGATTTATATTTATGAGTTGATCATTCATATATGTCTCTATTTTGTGTTGTGTGAATCTTACAAGAATATTATACCTGTTGTTTTACTCTTGTCTGTCACACATGCGTTTATGCGTTTGTTGAGTATTTCAGGAATATACAGGTTGATTCAACTAAGTTGCTGTCTACACTTGCAACTGATGGATAGTAGTTAGGCTGAATTTGATTTATTGAGCATTATCTTTGTAAAGGGCTTTTACTTGTAAAACTTTGAGCTATTAATTATGGTTTTGTCACGGATTGCCAAAGGGGGAGTTTGTTAGGTTCTAAGGTCTTAGGATTTTATGTATTTAGAACTCTAATTTGTAATGTTGGCAAACCATGATCAAAACATTGTATTTAGTCTTGTTTAGGCTTGCTCAAAGTTGGTTTATTATTGTACAGTTGGAATCGAGTGGCTGCAGAAGTACTTGGGACTTTTGGCCTGACTCGATCGATCAAAGAATAGACTCGATCGATCGAAAATCGCACAGGTTGATTATTCTGCAGAATTTCCAACTCAGCCCTACTTCATTAAACGTTTAGGGTTTTATGTTCTTACCCTAGGTATATAAACAAAACCCTAGCCACGTTTTTGAAGGTTGTCCATATTGTTATGTTGCTCATATTTGCTGTTTGTGTGAATCTCTTGTGAGATCTTCGAGGAGCTTTCCTTCACATAAACTGTTAGGTTCTAAGGTCTTAGGATTTTATGTATTTAGAACTCTAATTTGTAATGTTGGCAAACCATGATCAAAACATTGTATTTAGTCTTGTTTAGGCTTGCTCAAAGTTGGTTTATTATTGTACAGTTGGAATCGAGTGGCTGCAGAAGTACTTGGGACTTTTGGCCTGGCTCGATCGATCGAAGATTAGACTCGATCGATCGAAAATCGCACAGGTTGAATTTTCTGCAGAATTTCCAACTCAGCCCTACTTCATTAAACGTTTAGGGTTTTATGTTTTTACCCTAGGTATATAAACAAAACCCTAGCCACGTTTTTGAGGTTGTCCATATTGTTATTGTTGCTCATATTTTCTGTTTTGTGTAAATCTCTTGTGAGATCTTAGAGGAGCTTTCCTTTACACAAAGCTTAGGGTTTTCAAGGTAGAGATGATTTCAACATCTCGAAGATCAACTTAGTTGCAACCATTGGATCTTAAAAGAAAAGCAAGCGGGGAGCTTGTAGCTGATTGAAGAATTCAAGAAAGAAGTAGTCCGTGGATTCGGAGCCTGCGCGTGGTCGTGTCAGGAAGTTCGTACTGGTGGGTAGCATTAGGAAGTCGAGCGGGGAGCTTGTAGTCCTTCTGTAAGAACTTCAATTCTTTCATAAGTGAATTCTTGTTTGCCTTGAGGATCGGTGGGTCAAATCCTCCCCAGGTTTTTACCGTGTGGTTTCCTGGGTGATCATATCTTGTGTTCTTTATTATTTCCGCTGCTTTATTTGTTTTATATACATGATATGATTATTTGATTGTTTTAACCTAGAATTGCTTAATTTGACTAAGTAACAACTTGGCTAATTAATCTAGGCTACGCAATCTGGTTGTTTAAGGGGTCTAAATAACCTATCATAAACTTAGGGTTGTCAATATCTTGATGATCATTATAGTTGCAACCATTGAAACTTAAAAGAAAAGCAAGCGGGGAGCTTGTAGCTGATTGAAGAATTCAAGAAAGAAGTAGTCCGTGGATTCGGAGCCTGCGCGTGGTCGTGTCAGGAAGTTCGTACTGGTGGGTAGCATTAGGAAGTCGAGCGGGGAGCTTGTAGTCCTTCTGTAAGAACTTCAATTCTTTCATAGTGAATTCTGTTATGCCTTGAGGATCGGTGGGTCAAATCCTCCCCAGGTTTTTACCGTGTGGTTTCCTGGGTGATCATATCTTGTGTTCATTTATTTTCCGCTGCTTTATATCTTGATATGATTGTTTGGATTGTTTTAACCTAGAATTGCTTAATTTGACTAAGTAACAACTTGGCTAATTAATCTAGGCTACGCAATCTGGTTGTTTAAGGGGTCTAAATTCCTAACACTTTTTACTTTCTTTTTCTTTTTTTTTCTTTTGAAAAAGTTCTTTTCTAGTTAAAATTTAAGGAATCTATATGTATTATTCTCCTTAATCTCTCTTAATGACTTCCATTATTTACGTGGATTCTTGTTAACACAACAGATAACCAAAAACTAATTTTGTGTCTTTGTTTGTAGAAAAGAGTAATTATCATGGAGCGATCACCATAGGTTTTTTTTTTTTTTTTTTTTTTTATTTTATTTTTTTAATTTTTTTAATTTTAGCTGAAAATTTCTTCATATTGTGCCACATCCAACTTTGTGATGCACCCCACTCCCCGCCCCTCTTTAATTTCCTTTTATTTTCTCATTTTGCTGACATAATACTTGAAAGAACGAATGACAATATTTACTCTTTGCGAAGAATGACCAACCCAATCACCCTTAAAAGTGATTGACAAAATGTTTAAGTGAATTACGAATTTATAAAGATTAAAGGCTTATTGAACTATTTTTGTTTATTATTTGAAAATCCTATATTTTTGTTTGTATTATTTATTGTTTCTTTTATTGTTTTATCATCCCAATACATTATAAGAGACTTTTTTTGTGGAATAATTTTAAGATTCTTGCTGATTATCCCACTTGGATTACACCAAGTAAGACAACATCAATTTCTTTTATTACTTTTGTTAGGATATATGTGAATCATGTTAGAAACATACGTTAATGTAGAATTGGCTAATCATTTGACAAAACACACTTTACTTGTAATTGAGTAGATCTAGGATGTGTTTAATGCTTCAAGGAACAAGAGTTCAAATTCAAGTGTTAAAGCCATGCAAGTCTGTTCAAGAAACAAGTGAAGAAGTGTTGGATTTTAAAACTCGACAGCTAGCTTGACAGATAGCATCTATCGAGGTTTAAAAGGTAGTTTAGCCCAATGCTCGACAGCTACTCGATAGATACCCTATCTATCGAGATTTATGAAAATCAGATTTTCAGTTCTGATTTTCATCCAATCCATGTATACATGTTTGACCTTTCTTTTCTCATAACCCTAAAAATATATAAAGATTATTTTAAGGGTCATCACAGCTAATGCGAGTACAACTTGATGCAAATGTTTTACACAAGCATATTGTGATCGGAGACAATTTGTCCTAGTTCATCTTTCTCTTCAAGAAGCTGTTGCGTCTGTATGCCGTAGGATTTTGTAACCAAGGAGCTTCGTGATCTTCATCGTGTGGATGAACTGTAGAACTTTGCAGCCAACATCTTTCTCAAGTTGGCGTGTAAGTTGCGTACTAGGATTCGCGTATCGATTGGTTAGTCACGTACTGGGAGCCGTGTATTAAAAGGAGAGATTGTCACAATAGAACAAGTCCAATTGGGTATTGGGGTAAGGGTTCAACTGTAGGTTGGTATAAGGTACTGAGATTTCTTTACTTGTAACCGCTTGTTGTGATAATAGTGGATTCTCAAGAGTGGTGACCTTAAAATCACCCAGTGGGGTTTTTGCAGTATAGGTTTTCCTTATTCGTAAACAAATCACCGTGTCAATTTATTTTCCACTGCATATTAAC
This sequence comes from Quercus aquifolioides, assembly GCA_019022515.1. NCBI lineage: Eukaryota > Viridiplantae > Streptophyta > Magnoliopsida > Fagales > Fagaceae > Quercus > Quercus aquifolioides. The sequence goes on from CM032333.1 coordinate 76,226,562, forward strand.
TTAGTTGGTGATTTGTTTGTGCTACCACGTGTATTGCATGTTAATTAATTTAATTAATTCACTTGGCTAATTAATTAGTTAATTTATCACAAGGAGTCAATACATTATTGGCCTATCAGCTTTCAATTTGGCTTTTCATGATTATTAGAATCTAATATATGGCATCGATGAATTTTGTTGATTATTCCCACTTTGAGATTTATCAATAATAATTTCACCAATGCTTAACTATAAAACAACTCTAAAAGATGAATGTTTATGTTCGGGAAATAAACACAGCTTTCAATTGAGTAGTTAAAATAACATATAGAGATATTGCTTTATTTAAAAAGCTTTAGAATATGAATTAGGGTTAGTTATGTTATATACTAACCACTCACTCTTCTCATTATTATTCAATTTAAGACTTTGATACAAGAAAGTTAATTTCGTATCGAAGGCTGTTTCGGTTTAGCTAGGAGAAATATTTTGGTACCAGTTGATATCGGTATACCATTTCGGGATTACCACTATTTATATATTTCTATACATATATATATATATATATATATTATTTACGCAAGTATGAATTTATGAATTTTTATGTTTATCAACATAAAATTTAAAATTCACATATTTTATAAGCCTACATATTAGCTTAAGTGCATTAACCAATATATTAAATTAAATAAAGTGTTTTTTAATAATTTTTTCAATAATTTTTTTTTATTGTTCCGGCAGGGACGGGCCGATACAAGGCAGTACAATCCGGTATTTTTCCGATACATTTTGGAGGAATACTGGTACCGATTAATGACCGGTACGATATATTTCCCTAGTACAGTCAGTACCAGTACAATATTGACTTTCTTGCTTTAATAACAAGTGTATACCCAACAATTTCTCCCTCACGTATGAGTTTTTGCCTCTCTATGGGCTCCTGGACCTTTATTTGGGTCAAACAAATGACTCCCACTTGCTCCCCCTTGCCTATAGACTTTTTCCGTCACCAACACATCATTCATAAAACTTTCATGCACCATTCATGAGAATCATGTGTCAATCCCTCACGCTAGTCCATGAAAATTGGCCTGCACATCCACTAAGACTCACTTAACATGAAAAAAAGGCTAAGGCTGATTAGGAAGATGAAATCTTGCTTTCATCATAGTATCATAGTCAAATTGTTCAAGGGAAATACATGATCAATATGAATCATCCAAATTAAATGGATCTTGATCATTTATATAATTCGTTTAATGTTCCATTGACATCACTTCTGGCTTCCCTGTATACCTTGTCATAGACATCTTGCATCTGTTATAGTAAAAACTAGTTGCTAACCCGTGCGATGCACGGGATAATTCAATAATAATCATATATATTTAATTTGCTTGAACGTCCATTAATAATCAGTTTGCAAAAAAAGAAAAAAATGTACAATGAAACCCCTAATTGACAGCACACCCTAACATCAAAAATAGTAAAAGACTTAATTAAATTCAACTGGATTTTAGTTGATAGGTGGGGAAACTAAAGCATACCTTGCTTAGAAAAATTTTCATTTTGATAAGACCAAACCTTGAATGTCACAAAGGGATCAGGTCAATGTTCTTATCTTCAATGCAAGGTCTCAATAGAAATTCCCAATAAGTTTAGTCACTCCAAGCCTCCAATTAAGAAGAGCTTAATTCGCATAATTAAAACAAACATAATTTATAAACTATGAAAGATGTAACCAAAGAAATAAAAATTATTTGAATACGTTGGCTAGGACACTCGCAATGCAAGCACTTGTCCATTCACTTACAACAAAAGTATCAAAACATGAAAATCGCAATAACAAAATACAAATTTTTAACTAAATAAAAAAGTGCATTAACCTATATTTTACAATAAATACCCATAGAGCAAAATATAACAAAGGAATAAATATGTTTGAAGAATAAGTATAGAGCAAAAAATAACAAAGGAAAAATAGTTCAAATAAAAAGTCTCTAACGTTAGATTAGTCCCGAACACAAACAAAGAGAATGTTTATTTGTACAGTATTGAAGGGTGAACTACAACAAACTAATGAATGCTTCAGTAATTAACTATAGCCTAATTTTGGCTACTGGTACTAAAATCAATCTAAATTATTGCCAAGACTCCTCTTACCATGCTACTTGTTTTCATAATCCATATTATGCATCTATACAGTTAATACTACCTTAGTCTTTGGCAATTCTAAATACATGTATACTGTCTTGTGGCAACTTTAAATTAGTGATCTACTTTTACAAACATCAATTTAGTGTTGTGAAGCTGTGAAGGTAAACATGTAGAATTTCATGTTCAAAAAGTTATATAATTAAAGGTCTATGCAATAGTAAAGATATAATTTTGGTACACGTATACCTTTCTTTCGACTAATCTTCTAGCCTCCAATTCTCTCTCAACTTCTTCTTTCTTCCAAGTTGTTTATTCTTTTGCACTCTCTCTTGTCACTACAATAGGATCCTTAGCAGCTTGACTGTAAGCTCTGTAGCTACATGACTTGAATACTCTGCTCCTAAGGAAGATTAGATGTACAATTGAAAACCCAATATGGATAAACGTTGAGCAACTTTGCTTTCTTTGTGGTCGATGCTGTGTAATCCGCAGTTGTCTTAGTTGTGCTTACAATAGTGTCCTTTACTTGTGTTGCCTTCTCTATTGCAGTGTCTTACATAGCCTCACTTTTCTCTACGACTGTATCATTTGCTTGTGCTGGTACCTTAGTCTCTATTGCAAACATTAAAAATATATGTATATAGTGGATTATATACTTGGTGGGATTGTAGCCAGAGAGAGAATAAAGCCTCTGGAAGGCATAGCATCTTTCTCGGAGGCAGAGGGAGACGCTGGCTACAACGTTTAGGGTTGTTGAAGGTTTAGGGTATATGGAGGCACCTTTTATTTAAGTCAATGATGAAGTGTGGGTTTTGGCAAAGAAGGGTTACGAAAATAGAGAAATAAAGACGTGTTCTAATTGGAATTGGTGCAAAAAAATAAAAATGATGTGTCAAATAAAAAGAATAAGAAAATAGTGGTGACGTGGAAAATTGTGAGAGCTCCAGAAGCTTCAGTTTTATATATATACTAGTATTATGCCCGTGCGATGCACGGCTTAATAAAAGAAGGCGTAAATGCACTTTTAGTCCCTACATTTTATTTTTACCGCTTTTAGTTCTTAAACCAATTAACGCGTGACATTTAAGTCCTTACCATTGGTCAACTAACAGGAAAAACTGAGGTGGCAAACGGAACACCCTATTAGCTGACGTGGCGTTGATGTGGCACTGATGTGGCGATTAAAATATGCCACGTCAGCATTTTAATTTTTTTTAAAAAGCCATGTCAGATAATTTAACCCAAAAAAAAAAAATTAAAAACAAAACTTAAAATTATTTTTTTAATAAGAAAATAAGAACTTGATCTTCATGTTCTTCCCAAATCCAAGAAATAAACCCAGCACCTCTAACATAGCTATTCCTTTAGAACTATAAATTAAAAAAATAATTTTAAGTTCTTCCTCTCTAACCCAGCCGCCTCTCCTCCCTTCATCATTCACTCTCACTCTCACTTTCACTCTAGCCTCTCTTCCTCTCTCTAGAATACGCGGCTAAACCCCAAACCACCGGCCTCTCCTCCACCTTGCCGCCACCTCATCGGGCTGTAGATCACACAAACAATACCCAGAAATCACCGGCCTCTCCTCCACATGCGTTGCCACTCGATCAGCCTTATTTTTCACCCTCTGTCGTCACCAACAACGGTGGGATTGATTGGTTTTCTGGGTTTTTTTTTTTTTTTTTTTTTTTTTGGATTTCTGGGTTTTTTTTTTTTGGTTTTCTGGGTTTTCTGGGTTTCATTTTTCTAGTTTTCTGGGTTTTTTTTTTCTAGTTTTTATTTTGTGGGTTGATTGGGTGGGATTGATTGTGATGGTGGTTGGGTTGTGGTAGTCCGGTGGTGGTTGGGTTGTGGGTGCTGGGTTTATTTCTAGTCATCTAGACTCACTATAATTGTTATCCAACTCATTAGAGCCTAGTTTTCTGACCCACTCTTTACAAATTCATTGTATTAGACTCTTTGGGCCTAGATCCTTTTAACTCTTGGGCTTAGGAACCAAATCGCGTCCTTACAATTGACACCGTCTATGGGGATAAACTTGAGCTTTATTAAGATAAACGTTCAATGATGGTGGGCTCGAGGCCAAACCGGAAGGAATCTATGGGGTCCCAACGTCAAGATCATTTTCTCGATCTTGAGCGAAGAAGGGACCGAGAAGTTAGTATGCATACTGCCCATATTAGTAGGAGCTAATCTCGAAGTGGGAGTCACGTCTCTCATGAAGAGAATACTAGGCAAAAATATTGAGGTTTATATAGATGATATGGTGGTGAAAAGTAAGGTGGTGTCTGAGAACGTAGGAGACCTCAGGAATATTTTTGAAATAGTTAGGAGGCACAAACTGCGCCTCAATGCTTCCAAGTGTTCTTTTAGCATTGGCTCAGGTAAATTTTGGGCTACATGGTCACTCATCGTGGAATTGAAGTTAACCCTGATCAGATTAAGGCAATCAACAATTTGCAACCTTTTCGGAATCCCAAAGAGGTCCAGAAGTTGACAGTGATGACTACTGCTCTAAACCGATTCATCTCTCAATCAACAGATAGGTGCAGGCCTTTCTTTCGGTTGTTACATAAGTGGAAGGGGTTTGAGTAGACCGAGGAATGTGCCCTGGCCTTCCAACAGCTAAAGGAATACCTTTCTTGGGCACCCATTATGTCTCGTCCTAAGAAAGAGGAAGTTCTATTTGCTATAGCCTCTCATGCGGTAAGCCTTGTACTGATACGAGTTAATAATGGAGTACAAAGACCAGTGTATTATGTGAGTAAGTCATTGCATGAGTCTGAGGTTCGTTACCTACCGCTAGAAAAGGCCATTTTGGCAGTGGTGCATGCTACGCGTAAGCTCCCCCACTACTTCCAAGCCCACACAACTATTGTTTTAACCTAACTTCTGCTTCAATCACTACTTCAAAGTGCCAATTACATAGGAAGGATTGCCAAGTGGGGTACGATCCTAGGGGCTTTTCATATCAAGTATATGCCTTGCACCTCTATCAAGGGCCAGGTCCTCGTAGATTTGGTGGCCGAGTTTGCTGAATCCTCATTGGAAGAGGAAGGAGAGAAGTAGAAGATGGATGGAAAATCAGTTGGCATGGTCTCCTTGCAAGAGCCTTTATCCTGGAGGGTATATCTTGATGGTGCAACAAATCAAAGAGGATCTGGAGTGGGGCTAGTTGTAATTTCTCATGAGAAGATCATTATTGAAAAATCCTTAAGGTTAGGTTTCTCAGCCACAAATAAGGAGGCTAAGTATGAGGCTCTATTGGTAGGGATGACTATGGTTCAAAAAATGGGAGGAAAAACATTTGAGGTATTTTCAGATTCAAGGTTGGTTGTAGGCTAGGTAAAGGGAGTGTTGGAGGTCAGGGATGTGAGAATGCAAGAGTATTTGAATCAGGTTAGGCACTTGCAATCAGGGTTTGAGTCTTTCACCTTACTACAAATCCCTAGGAGCAGGAATACGCATGCTGATTCTCTTACCACTCTCGCAACCTCCTCGGCGCAGAGCTTACCCCAGGTTATCCTTGTTGAGGACTTATGCAAACCTTGGGAGGTAAAGTGGGAGAAGGTCTGGATTCATCAAATTAGGGTTGGACCTAGCTGGATGGATTTTATTGTGCTATTCCTTAATGAGGATATCTTGCCCGAGGAGAGGTCCGAGGCTAACAAAGTGCGAAGAAAGGCTTCTCGATTTTGGCTTCCCGAGGATCAAAAGTTGTACAAGCGCTCATTTTCTAGGCCATATTTGCTATGTATACACCTTGAAGTAGTAAAGTCACTCCTAGAAGAGTTACATAAAGGGATTTGTGGAAGTTATACAAAAGGCCGATCCTTGTCTCACAAAGCTCTCACACAGGGATATTGGTGGCCAAACATGCAGAAGGAAGCACAAGAGTACGTGAAGAAGTGTGACCAATGTCAGAGATTTGCTCCAAATATTCATCAATCAGGGGGTGTCCTTAACCCTTTATCTAGCTCTTGGCTTTTTGCTCAATGGGGTTTAGATATTGTAAGGCCTTTCCCTAAGGTAGCGAGGAATAGGAGGTGGCTTTTGGTCAACACTGATTACTTCACTAAATGGCTGGAAGTTGAGCCACTGGCAAATATTAGAGATATGGATGATAAGATGTTTTTGTGGAAAAATATCGTCACCCAGTTTAGGATTCGTCACACCCCCATCTCGGACAACGAACTTCAGTTTGATAGCAAGACTTTCAGAAGGTACTGTTATGAATTAGGCATCAAGAATAGGTATTCAACTCCAGCTTACCCACAAGGGAGTGGATAGGCTGAGGCTGTCAATAAAGTCATAGTAAATGGACTCAAAAAGAGGTTGGACAATGTCAAGGGTAAATGGGTAGAAGAGTTGCCACATGTTTTTTGGACATATCGCACTACCCCTCGTAGGTCAATAGGGCAAACCCCTTTTTCAATGACTTATGGGGCCAAGGTAGTAATTCCTCTAGAGATCGGATTCCCAATGCTGAGGACGAGTTCTTTCACTCCGAACGACAATTACAGGTTGTTAGAAAAGAGCTTAGATTTGATTGAAGAGCGAAGAGAAAGTGCCATGGTTCAATTGGCGCATTATCAGCAGAAGCTCAAGCAGGGGTACAACTCAAATGTGAGGTTAAGGCCATTGGCGCCTGGAGATTTGGTATTAAGAAAGGTGTTGGGTACTGCAAAGAACCCAGCATGGGAAAAGTTAGGGCCCAACTAGGAAGGGCTATATCATGCCACCTCGGTGGATGGAATAGGTGCATATTACTTGGAAGATCCAGATGAAAATGTTGTACCACACCCTTGGAATGTAAATAACATGCGAAGGTATTATTATTAATGAAAGTCATTTCTGCCATATTTTTGTTTATGACATTATGCGTTACACCTATTATTTATTTAAGTATTCAACAGAATCTTGGTCATACCTGGCTCCTCGGACCACATACTTTGGGAAAATTAATACATCTTATTGTTTGTTTAAGTATTAAACAGAACCTTAGTCATGCCTGACTCCTCGGACCACATACCTTGGGTAAATTAATACTTCTTATTGTTTGTTTAAGTATTAAACAGAACCTTGGTCATGCCTGGCTCCTCGGACCACATATCTTGGGTAAATTAATACTTCTTATTGTTTGTTTAAGTATTAAACAAAACCTTGGTCATGTCTGACTCCTCGGACCACATACCTTGGGTAAATTAATATTTCTTATTGTTTGTTTAAGTATTAAACAGAACCTTGGTCATGCTTGGGTCCTCGGATATTGTTTGTTTAAGTATTAAATAGAACCTTAGTCATGCTTGGCTCCTCAGAACACATACCTTGGGTAAATTAATACTTCTTATTGTTTGTTTAAATATTAAACAAAACCTTGGTCATGCCTGGCTTCTCGGATCACATACCTTGGGTAAATTAATACTTCTTATTGTTTGTTTAAGTATTAAACAGAACCTAGGTTAACTTTGGTTCCTCATACCACATATTTCGGGTATGTTAACATTTCTTTAACTATGAGAATACTAAAAAGAACCTCAGCCATGTTAGGTTCCTTGAATCACATGCCTTGGGCAAATTAGTACTTAGCCCAGCCATGCTAAATAGCAAAGACTCTCATTGTAGTAACTTGATCAAATGGACACTCTTGAGCATTACTTAAAACATTTGCAAGTATATCTATGACTTGTTTGTGAACTAATTATCACCTACAATTACTTAGACTTACCGATAAGTGGAGGTTAGGTGGAGCCCGTATGGATGGATGCCCTACCATTGTGTGAGGTTAAAGAAAAATCAACAATGTAAAAGCTCCTTTGACTTAACTATACTTAAGGTATGTTTTTGAAGTTAAGGGTATACTGTGCTGAGATTGTAGACTTAGAAGGTTTAGCCTGTCCTGTTGCTGATTATGTGGGATGTAGTAACTATGTTATCCCTTATGCAAATAACTAAATGAAGCTATATCTCATTTTTCACATTGATTATATTGTGCAATAAAGTAGAAACTATGTTAGGATTCATATAAATACCACAAGTGTAAAAGAAAAGCTCATAATTATTATTAAGCTAAGCCCTAGAAAAAGGCAAATTGATTACAAATTTTGGAAACAAAAACAACAATTCAAAAAAAAAAAAAAAAAAAAAAGAAAGAAAGAAAGAAAGAAAGAAAGAAAACTACTCTAAAAACTACTTCATTTTTATTACAAGCTTGTCTTTTGCTAGGGCCTTGGTGGATTGGGCAGTTGCTGCTGTTGAGGATGCTGGGCCTTTACCCTTGGATTCTTCCTTGGCAGGGATGGGGAAAGTTGCCAAAACCAGCTCATGGCTTTAGGAAGCCACCCCTCCCTCGGAAGAATCCTTGGGAGTGGCTAGAGGCTTGGTAGTTTCAGGGGCGACCTCTTTTGGTTTTTCTTTTTCCTTCTCAACTATGCCAGCTTGCTCTGCCCCTTTTAGAGGATTGTTGGGAGGAGGAAAGTCCTTGGCTGGCATCTCTTTGATGGAGCTTGGATCTTTGGGGGCTGCATCATCTTGGGAGATTGAGGATTCTGGTGTTCGGATTACAGGGGGATAGTAAACATTCTCTGCTCTCCCAAGTGCTGAGGAAGCCTCAACCCCAGCCAGGTTGAGGGACTCGTTCCACACTTGGAGGCAGTATGTTTTACATAACCCCGAGACCTCAGCCCTGAGGGCCTCCTCGGTCTCAGTTACCCCCACATCATAGCCATCTAGCTCAGCCTAGTCCTTAGCCTTCTCAACATCCTCCAGCTTTTTCTTCAGCACTTTTGTTTGCTCCTTGGCTGCAGTAAGCTTATCCTCGGACTGATGAAGTTGCTTGCGTTGAGTCTCGGCCTGCCTTTCTGCCCCTTCCAGAGCAGCCTCAGTGCTCTTTTTCTCCCTGTCAGCCTCAGTGAGCTTGGCGTTTAGCTCCTTGATCCTCTTCTCAACCACGTTAAAGGCCTCGACAACAGCAATTCGCCTGCCCTCCTCGTCCTTCATTTGTCGGTGGGTGATATTCACTAACTTCTCAGCCCTAAAAGTAGCTTGAATAGCCTGCAAAGGAAAACGTAGCAGTAATAAAGAGGCTCAACTTAAAAGACTTACCATGGCGAGGTCTCTCTTTAGACCTAGAAACACCTCGTGTCTGTTCATGGTCCTCAGATCGGCCATGTCATCTGGCAGTAGTAAGGCCTACTCTACGGCGTCCACTACATACTCGGCCTTCCCCTGCTGGAAGTCCCTTATCAAGGCGTTCGAAGGGAGAGGGGATCCGTCTAACACCAGAGGGGGATTCCAATTTAGAACCTTGATGCGAAGGTCATATCCCCTGTCCCCAGGTTCCCCATTGCTAGAGGACCTTGTTTGGGTAGTATTGACTGCCTTGGCCCCTCTTTGAAGCTCAGTCTCTTTGGAAGGGACACCTCGGCTACCGTTTCCTCTTCTTATTTGTAGGTTCGAGTTGGGTGCCTTAAGGAGTGGGAAGAGAGGGGTGTTTAGCTTAACTGGCCACCTCGGGTGCCTTACCCCCTGCTTGAGACTCCATGATCTCTAGAAGGCTAGCCCTGGACTTGCGCTAAATCCCTATTGCTTCGGGAACGCTTGTATCTTCTTGGATGCTGCTTACTTGGGCTAGAGGAAGGTGGCTAGAGTCGTTGACCTGAAGCTCTCGAGATTAGGGCTGGTTGAAAACCTTAAACTCGTCCTCGGAGTTTGAAACTTCAAATACTTGTTCCTCCTCCTTAATCCTTGGTTGGGAAGGGGTTGCTTCCTCTTCAGCAGTGCGTTGAAATGGAAGCTCTACTTGCTGTACACCTTTTGGAATGGGGCTAGGGACGAGAAAATCAAGAACGACAATATTGATTTGGTGCAAGCACGGGTCTCTCGCCTTGATCACACACATTTGGAAGCTAGTTGAGAGTGGGGTGTAGCCAAGGATGAGGTGGGCCGCTCTTAATTGCCCGTCGGTGTGGACGAAGATTTCTGCCTTGAGTATCTTCCTCAAATCAGGTTCGTTGATAGGGCCGAAGTTCGGAGTAACAGAATGCTTATCTGCAAATTCATCAAAAACCAAAAGTATTGTTAGAAAATAGCATATACAAAAGGAAAGGTAAATTATGGGTACCAATGGAAAGGCTAAGAAGATAAAATATTAGTATGACAGGAAAGGGTATTATTAGAGTAATAGGCCTAAACCTAAGTACCCCACCTGGTGTATCCTCTCATGTCGGGCAATGGAGGCCATCATGCCACTCCTCTGAGATGATTAAATAATCCTTGTCCATTCCCTTATTGGACTCAGGGAGGCATGATATGAGCCTGATTGCGGGTTCTCTAGTTTTTAAGTAGTATCTTTGCCCTGTTAGTTTATGGTGGTTGTAAACCCAATTAACATCGTGATGGGTGAGATTCACACCCATCTTCTTGTTGAGGGCGTCGATACTACCTAAGATCCTAAACATATTTGGGGCACATTGGGTAGGGGCTAATCTATAGGCTATCAGGTAATCCTTAGTGACTCTGCCCATGGGGATTCTCATCCCTCCCTCGATGAAGGCAAACATGGGGATTACTACTTCTCCCTCCTGCCTTTTAGTGTGCCACTCCCCTTGTTTATAGTACTTAATGGAAACCCCTTGGGGAATTTGGTATTGAGCCTTAAAGTTCTCTATACCTTCTGGGGAGTCTACCAGGTAAGCGAATCTACCCATATGAAATGAAGCTGGGATGTAACAGAGAGACGAGGTGGAAGTAGAGGAGTTGAGAAAGGAAGAGCTCTAAAATGAAAAGAGACGTAATAAAAGGAGAAAATACTAGAGACTACTTACGGGAAAGAAGAAAGGCTCCTCGGACTAGCTCTTTAGTTTGAGAGTGCAAAAAGTGAGGTAGATGAAGCTTCTAAGCAATATATATATATGAAAGAGAAAAGCAAGCGAGAAAACTCCCGCTCGCATTCCCCTAAAATCTCTAGCCGTTGGATCTCCATCATATCATGGAATGTGGGGAACATGGAGCTGCAACAATTAAATAAGGGTGCGTCCTGGATGTCGAAGTGTCAGGAGCATGTGTTGGGCAGTTGAAAAGATGTTTGCACAAACAGAGGTAACGTATGGTAAGGGTAGGATAATTGTGGTAGATATCAAAATCCTTCTTTCTTCCCGAGGAGCAAAAGAGGATAATTTCGAGGTGATATTGTAGGAATGATAGGCCCAGTAGTATATGTTGGGCGGTGGGCCCTATCCGAGGATGAGTAAACGTTATCATGAAAGTCCATATCAGTGAATGAAGAAAGGGGTTTGGTCATAAATGTTCGAGAAGGTAGTCCAAGGATAAATGCCTCCTCTGCTAAGCAAAGCAGAGGTCAAAAGGTGTGGTCTGCCATCAAGAGCAACACTTCAGAGGGTTATATTGATAAGGATAAACATCATGAAAGCATAGGACAAAGGGAAACTAAAAAATATCTAAGAGAAACCTACTACCACCGCATTAAATGCTCTGTAGCTAACTCTCTGGCCGCATTAATATGGAAGTGATACCTGAATAGTGATTTTCAGCCTTACAGCTACTCCTAGAGACTTTAAGAATGTGCTGATAGGACAAGGATCAAAGCCCGCAAGTTGACCTACACGTGGAGGGTAGATATGAAAGAAAGAGGATAGTATAAAAGGGAAAGAAGCCCCTAAGGGAGGGGGATCAAGGAATGAATAGAAAAACATTGTAGCAACAAGAATTGGACTTGTAATCAAATTCAAAAGAAAATATATACAAGAACTCAGCTCCTCGGATTGTGTCGAGGACGTTTTCCTTTGGATAAAACCAATTTATCTTTGCTTTCTGGTCATCTAGACTCACTATAATTGTTATCTAACTCATTAGAGCCTAATTTTCTGATCCACTCTCTACAAATTCATTGTAATGGGCTCTTTGGGCCTAGATCCTTTTAACTCTTGGGCTTAGGAATCAAATTGCGTCCTTACAACACTCTAGGCTATTATTAATAAAATATATATCCCAAGACTATATTATTTTAGCTTTCAATCCCTCCATAAATCACCCATAGTGAAACAAAATCAAAAGGTATTGTCACTTTGTAAATCACTACATCTGATGCCTTTGAGTCCTTAGTTTAATCTTTTGATTATTCTTATATTTATGTATTCCGTCTTGAGAATGTGTGTTCCCATAACAGTATATGCCAATATGCAATTGCCTAAAGTACTAAGATTTTGACTATGCAAAATCTCACTCTAGTATATATACTATCAAAGAAACTAACATTTTACGTTTGAGTTCACCATCCTTTCATGATTGAGTGTCTCTACCACTAGCAATCATGAGATTTATTTGTTCAAATGACAATAGTTAGTAGAATAATAAATCTTATAGTGGTCCAATTTAGTGTACCTTGCACACTTAAGATACACCAACACATCAATCAAAAGTCTCCATTTTTATGGCCAAGACAGATCATTATGATTAATATGTTATAGTCTTCAGAGTTGAAAACCCTAATTTCATCACCAACTATGAAATAGGGTTTATGAGTTTACAAAGAACTTGAGATTTATATCTTTTGTATGCGAATCTCATACTCATACCAAAATCACATACAAAGCATTTCATTGACTACAATATAAAGTCCAAATATTCATGCAAAAAATAATCTTGTAAAATAAAACAACTTTTATTATTTAAAAGATAATGTCATGCAATTGGATTTTAGGGCAGTACTCCTAACATAGTTTTGGTAAAACTCTATCTAAACTTCAAGAAAATTTAAGTCTACTTCAACTAAAATCTTTTACAAAAAAGTCCTAAAAACTCTACTACCTAAATTTCAAGAAATTAAAAGTACTACCGCAACATAAATTTTATATACCTTATTAATTGTTATTTATTAGTAGTTTAAATTAGGGAAATTTATTATCTAAGTTTCAAGAAATTCAAATTTTACACTAACTAAAATCAAGAATTTGGAATCTACCATGTTAATTTATATAACCATATATTCATGATTATTAATTTTTCACAAACTACTACAATATAATCTAGATATCAATCTTGTTATCATGGTAGATACTCTCATTAAAATCTGTATATAAATCTAAATCATGCTATTCTTCACTTCTTAAATATAAAGGATCCGGTTAATGTGTGCCCAATACATATAAAGGAATACTTTATTAGTTTTGTTTTGCTTTTTCACAAGACAGCAATGACTTTTATGGAAAGATGAGAAAAGCATCTGACAAATTATATTTTTCTGAGAAGACTAAACTACCCTTCACTCATTTCTACTCCTCCTCCTCGAAAGTTGAATCACAAGTTACACAACTCAAAAAAGTTAACCGAAACCAACATTCTACCACCAAACAAACTCTTACAAAAATTCTCATTAAAAATAAAAATCCTCTTACAAAAATTATAACTCATACAAATTTCAGATGTTACTAGAACAAACCCAGAACATATAATCAATAAAAAAAAAAATTATGACTTAAATATTTTTTTAAAAGAAATCGATATGGGTTTAAATACTTGTGAATCTCGGCGCCGGAACCGTTCAAAGCTGAACAACTATTTGTTGCCGACGACAGGAGGGGCCTTGAAATGGGTGCGTCGGCCAGGCATGGTTCATGATCGGGTGTTCCTTGAAGCCATCCCCATTTCGTGCTTGAGTTCTCTTTGATTTCAGTGGTCTCTGTCTGTTGAGGGAATGAAAGAAAGAAAAAAAAACTGTAGTGAAACTGAAAGAGAAGAAACAGTACCATTGAAGACCAAGACTTGCCTCCCTTATCGTGGTGTAGCAGTTGAAAGGAAGATGAGCCACATGTTGTCCTCATGTGGGTACGTGGTAAACAAAGAGCCACACAACAAATTTTTTTTTTTTTTTCTCATAAAGGTCTACACTACACAGTAAATAACTTTTTGACTATGGATCCTTGGCTCCTTACTACAAACAATTATCTAAGTTTAATGATTAAATAATCTAACTATAATGAAATTTATTATAAGTATTTGTGAAAAACTAAATTTATTGTGAATTTTATTATAAGTATCTTTTTTTTTTTTTTGAAGCAAAATTTATTATAAGTATCAATTGTGTCTATTATTCATGTCATTTTTATCCTGTCACGTGACATTATTTTATTGGACAAACTAAACACGTGTAACATTATTTTGTGACACTTAGTGGAAAAGTATAAATGAAGAGGCTACTGATATAAACAATAAAATAAAGAGGTAAAATCAAAATTTTAAAACTCTAGGAAAAATAAAGATCACATCAATAAAATATTTAAATTTCAAGTTTTTATTGAGTGTAAATTTTGACAAATACACATTCACACTACATTTTCTTCTTATAACCTTTATGCTTGTAACATTTCAAGATGATATGAGGTCAATAAGTATCATGACAATAAAATCTTGTTTCTTGCAACAATGACCAATTTCTTTTGAGTCTGCAATTTCTATTTGTATATGTGATGGCACGAGCTTGAGTCATTGCATTTATTTTTTCCTGGCCCTAGCCTATACCACTCAAGGGAGACGATTTCATACCGTACCGGCCGGTACGGCCGAAATATCTCGTTCCGGCGACCAAATCGGTACAGGTAACCCTCCCATTTCGTACCGGCTTTTATACCGGACTGTTTCGGATGATTTCGGCCATTCCGGGGCGTTTCGGTCATTCCGGCCGAAATATTGAATTCCGGCCGAAATCATTTAAGAAAAGATATTACCTCTTTGAAACTAATGTTTGCTTGCAAAAACCCATAGATCCATGAGACTGAGACAACGATGAAGTTCCGGCGAAGCATACCTCTGCATCACGGCCTCGTTCTGTTGATTTGCATCTCTCGTACCAGACTTTTTTTTTTTTTTTTTGTCTTCTCTTCTTCGCTCATGAACACCAGAGACCATTTGGCTTCTCAGTGCTCTTTTCTTTTTTGATAACCAGTCAGAAATAAAACATGTGGGATGTGTGTATTCTTTTTGAAAGTAACGTGTGGTTCTGAGGATTTGGCTTCTCAAGGCAAGGCATTGAATTCTATTTAGAATTCACGTGATAGTTAGGTGGGATGTTTGACTTGTTTGAATTTTTTTTTTTTTAATTTTTAGATTTTAATATAATGATTATATAATTTAAATTTATTGGTGGTGGATTGGGCCATTGTAGAAGGACAAAGATAATGATTAATTGGGCCTAAATATAGTTAAAGACATGATTTAAATTCAGCAAATATATATATATATATATAGGATTTTATATGTATAGCGGTAAACCCGAAACGGTACGCCGGTATTGACCGGTATCCGAAATATATTGTACCGCTGGCCAAACCGGTACAGCCACCGGTACGGTATTGACTCCCTTGATACCACTAGCCTTGTCAGAGTAAGTATGTGAGAGGCCCACCCTCATTCCACCAACTTTTTTTTGGGACAAACCCGCTATATTTCCCCATAGATTTGGGGTTTTACATGGAGTTGACATTTATTTTATTTAAATAGTAAAAATAATAAAATCCAAAATGAAAGAAATAAAAATATTTTATTGATTAGTAGTGGGTTAGAGGTGTTAGAGATTTAGTGTCCTAAGACAATAAAACATAAATATTAATTTTTAAAATTATTTTAAGTTTAAAAATAGCACCTCGCTATTTTGTGTTTCAAATGTCGTGAGAAGACCGGTTTGCTTTGGATTGAAAAAGTGTCATGATACATGATATGATATGAGACATTAGATTTCAATTTTAGTGAAACAATATTATTTCTATGGAAAAATTTTCTATTTTTTCAAGATTGCATGATATTCATTGGCATAATATTGTCAAAATGATAATATAACACCGACAAAAAAAAAAGTTGACAAACATCATATTGGTGATTTTTTAAGCAAAAGACCTAACATTTCAAATAAAATATTGGGTTCAATCCCAATATTTTTCATCTTCTCCGGACGTTGAGTTTTCCTTCTCCTTCTCCGGACGTGTAGAGATGTTATGGCCAACATGCTTACAAAACCCACAAGTTCTCTTTTGCTTTCCCAATTCTTTTCCACCTTTCATTCTTTTTTGCTTTGGGAGACCTTTCGTCTTTGAGAGCAGAGGACA
This sequence comes from Quercus aquifolioides, assembly GCA_019022515.1. NCBI lineage: Eukaryota > Viridiplantae > Streptophyta > Magnoliopsida > Fagales > Fagaceae > Quercus > Quercus aquifolioides. The sequence goes on from CM032333.1 coordinate 76,242,812, forward strand.
ACGAACAAATCAATCTCCATCAACAGCATCATTAGCATTAGCATCAATCATATTTTCCTTGTCCACTAAATTTTCATCACTCAACACTATTAATTCTTTTCCACCTAATGATGTTTCGCGACACCAACGTGGTGGAAGATACAAAGGTGGAATTTGGTAACAATCTTTGTGAATGAATACACTAAGTATGTGACGACAAAATATACCCCAAAATTCAAAATTGTTGCAACTACAACTAGTCATCTCACCATCCCATAAGACCAAGTGCTTTTGACTAGTTTTTTCTTCATAATATTGCAACACAAATTCAATACCGTTTTCTTGAAACACTGAATATTGTGTGGCTCTTCCAAACTCCTCTTGAAAAATTTTGAAAGCATAGGGTGTCAACACACTATGTGCTTGTTCTTCTATCGGTGACAATGTTCTTAAAGAAGAACCTCTATATTTCTCCAACATTGTATCATGTGATTGTGTTTGCTCAATATCTTCAATGGCAAGGTCAACCTAAAATTACAAATTGTAAATAATTTAAAGACACATAAAGACTACAAATATTAACAAAAAAATAAATAAATCAAATTCTACAATAAAAGAAAGCAACGATAAATAATGACTTACTTGTTCAATAAATTGCGTCAAGTTTATGTGGGAACTAACAAACCGTTTGATAAATGCATTTATACTTTCGGATCTTCCGGTTGTTGTCATTCCCCCAAAAAAATAGTCACGAAGGTAACATGGTACCCAAAAATGCTTGATTTGATATAAACCACTTACATGTTTGTTAGTAAGCATGTCATATTTTGCCATTACTTGAGACCATTGATGCTCAAATTCTTCACATGAGTCTAACTTATATAGCTTATAGAAATCCGTGCACCAATTTGAATATTGACAACGAAGAATTGCCATAAACTAACCACTAAATTTAGCAGTAATGTGCCATATACAAAAAGCATGTTTTGTGGATGGCAATTCTTTTGATATTGCCTCTGTAATCCATGGATCTTGGTCTGTTAAAATTGCCTTAGGTGACTTCTTCATTAAATTTGAAAAAGTCTATAAATCAAATACAAAGTTATTAGCACATGAAAAAATATAGTAGGATATATACTATTAAAATAATTGCACAACCTTACAAGATAATTAAATAATTTACATACCTTCATTAACCATTGAAATGCACTAGTTGTTTCATTTCGAAGAAGTGCACAACCAAAGAGAGTTGTCTTTCCATGATTATTGATACCAACAAAAATACCAAAAGGCATGTCATATGCATTTACTTTGTAAGTAGTATAAAAAAACAACCTCATCTCCATATTTTTGGTACCAATCAAAACAAAGAGTGGGTGCCCAAAAAATATGCTCCAACCTACTCTCTTCATCAGTTGCATATGCATATTGAAATTTAGAATTCCTTTCCTTAGCAACTTTGCATAATTGTAAGAGACCCATAGCATCATTCATTGCATGCATTCTTCTCATTTTCACATAAAGGTTATGGATATCTCTTTTAAAAAATGGAAGATCTCCATGCTTCACACCTTTCTCAAGCTCCATAACACGTATTATTTGCCTAACAGAAAGTCCACCATTTTTCAATAAGAGAATGCGATCTTTATCTTTTTTAGTGATAACTCGATTGGCTGGAAGAAATATCACTTCCGAAGGGGACATCAATTCATGATTGTGATCTATAACAAACTTAGTGACATGCCATTCTCGTGGAAAAATGTCAAATGACTTTCGCAATGTGATTCTTAGATGAGCTTTGCATCCACATCTTGTAGATATCCTATTTCGTTGCTCCTTAGATGAATCCACTCTTTTTAATTGTTGTCTAACTTCTCGGTGACAAAAGAAATCACGTCTTACATTTTCTCCATTTTTTGTGACAAAACGACCTTTTTGAATTGTAAAACCATATCGATTTGCATAATTTTTATAGAAAATGAAAGCCTCTTCTTCACTAAGAAAACATTGATCAACAAAAGGTTCAAACTCATTTTCTATTGAATTAATATCTTCATTTTCTTCAATAACTCTTATTTCTTCCATTGGATATTCATTCCAAACCACTAATTCCTCCCCACAAATGTCATTATTTTCTCCATCATTTGGAAGCTCATTTAAGTCAACACAATTCCTTGAAACACTTTGATAAATCTCACTTGCAATTACAATATCATTCATTTGTTCTATGTTGTAACAAGGGGGAAAAAATCAACATCATATTCAATTATAAATGAAATATAAACTATAAATAAAATAAAATAGTATACCTTCTTGAGGTAATTCATTTAAGTCAAAACAACTCATTGGAACTAATTGATGAATCTCACTTGCAACAAAATTCTCATCCATTGATTCTACAATAATTTAACAAAAATGATAAATATATATTAACATCATATTTCAATATATTTGAAAAATAAATTAAGAACAAAAGAAATATATGTACCTTATTTATAATTTCTTGAACACTATATTCTTGTAGACATTCTTTGATCATTCATTGAACTCTTCTCAACAAAATTCTCATCCATTGAGTCTACAATAATTTAACAAAAATGATAAATAAATATTAACATCATATTTCAATATATTTGAAAAATAAATTAAGAACAAAAGAAATATATGTACCTTATTTATAATTTCTTGAACACTATATTTTTGTAGACATTCTTTGATCATTCATTGAACTCTTCTTTCTTTCTTGTCTTTTTGTTGAACATTGAACTCTTCTTTTAGTTTTTTCGATGATATTGGTAAAGTGGAGGATGGAGGTAAAGTAAATATTGGTAAAGTAAGTATTGGTGGGAGATGAAATAGAAAATGGAGGGAAAGTAAGTATTGGTAAAGTAAATATTGCAAAAAGAGCATTTTTGTCTTGTTTTAAAAAAAATTGGAGAACAGATCCGGCTTGTTAAAAAAATTGGAGGCCATATTTGTTATTTTGTTTTGTTAGATCAAAAAAGTACTCTTTGTACAGTTTATTACAAGTTCCTATGCAAAAGGTCACTATTATCATTGGCTTAACCGTGTGCCCTAAGGGCACAGGGCACACGGTAACAAAAGCCAAATATAAAATCAAATTATCAATTCTATCCGTGGACAAACAAATCACAAAAGATATCCAATTTTAAAATCAAGAAATAATAAATCAAGCATTCAATCAATTAAAGATAAATCCAAAATAATGAGAAAAATATGATTGAACTCATATTGAGAATACTATCTTAGTCAATTGATATGAAACAAGAACAATTAAATAATTTAAGAACAATCACTGTGGGAATATGAAGCAAGAACAATTAAACAATTTAAGAACAATCACTGTCGAAAAAATTAAATCTCATAAATAATACCTATAATTATTAACAAGGCTTTATCCTCAACCTTAATTAAAAATTTAACTACTCATGGTAAATGAATCAAAACACTAAAATAAAATACTAAAATAAAACAAAAAATAAAATAAAGAAATAAATAGTCATTGTGTTGTCATAGAGAAAAGCCACAGAGGCAGCCGCCATCGGCTCTTTCCTTTACCTCGACTTGGTCTCTTCTGTTTGCTCTATTTATATTTTCCACTAACAGTAACACACTTAATACTAGTCTGATTAGCTTCATTGTCTATTACATACTTTGTTTTGCTCCTTATATTCACACAACACAACACACTGATATTAAGGGTACGTTTGGTACACTGTAGTCCTATAATATAATAGTTATTTTTTAGGAATAACCATTTGGTTGTTTGGTAGTGTTTTTATTACAAGTAATAGTCATTCCTTAGGAATTGTTATTCTTTAAAATGAAGAATAACTATTTCTTAACTAGCATAATAAATACAAAAATAAAAATTCCTAAAAGACCCCTAACACCAATAACTCTCTCTCTCTCTCATGAATCAATTCAATTTTTTTTTTTTTTTTACTTTTTTTGGTTTCGTTATTCTCCATTTAATTTTTTTTCTACTATTATTCTCACTATTGGTTCTACATTTAAAGCTCAATGATGTGAAAAGAGTCAAAAGAACCTAATGTGCTAGCATGCTCTTTGTTATGATTTGGTATTAAAATTTTGAAAATTATAAATTGTATTTAGTTTTTGTATTTTTTGTATTTATAAATTGTTACCTATATGCTGTGATAAAAATAACTATATTATTGTGAGATGATGTTATCAATTTTTTATCTTTATTAAGATTAATTTATAAAAATAATACTAATCAATATATATATAACCGAAACTTTTGAATTTTGGTTGACCTCTCCACAATTTTCTACATCAGCATTTTTAATTTGTATTTTTTTTAATTTGATTTAATTCTTTTGATTTTATAGCACCAAATTGCAGAAAATTTATTATTTAAAAAAAATTAAAATCTAGTTGTTTGGTGTCACACAACCACTATACAGTCTATACTTAAAGGAGACCAAAATTATTATCACCTAATCCGGGAAATTTTAGATAATACTAAAAAACTATATAATAACTCCATTAATATAAATCTATCCCAAAAAATGGAATATATCTCCATTAATTTGATAATTTCTACGTTGATGACATTAAAAAAAAAAAAAAAATTCTATCATATTTCCTTATATCTATCAATCACGTTTTCTTTCTCTTCTTCTTCTTTTTTTTTTTTTTTTTTTTTTTTTTTTTTTTTTTATATATTAATGTTGATTAGAAATTATAATTTCAATAGGATTTAAACTCTATAATTATATCAAACGAGACTCAACAAATATATATCATTTTTAATTTCAATAGGATTTAAATTTTATATCAAATGAACTCTGCCAACATATTCATCCTTTAAAATGTGTATATATATATGTGTGTGTGTGTGTGTGTGTGTGTGTATATATAAAAAAAAATTTTATTAGGAATCCATAACCTTAACCAAATTTGCTTAGGAATCCATAACCCTATATTATATTATAAATAGTTTTTTTTTAGGGATTATTTGTTATAATTTCAACTTGGCTTTTCATTCCTATATTATATTTTAAATATATATATATTTTTGGATTATTCTTTCAACACCACTCTGCTGTACAGTCTGTTGCATTGATTTTGGTTCTAGGAGCGCCTCCAAAACAAAAGATATGTAAAGTTTTCTTATCATGTTTAATGTTAACATATATGAGAGATATTTTGGTCAATTAGAAAAAGTTTGATGAAACATAGAAGGCTTTTGGAGAAGTTGTAAAGTAAAGGAGAAAGGATCTCCTTCGAGGCATTATATAAGGGCCAGAAAATGGGTGGGAATCATCCCGCCTAGATTTTGAAGAAAAATGTCGTTCGTTAAATCAGTTGGTCACCGTTGGATGATAAAAACATAACGCCGCCTGGAACAATTAATAGCGCCTCGTAAATACCGAAACGCCAAACGCAATGATGAAGCGCTTAAATCTATACTCTCACACGCGTAAATTCAAGTATTTTTACGTCTCTAGCCTTTATTTCTGTTGCAATTCAAAATCCTATTTTTTCTCCTCGGACACGAGGGAAAAATTAAAATTTTGAGGGGCTATTGTGGGGGGGTAAAAGCCCAAACGCATATTTTGGACCTTAGGCCCCATCTAAAGATATAAGTATGTCCGAGGAGGAGTAAGAGATGGGGAAAGGCCCAACATGGGGAATCACGTAAGGAAAGGGAGGAGAAATATAGTCCGAGCAGGCTGTACTCCTCGGACTTAGAGAATATCGGTCAAGCATATACCTAGACAATTCGAATGAACTTTCAGGAAGTTCTAATGATAAGGATGAACTTCATATACGCGTAAAGATGATAAGAATGGAGAAATATCTAAAGAAAAAACTGATGCCACCGCATTTATTGCATTACAGCAACTTTTCTGGCCGCATTTATGTGGAGAAGACCCCTGAGCAGTACAATCTCAGCTGCCACCACTCATAGAAAACTGAAGAAGATACCTGATGTGACATATACTCAAGTGAATGCTTAGATGAAGAACAAGTGTACGATGTAGATGGATTAAAAGAAACCTATATGAACAGAAGAGACCTCTCATGAAAGGGGATCGAGAAAAAAGGAAAAAAGAAGAAGAAGAAAAATCTACTGTAGCTCCAAGAGCAACCTTAGTCATTCTAATTACAATTTGTCTCCTCGGACTTAAATTTATTCAAGTTCAGAGTGTTTTCATACTTGTTCTTTTGATAAAACCTTGATTAACTGTTGTAAACTTCACAAACAGCCTAGTTCTTTTACCCACTCTCTACAAATTTTATTGTAATAGACTTATTGGGCTCACATCCCATTGCTTTTGGGCTTGGGCCACAAATCTTGGCCTTACAACCCCTAACACCAATAACTCTCTCTCTCTCTCTCTCTCCCATTAATCAATTCAATTTTATTTTATTTTTACTTTTTTTGGTTTCGTTATTCTCCATGTTAATTTTTTTTCTACTATTATTCTCACTATTGGTTCTACATTTAAAGCTCAATGATGTGAAAAGAGTCAAAAGAACCTAATGTTCTAGCATGCTCTTTGTTATGATTTGGTATTAAAATTTTGAAAATTATAAATTGTATTTAGTTTTTGTATTTTTTGTATTTATAAATTGTTACCTATTTGCTGTGATAAAAATAACTATATTATTGTGAGATGATGTTATCAATTTTTTATCTTTATTAAGATTAATTTATAAAAATAATACTAATTAATATATATAAATATATATATATATATATATATATATATCTATATAATAACTAATAGCCGAAGCATTTGACTTTTTGTTGACCGTACCTCATTATGCCACGTGGCTACATAGATTTATGCCACCTATCCATTTAAAAAAGCGGTAACTATTATGCTTCACAGTGTTGAAACACCGTTTGGCAGCCCCTCAGTATTTAAAAAAAAAAAACTAACCCTTACAAGGAAATCAAACATTAAACCCATCCAGTAACAAAAACTGGAGAGAGAGAACGATACAGAGAAATATCCGGTTAGGCAGAGAAAGTGAAGAGAGGGAAAAACTGAGAAGACAGTCACGCCTCTCCCTCCATTAGACCCCGTATTCTCCACCGGTATGGTTTTTGTTTTTTGGTTCTTTAAATTTAGGATCAAATATGATTTAGGTCTGGGTATTTTCGTTAGATTGGATTGAATTCAGGCTTTGGCTTAGATTCGGTTTTGAGTAAGGAATTTGGTTTATAATATCAGTTATCTATCTTAGATTTGGTTTATCTTTGGGATATTTGGGTTCAATTCATTTTGGGTGTATGTCTTTACTCTTCATATCTTCATGGAACAATTATCTCTGATGAAACGTAAATTCGTCAGTCAAAATGTGCAGACAAGAATGGACTCCGGTCTGCAAAGTAGTGTGTTCTTCGAGAATGGTCACTGGTGTGGTGCCTGCCACACAGCCTCCGATGCCAAAGTCAGTATCAATTGCTATTTAGAGAGTGAGTAATGTAAGGATAATAGAAAAATAATCTCTTAGTGTGTATGTATGAAATGTACCTCTTCCTTGGCAGTGTGGGGGCTATATATATATATATATATATATATATATATATATGTTGATTCAGCTTCTAGCCGTTGAGGCAGTTATGGTGGATTCAATGGCCTCATAATGTTGCTTTAACTTCCTCCAACGGTCTGTATAGCTGGCTCTGTAACCGTCCGGGGAGTTTACTGGCAGCATTTAATGAGATGTTTAACCTCGTCAGTGAAGTGATTACTCGTCAGTAATGTGGTTACTCGTCATCAAGGGACTGCCTCGTCATCACAGTTTGTCTCGTCTATGCTTGATTTCGTCAGTCCCATCAGTTGCCCCCGGATTCCTTGGTCGTCGTGACATGTCATGTTGACCAGGGAAGGTGAAAAGTTTCTGAATTGCAAGCGGTTGGGTTTTCTAAGCCGCATTAAATGCGTTACGGCGTGGCCTACGTGGCACACTTTGATTAGGGGAGTTATTGATCTTCCCGCTGGTTTTTAGCTTTCCAACCTTTGGTTTCAAACTTCCTCCTTTCTTTTTTCTTTCTTACTTTTTTCAAAAAAAAAAACCTTTCGACCTTCTTCTTCTCCACTCTTCCTTCCTGTAATTTTTACTTTCCGACTGGTGTGTAGCGCAATAGTTTTCCTTTGCTCAAGGTATGTTCTTCCTTCTACTCTTTTTCATTTGGTTTATATGTACTGTAGCAACTCTCTGATTTTCCATTTCTTCTTTCCTTGTCGTTTCCCTTTTTTTTTTTTTTCTTTTTTTGGTTTTGGGGTATAGATTTTTGTGGTTTCTAGTCTCCCATGAGCAGTGGTGCTGAGGTCAGACTAGATTGCCCTTCAATTTCATTTCTTTTTTCTCGACTAGGAGGGTCATTAGGGAATTTTCCTTATCTTGAAAACTTTATTTACGAGGGTAGTAGTTTGGCTGTGGTATTGGCGGATTTACTGCCTTTGTTGCGTCAATCGCTTGATTGGTTTGACGATTTAGTGAAGGAGGGCAGGACGATGTCAGAAGTTAGATCCAGTGAGCTTGAGACTGGGTTATCGTCTAGCGGTAACCCAGTGGACGAGGATACAGCCCTTTCCAATCCCCTAGAAGTTAGGGCTTTTTATGCTCTGGAAGAGGAGTGTGGTCTGGACGCAGATACTCTGGGTAGATTTAGGGATAGATTTCAATTCCTAGATTAGGTTAGGGTTCGTCTGCCCGGAGAGGGGGAACGGGCTTGTCACCACTTTCCCGGGGAGGTATGCTTCTATGAATCTGCCTTCGTCTGTGGATTGAGGTTCCCGGTTCATCCTTTCATTATGGAGCTTTTGGACCATTTTGGTATTGCTCTCGGGCAGCTCATGCGCAACTCGTGGAGGATCCTGGTGAGCTGTATGGGGATCTGGTTGGCTGCCAATGACGGGGACATGCTCAGGGTTGACGAGCTTATTTACCTTTACCGTCTGAAAGCATCTAAGGAGCATGGGTACTACGAACTGGTGCCCTGGGAGAGAAGGACCAAGATCGTCAAGGGTTTACCGTCCTCTTTCAGGTACTGGAAGTTGAGGTTCTTCTTTGTATTTGGGGACGATTTTGAGACACCCTCAGGCGAGTTTTGGGGTGATCTCCCCAGGTTACGTCGTCGGTGGGAAACCTCAACTTTAGGTGCGTCAATATTTTTCTCCTCGCTTTTCGGATTCTGTTGTGTTTACACTTATGGCTGCTAAATTTTTTTTTTTTTTTTTTGTAGTCAAGAAACGACCCAAGCTTAAGAGTAGGTACCGAGAGCGGGTAGAGAAGGCAATTATGTACGCGCAAACAATCGAGAGTTGGGACGACCTCGTTAATCCCAGGACTCTTGCGTTTTACTGCCTCGGGCCAGAACCTTCTGCCTTCGTCTTGCGAAACCTCGACATAGACGGAAAGAGAAGTAAGTTCCAACTTCGTCAGTACTTTTCCTCCTCCTTGCTTTCTTGTATTTTTATTTGGAACTAATGTTCTTCTTTTGATAGAAATGACGTCCAAATTTAACAAGGACATGTATGCGAAGATGAGGGCAAAGAAAGACGAACCCTTGTCGAACATAGGCAAAAAGAATGTGCGGGTGACAGGGAGGGGTCCTTCTGCCACTCCGCCGGCCTCCGTCACTCCTCTTGTCTCTGGCACTGAGACGACGAGGACCGCTTCCCCGTCTACTTCAGTGGAGGAGCTCCCTACACCCATCTCTAAGAGGCCGCGCCTGACGGAGAAGGAGAAGGAAAAAGGGGATTCTTGTCGCTCTACTGTCTGGGAGGACGAGAGGTTGGCAGTTGAAAGGGCCCACAGCATCGTGACGGTTGATGACCTGAAGGCTTTTTCTGGGGTTCCGTTTAACACCGTCGCTGGCGGTCACGTCCACAAACTTGTGCAGGTAAATTGTTTCTACTCCTTTCAAGAGCAAACCCTTTTTTTTTTTTTTTTTTTTTTTTTTTTTTTTTTTTATCATGACTTGATACTTCTTTTTAGGCACTGGGAGAGAGCTTGCATATTGCCTCTGAGTATCTTACTCAAGAGGCCAAGTTGGCATCTCTTTCGTCAAGAGTGCAAGCCTTGGAGGCTGAGAATTTAAAGCTGAAGAAGAACCTCATCGATTCAATGGACGAGGCTAATGCACTGAAGGAGAAGGTCAAGGTGCTGGGCAATGACCTTAGGGTGGAGCGCCAGCTGAACTTGGAAAAGGACGAGCAACTCCAGAGTACCAAGGAATCGTTAAAGACGATCGCGGCCAGGTCTGTTGAAGCTTTTCAGACTACTGACGAGTACAACACTGTGCTCTTCAGTTGGTACTTTAAAGGCTTTGAGCTTATTCGAAGGTACCTGGTCAAGCATCCAACTGGCGTCGATCTTGAAAACCTGGATTTGGAAGAAGTGGACAAAGAGATGGCAGCTGATGAAGCTGCTCGCTCCGTGGTTCCCTCTGGTGACGCTCCAGAAACTGCCCCTGCTGACGATGCTGCATCTGTTGACGCTGCTGCATCTGTTGACGCCCATCCCGCCTCGGAAGCCTGAACTTGGCACTTAAGTTTTTAACAGCATATGTTTTTTATCATGGCCCGTCGTGGCCTTTTTGTAAATCTTATTTTGAGACATTTTTTTTTTTTTTTTGGGATCAATGTCTTAACCTGGTGTTTATGGGTTTGTAAAAACAATGGTAATTTTGCTTGCACGCTCTTGGCTCTAACTTTCTTTTTGCATTTTACCTGCGTCTGTAACTTTCATGCTTTTAATTGCCTATGTGATGTGCTTGGTGAAGCTTTTATATCTTCTTCTTTATAGCAGAATTTCGCTACTCAGCCCCTTGTTCTTTTTGACTTTTTATGACTCACGTCCGTCAGTAGCTTACGTCCGTCAGAGCGGACTCTTGCTACTTAGCCATTTTTGGCTTTTTGTGACTTACACCTTTTTTCCAAGGATTTTGTCATTGTCAGTAGCTTACGTCCGTCAGAGCGGACTCTTGCTACTTAGCCATTTTTGGCTTTTTTGTAATCGGATATGCCTGCTCTTAGAAAAACATCATCTGAATAACTCATTTATTAGTTTCAACAATGAATAATGAATACATGTCATGATTGTGTTTATTGATGGTATTTCTTCAAGTGTTCGATATTCCATGGTCTGGGGAGCCTTTGTCCGTCTATGGTCTCCAGGTGATAGCTGCCTTTCCTGGAGTAATGAATGACCCGGTAGGGTCCTTCCCATCTGGGGCCGAGTTTCCCTTGAGAAGAGTCCTTGGTTGCTGGGGTTACTTTGCGAAGGACGAGGTCACCAATATCAAGTTGCCTGAGCTTTACTCTCTTGTTGTAGTAGTCTGTCATCTTCTGTTGATACTCCACCATCCTGCTACAGGCTTTATTTCTTACTTCGTCTAGGAAATCCAGATTGACTCGCAAATGGTCGTCATTGTCTTCTTCAATGAATGCTTCTCGCCTGATGCTGGTTACCCCTACTTCAACCAGGGATCACTGCTTCAGTGCCGTAGGTGAGTCTGAAGGGGGTCTCTCCTGTTGGCGTTCTCGCTGTTGTCCTGTACGCCCACAAGACATTGGGCAATTCTTCCGGCCAGGCTCCCTTCGCGTCGTCCAGCTTCGTTTTAATAATCTTGAGCAACGTTCGATTCGTCACCTCCGTCTGTCCGTTTGCTTGTGGGTGGCCTAGGGATGAGAAATGGTTCTTGATGCCTAGGCCTGAGCAAAATTCTCTGAAGCCTTGACTGTCAAATTGTCGTCCATTGTCTGATATGATTGTCCTTGGAATCCCGAACCTGCAAATGATGTTCTTCCATACAAAGCTCTGTATTTTTGCTTCGGTTATGGTGGCCAGTGCCTCCGCTTCAACCCATTTTGTAAAGTAATCAATGGCAACAAGTAAGAATTTTACCTGACCTTTACCCTGGGGCAGTGGGCCGACGATGTCGATTCCCCATTGTGCAAACGGCCATGGCGATGCAATTGTCGTCAGTTTCTCCGCTGGAAGTCGCTGAACATTTCCGAACCGTTGGCATTTGTCACATCTCTTGACGAAATCAGCCGCGTCTGCCCGCATAGTGGGCCAGAAATAGCCTGTTCGAATTAGCTTACTTGCCAGGGATCTGGGACCAGCATGATCCCCGCAAATACCTTCGTGGACCTCTTGCAGAATGTATTTTGCTTCTTCCTCGTCAACGCACTTTAGGTAAGGCAGGGAGAAGCCCCTCTTGTATAGGGCGTCGTTGAGGATTATGAATCTGGCTGTTCTTTTTTTGATCTTTCTGGCTTCTTCTGTACTCTGTGGGAGGTGCCCGTCCTGAAGGAAAGATATGATGGGTGTCATCCAGCTGTTTGTGCTCTGGATTACGAATGTCAGAAATTCCTCAATGCTGGGGTTCTTCTGGACTTCCATCGTCAGGCCTTCGTCCAATTCTCCTCCATTGGACAAGGCTATCTTTGAGACTTCGTCAGCTATTGCATTCTGACTTCTGGGAATCTGCACAAACTCCACCTTTTCGAACTCTTGAGCCAGGTGTTTTGCCAGTTTGAGGTACTTCTGCATTCTTTCTTCTTTTGCTTCGTATTCTCCCCTCATCTGCCCAATTACCAGTTTTGAATCGCTTTGGACCAACAGGTTCTTGGCTCCAAGCTCTTTTTCGAGCCTCAATCCGGTCAGAACTCCTTCGTATTCGGCCTCGTTATTGGTGGCAGGAAATTTCAGCTGGACTCCATATTTTAGTACATCTCCTTCGGGGGTGGTTATGACGACCCCTACTCCCCCCCTCTTCTGAGCTGACGAACCGTCGGTCTGTATTGTCCATTGGCCTTCTTCGTCAATGAATTCCTCTTCGTCTGAGGGGGTAAATTCTGCGATGAAGTCTGTCAAAGCCTGTGCTTTAATTGCTGTCCTAGGATGATATTCAACATCGAATTGGCTGAGTTCGATTGCCCATTGGACCATTCTCCCTGCTGCCTCTGGTTTGCTCATGGACTTCTTAATAGGCTGGTCCATCATCACCCAGATCGGATTTGCCTGGAAATACTGTCTGAGCTTGTGTGAGGCTATTATCAACGCGAACGTGATTTTCTCGATTTTTGGGTACCTGGACTCAGCCCCTTGAAAGGCTTGGCTGACATAATAAACTGGGAGTTGTATCTTGTTTTCTTCCCGGATCAGAGCTGCGCTGACGGCTGTAGACGAAATGGCTAGGTACAGATACAAGTTCTCACCTTCCTTTGACGGGCTTAGGAGAGGTGGATTGCTCAAGTAGCGTTTAAGCTCTTGGAAAGCTGCTTCACATTCGTCGGTCCAGGCGAAGGCCTGCTTCAGAGTCTTGAAGAAGGGGAGGCATTTGTCCGTTGCTCTAGAGACGAATCTGTTGAGGGCAGCGATCCGTCCTGTGAGCTTTTGGACTTCATTGACGATCTTAGGTGACGCCATGTTGATTATGGCCTGAACCTTCACCGGATTTGCTTCTATTCCTCTCTAGGATACCATGAATCCCAGGAACTTCCCTGAGGCCACACCAAAAACGCACTTACTTGGATTCAGCTTCATTTGGTATTGTTTGAGAGTAGCGAATGTTTCCTTGAGGTCGTCCAGATGGGTAAGCTCTTCTTTGCTTTTGACAAGCATGTCATTCACGTAAACCTCCATATTCTTGCCTATCTGCTTGCCGAACATTCTGTTCACTAATCTTTGATAAGTAGCGCCTGCATTTTTTAGTCCGAAAGACATTACCTTATAGCAATAGAGGCCTTGGCTGGTGATGAAGGCCGTTTTCTCCTCATCCTCGTCAGCCATTTTTATCTGGTTGTATCCTGAGAAAGCATCCATGAACGTCAATAGCTTGTGTCCGGCTGTGGAGTCTACAAGCTGGTCTATTCTTGGAAGGGGGAAACTGTCCTTCGAGCAGGCCCTGTTCAGGTCTGTGAAATCTACGCACATCCTCCACTTCCCATTTGCTTTCTTTACCAGAACAGTGTTGGCCAGCCAGTCTGGATAGTACACTTCCCTGATGAAACCTGCAGTTAAGAGCTTCTTCACTTCGTCAGCGACTGCTTGATCTCTTTCTGGTGCGAAGACTCTTCGTCTTTACTTGACGGGCTTCTTCTCTGGGTCTACATTCAACCTGTGTTGGATGATTTCTGGGGATATACCTGGCATGTCGTCATGGCTCCAGGCGAAGATGTCCAGGTTTTGCTTAAGAAACTGGACGAGCTTTGTCCTCATCTCGGGGCTTAAGGTCGTCCCTATCCTAGTCGTCTTGGTTGTTTCTCCTTCAGTTAGTTGCACTGTTTCTAGAGCCTCCACCTTTTCTTCCTCCTTTTCTTCAATTATCCAGGTGTGGTTTTCCTTCGCGGCCAACACGGCCTGGTAGCATTCTCGAGCTAAGACTTGGTCTCCCTTAACTTCACCAACCCCGTTCTCCACTGGGAACTTTACCTTTAGGCAGTAGGTAGATGTGGACGCCTTCCACTTGTTGAGGGCAGGTCTTCCAATGATGACATTGTAGGAGGAGGGGCAATCCACCACCAAGAAGTCCAGCTGACGGGTCAGTTGCTTCGGGTATGTCCCCACTGTCACTGTCAACGTCACTATGCCCTTGGGATAGACCCTGTCACCACTGAAACTAACAAGGGGGGAATCAAAAGGACGTAGTCTTCTGGGGTCTAGCTTCAATTGTTGAAATGCAGGGAAGTAAATGATGTCAGCAGAGCTACCATTGTCCACGAGGATCCTTTTGGTGTTGAACCCTTCTATGGTAAGCATTATGACCAGGGGGTCGTTGTGGGGCTGCTTCACTCCCCTGACGTCGTTTTCATTGAAAGTCATGTCTTGTTCGGTTCGTCTCTGCTTCAACGGGGGAGTCATGTGGACGCTGTTCACCTGACGTTGGCAGGCTTTTTGAAGGGACCTGAACGAGCCTCCTGTGACGGGTCCCCCTGTGATCGTCTGTATTTCCCCGACCACATTTTGGGGAGGTTGTATCTGACGGTCATTGCCCCCAGATGTAGATTCGTGCTGCCCCTTGTTTCCACCTTGGAACCTCCTAAATTCCCCTTTCTTCACAAACTTCTGTAACTTCCCCTTCTGTATCAATTCCTCTATCTGCTCTCTGAGGTCTCGACAATCTTCGGTATAATGGCCGTGATCCTTGTGGAATTGGTAGTACTTATTCTTGTCACGGATGCCGGGAGATGAGTGCAGTGGTCGCGGCCATTTAAGGTAATTCTCGTCCCTAATCTGCGTTAAAATTTTATCAATAGGCATAACAAGAGGGGTAAATTTTACCATTTGCGATCCCTTATCGTCTTTCCTCCTGATCCCGTCACTGGCTCGACGGTTCGGGCGCTCCCGCTTTTGCCCCCTACGATCGTCATCTTTCCTTTCTTTGTCCCCTGGCCTTCCTGAATCCTTGATGGCTGCTAATGCGTCTTCAGCGTTCATGTACTTTTGTGCTTTAATGAGCATCTCGGCCATCGTTTTTGGGGGATTCTTTGCGAGTGATGCAACGAGGTCTCTGGACCTCAGCCCTGCCTTAAAGGTCGTCAGTTGCACTTTATCATCTGCTTCGTCTACCTCTAGTGTTTCACGAGTAAAGCGTTTCACGTACGACCTTAGAGTTTCCTTTTCTCCTTGCCTGATGGTAAGTAAGTGGTCCGCGGTTCTCTTAGGACGCTGTCCTCCAATGAAGTGACGTAGGAAGGCGTTGCTTAATTGCTCGAAGTTGTCGATTGATGACGTTGGCAACTTCGTGAACCACTCTCTTGCAGCTCCTTTGAGGGTAGTCGGGAAAGAGCGACACAGTATTTCGTCTGGGGGCTGCTGGAGCCCTAGGGTCGTCTTGAAGGTGTTAAGATGATCCTGAGGGTCCTTTAAGCCATTGAATGGTTCAAGCTGGGGCAACCGAAACTTTGACGGTACCGGACAATCAAGGACCGCTGGAGTGAATGGCGAATCCGTCGCCCTTACCAGTCGATCTACACTCCTCTTTATTTTCTCCCTGATGGCGGTCCTAAGTTCGTCCATCTCCCTCCTCATCTCTTGAAGAAGATTTGAGTTGTGTTCGGTTGGAGTAGCGGGCCTTTGATGGTCATTTCTTCTGTGGCTATCTCCCTCGTCGTCTCGGTTTCCTTTAGATCGATTCTCCTCTTGCTGAAGTCGTAACTTCATTTCCTGATTTTGCCTAGTCAGTTCTTCTACAGTGGCTGCGAGAGCCTGAACTTGCTGAGCCAAGGATGTGGAATCTTGATTGGACTCCATCTGATAGTGATTGCTGAGTGGAAACTATTTCTTCGAGATTGAACATGAAAATGTCGTCCCCATAGACGGCGCCAAACTGATGAAACGTAAATTCGTCAGTCAAAATGTGCAGACAAGAATGGACTCCGGTCTGCAAAGTAGTGTGTTCTCGAGAATGGTCACCGGTGTGGTGCCTGCCACAAAGCCTCCGATGCCAAAGTCAGTATCAATTGCTATTTAGAGAGTGAGCAATGTAAGGATAATAGAAAAATGATCTCTTGGTGTGTATGTATGAATGTACCTCTTCCTTGGCAGTGTGGGGGCTATATATATATATATATATATATGTTGATTCAGCTTCTAGCCGTTGAGGCAGTTATGGTGGATTCAATGGCCTCATAATGTTGCTTTAACTTCCTCCAACGGTCTGTATAGCTGGCTCTGTAACCGTCCGGGGAGTTTACTGGCAGCATTCAATGAGATGTTTAACCTCGTCAGTGAAGTGATTACTCGTCAGTAATGTGGTTACTCGTCATCAAGGGACTGCCTCGTCATCACAGTTTGTCTCGTCTATGCTTGATTTCGTCAGTCCCATCAATCTCAACAAAAAATTTATCATCCTTTGTTTCCATTTGTTCAACAAAAATGGGCAAAAGAAAAGAAACTCTTCCCCTTTTCACGCTTTGTTCGTTTCGTTTCTGCAACTCCATATACACAAGGTCAGCATAACATTGTTAATTTTCCTGTTTCGGATACTCTTTCTATGTAGTTTACCAAATTCGGCCCACTTTCTTTCCATTTGCATGTTCCGTTCCAAGCCAACAGATATAGGAAAAAGAAAATCTAAAATCGCAAACCAATTTTGCCTCTTGAGAAATTGGAAAGAAACCTCCTTTTTATCAAGAAACAATAGCATCTCTTACAATCTGACTCATTTTGCAACTATCAAAATTTCCAAAAAAATGCATTTTTGTTTGATCTTTCATTGAACGAATATTGATTCTTGGCTTAGCATAGAAAAAAAAGGTTACTATGCCTTCTAGAATAGTCTCTAGAGAAAGAGGTCAGTGAGTTTTTTGGCTTAGCAGAGAGAGAGAAAAATCTAAAGACCACTGCCCCTGTCAGGCCATCCTCTCGCCACCGTACAACTTAAAAAATTTGACAATGAATTGGGCCACAATAGATTTTATTGGTAAGCTCATATAAAAATTTGCATTGTTCGACATATTTGTTTTTATTGCATTCCACATGTTCGATGAAATCCCTCTTAGACTTAATATATGATGTTTGGGTTCGATTTTCTCCACCCCATACTGTGATAAATATAAATGATTTATTCATTTACGAACAATGAATATGAACAAAAGTTTAGAACGAGGAAGTCTAGAAGATACTAGCATGGTGGATAAAATGAATTATGAACCAAATGTGATGCAATTGGTAATATTACATAGTATGTACATAGTTGTTGTTGTTTTTTTAAATCGCTATGTGATGGTGTGCTTACTTATTGCAGACAGTGTTGCCCCACAATTTCAGATGAATAAGCAACAGTCCTCCAAGAACTTCTCAGGCATTTTCTACCCAAACATCAACCCAACTGTATGTAATTGATGATCTTTACGTTAGAAATATTGTTCTAATGGTAATGGTAACTACATTTTAGTTACATGCTTACAAATTGTTTGATAAAATTATAATGTTGCTTTTATTCTAAAATTTCATTTTATATTGTTCATTATACTTTAGGCCAAATTAGTTAGTTGCAAAATGATCAAATGTATGGGAAAGAGTCTTCCCTAGAAGATTGTAGAGAGCCCTTTCAACTCTATGTGCCACTTGGCAAAACCTAGAAATTTCTAAAGCCAAAAAACTAAGGCACTGAATTGCTTTAGCAGAGCAAAAATTTACTAAAAGCCAAAAGCACTTTTGCTTATGATCCTCTTGCAACAAACCTTGCATATGACCTAAGATGGTTTCAAATTTCAGTCAAACCCAAAAATTAAGTTTTGCTTGATTCTAAAAGATTTCAGTTGTGATCGGTGATGTCTTTGTAAATGAGAGTTTCAATTACAAATGGTGTTTTTATATATGGTTTGTTGTCTCTTGCATTTTTCCCCATCAGTGTTTGTAATGTTTTCAAATGGTGTTTTAGAAATAAAAACAATCGATTGATATTGATATTAATTCAAATGTTATAAATACTGCCTTACCTTATGACAATAGTAAGCTATAAGCCTATAAGTTCAGTTTTTATTTTATTTGTAAATTCTTACAATCATGGACCAACAAAATTAGTGATGTGTTATTTGCACTAAAGTTAACATTGATAGTATGATTGATGTGTAGGTGTAGAAAAAAGTTTTAAACACCCAAAAGTGGATATGGTAGGCGAGATCACCATCACGCAATTGCTACTGAAAAGCTGTCAGACTTAAATCCTTTTGTAAGTTTTTTCTTCCTTTTAATTTTCTTCTTCTATTTGATTTGTAAAAAAGAGTTGGGATTGTCAAATGATCTTCATCATCCCATTTTTGTTATATCTGTAGCCTTTTGTAATTTCCTGTCAATGAATTATTTAAAAACAAAGTTTTGAATGTGTTTATATCTATAATTATTTATAGCTATGAATTTATTTTCTCATGCTCAACCTTTACCATTCCGATGTAAAGAATTATTGTAGTTCTTTGTTTGTATGGATCATATTTTTTGAGTTTTGTGTTTTGGTTTATTATCATTTACTGCTTTCGTAATTTTCTGTTATGGTTTATGCCTATGAAAAACTTTTTTAACAATTTGGTGGGTTATTCCTATGAAAGGCATGCTAACTATGAATTTTGAACTACTTATTGCTTATCCAGAAACCACAATTAGATATATATAGATAAGGAAGAGTTTCTTAGAAAAAAAAATTAGAGTTTAAATGAGAACCCATATCCAAAAAAAATGCCACTACCAATAAAGGTTTTTATTTTATTTTATTATTATATATAATTTAAGTTTATATATTTTGGTTGGATTGGTTTTGATTAAGGTATTTAGGTTAGAATTCATTTTGTTTTGTGTTATTAAACAAATCCAGGTTTTTTTAGGTTGTAATGAAACTGCAAGTGGTATGTCAGTATAGACTTTTTTAATATTAAATGATCTTATATGAAATATAAACAAGTCTATGTGCTCAGTGTACCTTAACTGACCAAATAGTGATCACCTTAATTTTTACAAAATAATTGAGCCTAATCCTCACATAAAGCTTTGTGTGTGTGTGTGTGTTGTTACTTTTTAATTGTCTTGGTTGTTTGTCGTTCTTTTGGGCAGTAATATAAATTTTACCGTGAAGGATACTTTGATGAACATTTTCTTTCATTCTTTTTTTTCTTATATAGCTTTGGGAAGAGTTTTTGACTTGCATTTTCTTTTCTTTTTTTCAGCTAAAAGTACTTGTCTCTTTGTAATAAAAAAAAAATTTCAGCCGAGGTTTTGGACTTTCTTTCATCAAGCCAGTGAGTTAGGCTGCTTAGATTTGGTGCAAATGTGACTTTTACTTGAAAACATCAACTGACAATCAGGTGGAATGCTCTCATAGCATTGAGCAATCTTGATAACTCTTGCAACTACTATTGGCTTGCAAGAAGGAATGGGAGGACATGCATTTGTTATAGCAGTGATTTTTCCAGAGGGTTTAGTTTGATTTGCATTTTGCATATTGAAATGTTCCCTCAAACATTACTATGTTAGCTTAAATAGTTACTATAGCTTCATAATTTTTTTTTTCTTTTCAATGGCCGGTTGTAGTAATTGTGGAATACTAAAGCCAAGTGTGAAGTAGTTGCAGATTTTTTGGGGCTGTTTGCTTTTGTCGCCAAGAGTATATTAGGCAAGAGGATTTTATGGAATGTTACGCTTCTAAGTAAACATAAAAAAGGTATTTGGTGTATCAGTATGAAATTGAGACAGCTAACAATGAAATCGAAAATTGGGAAAAGATTTGTGCACTTTAGAAGCAAGCTGAATATAGATTGGCTCTTCAGTGAATGAATCACGTAGAATAATTGTTCAAATTTTTCTTTCAAAGTTTTTGTTTTGGTGTTGAAAAATGTGATGCAAACATCCAATAGTATAAAATGTCATTTTGGTCAACTTTGTTGACAATAACCCCTCTCTAATTGGCCATTGAAACGAAAATGTGTAAATATTAATTATAAACACATTCGATATAGAGAAACTCCACTCTAAGACAACCTTAACTAAAAGATAAATACTATAAATTTAGAGTTATTATAAGCGTGATGTAAGTTACAATTTATATAACAAAATTAATGTGTTTTTGACCCTTTTTAGAACTTTTCATGGTTGGTTTTTCACACTCTTTTCTGATCCAAACATGTTATACCATTAAAAATAAGTTCTTTTTTAAAAGAAAGATTAAATCTATTTTTCAATAATCTTCCTGTGCATCGCACGGGTTAGCGACTAGTATATATATATAACCGAAACTTTTGAATTTTGGTTGACCTCTCCACAATTTTCTACATCAGCATTTTTTATTTATATTTTTTTTAATTTGATTTAATTATTTTGATTTTATAGCACCAAATTGCAGAAAATTTATTATTTAAAAAAAATTAAAATCTAGTTGTTTGGTGTCACACAACCACTATACAGTCTATACTTAAAGGAGACCAAAATTATTATCACCTAATCCGGGAAATTTTAGATAATACTAAAAAACTATATAATAACTCCATTAATATAAATCTATCCCAAAAAACGGAATATATCTCCATTAATTTGATAATTTCTACGTTGATGACATTAAAAAAAAAATTCTATCATATTTCCTTATATCTATCAATCACGTTTTCTTTCTCTTCTTTTTATTTTATTTTATTTTATTTTATATTAATGTTGATTAGAAATTATAATTTCAATAGGATTTAAACTCTATAATTATATCAAACGAGACTCAACAAATATATATCATTTTTAATTTCAATAGGATTTAAATTTTATATCAAATGAACTCTGCCAACATATTCATCCTTTAAAATGTGTATATATATATATATATGTGTGTGTGTGTGTGTGTGTGTATATAAAAAAAATTTTTATTAGGAATCCATAACCTTAACCAAATTTGCTTAGGAATCCATAACCCTATATTATATTATAACTAGTTTTTTTTTTAGGGATTATTTGTTATAATTTCAACTTGGCTTTTCATTCCTATATTATATTTTAAATAGTTTTTTTTTTTTTGGGATTATTCTTTCAACACCACTCTGCTGTACAGTCTGTTGCATTGATTTTGGTTCTAGGAGTGCCTTCAAAACAAAAGATATGTAAAGTTTTCTTATCATGTTTAATGTTAACATATATGAGAGATATTTTGGTCAATTAGAAAAAGTTTGATGAAACATAGAAGGCTTTTGGAGATTGTTATTTTTATTTTTGAAATTCTTTATGTTCATGTGTACGTATGTATTGGGTTTAATTGAATTGGAATTATCTTTAAAACTTTGATTTTGATTGAATAATAAAAATAGCAAAAAAAGTATGTTCCAATATTTGGAGTCTTCTGTATATGTGTTGTTGTAGTTTAAACTTGGTATTTGAATTGTTAAATTGTTAATTCACAGTTTCATTGTTCTTCTATTAATTATGAACAATAATATTGCTATTTGCGACCATCATGATATAGTATTAATGATGTGATTATTTTGAATTTCTTTAGAGTTTAGATAGAGTCTAGAATACATTACATTATTATAATTTTCTTTCAAGAAAATGACTATGGGATCCTGCACACTCGTGCCAACATAAACTTGTATTCAAGAATAGGATACAAAAAATGATGATGGGATCCAAAATATGAATCCCAATGAATAATTTGTTTAAATTATTATGATTAGTTCAAATAGAAATTTCTGTTATAACAATTCCAAATAGTTATTTATACCAACAAAAATCATATATACAAGTCTAAGTAGCACATGAGAGTATCAGAGTAAGAAAGATTTCAATGGTCATTCACTTCTTTTTATTTTAGACATATATAGGGTTCTATTAATGTCATTCATTTTAATAGAATTGAAGTGTAGGTATCCATTCTAAAAAGGCCACTAGTATAGGTTCACACCCAACCTCAAAAGGTTTTCATAAGAAGCATAAATTCGTTTAGAAACTTCAATTGTATTATAGAGCAAATAATGAATAAATATCTTCTTAAAAAAAATGAATAAAAGATATCAAACATACACAATATACACTTTTGAACTGATCATTCCCATAGCTCATACATTGGTGGCATCTCTCTAAGCAATTTATCAAACTCCTTGAACGATAAATTCTTCATCAAAGCCGCCTTATTACCACCAGAGCCGGACCAAGTTTTCGCTGCCATCCTCTCCATCCTTTCTTTCAAAATCTTGCTGTCTTTCTCTTTCCCTTCTGCTACCGTTGAATCTTTACCAGTCAGCTTTTGCACAACAGATTTGAAGCTCATAGAATCAGTTTCCACATAATGGGTGTTGATGATCACAACCTTTACTGGGTCTCTATTGCAGCCCGACATTACAAATCCTTGCAAGAAAATGAGAGAAAAAACAATGAAAAACCTGGATGATTCAAAGGTTTTTTCACTAGCAAATTAAGCAATACTTTTGGTATATATGGGTTTGTTTATGACTTTGGTTTTATGTTTGGAATAGCTAATATAATGGATGGAGGGTTTTTATAGAGAATCATAGTTGTTGCACGGTGGGGTTTGACAGTTAAAGAGATGAGACAAGTTGGCCGTTGCAAGTTGCAATTGGAGGCAGTCAAGACGGGCCAAAAGTTTAAAGATAAAGTCAAAAAGGCATATGCAATTGACGACCACGTAATTCAAGTTGCACTAAGGTACGGAACTTAGTTACACATTTGATTGGACATGTCAATATAGCTAGTGGCAGACTCACTTTTAATCTACGCCCTTCAATACAATAAAATTTAACGTTCAATTTTTTACCACTTAAGCGTGTGTTTGGTTTCATATTAAAAAATTAATTTATTTTATTATTTAATTTATTTTTAATATTATTTATAAATTTTACTATATTTTTAATATTATTTATAAATTTTACAGTACTATTTTAATTAATTTTTACGTACTTAAAAAAAAACATTTACATTTGCTCTTTTTTTTTATTACTCAAAACGTGAAAGTCAGATCACACGTTGGCGGATATGGTCCATTCCTCTTTTCTTTTTCTTTTTTTGATACGAGGATAAGGTCCATTCGAAGATTGGGAAGCAAGCAACTCGTCATTATATATTACCGTTATTAAAAACGTGAGTGTTGAACCTTGGAAGTTGGAACGTTGACACTTCCAATTTTAACTCTATAATCAAAAGGACAAAAAAGGGCTCTTCTAATTAAAAAAGGAAAAAAAAAAAAGTGATTAAAGAAATATGAGAATTTCTAACAGATGACGTATTCTACCACCAAAAATAAATAAATTTCTAGGCTTTGCATATATTCTTTATTTTCAAAGAGACCCTAAAGTTCACCCCTCTCTCTCTTTCTAGTGTCAACTATTAAGAAACTTTAATAATTAAACTAACTGAAACCAATTTCATTTCTTTTTTAGTTTGTTTCCTTTTGTAGATACATTTTATGTATATTTTTAAGGCAAAGTTTAGTTACAAAATTGGTTATAGTTCTGGGTTACAACCATACTCAATATCTTTTTATTGGAGGTAAATTTTGACAAATTCACCATTGGATTATATCTTCTTATTATATCATTTGTGCCTGCAAAATTTCTAAAAAATTAAAGATCAAAATCTATGTTATCAATAAATTTTTTAAATTGCAAGTTTTTGTAGTTTAATATTATGTATAAAATATAAGCTTATAAATTATATACTAAATAATATCTGATTGACAAAAAATTTGCATTGTGTATTAAGAGCATAATGAACATGTAATTCAATGGTTGGATTTTCAAAATATATAGTAATATTTATTGATGGTGATCGATAACAAGTAGTCTTCGTCTATAAGGGTCGTCCAAGACCAATGATGTCCAAGACATTCTTTAGAAATGAGAAATGAGAAAAATGCACCACAAACATGAAATAAGGACGTCCAAAAATGTTACCAGTCATCTAAAGAGATTCTGGTCGTCTACACCATAAGAAGGTGTGGACGATTAATAAACACTTAATAAAATTCTTAGTGTTTTCCACTAATCACAAATGGTTAGACCATGATCTCCTATCTCAGAACGTGGGGTGCATTCCCGAAATTCGTTTCACTCTCCTCACTAAGTCCACACATCTCCCATGATATTAGTGGCACCTAACAAGTAGACCCACTCCAAACTCTTTATAAAAAGAACCCAATCTCACCAAATCAATGTATGTTCAACTATTCATCCACTCACCATATTTGAGTCCTAGAGAGAAATTTGACTTAACTATCGGAGGGTCCTTGGCCAGTTCACCTTGGTCACCTTTGATAGTCTCTTTCTTTCTTTTCAGGTCATCCAACCGCTGTTGAAACTTAGAGCATTCAGCCTACTGATTTTCACACATCATCATTTATTTTATGAGATGTGCTACGTTCACAACATTTTCACAACAAATCATAGGTGGTTAGTTGTTATTGGTTCTAATTTGAACCTACCACTGAAATTACTTTTCTATCTTACCTATAACAACCCATAACAACCTGCCACATAAGATTTATTGTGAAAATATTGTGGACATAGCATTTTTCTTATTTATTAAGTAAAGTTGTAACCTTGGACTACAACCAATTTTTTAGCTAAACTTTGTTTTTCTTTTATTGATCTATCTTAAGGCATAACTGTCATATTTTATTATGAAACTAGAAAGAAAATCTTTCATGTTTTGTTAATATATTTTAAGAAGGAAACAAATCATGAAAAAATGAATCTGAGAAATTGTTTTTATACAGAAGCTGTTTGAGAGAACTAAAAGAACATCATTGTTATCTTCAAAATTTGATAAAATTGTTAGCTTCTTTGTGAAAATTTTTGAATGGACATTTAATTTATTTTAATTTACTTATTAATTTTTTATTATTATTTTACTTTTCAATATTAATTCTTATAATAATTATTAAATTATTAAATTCATCATCTTATTAATTTTGGGGATAAATAAAATTTTAAAATGGGATCACAATAGGTGGTCCCGAGTTTGAGATTTAACGTTGCTCTATTTCCTATTTTAAAAATTAAAAATCTCATGTGTGAGATCTCATTTATTAAAGGAATGTTTTACCAAACAAGTAAATAGGAGTATGAAAATAATTATTAAATAATTAAATTCTTTCATTCCTAGGGGTCCTATTGAGTGTAGGAATTATAGCCTCAACCGAAAATAGTACAAAAGGTTTTATCCACTGTTTTAATAATCAGATCGGACAGGTTGGTTCAACCAATTGAATCAAGAACTGAAATTGGAATCTGTTTGGTAAAAACCGTAAAAAATGGAACAATAACGATCCTTTTTCCAATTCTTTAATCATTTTGATTTTTAAACCTATGGTTTTTTCCCGTTAAAAACAGAATTTTCTTTAATTGCATTCCTATAAATTGAAATGTTAAGTTTGTGTTAAGGAATAGGTTAAATTGACAGAGGATAATATTTTTTGAACAAACATTTGACCTTGTGTTTAGATTAAAAATTTGACAATTACTACGAAATTCATAAACGGTAGGAGTTACATCCCTCTTCATTTAAAATACCAACCGTAAACACTAAATCTTAAGTTTAAAAATCAAATAATTAAGAGTCTGTTTGGATAAGCTGTTTTAAAAAAGTGCGTTTTTAAAAATGAGCGTTTTTAAAATGTGTGTTTTTAAAACACAATTTTTAAAGCCATTTATAAGCGTTTGGCAAATCTTATGAGAACATTGAGAAAGAAGTTTTTTATTGTCAACTAAGCATTTGATCTATATTTGTCTAAAATTATTGTTTGAGCGTAAATTACCGAAATAGGACACAACTCTAACACCAAAGTACACTCATAAAATAATTTTAGTCAGATTATAGTCACCCCGCCACTATAGTTGTTCACCAATACAGTCACCTCACCACTATAGTTGTTCACCACTCAATAATAATATAACTTTCCCAAATCAGGCCTACCATCTATTCTAAACCACAAAAATAAAATAGAGTTGAAAAGTTGAAACCCAAATCACAAATAATGTAGTGAAAAACTAACGGGAGAGGGAGAAAGAAAGAGCTTGCAGCAATGGCGTTCTCTATTTGTGGTGATTGAGCTTGCAGATGGTGGAATTGAGGCTCTGCCAATGCGTCTTCTTTCTACTTCCAATATATAATGCTACATGCGATTTGGATACACTAGGTCTAGAAGCCTCTACCCAGTGTGTCTTAGCTACCATTAGAGCTTTGCTATGATGTTGTTCTGCAACCTGCATAGAGAACTACGAGAAGTAGCAGGTATAAGTTGTCATTAAACAATAATTTCGTCATTAAGCAAAAATTTGAGGATATTTTAGGTATTGACACCCTTCAAATTTGGATTGTGATGAGCTTTTAAAATTGTAGTTTCGAAAAAGTTCGATTGTATTTCATTTCCAAAACGCCAAATTTGGCATTTTTGAAAACACAATCGCTAAAAAATTATAATGCCAAACGATGGAAATTTTGCGTTTTGATTCAAAAACGTGCGTTTGCGTGGTGTAAACGCTTATCCAAACGGGCTCTAAAAATGTTTTACAAATGTAAATTTGTATTTGTTAGGGTCATGTGCTTTGGTATTGTCAAACCATGTCAAACAATGTGTCTTTTATTGAGTTTTGATGTGTCTTAAAGTTGTAATTGAAGACCAATTTGAAGGTGCAAAGTTTGCTCAAGAAAAGCTCAAGAAAAGTGCATTTTTAGCATGTACCTTGTTAGATTTTGACCCCTGGAAAACACAGTTTGCTTAACCTAATTTAATAGCCAAGTTGTTACTAATTAGGTTAATTAAGCAGATTTTGGTTAAACAATAATTAATCATATCATGCACAGGGGAAAAGTAAAGAACACAACGATATGATGACCTAGAAAAACCAATGAAACAGTCCAGTTTCAAGACAAAAAACTTGGGGAGGATTTGACTTAAAAAATCCACAAGGCAACAATTCACTAATAGAATGAAAGTTTTTACAATAGACTTAACCCTAAATCTAATGCTACCTCATGTAGTACTTACTCACATGACCACATGCAACTCCGAATCCACGAACTCTTCTATTATGATTCCATTGCACACAAGCACTTTAGCTTGTGACTTTGAGATCTCCACTCAAAGGTTTTAATTAACTGTGATGTCTAGTGAAGGCAGCAACTTCTACAACACCAGATCTTGAGTATCTTCAAAGAATATTGTTGGTCAAAGATTTTAGGGAGTTTTTGGTACAGAAACCCTAGATCTACAATAGGAGGCACAAGATGCACTCTTCTATCTATTAAAAAAAAGGTTTCTTAAGGTTTCCTTTAAATACTAGGAGAATTAGATCTTAAACTTTAATCACTTAATGGGCTTAATGGGCTAGTGGGCTTTAATTAAATTCTACAAAAACACATCTTGATTGGT
Organism: Quercus aquifolioides; assembly: GCA_019022515.1. Taxonomy (NCBI): domain Eukaryota; kingdom Viridiplantae; phylum Streptophyta; class Magnoliopsida; order Fagales; family Fagaceae; genus Quercus; species Quercus aquifolioides. The sequence continues at coordinate 76,270,671 of CM032333.1, forward strand.
CGAACCATAGTCTCGATTGATCGAACCTGCATATTTCGAATTCCTAAACCTGCAGCTTTCTCGTTCTTGTATTCTAACTTGTAGCAGCTTTAGCATTGTCTATGAAAGCTCTAAAATGTGTTGAAAAACACAAGAGCTGTTTAGACCCCCAATTAAAATTACGGCTTGATTGATTTTACACAAACTTAATACTAAGTGCGGAAACGTGTAAACACAAGCGTATAAACAATAAGCTACTCTAATCCATAAACTAAGCAACACAGCAGTATAATGGAATATAAAAGAGTAGGGAAGAAGGATGCAAACTCAGAAAACACCAAGACGTGTTCTCGAAGAGGAAACCGAAGAACTCGGCGAAAAACCTCTCCGCCGCCCTCCAAGCGGAAATCGATCCACTAGACAATCAGTTGGGATACATGAGTAAGCAAAAGACCCTCCAAGCCTAATCTACCCGATGCACCTAAGCCCTCCAAGCTCCTACTCCAACAAGGCTTCTCGGAACCGTGTCTTGTCTAGTTCTCCGGATCCCGCAACAAGCTCCATGTTGCATCTGCCATCCTTGGCTTCTTCCAATGCTTCCCAGCAGCACCAAAACGTCACTCAACACTCTCAAAAGGTATGGTAAGTGTTTGGGCTATCAACCTCTCAATGGTGTGGAAATGGAGAGGGAAGGGTTGAGGAGATACCACAAGCAAGTGTATAGAGAAAGGTGGGGATGACAATCTCTAATTGCAAATGTGTTTGGCTAGGGTTTTCTCTCTGAAGCATTCCTCAACATTTGTGGGTAATGGGGGTTTATATAGGATAGGTGCTAAATGTGTGAGTCAGTCAGTACAGGCTGGCAGAACAGCATGTCTCGCGGGTGTCTCGTGGGAAGGCCTTACTTGCGAGATACTCGCGAGAGACAGTTGTCTCCATCTGTCCCGACTCTTCGCATTCCAGCATGTGCAAGGCACATGCTTCACTTCACGGGAAGCTTAGTCGCGACATACCCGCGAGATTCCATCAGCTTCCAATTTGCTTGAGTCTTCACACACTCTCTATCACACACCCCTTACATCAATTCCCACAACAAATACAAGGTATAAACAATTGAAAGTAATTACAATCAAATTTGGCACGGAATAAAATCCAACAAAACACATAGTTGTAAATCACAACTTTACAGTCTAATCATACTATAGACTTAGGAATCTATATCTAGACAAGTTTATGCTCAAAATTTGTCAATTGTTTAAAACTTTTAGAACCTAACATACCTTGATAGCAGTCTCAATACTACCTTGATACCTCTCGATAGAAGCTCAATACAAGCTTAAAAACTACTGCCTCCTCAATAGCTATCTCGATACTACCTCAATACATAGAGCTTTGCGGATTAGCAAAAATCAACAACACAAAAAAGCCCAAAACTTATTTGTTTGAAGCCCAAATTAAGATCCGTTTGAATCGGTACTTACAGGACATTATAAGCCATATATTAGAAGGATTTTTCATAAGAGAGAAACGCTCTATTTATGCGGCTAGGGTTTTGTAACCAAGTTTTCTCTATTCCACCATACCAAAGAGTTTCAAAGTAGATCTGAAGATTTTATTAGTGAAGAAGCTGAAGTCATAGCAACCACCACAAACTTGTTGCTGTGAAGAAAACCCTCAAGAAGTTCTTGAAGTAAATTGGAGATTCCAATTGTAATTGTGGGTGGAGCGTTCATATATTGGAGAGTTCAGAGGTTTTGAAGCGGTAGAAAGGTTCTGATGTAAATTCATCTTCTAGGATTGTAGAGTTTAGGGACAAAGGGTTTGTACTAGATATTAAAACTTCTCTTTACTATAATGGATTGCTTCTTAGGAAGGTTTCCTCCTAGATTTTTTATTTTAAAACGAGTTTGTTTCATTGGTTTTTCTGAATCATCATATTTTGTCTTATTTACTATTTCGTTGTGCATGATATTGATGTTTGTTTGTTTAACCAATGATTATTCATCATAGATCTAATAAACAACTTGGTTATAAAACTTGTTAATTCTATCAACCGGGTTCTAAATTTTCCAACAAGTGGGATCAGAGTAGGTACATTCTGATTGGATTAATTTCCTGAGTGTGATCCTTGACCCAGTTTTCATGGATCATGGATAATCTCTTTTGATTCCTCCATTGTTTGATGTTACTAACTACGCGTACTGGAAAGTTTGCATAAAAGATTTTTTATAGGCTGTTGATGAGAAAGTTTGGTTGGCTATTAAAGTTGATTGGAAGAAACCAAGTGAACCGTCTATTACTTGGGATGATGAGAAGATCAAGAAGGCAAATTTCAATAGTAGGGCTTTGAATGCTCTCTATAGTGGTGTGGCTAATGAGAAGTTCATGAAAATATCATCCACTGAAATTGCTAAGGAAGCATGGACCATACTTGAGACAGCCTATGAAGGTACTTAGGCAGTAAAAACTGTTAAGCTTTAAAGACTTACTAGTAGTTTTGAAAAAATAAGGATGGAAAAGGACGAGACATTTGATGAGTTCTATGCTAAACTCAAGGATATTGTGAACTCTGCCTTTAATCTTGGAGAATCTATAGCAAAACCCAAAATTGTTAGGAAAATCCTACTTGAAAGATTCAATGCTAAGATCACTATCATTGAAGAAGCAAATGAATTTGATATAATTCTTTTGACTAAGCTTGTAGGGAATCTTTAAACCTATGAGATGAGATTAGGTAAAATAGGAAAATGTGGAAAGAGTAGGAACATGGCTCTTAAGGCTATAGAAGAGGAGAGTGATGAATCTGAAGATGAAGATGAGGATGAGGATGAGGACTTAACTTTCATAGCTAAGAAGATTAGAAAGCTTCTCCAATAAAGGAAAAGGATAAAAACAAAGCTCTTAGAAAATCTGAATCCTTTAAAAAGGGTAAGAGTGAGAAACCTCACATCTAGTGCCATGACTGTAGGGGTTTTGTCACGAGGATAGAGTGCCCAAACTACTTTATGAAAGAAAAGACCAAGAAATCAAAAGGTATCATGTTGGATGCTACCTTGAGTGATACTGAGAGTGATCTTTTTAATGAGTATGAGGATAAATGTGGTAAGTATATGGCTTTTACTGCCACAATTGATGAGGTGATTGTGAAGAATGCTAGTGATAGTGAGGATTCTTCTGATGATAAAGTACTCAAGAAGTTGACCTTTTAGGAAGTCTATGATAAGCTATGCACCGAATACATAAAATTTGAAAATAGACTACAAAATTAGTTGAGACTCTTGTTATAAAAGAGTTTGTTGAGATAATTGAAGTTCTTGGAGGCTAAGAGCATCCGCATCAGTGGATGTAAATTTTTTGTCTATTTTGCAAAAAAAAACGTACTTTTTCTATTTTACACACTTACTTTTACAAAACACCCACATCAATTTGTCTATTCTACACCCTCTTTTATTTAAATAATATTTTTCTCACATTTTTTTATTATTTCACACCTACCCATGGTCCACTAACTTTAACACACATGCCAACTGTATTTTCTTTGAACACTTTCACTTTCTTTTTCTCATTCTTCTTCTTTCTTTTTTCGTCTTTTTTTTTTTCTTCTCCTCCCTTTTTTATCTGAACACTTTCCCTTTCGTCTTCTTCTTCTTTATCATTCTCTCAATTCATATCTCTCTCTACCTTTCCAATTCCCTCAATCAATCTTCCTCAATTTACCGCCCCCATCAACCAAACCTAGTCAAAGGCAGAGGCTCAAATCAATACCAAAACAAAACCCATGCATTCTATCATTAATTCCAACAAACCCACAAAATTCCCCAAGCTTGAACATCAATTCCAGCAAACCCACAAAAGTCTTGACGTGGCAAAATGGGCGGGTTGGGTTGGGTCCATCGGGTTTGCGGGTCAAAACGAGTCATTTTTAATCGGGTCACAGGTTGGGTCGGGTTGACCCATTTTTTTCAAACAAGAAATTTTTTTTTTTTTCAATTAAAAAAACAAATCAATGACAACTTGTTTAGAGAGAATGAATAAAATCAATTAAGAAAATGAATTGCATTTAATGTCACCTGTTAATATCCTTTCAATTATGACAGTTATGACCATGACAAAAATTATTTATAGTCATAAATTCATGATGGAAAAAGTCTTCCATGTTAATAGTTCACTGTCAAAATGCATATAATTATAAGTTTACAACTTCAAAAAGAAATAGATCTTAAAACAAACAAAACAAGTAAGCCAGCAAACCATCTTAATCAGCTTTACTAATGATGCAAAAGTCAAAAAAGCCAGCTAATCTGAATATCGGCTGTACAATTCATTGTCCTACACCAGTATATAGAAAAGCCACCCAGTAGTAGCTAGCAAGACCAGCTTAATCAGCTTTAAAGACCACCAAAATAGGATGGGTGTTAGAAGGGGAATCCTGCTAGTAAGCCAAAGTTTACTTCTACATTCAAACTCCTTTATTAGAGAAGTATTTGCATACTTAGGTCACAGGACACCACTTCACATGAGGACAATACTTTTATACATACTAGTGCCACCAGAGAGAGTGACCATGAATCAAGAAAGAAATAAACATATGTAACCATTATATGTGAATCATGACCCGTCCTTATCAATAAGTCTAGCACCAGTACAAAAAGTTTGGATTCTTGCTCTGTAAAAATTTAAATACATAATTAGCATGGAAAATCAAGATAATTAAAATTAATGTTTGATTTTTTTGTAAAGAGGTAAGTAATTCACACACATGATAGCAAACTTGTAAAAAGTATATTTTAAGTTTACATTACTAATAATATCATTCCCACAAAAGAAAAGAAAAAAAACTACATGTCATGGTTTGTCACGTTTCACACTTTCACGTTTGTGCCTTTGGCTTTGGACTACAACTAGTTAGCTAGTCAAATTGAATGAGATTTTTTATTTATTTAGTTTTTTTGAAATGGTTGTCTTGTGTTGTCTTGTCTCATTCTCTCATGTCTGTGAAGCTTTATTGGTTGTGAAGCTCAAATAGTCAAATTGAATGTGAAGCTATTGTCTTGTCTTGTCTGTTGTCTATATCTATAATTTATTGACTATTAGTTCTGGTGCTTTGTGCTTTATGCACCTAATATTAGGACGTAGTCTATTTTTTTTTTTTTTTTTTTTTTTTTGCGATTTTTTTTAACAGGTCGGGTCACGAGTTATTCGGGTTGGGTCAGGTTGACCTGCAAAAAAATTGGGTCGTTTCACGGGTAAACCCGTTTTTGCTTCGGGTCAAAAAAATCAAGTTCGGGTCAAGTTAGAAAATTCTGACTCGTTTTACCATGTCTACAAAAGTCCACCAAGCTTGAAGCCAAATAAGAGAAAAAACCTAGATTGTGTGGGTCTTGATTATGGGTTTGTGTAGGTGAAATATTTGATGTTAAGATTGTGTGGGAATTTTGTGTTTGGAGGGACAGATTTCTGTAGCTGAAGTATTTGATGATGGGTATGTGTGAAGATTGTGTTTAAAAGAGAGCATGTCTAATGAGGTAGATAGAGAAGAGAGTGAAGGGAAAGTGACGAGAGAGAGAGAGAGAGAGAGAGAGAGAGAGATCAGGTCTATGGAGAGAGAAAAAAATAATAAAATATAAAATGCAAATAAAAAATAACTGTGTAAATATACATGGTTACTGTAGAAACTTTGGATATTTTAAAAACTTTAGCTTGACTGATGTGGAAGATTTTTGGACAAAATATGTAAAATTTGTTACTTTTTGTATTTTGTAAAATTTTACATCCACGTGGATGCTCACCATGATTGGGTTAACTCACCATCCTCAAATTCTACGAACTCAACCAACCTCTGCCCCAGTCCGATTCTAACTCACATTGGGATGTCCAATCCACAGCCACTAAGAGCATCTCCAGCAGCTTCTCTAAATTTTTGTACAATTTGAAGAATGAACAGTGACATTTAACTTTTACATATCCACTTTTTCAAATACACTTCCAACAGATTCTCTATTCCATTCTTTATCTTATTTAAATATTATTTCTTCATTTATTCTTTATTCTTTTTTTATCATCATTTATTATTTTTTTAACAACTATATTTTTAAATGAGATGTGTTATATTCACAACATTTTACGCAATACTTTCACAACAAAATTTATGTGAAAAATTGTTACTTGTTCTAATTTGAATTTACTACTAAAATTATTTTTTTTCTCGTCAATATTAACTAATAACAATCTATTACTTAAAATTTATTGTGAAAATATTGTAGTAAAATTTCTTAATTAAAATTTTTTATTTTTTATATTATTTTTTATTCTTCCCTTTCATTCTCCTCCACACACGTGTCCTCCATCCCCTTTCCTTTATTTCTTTTTCTCCTCAACGTTCCAGCAACATCATTTTTACTCTTCACATCAGAGAAGAGAGAGAGAGAGAGAGAGGAGAAAGAGAGAGGAGAGATCGGCTTGGGCCTCCACCGCCGCTCCAGCTCCAGCTGCCGCTCCAGCTCCAGCTGCAGCTCCAGCCGCCGCTCCAGCCGCCGCTCCAGCTGCCGTTCCAGCTCCAGCCGCCGCTCCAGCTCCAGCCCCAGCCGCCGCTCCAGCTGCCGTTCCAGCTCCAGTCGCCGCTCCAGCTCCAGCTGCTGCTCCGGCCGCCGCTCATCGTCCTCCCCACCACCAGGCTGGGTCAGATCGGCTTCGTCTATCTTTTTTTTTTTTTTTTTTTTTTTTTTTTTTTTTTATAATCTTGTTCTAATTCACTTTGTTGTTACAATGGAGCTTAGATAGGCTTTCATGCTCTTGATCTGTGTTTTTGTTTTGATTTTAGATTTGTTGTTCTAATTAAATTTGTATTTTTCCCTGTTCTTGATCTGTGATTGTGTTTGTGTTTTGATTGGTTACCGTTTGAGAGAGAGAGATGAACAGAGAAGAGAGGAGGAAAGAGAAAGAATTTTTTTTTATTCGGCCGGGTATTTTTTAAGATGAAATAATGGTTTGGAGTTGCTACAGTGTTCTCTAAAACAAGAGAACTACTGTAGCAACTTCAAAATAAAATTTGGAGAATCTGCGCGTATGGAGAAGCCGCTGGAGCATGAACAGTGGCATTTGGTTCTCCAAAAATAGATATACAGGGGCTGTTGGAGATGCTCTAAAGCTGCTTTTGTGGACTTTGAGATTCCAACAAAAACAATGTCGTCCGCATTTATCATCATCTTCTGGGCTACCCACCACATCATCATCGACAATGTTTGTGCCGAATTTATAAATAAATTTTGTTCATAACTTGATTTAATTAGTATTGATGATTGTTGTAGGCATTTTAGAAATTTGACTGTTGGGTTCTCGGTTGAGATATTTAATTAGCATAGGAGTTCGGAGCAAATTTATATATATATATATATATATATATATTATAGGTGAAACTGAAAGAAACTCAAATTATAATTTCAAATTAAAGTTTCAATTTTGTGTCATGTGTCCTAAATTATTTAAATTATTTATTCTTAAAGAGTTTTATTTCTTAATTTTAGAATCAAATATGAGATTACATCATAAATATTTATTTAAGTGAGTTATTAAGTACAAAAACCAAAGAATCTAGAATAAATTAATCGTAAAAAAAAAAAAAAGTGTTTCACAATAATTAAAAAAAAAATTTGACAATTTACATTTTATATCTAATAATATCCTTACAAATTTTTTTAAAGAGTTACCAAAATATAAAAATGACTATCAATAGTATTTAAATTATATATATATATAAATTATATTATGCATCTTATTGTATATCTTTAAGTGTATCCAATCCATGCATATGCATGTATGGGGTTACAAGCTAGTTTAGAAATAATGTGTCAATGCGCAAAAATTGTGGGTGTTTTTTTTTTTGAAAAGGTTCTGATTAAAATTTCCTCATGAATTTTGAATTTCTGATGCTTCATCCAAACAAAGAAATCTCTTCGACAAAATTTTAAATTCAATCATAAGTTGAAAATTCCTCGGTAAAATCCCTGACACACACCCCATATTATATATCCCAATGGAATGAATATGTGCAGACCCAAATCAAGTTTACGCATGAGTGACGTACGTGCCTATGATGTGCACCTAGCATTCATGCCGTTACAATATAATACTATCTAAATTATTGACAAAGAATTGGGAGGAATTAGGATTGAAATGTACGGTGCAGTCAGAATATTTCTATAACATTACAAGTTCTGATTTTACCTAACACTACATTTGAATGGAATTGGTGTAACACTCACTGTATATTATATATTTGTTGATCGTTCCAAATGAATATACAAATATTTATAAAGTCAATATTTCAATAAATAAAAAAAGGAACATTAGGAATGTTGATTACTGGTGACTACGAGTCTGAACTTCTAAATTGTCTAGAAAGTTTACTTCGGAATGTTCCATAGACTTTGCGCTTTGGTTGAGGAAAATGTCAAAATTTGAAAAACTGAGTGAGAAACCAATACGGATTTAGGTAGCATGTGTATCAACAAATAACCTGAAGACTAGAGCATACAATGCAAGGTCAATCCCTAGACAATTTAGGCAATTGTCAATGGTTCCAAATAATAAAAAATAAAAGTTAAAACATTATAATCTTGCGCTTGAATTATGAAGTTATATTTCTATAACAATCTAAAATTAAATATATTCCATACCTTTTTACTTTTCTTTTTTTCTTTTGAAAAAGTCCTTTTCTAGTTAAAATTTAAGGAATCTATATGTATTATTCTCCTTAATCTCTCTTAATGACTTCCATTATTTACGTGAATTCCAGTTAACACAACAGATAACCAAAAACTAATTTTGTGTTTTAGTTTGAAGAAAAGAGTAATTATCATGGAGCGATCGCCATAGTTTTTATTTTTATTTTTATTTTTAATTTATATATATATTAGCTGAAAATGTCTTCATATTGTGCCACATCCAACTTTGTGATGCACCCCACTCCCCGCCCCTCTTTAATTTCCTTTAATTTTCTCTTTTTGCTGGCATAATGCTTGAAAGAACGAATGAAAATATTTACTCTTTGCAAAGAATGACCAACCCAATCACCCTTAAAAGTGATTGACAAAATGTTTAAGTGAAATACGAATTTAATTATAAAGATTAAAAGCTTATTGAACTATTTTTGTTTATTATTTGAAAATCCTATATTTTTGTTTGTATTATTTATTGTTTCTTTTATTGTTTGATCATCCCAATACATTATAAGAGACTTTTTTTGTTGAATAATTTTATGATTCTTTCTTATTATTCCCACTTGGATTACACCAAGTAAGACGACATCAATTTCTTTTATTGCTTTCAATTTGGCTTTTCATAATTATTAGAATCTAATATATGGCATCGATGAATTTTGTTGATTATTCCCACTTGGAGATTTATCAATAATAATTTCACCAACGCTTAACTATAAAACAACTCTAAAAGATGAATGTTTGTGTTGGGGAAATAAACACAGCCTTCAATTAAGTAGTTAAAATAACATATAGAGACATTGCTTTATTTAAAAAGCTTTAAAATATGAATTTGGGTTAGTTATGCTATATACTAACCACTCATTTTTCTCATTATTATTCAATTTGAGTTTTTGATACAAGAAAGTCAATTTTGTACTAGAGGCTATTTCAGTTTGGCTAGGAGAAATATTTCGGTACCAGTTGATATCGGTATACCATTTCAGGATTACCACTATTTATATATTTTTATACATAAATATATATATATATATATATATATATACTTATATTTATATTATTTACACAGGTATGAATTTTTTAATTTTTATGTTTATCAACATAAAATTTAAAATTCACATTTTTTATATGCCTACATATTAGCTTAAGTACATCAACCAATTGTGGGGCCAGGAAATCCTTCGACCCAGCCCACTTCGTTCCTAGGCCGAAGGCCCAAGCCAAGGAGGCACCTGAAATCCGAGGAGGAAAAGAAGAAGCCCAGGCGCAAACAGAACGGGCCGAGGACGACCCCATCATCGGGCGTCCGAGAACTTGAGGAACAGGCCCGTAACGAGCAGTCACCTCCACATTAAATGTACCTGACAACCGCCCTGGCCGCATTAATGAGGAGGGGACTTCACACTAGCGTCGCCTTGGTTGCCGCGACTCTCAAAGAGACTGAGAGGGCGGCTGATGGGACAAGCACCTGAGCAAATGTCCTGATCGCTCAACAAGTGTAGGGCTAGGATTAGTTGGGTAAAGGATATATAATGTAAGGGAATCCCCCAGAAATGGGGTCCCCCGAAAAAAAAAGGAAAAAGAAGGAAAGGAGGAAAAAGATGGAGGCCAAAGGGGAGAAAAGCCTCCTCGGCCATGGTCCGAGGAGCATCCCCCAATTGTAAATTGCTCTAAGTCTTTCATTAAATAAAAAGAGAACGGAGCCCACGCCCCGTGAACGCCGGCCGGCGCCTAGACCTTCGATCCACTCTCTACAAATTCATTGTTCGGGGTTCGTTGGACCCTTGACCCAGATCCGTTGGGCCCGGGGCACCAAAAATGCGGTCCCTACAATTGGCGCCGTCTGTGGGAAGGATTAGTGCGCCAGCCGGCGCAACGGGCAACTGTTCTAAACAGATATTCTACAAGAGATCGGTGGTGATGCAAAAAAAAAAAAAAAGAAACTGCCAAAGAAACATTGCAGAAAGATAAAGGCTCGAGACAGAAGATTCAATAACAAAAAGAAAAACTTGATATTATTTCATAAAAGGAAAACTTACAAATTACAATCAGAGGCTCAGACAGGCTTGTTTTACAACCGTTCCTACCAGCTAGTCCTACAATCAGAGGCCCAGGCGGACCCGTCCTAAAACTAGCTAGAGGGAAGTGTCAACCCGTGCCCTTACTGGCATCAAGAGAATGGGGGAGCTTGACAGTAAGCGGACGGAAGGGGGGTGAGGCTGGCTTGTTCCAAGGTCACCCACAACTCCTTTCTCGGAGCGGCTGGGCTTGAACAAAGCGAGGAGCAGATGCAGGGGCTCCGGGACGCCCTCCCCCATGATGTTCCCTTGATTTTCTCCAACCCCCACGAGCGCCGGCCGTTGGAGACGGCAACACTCGGGCACCGCCCATGATGTGAGTTCGCATGTCTCCTCCGTCGGGGGTGCGCTCCAAGGAGAGACGTTAGGTACTTCAATGACATCCCTCCGGGCCACCGTGCATGGCGCCATCGGTGTCACGCCTAGACTCTGCCGCACCGGAAGCCCAGTGGGGGCTGCGGCCGCAATGGCTTTTGGCACGGATGTCCCCACACCCGTCCAAGGCCGCCCCATATCTCCTAACTCCAGTCACAATTCCGGCGGGGTTATTAAAGGGGCATGGGGAGCTGAATGGTGGTGTTCTTTCTGTTTGTGTTGGAAGGCTCATGGAATATGAGGAAACCATCCCCCCAGAAGGCCTTATATAGAGGGGGAGGGTTGGTGAGAATTAATTCACGAGGCCATCAAATTCGAAAAGAGAGTTAATGAAGCCATCAAATTCCAAGGGGGCCGCAGACCGTTGGACTTCTGTCAATTCACGAGGCCATTAATGAAGGCGCGTCTCGTGCACCGAAGCGTCAGGCGCGGAACACGAACAGCCAAGAGACGCTTCGTGTAAGATAAAAGATGGGGGCTCGAGCTGGAGGCGAGATCAACGCCACGTGTAAGATCATCACCCGACTGAAGGAGGAATCGTCCCCAATAAAACGGTCCGAGGGCAAACCCCTACTCACAGAGAAATGAAAGTGTTAGACAGAACCAAGGCTCTGCATGGTCCTCGGACTCAGGCCTATGGGGAAACTAACTACTTCAGAAGGACAAGTGTTAGACAGAACCAAGGCTCTGCATGGTCCTCGGACTCAGGCCTATGGGGAAACTAACTACTTCAGAAGGACAAGTGTTAGACAGAACCAAGGCTCTGCATGGTCCTCGGACTCAGGCCTATGGGGAAACTAACCACTTCAGAAGGACAAGTATTAGACAGAACCAAGGCTCTGCATAGTCCTCGGACTCAGGCCTATGGGGAAACTAACTACTTCAGAAGGACAAGTGTTAGACAGAACCAAGGCTCTGCATGGTCCTCAGACTCAGGCCTATGGGGAAACTAACTACTTCAGAAGGACAAGTATTAGACAGAACCAAGGCTCTGCATAGTCCTCGGACTCAGGCCTATGGGGAAACTAACTACTTCAGAAGGACAAGTATTAGACAGAACCAAGGCTCTGCATAGTCCTCGGACTCAGGCCTATGGGGAAACTAACCACTTCAGAAGGACAAGTATTAGACAGAACCAAGGCTCTGCATAGTCCTCGGACTCAGGCCTATGGGGAAACTAACTACTTCAGAAGGACAAGTATTAGACAGAACCAAGGCTCTGCATAGTCCTCGGACTCAGGCCTATGGGGAAACTAACCACTTCAGAAAGACAAGTGTTAGACAGAACCAAGGCTCTGCATGGTCCTCGGACTCAGGCCTATGGGGAAACTAACTACTTCAGAAGGACAAGCATTAGACAGAACCAAGGTTCTGCATAGTCCTCGGACTCAGGCCTATGGGGAAACTAACCACTTCAGAAAGACAAGTATTAGACAGAACCAAGGCTCTGCATAGTCCTCGGACTCAGGCCTATGGGGAAACTAACTACTTCAGAAGGACAAGTGTTAGACAGAACCAAGGCTCTGCATGGTCCTCGGACTCAGGCCTATGGGGAAACTAACTACTTCAGAAGGACAGGTGTTAGACAGAACCAAGGCTCTGTATGGTCATTGGACTCAGGCTCGCGGGGAAACTAACCACCTCAGATGATCCTAAGCGTTAGACAGAACCAAGGCTCTGTATGGTCATTGGACTTAGGCTCACGGGGAAACTAGCCACCTCAAATGATCCTAAGTGTTAGACAGAACCAAGGCACTGCATGGTCCCAGGACTCAGGCCTATGGGGAAACTAACTCCTTCAGAGGATTCTAGGTGTTAGACAGAACCAAAAGCACTGCATGGTCCCAGGACTCAGACCTATGGGGAAACTAACTCCTTCAGAGGATTCTAAGTGTTAGACAGAACCAAAAGCACTGCATGGTCCACAGACTCAAGCCTACGGGAAGCTAACCACTTAGCAACTGTACCTAGGTCTTGCATGGTCTTCGGACTCAAGCCTACGAGGAGCTAACCACTTAGCAACTGTACCTAGGTCTTGCATGGTCTACGGACTCAAGCCTATGGGGAGCTAACAACTTAGCAACTGTACCTAGGTCTTGCATGGTCTTCGGACTCAAGCCTACGGGGAGCTAACCACTTAGCAACTGTACCTAGGTCTTGCATGGTCTACGGACTCAAGCCTACGGGGAGCTAACAACTTAGCAACTGTACCTAGGTCTTGCATGGTCTTCGGACTCAAGCCTACGGGGAGCTAACCACTTAGCAACTGTACCTAGGTCTTGCATGGTCTTCGGACTCAAGCCTACGGGGAGCTAACCACTTAGCAACTGTACCTAGGTCTTGCATGGTCTTCGGACTCAAGCCTACGGGGAGCTAACAACTTAGCAACTGTACCTAGGTCTTGCATGGTCTTCGGACTCAAGCCTACGGGGAGCTAACAACTTAGCAACTGTACCTAGGACTTGCATGGTCTTCGGACTCAAGCCTACGGGGAGCTAACAACTTAGCAAATGTACCTAGGTCTTGCATGGTCCCCGGACTCAAGCCTATGGGGAGCTAACCACTCATACTGAAGGTAGCAACAAGACCAAGGCTCTGCATGGTCCTCGGACTCAGGCCTATGTGGAAATTAACTACATTGAAGAAATCCCAAGTGTCTACTTGAAGAAATTCTATCTGGCCCTTAGGAAACGAAAGGTGCATCAGAGCATACATGCCCTCTCATTATAATAGTTGACGCCGCGATTGGCCGAGATACAACCGAAGTCAAAATCACACAAGTAAAGAAAAGGCGAATGGCGTGCAAGTAGGCCAACAGGCACAACAAACAGAAAAAGAAATAAAACACGTATTTCATTAAGTCCCTAAAGGTTACATGGTGAACACCACATTACAATCTAAAAGAAAAAGATGCAAAAGGCAAGAGAGACGACAGGTTCGAAGGGCCTGTCCTGCCCACTTATTTTCCTCCCTCAGCAAGGGGCTGGACCATGGCAGCTCCAAGGCCTTCTGCTCATTGGCCAGGAGGGACAGCCTGTGAAGGCGCGGCGGGAACGGCTGCCTCCTCAGCGGCGGGAGCCTCAGCCTCAGAGGTGGACTTAGCAACCCCCTGGGGCGCCTCTTCAACGGGGCCCTTACCTGATTCTGCTACCTTGGGAAGGTCACTTCCTTGGGCAGGCTCGCCCGAGGGTTCAGCGATTGAGGTGTCCTCACCCGCAACAGCGCTGGCTTCCTCCACGGCCTCTCCGGCCTCAGCGCTACCTGGAGTTGCCTCACGGATGGCAGGAGGGTAGTACACGCTTTCCTCCTTCCACAAATCAGACGAGGCCTCAACCCCGGCCTGTTTGAGAGCCTCCCTCCAAACCTCAGCAGAGTAGCACCTGCACAACCCGGGGACTTGATCTTTAAAGGCTGCTCTGTCTCTGCCATCCTAGCAGCATAAGCCTCCTCCTCGGCTTCCTGCTTAGCGGCCAGGGCGTCTTCTTTGCCTTGGACAGCCTCAAACTTGGCCCTAACGGCCTCGTCTCTGGCCTCCTCTACCACCCTTTTGGCTTCTTCTGCAGCCGCCACCTTCTTTGGCAGATCAGCAAGCAGCTCCTTCGCCATTTTCAGCTGCTCCTCCGCCTCGCCCAGGCGCTTTAAATGATCTTCAGCCTGCTTCTAGAAGCCGGCGAGGCCTGACAGGGCGGTATCCCGAGCACTGGTCATCGCACTCAGCTCATCTCGGGCCTTGGCAAGATCAGCCTTAGAGTTTTTAAGGACCTGTGTGGCCTCCAGGAGTTTCTCACGCTCCACGTCCATGGCCTTCCCCTGGTCATGGGCCACGTCCTCCAACCTATAAGTGGCCTGAATGGCCTGCCCAACAAGACGAGCACACGGTTAGCCAAGCTCGGAAAAGAGAGTGAAAGAACTAAAACTGGGAAAATCATAAGTGTTGAGGCATTTACCATTCCCAAGTACCTCTTGAGGCATAGGAAGACCTCTCGGCTCCTCATAGTCCCCAGCTCCGCCATGTCAGCTGGGAGTAACAGACACCTTTCCAGCGCGTCAGCCACGTACGCGCCTTCACCCTCTCTGAAATCCCTGAGGGAGGAGTCTTCCCTCAACGGCTCCCCATGGAGCGTTAGGTAAGGAAGCCAGGCCTGCGGCTCGGGCTGGGCGTCAGCCTGCTTTTCCTGGCCTCGGGAGCCTATCTTCAGTTGTTTGGGTTACCGCCGAGTATCATCCCCCTCCCGTGGAGACCCGGACCTCTCCTCAGCTGACCTTTTGCCCTTGTCCTTCTTCTGCTTGGGATCAGAGGGCTCATGCCTAGAAGGCAGACTCGTCTTGGACGGAGAGGGAGGAAGCCTCGACTGGATAGAGGCCGACCTGCCCTGAACAAAACGGGTTTTAGGAGGAGGAAGCTCTGGCTTTGATTTCCCCGGCTGGCCTTCAATCAGTTCCGACAGGCTAGGTTGGGGCCTCTTCTTGTAACCCATTTCGTGCCAAGAAGAGGACTTGGACACTGAGAAGTCTGCTTCAGTCAGACAAGGGTCACCCAAATCTCCGGGAGGGTCTTCGGACTGATGGACTTGTTCGAATACGTCAAACTCGTCCTCGGCGGGGCCAAGGTCAGCAACCTCCTCTTCCCTCTCTAAGCCTACTTCGGCGGGCTCCGAGAGTCTAAGGGAGGAGGAGGAGGGACCCGCAGGTGTTACGCCTTCTGATGTAGAGGGCATCTCGGGGAACCGAAACCCGTCCTCGGTCACGGTTATCTTTCGAAGCCGAGGATCCTTTGCTCTGATCACGTACTTCGGCGCCGCAAATGACTTGTGAGCCGGGTCGTATTTCAAGATCTGGTGAGCGGCCCTAACCTGATCGTCAGCCTCGTTCACGAAAACCTCTGCCCTCAGCGCCTTTTGCAAGTCTTCCCGATTGATCAGGCTGAAGTGACGCGTGAAGGCGTGCGGATCTGCAAGAGGAATCACATTCACATTAGAAACCAAACGGTACAAAAAGAAATGGACGAAGTAAAAGATGGAACTGATTAGGGTCCGAGAACCCTCTCCCCATCTTCCCATTGCCCCACCTGGGGTCCCCTCCGTCGTCGGGCAGTGAAGGCCATCATGCCACTCTCCGGATACGATGAGGAAGTTCTTGTTCAACCCCTTGCTGGACTCAGGGAGGCACTGAATGAGCCGGACCCTGTCATCCCTGGTCTTCAGATAGTAAGTTTCACCCTTCAAGCACTGGAGGTTATAACACCAGTTGACGTCATGGTGGGTCAACCTCAATCCCATCTTCTCGTTTAGGGCATCCACATAGCCCAGAATCCTAAAGACGTTGATGGCACACTGGGTGGGGGCTAGCCGGAAGTGCGTCAGATAGCCCCTCATCACCGGCCCCATGGATATTCTCATGCCACCCTCAACGAAGGCAACGATGGGAATCACCACCTCGCCCTCCTGCCTCCGAAGGCGCCACTCGCCCTCCGCGCAATACCTCAAGCCCACGTTGGCAGGTATCTTATAATCGGCGATGAATTTCTCCATCGCCTCCTCAGTGAAGACATACTTCTTAAATATACCCATCCCAAACGATGCCTAAGCAAGCTAAAAGAGAGCAAATGAAAAAGAGGAAGTTCAAAGAGAGGGAGGGTGACTTACAGAAATGCGTAGGAGCTCCTCGGACCAACTTTATATGCTGGAGATGTAGACTCTTGTGTGCGAATGAACAGAGGAACCAGCTTTTCAAATGGGCATTTATACCCACCAATCAAGGGGTCGTGCGGGTTTTTTCCATCCCCAACTGCCAGGCGAATCCCCACCATTGGATCGTCATCTTCCCGTTGAACGTGGGGGGGCACAGAGCCGCCTGGATTTAATGAAGGGAACGTCACGCCCTTCGAAGCGTCAGTAACGCGTCTGGGGCAGATGAAAGGGCTCCGGAACTGACAGGGGATCAGACTTAATGGGACGCATGGCAGGCCCGAGGACATCAAAATCCCCCTTTCCGCCCGAGGATGCGGATAGCATGATTTTGAGGGGCTATTGTGGGGCCAAGAAATCCTTCGACCCAGCCCACTTCATTCTTGGGCCGAAGGCCCAAGCCAAGGAGGCACCTGAAATCCGAGGAGGAAAAGAAGAAGCCCAGGCGCAAACAGAACGGGCCGAGGACGACCCCATCATCGGGCGTCCGAGAACTTGAGGAACAGGCCCGTAACGAGCAGTCACCTCCACATTAAATGTACCTGACAACTGCCCTGGCCGCATTAATGAGGAGGGGACTTCACACTAGCGTCGCCTTGGTTGCCGCGACTCTCAAAGAGACTGAGAAGGCAGCTGATGGGACAAGCACCTGAGCAAATGCCCTGATCGCTCAACAAGTGTAGGGCTAGGATTAGTTGGGTAAAGGATATATAATGTAAGGGAATCCCCCAGAAAAAGGGGGCCCCCGGAAAAAAAAAGAAAAAGAAGGAAAGGAGGAAAAAGATGGAGGCCAAAGAGGAGAAAAGCCTCCTCGGCCATGGTCCGAGGAGCATCCCCCAATTGTAAATTGCTCTAAGTCTTTCATTAAATAAAAAGAGAACAGAGCCCACGCCCCGTGAACGCCGGCCGACGCCTAGACCTTCGATCCACTCTCTACAAATTCATTGTTCGGGGCTCGTTGGACCCTTGACCCAGATCCGTTGGGCCCAGGGCACCAAAAATGCGGTCCCTACACCAATATATTAGATTAAATCAAATGTTTTTTAATAATTTTTTTCAATAATTTTTTTTTATTGTACCGGCAGGTACGGGCCGATACAAGGCAGTACAATTCGGTATTTTTTCGATACATTTTGGAGGAATACTGGTACCGATTAATGGCCGGTACGATATATTTCCCCAGTATAGTCGGTACCAGTACGGTATTGACTTTTTTGCTTTAATAACACGTGTATACCCAACAATTTCTCCCTCACGTATGAGTTTTTGCCTCTTTGTGGGCTTTTGGACCTTTATTTGGGTCAAACAAACAACTCCCACTTGTTCCCCCTTGCCTATAGACTTTTTCCGTCACCAACACATCATTCATAAAACTTTCATGCACCATTCATGAGAATCATGTGTCAACCCCTCACGCTAGTCCATGAAAATTGGCCTACACGTCCTCTAAGACTCACTTAACATGAAAAGAAGGCTAAGGCTGATTAGGAAGATGAAATCTTGCTTTCACCATAATATCATAGTCAAATTGTTCAAGGGAAATACATGATCAATATGAATCACCCAAATTAAATGGATCTTGATCGTTTACATAATTTGTTTAATGTTCCATTGACATCACTTCCGGCTTCCCTGTATACCTTGTCATAGACATCTTGCATCTGTCATAGTAAAAATTAGTTGCTAACCCATGCGATACATGGGATAATTCAATAATAATCATATATATTTAATTTGCTTGAAAGGTACATTAATAATTAGTTTGTAAAAAAAGAAAAAAATGTACAATGAAACCCTTAATTGACAGCACACCCTAACATCAAAGATAGTAAAAGACTTAATTAAATTCAGCTGGATTTTAGTTGATAGGTGGGGAAACTAAAGCATACCTTGCTTAGAAAACTTTTCATTTGGATAAGACCAAACCTTGAATGTTACGAAGGGATCGGGCCAATGTTCTTATCTTCAATGCAAGGTCTCAATAGAAATTCCCAATAAGTTTAGTCACTTCAAGCCTCCAATTAAGAAGAGCTTAATTCGAATAATTAAAACAAACATAATTCATAAACTATGAAAGATGTAACCAAAGAAATAAAAATTATTTGAATACGTTGGCTAGGACACTCGCAATGCAAGCACTTGTCCATTCACTTACAAAAAAAGTATCAAAACATGAAAATCACAATAAAAAAATACAGATTTTTAACTAAATAAAAAAGTGCATTAACCTATATTTTACAATAAATACCCATAGAGCAAAATATAACAAAGGAATAAATATGTTTGAAGAATAAATATAGAGCAGAAAATAACAAAGGAAAAATAGTTCAAATAAAAAGTCTCTAACATTATATTAGTCACGAACACAAACAAAGAGAATGTTTATTTGTACACTATTGAAGGGTGAATTACAACAAACCAATGAATGCTTCAGTAATTAAATGTAGCCTAATTTTGGCTACTGCTACTAAATTCAATCTAAATTATTGCCAAGACTCCTGTTACCATGCTACATGTTTTCATAATCCATATTATGCATCTATACAATTAATACTACCTTAGGGTCCGTTTGGATGGAGGGAGAGTAGAGTAGATTTAGCACAAAATTAGCTTATTTTTAGCCAACTCTACTCTACTCCCCTCCACTCCCCCTCCTTCCCCCCTCCATCCAAACAAGCCATTAGTCTTTGGCAATTCTAAATAAATGTATACTGTCTTGTGGCAAATTTAAATTAATAATCTACTTTTACAAACATCAATTTAGTGTTGTGAAGCTGTGAAGGTAAACATGTAGAATTTCATGTTCAAAAAGTCATATAATTGAAGGTCTATGCACTAGTAAAGTTATAATTTTGGTACACGCATACCTTTCTTTCGGCTGATCTTCTAGCCTCCAATTCTCTCTTGGCTTCTTCTTTCTTCCTAGTTGTTTATTCTTTTGCACTCGCTACAATAGGATCTGATGAAGCGTAAGTTCGTCAGTCAAATAAGTTCGTCCGTCAGTAGAGTTATACTGATGAAGCATAAGCTTGTCAGTCGAGTTGGTCAGATGGAAGCAATCCTTAGCCTGTATGAACGTATTCTCAAAGGTGGTCACCGGTGTGGTGCCTGCCACAATGCCTCCGATGTCAAAGTCAGTATAAGAAGCTCTCTTAGGAATAAACAATGTAATTGAACAGAATGAAAGAGATCTCTTAGTGTCTATGTGTGTATGTACCTTGTACTTGGCAATGTGTGGGCTTTATATATGTTTTTCATAGCTTCTAGCCGTTGGGGTAGTTATGGAGGTCTTAATGCTCCTCTTGGTAACGTTTGGTGCTGTGTAATGTGGCTTTAATGTGTTCCAACGGTTCATACAGTTGGCTTTGTAACCGTTCTGGGTGTAATTGTGCTGCATTGAATGGCCTTCCTGCCTTCATCAGTGACGTGGGTATTAGTATGCTCGTCCAGGGATCATGGTCGTCGGTATCATGGTCGTCGTCTTCGGTAAATGAGTTCGTCAGTCCCGTCATTCTCTCTCTAGCTACAATCTCTCCAAGTATATAATCCACTATATACATATATTTTTAATGTTTGCAATAGAGACTAAGGTACCAACACAAGCAAAGGACACAGTTGTAGAGAAAAGTGAGGCTATGGAAGACACTGCAATAGAGAAGGGAACACAAGTAAAGGACACTATTGTAAGCACAACTAAGACAACTACGGATTACATAGCATCGACCACAAAGAAAGCAAAGTTGCTCAATGTTTATCCATATTGGGTTTTCAATTGTACATCTAATCTTCCTTTGGAGCAGAGTATTCAAGTCATGTAGCTACAGAGCTTACAGTCAAGCTGGTAAGGATCCTGACGGGACTGACAAACTCATTTACCGAAGACGACGACCATGATACCGACGACCATGGTCCCTGGACGAGCATACTAATACCCACGTCACTGACGAAGGCAGGAAGGCCATTCAATGCAGCACAATTACACCCAGAACGGTTACAAAGCCAACTGTATGAACCGTTGGAACACATTAAAGCCACATTACACAGCACCAAACGTTACCAAGAGGAGCATTAAGACCTCCATAACTACCCCAACGGCTAGAAGCTATGAAAAACATATATAAAGCCCACACATTGCCAAGTACAAGGTACATACACACATAGACACTAAGAGATCTCTTTCATTCTGTTCAATTACATTGTTTATTCCTAAGAGAGCTTCTTATACTGACTTTGGCATCGGAGGCATTGTGGCAGGCACCACACCGGTGACTACCTTTGAGAGTACGTTCATACAGGCTGAGGATTGCTTCCATCTGACCAACTCGACTGACAAGCTTATGCTTCATCAGTATAACTCTACTGACGAACTTATTTGACTGACGAACTTACGCTTCATCAGAGAATAAAGCCTCTGGAAGGCATAGCAGCTTTCTCGGAGGCAAAGGGAGACACTGGCTACAACGTTTAGGGTTGTTAAAGGTTTAGTGTTTATGGAGGCAGATTTTATTTGAGTCAATGACGAAGTGTGGGTTTTGGCAAAGAAGGGTTACAAAAAGAGAGAAATAAAGACATGTTCTAATTGGAATTGGAGCAAAAAAGTAAACATGATGTGCCAAATAAAAAGAAAAAGAAAATAGTGGCGACGTGAAAAATTGTGGGAGTTCTAGAGGATTCGATTTTATATATATACTAGTATTATGCCTGTGCAATGCATGGCTTGATAAAAGAATTATATATAAATTTAAAAAAAAAAATATTTTTTGATAATATAATTGAATTTAATAACAAATAAAATAGTAAAAATATTTTAAAGATTACGGCAAGTTTTAAATTTCTAAAAGCTTTTAGTAGTAAACGGGTCGGGCTTTGCACGGTTTTGGTCATAAACTTATAACATGAATAATTTTATTGAGAAACACTAATTAATGATTGAAGAGAAATGATATACCCGGTCGGACTAAAAGATAATTGTTACTTATTCAAATAACAATTAAGGTGAAGTAGGGTGAGAAACAACAAATAATAATTATAACATACCGGCATAATAACATTTATATTTAATTATAATGAAGCGCTTGCATCTCAAAGTGTCAAATTAATATCAACACTAAACATGCTAAGATGTTTATGTTAATTAATGTAAATAAGCATAAAATTAATATCAACATCTAACACCCTACTATTGCATGAATTATGATTAAAATTGACCTAATATTTTTACTTTAACCCCAAGCAATCATCCCGAATTTACAAATTAAAACTACCCAAATTTATAAAATTAAAAAAAAAAAATGAAAGAAAATTTACATTAACACACACATAAATATATAGACACAATGAAACTCTGAATTTAATAATTACAAACAATATTAATTTCTAAACATTAAAAAAAAAAAAAAAAAATTGGAATTAGAGTTAAAGTAAAGATACTCACATGAAAATTGAATTAACTTTGACAGCAAGGGGGAAGCAGCGAAGTCATGGAAATTTTACATCACCTTAAATATCAATTGTTTTTACATCACCTTTTTTATATTTAATCAATTTTCTGTCTCCATTCTTTGTGGAGTGATGTTTTGGATGCTTAAATCTTGGTCTTATGGCTACCCGTGGGATCTACACATATTGGAAAACAGATCTTTCAAAAAGTGAATAAGATTTTTGTTAAAATTAATTTGTTAGTTTTCATGGAAGATATACACTTGATTTTGAAGACCATAATAAGCATAAAATTAGATCAAAGTTAACAAAAATAACTTAAACAAAAGGCAACCCACACACAAAACATATTCAATTTGATGAAAAAAAAAATAAAGAAGGGAATTTTACGAAAAAACAAAAGAAGAAGACAAATACATACATGCAAGTTTCATAGGTAAGGTAAGTGTGAGAAGGAAAGAATACATCAAGAAACCATACGGTAGGAAAAGGGCAAAATATACCAAACAGTATATATACCCCCACTTTTATATTAGATAATTTTAAGTTGTGAAGAAGTTGTTATTAGATTGTTATTAGAATATATATATTAGATTGTTATTAGAATATATATATATATATATATATATATATATATTTAAGTTTACGTTAAATTTAATAAATATTAGCTATTTTTTGTTATTTATTCCAAAAGAAAAAAATTTTGAGAAGAAAAAATAATACTTTTAAATTTGTTACTTTATTATTAGGATTTTTTTTTTGAGAAGTTTATTATTAGGAAATAGATGATGTAGGATAAATGTTCCAAAAAAAAAAAAAAAAAAAAAACTAACATAAGCTAGTAAAATTGTTACTTTATAATTTTTTTTATTTTATTTTATATATATCTAAAAACAAGTGAATGAATTTATTGAAAAATCTAAAAAAATTCTGCAATTTGATGAAGCCACTTGGCCCAACCACGGCTTCTAAGCCCAACTTTTATTATATAGTAAATGATATTATATATAGATTACAAGAAAAATATAATTCCAAAAGAAAATATTATAAAATAAGGATATATTACATTCAAGTATTCAACCACACAATACTAGTGTAAAACGAAATTTGATATCTTTCTTGGTAGTATCGGCAATTCACTAATAGATAGAACGCATGAACAAGAGACAACCTCTCTCATATCCAACCATCAAGATGGCAATCTGCCCTCTTTGAGGACGAAAGCCTTAGCCTCAGCACCTCGGTTACTGACGAAGACATTAAGCAAGGTCTCTGGTCTCTTAAGGCGTTCAAGGCTCCGAGTCTAGATGGGCTCCATGATGGATTTTTTCAAAGGTTTTGGATGGTAGTTGGGGACTCTATCAAAAAAGAGGTAAAGTAGATTTTTAACGTGAACAAAGTGCGTGAATATCTTAATAGAACTAATATTGTGCTGATTCCCAAGATTGCCAGTCTAGAAACACTTGGCAATTACCGTCCCATAAGTCTGTACAACACTGTCTATAAGATTGTGTCCAAGATTATCGTGGCAAGACTAAGACCTCATCTTGATAAGCTCATCTCTCCTCTCCAATCAGCTTTCATCCCAAGGAGGAGTGTCGATAATGCTATTGTGGTCCAAGAGCTCATACACACCATTAGCAACAAAAAGGGGAAGGTGGGTTATATGGCTATTAAGGTGGATCTTGAGAAAGCTTATGACAAGTTAGAATGGGGTTTCATTAGAGAAGTCCTCATCAATGCCAATTTCCCCCATGATCTGGTCAATCTTGTGATGACTTGTGTTTCTTCCGTGTCTACCTCTATTCTTTTTAATGGAGGAAATGTTGACCCCATTCTTCTTTTGCGGGGAATAAGACAAGGTGACCCGCTTTCACCTTATCTCTTCATTCTTTGCATGGAAGTCCTTGGGCATCTCATCGAAGAGAAATGTGGTGAACGTAGTTGGAATCCCGTAAAAAGTTCCAAGAGCGGGGCTGCCTTCTCTCATCTGTTCTTTGTGGATGATTTGGTTCTTTTTGCAAAACTGGATTATGTCAATTGCATGGCGATAAGGGATGTGCTTGATGCTTTTTGTACTCAGTCTGGACAGTCCATTAGTGAGAGCAAGTCTCGAGTATACTTCTCTCCAAATGTGGATATTGATTCTAGGGAGTCTTTATGTGATATATTGGGATTTAAGTGCACCCCAAACCTTGGAAAATATCTCGGTTTCCCCATTAAACACAGTGGAGCCAGCAACCAAGACTTAAACTTTGTTTTGGATAGGGTCAAGCACAAGTTAGCTGGATGGAAAGCAAACCTCTTGTCTTTGGCAAGTAGAGCTGTACTCATTCAAGCTTCCACTTCCACAATTCCCGCTTATGTAATGCAATGCACAGCTCTTCCTGAAAGTTTGCTTAATAACATTGATAGAGTTAACCGTAATTTCTTGTGGGGGTCATCTGAAAATAAGAAAAAGACTCATTGGGTCGGATGGCACAAGGTCACAAAGCCTAAAACAGAGGATGGGCTGAGTATGCAATCTGCCAGAGGGAAAAATATAGCACTCCTAGCAAAACTCAATTGGAGGTTTCACCTTGAAAAATATGCTATATGGACTAATGTTCTCAAAAGCAAATACTACTCTCATCGTAGACTAAATGCCAGGAACAAAGACAAGCTTCCTTGCTCTAGAACTTGGAAGGCTTTAAATAAAGGGGTGGAGGTTTTCAAGAAAGGTATCAGGTGGATTCTAGGAAGAAACAGTGAGCTTAGTCTTTGGCATGATTCTTGGACAGCCTAAGGTCCCTCATTCAAGGACCTCTTGCGGCTGAAGAAGAGGAATTGAAAGTTAGAGATGTGCTTGGACCCGATGGATGGGATTGGTCTAATTTGTCAATCCAAATTCTGGATTCAGTCTTGTTGGAGATCCAATCCATTCCTTATTCAATGACCTCTAATAATGGGGATGACAGATTAACTTGGAAAGGAGATAACAGAGGGCACTTCGACCTCAAGTCTGCTTATGCCATGGCCATTGATTGCAAGGTTGGTGATGGTAAGTTCACTGGTACTTGGGTTTGGAAGTTAAAAATGCTGCCTAGGATTAAAACTTTCATATGGAAATGCTTGCACCAAAGTATTGGAGTTGGAGTGTGTCTTGTTCAAAGATGTCTCAGTGAAAGTGAGGTCTGCCCTCTGTGTGACAATGAGTCTGAAACGATTTTACATAGACTCAGAGACTGCCCTTTCTCTAAGAACATCTGGGACCGATTGGGCATAAATTCCAGCAGTAATTTTTACGAGGATGATCTTTAGCTTTGGATGGAGAAAAACTGCAAAGATTAGTCCCACAAGTTGCGGCATCAGCCCCCATGGAAGATTATTTTTCCTTTTGCTATTTGGGGTATATGGAAGCATAGAAATAATGTTATCTTTTGAGATCGTGCTGCTCATTTTGACATTCTTCGAGATATTGTTTTTAGAGCTTCGTAATTCCAATATTGCGTTCTTGATCCTACATGCATGGGCAACAAGACCATGGTGCAAGTCAGATGGGAAAAGCCCCAACAAGGTCGGATTCGACTCAACACGGATGGTTCAGCTCTTGGAAATCCAGGCAGAGCTGGAGGTGGTGGTATTCTCAGAGATGACCATGGGAATTGGGTTGTGGGTTTCTCCAGGAATATTGGCTTCTCCACTAGCTTCATTACTGAGCTTTGGGCCCTTAGAGATGGGCTTACCCTCTACAACAATTTAAATTTAAATGCTATAGACATTCAAAGTGATGCTAAAACAATTGTTGTTCTACTCTCAAATCCTTCTTACTCTAACAGCTTTGCCATGCCTATTGTTGATGATTGTAGGTAGTTGATTTCCCAGATTCCCCAAGTCCGGATCGGGCACTGCTACCGTGAGGCCAACTCTTGTGTGGACTTCCTTGCTAGGATAGGTTCCTCTCAAAATAGTGATTTCATTTTGTACAATGATCCGCCTGTGGATCTTATGGAGCTGTTAAGCTCAGACTCGGCTGGCTTGTATTTTAACAGATTGGTATCTGACCCCCCTCTCCCCCCTTAGTTTGCCGGTTTAATGATATTTCATTTTGATCCCAAAAAAAAAAAAAAAACAAAAAACAAGAGACAAATTGTTATAATATAATATAATTTTCAACTCCTTCGTAAGATAAATTTCAGGTCCGAAATGCCCTAACTAACATATCTTTTAAAACCCAAATACATAACAATATATTTTCAGGTACTACATTATACCTGAATGCTAGCTATTATTACGAAAATCAAAACACACTTTAAACCAAGTGACAGATGAAATGATTCTCCAAAAAAAAAAAAGTGACAGATGAAATTTTTCATAAAGAAAGTCTAAATCTTGGATCAATCTCGTTCTCCCTCCAATTTTATCTGAAAGCATAATACATTAAAAATGTAAAACACAAGTTGGAAAATAAATTAGATATAAAATAACATAGAGAGATATGTTTATGGTATAACAAGCAGCTGGTCAACTGTTTAAAAATGATGTTAATGCATAAAAAGAAAATAATAAAAATTAAAAATATATTATGTTTGTAAAACCATTAAGTATGCCAGTTGAATATCTGAAGTCCTCAAGTAATTATGTGCGCCACAAAATATTCCACAATACCATATAACTAATGAAACCACCATATATTATAGAAATAAATTAAAGTCATTTATAAGGTCATATATTCAAACTAACTTGATCGAAGAAGATCGCCTACTACAATTACAATATGGGGGATTTATATCATTCCTCAAATGCACGTCAAATTCAAAATTGGTAATGATGTAGCAACAAATTATTTTCCAGAAGACACAGCATACAACAACTATGGAGGAAATTTTAATAGGCTTGTCACTATAGGTTTTGCAAATACATTCAATTTTTTTTTTTTTTTTTTGGACATTTGAGTATATTACTAACCTTCTAGACAAAGTGACAAACACATAACTTGATGTAGTAAATTTAAAAAACAAATGAAATTGTAGCAACTTGTTAAAGTTACCATTAATTATATTTTATTCCACTATATAAATGTAATTGCACTCTAGGCTATTATTAATAAAATATATATCCCAAGACTATATTATTTTAGCATTCAATCCCTCCATAAATCACCCATAGTGAAACAAAATCAAAAGGTATTGTCACTTTGTAAATCACTACATCTGATGCCTTTGAGTCCTTAGTTTAATCTTTTGATTATTCTTATATTTATGTATTCCGTCTTGAGAATGTGCATTCCCACAACACTATATGCCAATATGCAATTGCCTAAAGTACTAAGATTTTGACCATTTAAAATCTCACTCTAGTATATATACTATCAAAGAAACTAACATTTTATATTTGAGTTCACCATCCTTTCATGATTGAGAGTCTCTACCACTAGCAATCATGAGATTTATTTGTTCAAATGACAATCGTTAGTAGAATAATAAATCTTATAGTGGTCCAATTTAGTGTACCTTACACACTTAAGATACACCAACATATCAATCAAAAGTCTCCATTTTTATGACCAAGACAGATCATTATGATTAATATGTTATAGTCTTCAGAGTTGAAATACCCAATTTCATCACCAACTATGAAATAGGGTTTATGAGTTTACAAAGAACTTGAGATTTATGTCTTTTGTATGCGAATCTCATACTCATACCGAAATCACATACAAAGCGTCTTATTGACTACAATATAATGTCCAAATATTCATGCAAAAAATAATCTTATAAAATAAAACAACTTTTATTATTTAAAAGATAATGTCATACAATTGGATTTTAGGGCAGTACTCCACAATTTTCGACATCAGCATTTTTTATTTATATTTTTTAATTTGATTTAATTCTTTCGATTTTATAGCACCAAATTGCAGAAAATTGCAGAAAATTCTCAAAAAAAAAAATTGCAGCAAATTTATTAATTTTAAAAAAAAAAATTTAGTTGTTTGGTGCCACACAACCACTATTCTATACTTAAAGGAGACCTAAATTATCACCTAATCAGGGAAATTTTAGATAATCCTAACAAACTATATAATAACTCCATTAATATAAATCTATCCCAAAAAAATGGAATATATCTCTATTAATTTGATAATTTCTACGTTTATGACATTAAAAAAAAAAAATTCTATCATATTTCCTTATATCTATCAATCACGTTTTCTTTCTCTTCTTTTTTTCATTTTTTTATTATATTAACGTTGATTAGAAATTATAATTTCAATAGGATTTAAACTCTATAATTATATCAAATGAGACTCAACAAATATATATCATTTTTAATTTCAATAGGATTTAAATTTTATATCAAATGGACTCTGCCAACATATTCATCCTTTAATATATATATATATATATATATATATAACCAAATTTTATTAGGAATCCATAACCTTAACCAAATTTGCTTAGGAATCCGTAACCCTATATTATATTATAAATAGTTTTTTTTTTTTTTTTAGGGATTATTTGTTATAATTTCAACTCGGCTTTTCATTCCTATATTATTTTAGGTTCTAAAGATTTAGGAATTTATGTATTTAGAACTCTAATGTGTAATGTTGGCAAACCATGATCAAAACATTATGTTTAATTTTGTTTTAGACTTGCTCAAAGTTGTGTCTTTCATGTAAAGTTGGAATCGAGAGGCTGCAGATGCATTGGTGCATTTCGGCCTGGCTCGATCGATCGAATGAAAGACTCGATCGATCGAATCTCGGGCAGAATGCTTTTCTGTAGAATTTTCCAACTCAGCCCTAACTCATTAAACATTTTTGGTTTTCTGTTTTTACCCTAGGTATAAAAGGCAAAACCCTAACCACGTTTTTAGAGTTGCTCCTGTTGTATTGTTGCTCATACTTTTCTGTTTTGTGTAAATCTCTTGTGAGATCTAGAGAAGATTTCCTTTACACAAAACTTAGGGTTTTCAAGGTAGAGATAGTATCAACATCTTGATGATCAACTCGGTTGCTGTCATTGGATCTTAAAGAATAACAAGCGTGGGTGCTTGTAGCTGATTGGAGAATCCAAGAAAGAAGGAGTCCGTGAATTCGGAGCTTGCACGTGGTCGTGTCAGTAAGTTATACTGGTGGGTAGCATTAGGAAGTCAAGCGGAGAGCTTGTAAGTCCTTTTGTATGAACTTCGATTCTTTCAGATAGTGGATTCAGGTTTACCTTGAGGATAGCTAGGTCAAATCTTCCCCAGGTTTTTACCGTGTGGTTTCCTGGGTGATCATATCATTGTGTTATTTATATTTCTGCTGCTTTATGTTTTTGATATGATTGTATGTTTGTGATAACCTAGAATTGCATAATTTGACTAAGTTAATCACTTGGATAATTAACTAGGTTAATCCAATTGTTGTTTTAAGGGGTCTAAAACTGTAAAGTTGTTATTTACAACTATGTATTTGTTGGCTTTTATTCCGTGCCAAATTTGATTGTAATTATTTTCAATCGTTTATACCCTGTATTTATTGTGGGATTTGTTGTAAGGGTTATGTGATAAAGAGAGTGTGTGAAGACTCAAGCATTTGGAGGCTGAAGGATTCTCGCGGGTATGTCGCGACTTAGCTTCCCGTGAAGTGAAACATGTGCCATGCACATGCTGGAATGCGAAGAGTCAGGCTAGGTGGAGACAGCTATGTCTCGCGAGTATCTCGCGGGTAAGGCCTTCCCGCGAGACAATCTGTTCTGCCAGCCTGTATTGACCGACTCACACTTTTTACACCTATCCTATATATACCCTTATTACCCACAAATGTTGAGGAATGCTTCAGAGAGAAAACCCTAGCCAAACACATTGGGAATTAGAGATTCTCATCCCCACCTTTCTCTATACACTTGCTTGTGGTATCTCCTCAACCCTTCCCTCTCCATTTCCACACCATTGAGAGGTTGATAGCCCAAACACTTACCACATCCTTTGAGAGTGTTGAGTGACGTTTTGGTGCTGCTGGGAAGTATTGGAAGAAGCCTAGAATGGCAGATGCAACATGGAGCTTGTTGCGGGATCCGGGGTGCTAGACAAGACACGGTTCCGAGAAGCCTTGTTGGAGTAGGAGCTTGGAGGGTTTAGGTGCATCGGGTAGATTAGGCTTGGAGGGTCTCTTGCTAACTCATGTATCCCAACTGATTGTCTAGTGGATCAATTTCCGCTTGGAGGGCGGCGGAGAGGTTTTTCGCCGAGTTCTTCAGTTTCCTCTTTGAGAACACGTCTCGATGTTTTCTGTGTTTGCATCCTTCTTCCCTACTCTTGTTTATTCTACTATACTGCTGTGTTGCTTAGTTTATGGATTAGAGTAGTTCACTTGTTCATCCGCTCGCATTTACACTATTCCGCACTTTGTATTAAGTTTGTGTAAAATCTATCGAGCCGTAATTTTAATTGGGGGGTCTAAATAGCTCTTGTGTTTTCAACACATTTTCGAGCTTTCAATTGGTATCAGAGCGGGTACACTTGCTGTGGTTTAAATACCTGAGTGTGATCCTTGACTCTATTTGAGATGGACCGGTCTCAATCGCTCAATGTTCCACCATTTTTTGATGGGAACAATTATGCCTTCTGGAAAGTCAGAATGAGAGCATTTTTATGCTCTATGGATGATACCGTGTGGGATGCGGTTGAGATAGGCTGGACTAAGCCGGAGGATCCTAAGTCCACTTGGGATAAGGCAGCTCTCGCAGCCGCAAATGCTAATAGTAGAGCTTTAAATGCTATTTTCTGTGGTGTGTCTCCTAATGAATTCCACAGGATTTCTCATATGACGGTAGCCAAGGAAGCTTGGAAGATTTTGGAGACAACATATGAGGGTACGAAGAAAGTTAAGGACACAAAGCTTCAGATGCTTACCACAAAATTTGAAGAGCTCAAGATGGGGGATGATGAACCATTTGATTCATTCTATGGGAAGCTCAATGAAATTGTAATTGCTAAACTCAATCTTGGGGAGAAGATTGAAGAGACTAAGGTGGTGAGAAAAATTTTGAGGTCCTTACTGGAGAGCTTTCGGGCAAAAGTCACAGCCATAGAGGAAAGCAAGGATTTGGATGAAATTAAGATCCAAGAGCTCATTGGATCACTCCAAACGTATGAGCTTGGACTGCCTTCCCACAAGACGAGTAAATTGCTTGCTCTTAAAACCATCACCGAAAGAATGGATGATCCTTCCGAAGAAGATGGAGTGGAGAAGGAAGTAGTATACCTTGCGAAAAACTTCCGAAAATTTCTGAAGATGAAGAACAGTGGAAAACCATTCAACAGAGGAAAATTTTCATCTTCAAGAGGTGATAGGAAAGAGTTTACGAGGAAAGAAGGGAGGGATTCTCAACCTTCTTCAGACATTGTGTGCTATGAGTGCAATGGCCATGGACATCTAAAGAAGGAGTGTCCAAATTTTCTGAAGGGAAAAGGCAAGGCGTATGCCACGACGCTCAGTGATTCAGACTCTTCTGATTCTGACTCGGAAGAGAGCTGTGACGAAGAGGGAAACTACTCTGCTTTCATAACCATTGCTCATGTGGAGTCATTGGATGATTTGGGTGCACTTGTGAAGGAACTTGGTGAGCATTCTGATTCAGAGTCTATTGGGATTGTGGAAGAATCAGATGCTGAAGAGGAAGAGAATACAGCTAATCTTCAAGAAAATTACTCCTTACTACTTGAGAAGTCGGGAGAGTATTCCAGAGTAGCCAAGGCAGCTGTAAGGAAAATGAAGAAAGCTGAGGAAGATTACAGAAGTCTCTTGATCAGATATAAAGAGGCTAAGTGTGAGATTGAGACACTAATGGCGAGCTGTCTGAAGCCTACACGAAGGTGAGGTTTCTTGAGCAAGAGGTTGTGCAAGCTCATGCTAAGATAGAGAGAGTCTCCTCTCAGAAGCTAGAAGATGTTATATCATCTCAAAAACCTTCTTCAGACAAGTCCGAGTTGGGATACACCGGAGGAAGCTGCTCATCAGCCAAAGTCACCAAAGAAGTAAAGTTTGTGAAGGCAAACGAGACGGTTGTAGAAGAGCCCATTCTTGAGAAAGTTGAGGATGTAAAGAAGAAGAATGTGGCTGAGCAACGAATGGTGAATAAGCCCCGAAATCAATTTGTGGTTAAACATGAAACCAGAGGAAGATCTCTCCCAAGATCACAACGGGGTCCTAGAACGGATTATGTGTGTCATTATTGCGGACTACAAGGACATACTAGACCCAACTATCAAAAGCTGAGATCAGACAACAACGCAAGCACACCTCGGTCACAAGGAAGGAGAAATGACATGAGGTATTGGGGTGGTGAGCAACCAAGAACTCAAAATCGTGATTCCGGTATGACGGACGTGATGAAGATGATCGGTGCCTTCACCACTTGCTTGGAGAGTTTCACCAGAAGGTTTGATAGTCCAAACTCTCGTACCCAATCCGTCAAGGATATCACCCCAAACGCACGTGACGTGTGGGTGAAGAGGGGTACTAATGCATAAGCATTATAACATGTCCATGCATAAATTCTTTCAATGTTTAGGGACTTTTGTTGTTGCACCATTTCATGCATTTTTTATTTTATCTGGTTGGTTTGTACCAGCTGTTTTTGTTGATCTTACTTTTCCTGTTCTGTTTTGGGTGTGTTCAAAAAAAAAAATTCAAAAACCCATAAAAATTGAAAAATCTCAAAAGTTTGATCACGTGTTTTGTGCATGTCACATGTGAGTTTGGCCTAGTACATTCGTACTAATGGCGTAGTGCATTTACGATCTTGGCTTGTTATGTATGCACTCTTTTCTATGTGGAAGAAATCTTGAACACTATGTGTGACTGTTGTAAATAGATCTTCAAGCTTGTCATGAATGATTGGTCAATCGTCTTGTTGGTCTTGATACTTGCATAGACTTGTGTCTATATCTCTTCCCACTTTATTTTTATGTTTTTGCAAAAAGAGCTCACCAAATGTAAATCTCCAAATGAAAAGAGATATTAAGCTGAAAAAGCCTGTCGCACACACTAGTATTCGACTAGGAAAAAGGGAAAGCGACTCTTCTTAATGTGTTTTGTATGGTGCTCAAAAAGCCAAAGGCTAATCATTAATGTTGAAATATCATAAACTTCAAGCACCAATCTCAAAATGAGATGTTGTTTTCTTGTCCAATCAAAAATAAAATGGACCAATTGCTATGCTTTTTGCAGAAGCCAAATGAAAAGCTTTTGAAGTTATGTATTCAATGTGTGGGAGGTCATATATACTCATTTCTATAATGGAGATAGTCCACTTGATTTTGTATCAGTTGTGTATGACTTGTTTGAATTGATCATTGAAGCTTCGCTCTGGTCTAAGGACTATTTCACATTTGATACTCACACACAACACACAAGACTTTGATTCAATCAATGCCTATCTCATTTGTGTGATTGTATATGTTCAAATGTGATGTGTATGCTCAAGAACTTGTTGATCAAACCCAAAAAGATTTTTGAGTGTTTTATTTGTTCTTGAAAGTGATTTTATACTTTCTTGTCTTTTGTTTTTGTTCAAAATGCATTTGTGTGTTTTCCTTCAAAAAACTGGTTCAATGGTTGTTTTGCGAGAAGCTTGCGACTTAGAGCTTCTCGCGAAAAGGGCTTGAGGGAAATAATTTTTCATCCTGTCACACAGAAACTATCGTGACTGTATCGCGACTGTCTCGCGACCAACAGCTTCTCGCGAAATGCTGTTTGGCTAAAAATTGGATTTTTTTCAAATTCAGACAGAAGTTACCGCGACTGTCTCGCGACCTAGTGCTTCTCGCGAAAATTTTGTGCTTCAGTGGTCATTCTCGCGACTGTTTCGCTACTCCCTAACCCGTGAAAAACGCGTGTTTTCAGTTTTATATTGCTGATGTGACAGTTTTTCAAATCACAAACACTTCCCTCGCATAAACTCCTTCGAACCCTTTTCAACCCAAATCACTATTCCCTTCAATCCAAGCATCTTTTCTGCATTTTCTTCTTCAAGGTATGTTTTATAAACAATTCTTTTTAAGTTTTTGCTTAGATTATGCAGAATTTTGTGTTAGGTTTTTGATATTTGGGGATTTTCGAAAATTTGGGTTTGTTTTCAAAATTGGGTGAATTTTTGTCAAATCTTTTGATTGGGCTGTGTCTCATTTGTTGTTTCTGCATCTGTGTTGGCCCCTTGTGGCATTTTATCATGTATTGAGGGTAGATTTTCACATGTTCATGCATTATTCATGTTATATTTGCATTTGTGCATGCTAGGTGTTTGTCAAAATGTCCGAGTGACATTTTTGTGCCAAATTGGAATCAAGTGATTTCAATCTATGGACTTTCACTTGTTTGACCTTATTTTACTTGGTTTGGTCATTGATCTCGTATTTCATACACTTTGCTCATGTTGCATACTCTTGGCACACAACTAGGCTCACTTAGGCACCCCTCATGCATCCCGTGCCGCACACACACATCAGCACATGCACACATATGCACACACATGCACAATTACTTAGTTTCATGCATTGTGCTTATGCTTTATAGGTTTGTTTCTTTAAGCATGTTGTTAAGTGTCAGCAATGCTCTGTTTTTCAGTTAGTTTAACTCTGATTTGGAACTAACTTGAATCTAATCAAGTTTTGTGTTATGGTTTGTGTTTGTGCACTTTTTCATGTCTGCTTTGTGAAATTGTGCAGATGTCTCCCACCAAGCATGCAGCTAAGAAGAAACCTACTTCAAAGCGTGCACGCACTGATTCTGATCATTTCAAGTCCGCAGAAGCAGATATGAAGTACAATGACTGCTATAAGGACAAGACGATCATCATGGAGAGAGTGGTCCAGTTAGAAACTCTTGAGGACACGTTCATCCCTGAAGTGTTCAAAGATAGAACCTAAACCAAGCTGTTGAACCCAACCGGGGTTGTCTATTCAGAGATAATTAGGGAGTTCTTCTCAAATGCCACCATCAACGGAGACTGTATTGAGTGTTGGGTACGACACAAGGAATTTGTGATTACGAGAGAGATCATCCAAGACTTTTTGGAAATACGGCCTCCATCTCAGCCAATTACAATTGCATATGAGGACAGATTGGGCTCTACTGCTGAGATGATTACAGCTCTTGGTGGTGAATCGAAGAAATCATCCATGAACACCATCAAATTCTCTCCGGAAATGAGGACACTAAGTTATGTGATGATTCATAATCTGTATCCGGTCACCAATCTCACCACACTATCTGCTCCGAGAACAAGATTCATGTATGATCTCTTTTCTCGTAAGGAGATTGACATTTGTGGCCATATTATACATGTCCTGAAGAAGAGCATCACAAAGCAGAATACACGAACTGTGATGCCGTTCCCCTCTTTGATAATGGGATTCATTGCCAAGGCAAAGCTCAAGCTACCCAGTGGCCTCACAGTTGTTCAGAGGGACTACCCCATTGGTGGTCATACACTGACTAGGAGCACTGCACACATCAAGGGCTCCAAGACTGGTGTGCATACCATCCCACAGCCTCGTGTTGAGCAAGATGAGGGTGGAGATACAGAGGAGGAGATTGATAGGTTCACCTCGACTCTAGAGCCATCTACACAACCATCATCTTCTGCTCCACCACAAGGCTTGAGCAAACTTGATCTATTGCTGGCTAAAATGGATCAAATGTCTACAGTGCTGGATTCTCATGTACAGCACACCGCGGACCAGTTTGCATATCTTCAAGGACAGATCATCGCGCTCTCTTCACAAATACAAGACTTATCTATGGAGCAAGGCTCGGATTCAGAGTCAGATCAGTTCTAGCCCTTTGGCCATTCCGGTCAAAAAGGGGGAGAATTTTTTGAGGGGGAGCTGGAGAAGAGCTTGCACAGCGTTAGGGGGAGCATAGCTTAGAAACATAGTAACATTGGTTATTGGTTTTACAGACGGTTTAATTCAGTTTCTTTTGGTTTTTATAACTATTTTACTGCTTTTGGTTTAAAGCTTTGATAATATGTTTTTATTTAAGTATATTTTCAGAAGTTTCTTTTGTGATATTCTCTATGCTTTGTAGCATATCTTGTTTGTTTAATTGCATGTATTTGTAGGCTTTTATGGTTTGTGCCATGCATATGCAGTACTTTGTTTATGCAGCCTTTATGCATGTGTACTTGAAGTTTAATGTCATACATTCTACTTCAGTACAACACTCTTGT
This sequence comes from Quercus aquifolioides, assembly GCA_019022515.1. Taxonomy (NCBI): domain Eukaryota; kingdom Viridiplantae; phylum Streptophyta; class Magnoliopsida; order Fagales; family Fagaceae; genus Quercus; species Quercus aquifolioides. The sequence continues at coordinate 76,307,150 of CM032333.1, forward strand.
GCCCTTGTAGGATTGTTCCTAGATGCAAATACTTCGTATATTTCGCATTGGTTGAGTGTTGGATTTGCAAATGATACTCTACAAATGAGCTTATCATCTTGCATATCCGGATGTTCATTCCTTGTGTGAATGAGCATAGTGATCGCTTTTGTATAGTGATTGCTTGTTTGATCTTGCCATGATTTAGTATTTCTATTTCATTTTGCTTGATCATGCTATTATTGCTCCATATGCTTTTCAAGTTTTTTCTGCATACAATGATGTTATTGTGTTGTTGTGTTTCAGGAGATACTTGTTCATATGTTTCAAGAGCTTATCAGAATCTAGAATTAGGTGTGAGTGAGTTTTGCCTTTGTTCCCAAACTCACGTTTAAGTCTAGAGTCTGTTTTAGGGTTTTGTCACGGAATAGCCAAAGGGGGAGATTGTAAAGTTGTTATTTACAACTATGTATTTGTTGGCTTTTATTCCGTGTCAAATTTGATTGTAATTATTTTCAATCGTTTATACTCTGTATTTATTGTAGGATTTGTTGTAAGGGTTGTGTGATAGAGAGAGTGTGTGAAGACTCAAGCATTTGGAGGCTGAAGGATTCTCGCGGGTATGTCGGGACTTAGCTTCCCGCGAAGTGAAACATGTGCCATGCACATGCTGGAATTCGAAGAGTCAGGCCAGGTAGAGACAACTGTGTCTCGCGAGTATCTCGCGGGTAAGGCCTTCCCGCGAGACAATCTGTTCTGCCAGCCTGTACTGACTGACTCACACTTTTTACACCTATCCTATATATACCCTCATTACCCACAAATGTTGAGGAATGCTTCAGAGAGAAAACCCTAGCCAAACACATTGGGAATTAGAGATTCTCATCCCCACCTTTCTCTATACACTTGCTTGTGGTATCTCCTCAACCCTTCCCTCTCCATTTCCACACCATTGAGAGGTTGATAGCCCAAACACTTACCACATCCTTTGAGAGTGTTGAGTGACGTTTTGGTGCTGCTGGGAAGCATTGGAAGAAGCCTGGAATGGCAGATGCAACATGAAGCTTGTTGCGGGATCCGGGGTACTAGACAAGACACGGTTCCGAGAAGCCTTGTTGGAGTAGGAGCTTGGAGGGCTTAGGTGCATCGGGTAGATTAGGCTTGGAGGGTCTCTTGCTAACTCATGTATCCCAACTGATTGTCTAGTGGATCGATTTCCACTTGGAGGGCGGTAAAGAGGTTTTTCGCCGAGTTCTTCGGTTTCCTCTTCGAGAACACGTCTCGGTGTTTTCTGTGTTTGCATCCTTCTTCCCTACTCTTGTTTATTCTATTATACTACTGTGTTGCTTAGTTTATGGATTAGAGTAGTTCACTTGTTCATCCGCTCGCATTTACACTATTCCGCACTTTGTATTAAGTTTGTGTAAAATCTATCGAGCCGTAATTTTAATTGGGGGGTCTAAATAGCTCTTGTGTTTTCAACACATTTTCGAGCTTTCAAAAACCGTTCAAGTGGTATCAGAGCAGGTAGCTCTCTTGTTTGAGATTTTTTGATCTTTGAGCTGATTCTTGACCCCTGTTGTCATGGAACATGGACACTCTCTTGTTGTTCCTTCTTACTTTGATGGGAATAACTATGCTTTTTGGAAAGTAAGGATGAAAGCATTCCTGAAATCTATTGATGAGAGGGTTTGGAATTCCGTTGAGTACGGATGGGAGAAGCCCACTACTCCTGTGAGTGAGTGGCAAACTTCTCAAAAAGAAGCAGCTGGGTTCAATAGCAAAGCTATGAATGCCATCTTTAATGCTGTTTCTATGGAGGAATTTAAGAGAATCTCAAATGTTGAGGTTGCTCATTCTACTTGGAAAATCCTCCAGACTGTGCATGAAGGCACAAAGGAAGTTAAGATCAATAAATTGCAACAATTAACTTCTAGATTTGAAAGCATTAGAATGTCTGATGATGAATCTTTTGATGAATTCTATGCTAAATTGAATGATATTGTTAATTCTGCATTTAATTTGGGTGAAATCTATGATCAACCTAAAATTGTTAGGAAGATTCTTAGATCTTTAACTGAAGATTTTAGACCCAAAGTGACTGCCATTACTGAGAGCAAGGATGTGGACTCCATCCCTGTTGATGACCTTGTAGGATCTCTTCAGTCCTATGAGTCTGACCTACCCAAAGCAAACAAATCCAAATCAATGGCTCTTAAGTCTGTTGATGATGTTGATGTTGGTGGATTTGATGATGAGCTCTCTGCTACAGAGATTGCGTACCTTGCCAAGAACTTTAGAAACTTTCTTAGGAATAACAACAGAAAGGCAAGAGGTACAAACACTGCTGAACCTAGAAACTTTAGGAAGAATGATCCCACTAAGGTTAATAACTTTGAAAAACCTAGAGAAAAAGTTGGTCAATCTTCAAACAACTCTTTGGGTGCTCAGTGTTTTGGATGTCAAGGGTATGGTCATGTTAAATCTGAATGTCCTACATTCTTGAGGTCTAAGGGTAAAGCTATGGCTGTGACTCTTAGTGATAATGAGGTTTCTGATGATGAGTCTGGATGTGACGAGAATGGAAACTTCATTGTTTTCACTGCTACTGCTGTAGTCAATGAAAGTATATCTGTTGAAGAGAACCCTTCTGATGGGGAACTCTCTGAGGATGCAGATCTTCAAGAGACCTATAATAAACTTTGCAAAATTGCTGCAAAGGATGCTATGAATATTGAACTTGGCCTAAAGAAAATTGAATCTCTTGAGCTTGAAAAGAAGAATTTGCTTGTTAAATTGTTTGATGCTAATGATCTTTTGAACAATGTGAAATCTGAGAATATGCTCTTGCTTGATAAAGTTAAAACTTTGGAACATGATTTATCTATTGCTAGATCTGCTAGTTCTAAACTTGTTCAAATGTTGAATGTTCAAAAGTATTCTTCTGACAAATCTGGTTTAGGTTATGTTGAAAGCATCTCTGTATCTGCACCACATTCCACGAACTTTGTTCCTTTATCTTCTTCTGAACCTTCCGTGAGTAAGGTTGTGAGTGAAACTGTCAAACCCCCTATGAGTGAGGTTGTCAAACCTGTGGAAGTTTCACCCCCTAGGAAGATTAGGGTTGATCTAGAAGAGTCTAAAACCTAAGGATTCTACCCTTTCTAAGGACAAGATGCATGGTAAACCTGCTTGGGTTTGTCATTTTTGTGGAAAGTCTGGACACATTCGTCCTAACTGTTACAAGCTTCAAGCTGCTAAGAGAGCAAATAAACCAAAAGTGTTTGTGCCTCAAGCACAAGATCCTATGACACTCATTGGTGAATTGGTAAAGGCGTTGAACCTTTATTCCAATCCTGGAGTTGGAAATCACTCGAATGTGAATAAGAACTCCAATGCTCGTGGTGCATCTAAAAGGTTTTGGATGCAAAAGACTCGATCTAATTGAGTCTTTCTGATATGGTCCTTGTGCTTCATTGCTCTTTCCTCTTTGACCATTGTTCTTTGGTGTTTGTGTTTTTGTGTTTTTTTTTCTAGGACTTGCATTGCATTACATTCATGCATTTCATTCTAGGATTTATTTGTTTTCTCTTTATTAATAATAATAATAAAAAAAATAAAAAATAAAAAAAGGGAAAAGGAGAAAGCAAAAATATGTTTGACATTATTTTTCTTGGTTTTTGAAAACAAGGTTGGTCAATTTATTTACACATAACATGTCTTGTGTACCTTGTTTAGCTTTGATGAGCTTATTTATTGCACTTTACTAGTTGAAACTTTGTAGTGCATGTTGTGTGAGAAAGATATTTATGGTATTTATCACTTTGTCTTAATCTTGAAGTCACATGTTTTTTGACTGTTGGACTTGATCCTTTTGAGAAATGCATAAATAACTATCTCACCACTGTTCACTAGCCAATCATGAACACCTTAGTGCATATCGTAAGATTTTGTGCTCGAGAAAGTGTAGCACATGCACAAAAAGAATATAAGGTGTAGCCTCGGTTAATTCACATAATTAAAATTGGTATGTACTATTAGGCTTGATGCCAATTCACATAATTAAAACTGGTGTGTGCTATTAGGCTTGATGCCAATTCACATAATTATGAGGCAAAATTCAAGAAACTTACATGATTGCAAGCTTATGTTCTAGGAGATGTGGGAGTTATATGATGTAACTCTTTAGGTGATAGTCTCTTTTAAATTCTGTGTGATGAATTTTGTAGACTTTGTGATTGATTTCTATTCACATATCACCTCACATGTATCTCAAGCTTTTGCTAGTTGCACACACTACACAAGTTATTCTTTGCTAAACACTGTACATGTTATTGTGTGTGTTTTTGGTCTAACTAACCAAGTTTGAAAATACTTTGAGTATTATGCAAAACATTTTTTTGCTCGAGAATTTAAAGGGAGAATGACTGAAATTTTCTTTGAAAAACTGGGATTAAAATTTGGTTTTTTTTTTAAAAAGCATTCCATTTCATCTCATACTCATGCATTTTGTTCATCAATCTCAATGCTTTGAGGAGTTTGTGTCAAAAAGTGTTTGTTCTTTCAAAAAAAAAAAAAACTGTGCTTTTTCTCAAAAATTTTGTAAGCCTCTGCCTGTTTCAATCGATCGAAAATGTGCTTCAATTCATTTAAAAGTCTCGGATTGATTCGATCGATCGAATGTGATTTTCGATCAATCGAATGTCGCGAATCAGGTTTTTTAAAACACTGTTCTTTGACTGATTCAAAACACTTTTCAAAAGTTTTTCAAAACTTTCTCTTCTCTCTCCGACTAAGCAAGGCTCTACAGTGATTTTTTGTCGTTTTCCCCCGAATTTTTTGCAAGGTTTCTCTTTCCTCAAGCCGGTAATACTTTTTTGCCCTTCCTTTTGAGTTTATTTTCAAGTTTTCATGCATTCTTCATTCAAATTTTCGGACTATTCATTTTTGGGATTTTTGTTGATTCAAGCCCTATTTTGTGAAATTGATCAATGGGTTTTTGTTGGGACATTATATAAACTTGTTGTTGATAGTTTAATTTGATCAATTTTGGGTTTTGTGAAAAATTGAATTTTCTAGGGTTTGTATTGAATCCGAATTGGGGATTTTGTTCAATTAGGTTGAAATTGATGAAATTGGCTTGTTGTTTTGATGTAATTAGGCATTATAATCTGTGTGTTGTGTTATGTAATGCTCAATTCATCAATTTGTTTCAAAATTTTCAAGTGGTTTTCTCAAATTTTTGGGGTTTTTGTTAGAAACTCTATGCTCAAGCCAATTTTGTGAAATTGAACTTAATTTGAACTTTGTTTATTGCATTAGTACATGCATCATGACATTGTAATTGTTCATGCATCATATAGATTTTTGTTCTATATTTTTTTGTGCTAACTTGCAGTCTGCCCTTGGTTTTTTTTTTTTGTTCTTTTGGTTTTATCTTTGTGTCTTTGTCCTTTCCTTAGCACTATACCTAGGAAGACTAGGGCTCGTAGGTCTGTCCCCACACCTACTCCTTCCCCTCCTCCCTTTGACCGAGAGAAGTTTCCTAGTGAGAAAAACCAAGAGATTTATGATAAACTGAACCTTAGGAGGAAGATATGGTCTGAGCGTTCTGTCATCTTAGATGAGCTAGATCCTGCCATTAGGGCAAATTTTGAGCGTAGGGGCTGGTTACCCTTGGTGGATAATTCTGATCCTCCTCCACCTGCTACCCTGATTAGAGAGTTCTTCTCGAACATCTCTATCCGCGTCTATGATTCCAACACTTTAGTGAAGAGTTGGATACGAGGCGTAGAGTACACCATTACTCCTATGGTAGTGGCTGATGCTTTGGGGGTACCCTTGGTCCAGCACCCAGTCTACCCATATGATGAGTCTCCTTTATTGAGTGATGTCATGTCTTACATCACTGGGTCTTCTATCCAGTGGGGTTCTAATCCTAGGATCACCTCTGCTGAGCTTTCTGAGTTACATTATATCTTCTTTAGGATAGCATGTCATTCTATTTGGCCAATTTCTCATCTTCACACCATTCCTCTCGAGCGGTGTGTATTTTTGTACGCTCTAGTTACTGATGCTCCTATCAGTTTTCCACATTTGTTTTTTCGTTCTTTGAACGAAGTTTATAGGAGTTCTTCTTCATCTCATGCCCTTGTTCATCCTATCTTTATCCATAGGATTTTGCTTTATCTTGGTCTAGATGATTTCCCTTCCTCTGAGCCTGTTCATGTTATTGCTCCTATAGGTGCGTCTTTTCTTAGACAGAGGGCTGCTCACCTTCGAGTTGGCTCTAAACAACCTAGGTTTGAGCCTTCTAGTTCCGCACCTCCTCCCTCTTCTTCTACAGGTCCTGCTGGTGAGGATGTTCCTGATCCTGTTGATGCTGCTGCTGTTCCTCCACCTCTATCGGATGACTTTGATATACGTCGTACCTTGGAGACTGTCATGACCGTTCAGGCGGCTCATGGTCAGCTTTTGGTGGACTTATTTGACGAGATCCGTGCGTTGTGAGCTGATCTGGCACATCTTCGTTCACCCTCACCACCTCCTTTTGATGATGGCTTGTGATTGCTCTTTGGCATTCCGTCACAAAAAGGGGGAGTGGAGTTTTGTAGTTAGGGGGAGATATTTTTTTGAGGAGCTAGTGGAGATGTTAGATTGTATCTAGGCGCTTCACTTTGTATATCATTTTTGGGGCTATTCATGTTAGGGGGAGTTACATTGTTTTTGATATACATGATATATACATGATTCTTGTTTCTTTGGATTCACTGTTTATTGTTTTATATTTATGAGTTATTCATTGATATATGTCTTTATTATGTGTTGTGTGAATCATACAAGAATGTTATACCTGTTGATTTACTGTTTTCTGTCACACATGCGTTTATGCGTTTGTTGAGTGTTTCAGGAATATACATGTTGATTCAATTGAGCTGCTGTCTACACTTGCAACTGATGGATAGTAGTTAGGATTGAATTTTAGTTTTTATGAGCATTATTTATGTAAAGGGCTTTTACTTGTAAACTTTGAGCTTTGTGTTTGCGTTTTGTCACGGATTGCCAAAGGGGAAGTTTGTTAGATTCTAAAGATTTAGGAATTTATGTATTTAGAACTCTAATGTGTAATGTTGGCAAACCATGATCAAAACATTATGTTTAGTCTTGTTTTAGGCTTGCTCAAAGTTGTGTCTTTCATGTAAAGTTGGAATCGAAAGGCTGCAGATGCATTGGTGCATTTCGGCCTGGCTCGATTGATCGAATCTCGGGCAGAATGCTTTTCTGCAGAATTTTCCAACTCAGCCCTAACTCATTAAACGTTTTGGGTTTTCTGTTTTTACCCTAGGTATAAAAGGCAAAACCCTAGCCACATTTTTAGAGTTGCTCATGTTGTATTGTTGCTCATACTTTTTTGTTTTGTGTAAATCTCTTGTGAGATCTAGAGGAGCTTTCCTTTACACAAAGCTTAGGGTTTTCAAGGTAGAGATAGTATCAACATCTTGATGATCAACTCGGTTGCTGCTATTGGAGCTTAAAGAATAACAAGCATGGGTGCTTGTAGCTAATTGGAGAATCCAAGAAAGAAGGAGTCTGTGGATTCGGAGCTTGCACGTAGTCGTGTCAGTAAGTTCTATTGGTGGGTAGCATTAGGAAGTCAAGCGGGGAGCTTGTAAGTCCTTTTGTATGAACTTCGATTCTTTCAGATAATGGATTCAGGTTTACCTTGAGGATAGCTAGGTCAAATCCTCCCCAGGTTTTTACTGTGTGGTTTCCTGGGTGATCATATCATTGTGTTATTTATATTTCCGCTGCTTTATGTTTTTGATATGATTGTATGTTTGTGATAACCTAGAATTGCATAATTTGACTAAGTTAATCACTTGGATAATTAACTAGATTAATCCAATTGTTGTTTTAAGGGGTCTAAATAACTAACATATTATATTTTAAATAGTTTTTTTTTTGGGGATTATTCTTCCAACACCACTTTGCTGTACGGTCTCTTGTATTGATTTTGGTTCTTGGAGCGCCTACAAAACAAAAGATATGTAAAATTTTCTTATCAGGTTTAATGTTAACATATATGAGAGATATTTTGGTCAATTAGAAAAAGTTTGATGAAACATAGAAGGAAAAAGAACTAAAGAACACACAATCTGAAAAATAAAAAAAATAGCGACTGTAATAGGCAAATACTTTTGGAGATTGTTGTTTTTATTCTTGGAATTTTTTACGTTCATGTGTATGTATTGGGTTTAATTGAATTGAAATTATCTTTAAAACTTTGGATTTGATTGAATAATGAAAATGGCAAAAGAAGTATGTTCCAATATTTAGAGTCTTCTATATATGTGTTGTTGTAGTTTAAACTTGGTATTTGAATTGTTAAATTGTTAATTCACAGTTTCATTGTTCTTCTATTAATTATGAATAATAATATTGCTATTTACAACCATCATGATATGGTATTAATGATGTGATCATTCTAAATTCCTTTAGAGTTTAGATAGAGTCTAGAATACATTACATTAATACAATTTTGTTTCAAGAAAATGACTATGGGATCCTGCACACTCGTGCCAACATAAACTTGTATTCAAGAATAGGATACAAAAAATGATGATGGGGTCCAAAATATGAATCCCAATGAATAATTTGTTTAAATTATTATGATTAGTTCAAATAGAACTTTCTGTTATAACAATTCCAAATAGTTATTTATACCAACAAAAATCATATATACAAGTGTAAGTAGCACATGAGAGTAACAGAGTAAGAGATTTCAATGGTCATTCACTTCTTTTTATTTTAGACATATATAGGGTTCTATTAATGTCATTCATTTTAATAGAATTGAAGTGTAGGTATCCATTCTAAAAAGGCCACTAGTATAGGTTCACACCCAACCTCAAGAGGTTTTCATAAGAAGCATAAATTCGTTTAGAAACTTCAATTGTATTATAGAGCAAATAATCAATAAATATATTCTTAAAAAAAATGAATAAAAGATATCAAACATACACAATATACACTTTTGAACTGATCATTCCCATAGCTCATACATTAGTGGCATCTCTCTAAGCAATTTATCAAACTCCTTGAACGATAAATTCTTCATCAAAGCCGCCTTATTACCACTGGAGCTGGACCAAGTTTTCGCCTCCATCCTCTCCATCCTTTCTTTCAAAATCTTGCTGTCTTTCTCTTTCCCTTCTGCTACCGTTGAATCTTTACCAGTCAGCTTTTGCACAACAGATTTGAAGCTCATAGCATCAGTTTCCACATAATGGGTGTTGATGATCACAACCTTTACTGGCTCTCTATTGCAGCCCGACATTACAAATCCTTGAAAGAAAATCAGAGAAAAAAACAATGAAGGATGATTCAAAAGGTTTTTTTTCACTAGCAAATAAAGCAATACTTTTGGTATATATGGGTTTGTTTATGACTTTGGTTTTATGTTTGGAATAGCTAATATAATGGATGGAGCCATGGAGGGTTTTTATAGAGAATCATAGTTGTTGTACGGTGGGGTTTGACAGTTAAAGAGATGAGATAAGTTGACCGTTGCAAGTTGGAGGCAGTCAAGACGGGCCAAAAGTTTAAAGATAATGTCAAAAAGGCACACGCAATTGACGACCATGCAATTCAAGTTGAACGAAGTTACGGAACTTAATTACACAGTTGAATAGTTGAGATAGATAGCTGCAAAAAAACTACTTTCAATCTCAACAATTTATTCAAAAAGTTAAGAAAAAAATTAAAAAATAAAAAGTAAAAATTAAAAATGTGAAAAGTAAAGGTGAATTACATCCTAAGTATGGTACCAAATCCTAATCTAATAGCAAATACAAAAGCTATTGTCAGTATGATTGATAGTTCCAAAAGTCATTTTTAATGTATGGCCTTGAATAAAAGTAATTTTTACTATTTTAGTTTTTCTTTTTTTCTTTTTAAATTTCTCTCACAACTAAAGTGAATTGAACAGTGCAATAGCAAATACACTGACCTCAATTTGTCAAGCTCTTCATAATTAAGAATAAAATAATACAAATGATACAAATGTGTTTTAGCCCAATAAGAATATTTTAAAAATATTATAATATTTTGTTGTGTTCATAAATTCTTTTCTGGAATTATTATGAGATTTATATTTAACTTATGCCTCTTAATATTTCCATTTTCAAATACTCCCACCCCAATTATAAAAAGGAAAATAGTTTCTCAGTTATTTAGGGTCCGTTTGGTAATATTATTTTAATAACGTTGCTTGTATTTTTTGAAAATACATGTGGGTGAAAAAAATGTGTAAAAATACGTGTAATATTGTTTAAAGATTAAAAACATGTATTTAAATATATGTATCAAACAGACGCTTAACCTGGATATGTCAATTCAAAAAGTGAAAGTCAGACCACACGCTAAGCAGATATGGTCCATTCGAAGATTGGGTAGCAAGCAACAAGTCATTATATATTACCGTTATTAAAAACGTGAGTGTTGGACCTTGGAACATTGACAAATCCAATTTTAACTCTACATATAATCAAAAGGACAAAAAAGGACTTTTCAAGATTAAATTTTTTTTTTTTTTGGTTATTGATACATACTTTTCTAGATAATTAAAAAAAGGAAAAGAAAAAAAAAAGTGATTAAACAAATATGAGAATTTCTAACAAATGACGTATTCTGCCACCAAAAAGATAAATGTCTAGACTTTGCATGTATTCTTTATTTACTAAGAGACCCTAAAGTTCACCTCTCTCTCTCTCTCTCTCTCTCTCTCTCTCTCTCTCTATATATATATATATATATATATAATTTTCAAATTTATGGTGTCAACTATCAAGAGACTTTAATAATTAAGCCAACTAAAACCAATTACATTCATTTTTTTAAGTTTGTTTCCTTTTGTAGATTACATTCTACGTATTTTTTTCTTACGACAAGGTTTAGTTCCAAAATTTATTATAATCTTAGGTTACAACCTTACTCAATATCTTTTTATTAGAAGTGAATTTTGATAAATTCATCATTGGATTATATCTTTTTATAATATCCTTTATACTTGCAAAATTTCTAAAAAATTAAAAATCAATAGTTATGTCATCAATAAATTTTTTAAATTGCAAGTTTTTGTAGTTTAATATTTTACATAAAATATAAGCTTATAAATCATATAGTAAATAGTATCTAATTGACACAAAATTTGCCCTGTGTATTAAGAGCATAATGAACATGCCGCCATTCAACAGTTAGATTTTCAAAATATATAGTAATATTTATTGATGGTGATCCATAACAAGTAGTCTTCGTCCAGAAGGGTCGTCCAAGACCAATGACGTCCAAGACATTCTTCAGAAAGGAGAAATAAGAAAAATACACCACAAACATGAAATAAGGATGTCCAAGGATGTTACCAGTCGTCCAAAGAGATTATGGTTGTCCACACTATAAGAAGGTGTGAACAATTAATAAACACTTAGTAAAATTCTAAGTGTTTTCCACTAATCACAAATGGTTAGACCATGATCCTCTACCTCAGAATGTGGGGTGAATTCTCAAAATTCCCTCCACTCTCCCCACTAAGTCCACACATCTCACATGATGTTAGTGGCACCTAACAAGTAGACTCACTCCAAACTTTCTATAAAAAGGACTCAATCTCACCGAATCAAGGTATGTTCTACCATTCATCCACTCACCATATTTGAGTCCTACAGAGAAATCTGACCTAATCGTCGAAGGGTCCTTGGCTGGCTCTCCCCGGTCACCTTCGATAGTCTCTTTCTTTCTTTTCAGGTCATCCAACCGCCGTTGAAGCCTAGAACATTTAGCTTACTGATTTTCACACATCATCATTCATTTTATGAGAGGTGCTACGTCCACAACATTTTCACAACAAATCATAGATGATTAGTTATTATTAGTTCTAATTTGAACCTAATATTTAAATTACTTTTCTACCCCACCAATAACAATCCGTAACAACCTACCACATATGATTTGTTATCAAAATGTTATGAAAAATGTTGTGGACATAGCATTTTTCTCTTATTTTATTAAGTAATTTAAAAAACTATAGGATAAAACTATAGCCTGCGTTTTTAATCCAAACTTAACCTATAGACTTCAAGTTATAGCCTTAGACTACAACAATTTTTTTAGCTAAACTTTATTCTTTTCATTTTTTTTTTTTTTTTATTGATCTATCTTAAGGCATAACTGTCACATTTTATTATGAAACTAGAAAGAAAATCTTTCATGTTTTGTCAATATATTTTAAGGAAAAAAATTGTTAAAAAAATGAATCTGGGAAAAAAGTTTATACAGAAGCTGTTTGAGTGAACTAAAAGAACATCATTGTTATCTTCAAAATTTGATAGAATTGTTAGCTTCTTTGTGAAATTTTTTGAATGAAATTTAATTTATTTTAATTTACTTATTAATTTTTTTATTATTATTTTAATTTTCAATATTAATTCTTAAAATTATTCTTAAATTATTAAATTCATCATCTTATTAATTTTGGGGATAAATAAAATTTTAAAATGGAATCACAATAGGTAGTCCTGAGTTTGAGATTTAACGTTGCTCTATTTCCTATTTTAAAAATTAAAAATCTCATGTGTGAGATCTCATTTATTCAAGGAATGTTTTACCATACAAGTGAATACGGGTATTAAAATCATTATTAAATAATTAAATTCTTTCATTCCCAGGTGTCCTACTGAGTGTAGGAATAATAGCCTCCACTGAAAATAGTAGAAAAGGTTTTATCCACTATTTTAAAAATCAGACCAAACAGGTTGGCTCAACCAGTTGAATCAAGAACTGAACTTGGCATTTGTTTGGTAAAAACCACAAAAAAATTAAGTACCGGTCATTTTTTTCAATTCTTTAAAAATTTCGGTTTTTAAACCTATGGTTTTATCCCATTAGAAACATAAAATTTTCTTTAATTGCATTCCTATAAATTGAAATGTTAAGTTTGTGTTAAGGAATAGGTTAAATTGACATAGGATAATACTTTTTGAACAAAATTTGACCATGTGTTTGGATTAAAAATTTGACAATTACTACGAAATTCATAAATATTTATGAATTTGTATTTGTTAATGGTGGGATTTACATTTATACTGGTGGGATTTACATACCTCTTCATTTAAAATGCCAACCATAAACACTAAATCTCAAGTTTAAAAATCAAATAATTAAAAATGTTTTACAAATGTTAATTTGTATTTGTTAGGGTCATGTGTTTTGGTTTTGTTAAACCATACCAAATAATGTGTCTTTTATTGAGTTTTGATGTGTCTTAAAGTTATAATTAAAGACCAAGTTGGAGGTCCAAAGTTTGCTCAAGAAAAGCTTAAGAAAAGAGCATTTTTAGCATGTACCTTGTTAGATTTAGACCCCTGGAAAACACAGTTTGTTTAACCTAATTTAACAGCCAAGTTGTTACTTAGGTCAATTAAACAAATCTAGGTTAAACAATAGTAAATAATATCATGCACAACGGAAAAGTAAAGAACACAGCGATATGATGACTTAGGAAAACCAATGAAACAATCCAGTTTCAAGGTAAAAAACCTGAGGAGGATTTAACCTAAACAATCTACAAGGCAACAATTTACTAATAGAATGGAAGTTTTTACAATAAACTTAACCCTAAATCTAATACTACCTCTGTTGTGCACAAACACTCCAGTTTGTGACTTTGATATCTCCACTCAAAGGTTTAGATTATCAACTGTGATGTCTAGTGATGGCAGTAACTTCAACAGCATTGGATCTTAAGTTTCTTCAAAGAACTTTGGGTACAGAAACCCTAGATCTACAATAGGAGGCACAAGATGTACTCTTCTCTCTCTTAAAAAAATATGCCTTAGGGTTTCCTTTAAATATTAGGGGAATTAGATCTGAAACCCTAATCACTTAATGGGATTAATGGGCTGATGGGCTAATTAAATTCTGCAGAAACGCATCTCAATCGATCGAACCATGGTCTCGATCAATCGAACCTGGCATGTTTCTAATTCCTAAACTTGCAACTTCCTTACTCTTGTATTTTGACTTACAGTAGCTTGAGCAGTCTCAATACTACCTTAATACATCAAGTTTCACATATCAACAATACAAAAAAGCCAATAACTTATTCGTTTGAAGCTCGAATTAAGACCCATTTGAATCGGTACTTGAAGGACATTATAACCCATCTATTAGAAGGATTTTTTGTGAGAGAGAAACACTCTATTTATGCAGGTAAGGTTTTGTAACCAAGTTTTCTCTATTCCACCATACCAAAGAATTTCAAAGTAGATCTGAAGATTCCATTTGTGAAGAAGCTGAAGTCATAGCAACCACCACATACTTGCTGCTGTGAAGAAAACTTCAAGAAGTTCTTGAAGTCAATTGGAAGTTCCAATTGTGATTATGGGTGGACCGTACATATATTGGAGAGTTCAGAGGTTCTGAAGTGGTATTCTACTATAAGTTCATCTACTAGGATTGTAGAGTTTAGGGACAAATGTTTTGTACTAGATCTTAAAATTTCTCTTTACTATAACAGATTGCTTCTTAGGAAGGTTTCCCTCCAGGTTTTTTTACTATGAAACTAATTTGTTTCATTAGTTTTTCTAGGTTATCATATTTTGTCTTATTTACTATTTCGCTATGCATGATATTGACATAATATTGATGTTTGTTTGTTTAACCAAGGATTATTCATCACAGATCTAATAAAAAATTTGGCTTTAAAACTTATTAATTCTATCAACCAGGATCTAAATTTTCCAACAAGTGGTATCAGAGCAGGTATACTCTGATTGGACTAATTTCCTGAGTGTGATCCTTAACCCCTGTTGTCATGGATTGTGGATAATCTTTTTTGATTCCTCCATTGTTTGATGGTACTAACTATGCATACTAGAAAGTTCGCATGAATGCTTTTTTACAGGCTCTTGATGAGAAAGTTTGGTTGACTGTTGAAGTTGATTGGAAGAAACCAAGTGAACCGCCTATTACTTGGGACAATGAGAAGATCGAAAAGGCAAATTTCAATAATAGGGCTTTGAATGTTCTCTATAGTGGTGTGACTAATGAGGAATTCAAGAAAATATGATCCATTGAAATTGCTAAGGAAGCATGGACCATACTTGATACCACCTATGAAGGTACTAAGGCAGTAAAGATTGTTAAACTTCAAAGACTCACTAGTAGTTTTGAAGAAATAATGATGGAAGAGGATGAGACATTTGATGAGTTCTATGCTAAACTCAAGGATATTATGAACTCTGCCTTCAATCTTGAAGAATCTATAGCAGAACCCAAAATTGTTAGGAAAATCCTTAGGTCTCTACTTGAAAGATTTCATGCCAAGATCACTGCTATTGAAGAAGAAAAGGACATTGATATAATTCATTTGACTAAGCTTGTAGGGAACCTTCAAACCTATGAGATGAGATAAGATTAGGTAAAATAGGAAAAGGTGGAAAGAGTAGGAACATGGCTCTTAAGGCTATAGAGGAAGAGAGTGATGACTCTGAAGATGAAGATGAAGATAAGGATGAGGATGAGGACTTAACTTTCATAGCTAAGAAGATTAGAAAGCTTCTCCAATAAAGGAAAAATGATAAAAACAGAGCTCTTAGAAAATCTAAATCCTTTAAGAATGGTAAGAGTGAGAAACCCCTCATCTAGTGCCATGAGTGTAGAGGTTTTGGTCATGAGGATAGAGTGCCCAAACTAACTTATGAAGGAAAAGACTAAAAAATCAAAAGGTAAAGTGTTGGATGCCACCTTGAGTGATATTGAAAGTGATTTTTCTAATGAGTATGAGGATGAATGTGATAAGTATATGGCTTTTACTGCCACAATTGATGAGGTGATTGTGAAGAATGCTAGTGATAGTGAGGATTCTTTTTATGATAAATTACCTGAGAAGTTGACCCTTCAGGAAGCCTATGATAAGTTGTGTACTAAATACATAAAATTTGAAAGGAGACTACAAGATTAGTTGAGACTCTTGTTATAAGAGAGTTTTTTGAGATAATTGAAGTTCTTGGAGGCTAAGGCCAACAACATAGCAACAGTGAACATCAAGGTCAACTCACCATCCTCAAATTCTACGAATTCAACCAATCTCTGCTCCAGTCCGATTCCAACTCATATTGGGATGTCCAAGCCACAGCCACTAAAGCTGTTTCTGTGGACTTTGAGATTCCAACAAAACAATGTCGTCCACATTTATAATCTTCTTCTGTGATAGTTAATTAGCAGAGGAGTTTGGAGCAAATTTAGAAATAATGTGTCAATGCGCAGAAATTGGAGGTGTGTTTTTTTATTTGAAAAGATTCTGATTAAAATTTCCTCATGAATTTTGACTTTCTGATGCTTCATCCAAACAAAGAAATCTCTTCGAAAAAATTTTAAATTCAATCATAAGTTGAAAATTCCACGGTAAAATCCCTGAACCACACCACCATATTATATATCCCAATGGAATGAATATGTGCAGACCAAATCAAGCTTATGCATGAGTGACTTACGTGCCTATGATGTGCACCTAACATTCATGCCGTTTCAATATAATACTATCTAAATTATTGAGAAAGATTTGGTATGAATTAGGATTGAAATGTACGGTGCAGTCAGAATATTTCTATAACATTACAAGTTCTGATTTTACCTAACACTACATTTGAATGGAATTGGTGTAACACTCATTGTATATTATATATTTGTTGATCGTTCCAAATGAATATACAAATATTTGTAAAGTCAATATTTCAACTAAAAAAAAAAAAAGGAACATTAGGAATGTTGATTACTGGTGACTACGAGTCTGAACTTCTAAATTGTCTAGAAAGTTTACTTCAGAATGTTCCTTAGACTTTGCGCTTTGGTTGAGGAAAATGTCAAGATTTGAAAGACTGAGTGAGAAACCAATACGGATTTAGGTAGCATGTGTATCAACAAATAACCTGAAGACTAGAGCATACAATGCAAGGTCAACCCCTAGGCAATTGTCAATGGTTCCAAATAATAAAAAATAAAAGATAAAACTTTATAATCTTGCACTTGAATTATGATGTTATATTTCTATAACAATTCTAAATTAAATATATTCCATACCTTTTTACTTTTCTTTTTTTTTCTTTTGAAAAAAGTTCTTTTCTAGTTGAAATTTAAGGAATCTATATGTATTATTCTCCTTAATCTCTCTTAATGACTTCCATTATTTATGTGGATTCCAGTTAACATAACAGATAATCAAAAACTAATTTTGTGTCTTAGTTTGAAGAAAGGAGTAATTATCATGGAGTGATCACCATAGGTTTTTTAAAAAAAATTTATATATATTTTAGCTGAAAATGTCTTCATATTGTGCCACATCCAACTGTGTGATGCACCCCACTCCCCGCCCCTCTTTAATTTCCTTTTATTTTCTTCTTTTGCTGGCATAATACTTGAAAGAACGAATGAAAATATTTACTCTTTGCGAAGAATGACCAACCCAATCACCCTTAAAAGTGATTGAAATAATGTTTAAGTGAAATACGAATTTATAAAGATTAAAGGCTTATTGAACTATTTTTGTTTATTATTTGAAAATCTTATATTTTTGTTTGTATTATTTATTGTTTCTTTTATTGTTTGATCATCCCAATACATTATAAGAGACTTTTTTTGTTGAATAATTTTAAGATTCTTGCTGATTATTCCCACTTGGATTACACCAAGTAAGACAACATCAACTTCTTTTATTGCTTTCAATTTGGCGTTTCATAATTATTAGAATCTAATATATGGCATCGATTAATTTTGTTGATTATTCCCACTTTGAGATTTATCAATAATAATTTCACCAACCCTTAACTATAAAACAACTCTAAAAGATGAATGTTTGTGTTGAGGAAATAAATACTGCCTTTAATTGAATAGTTAAAATAACATATAAAGACATTGCTTTATTTAAAAAGCTTAGATTTTGAATTTGGTTTAGTTATGTTATATTATATACTAACTACTCACTCTTCTCATTATTATTTAATTTAAGACTTTGATACAAGAAAGTCAATTTCGTACTAAAGGCTGTCTCGGTTTGGCTAGGAGAAATATTTCGGTACCAGTTAATATCGGTATACTATTTTGGAATTACCACTATTTATATATTTCTATACATAAATATATATATATATTATTTACGCAAGTATGAATTTATGAATTTTTATGTTTATCAACATAAAATTTAAAATTCACATATTTTATAAGCCTACATATTAGCTAAAGTACATTAACCAATATATTAGATTAAATAAAATGTTTTTTAATAATTTTTTTCAATTATTATTTTTTTTTTATTGTACTGGCAGGTTCGGGCCGATATAAGGCAGTACAATTCGGTATTTTTCCGATACATTTTGGAGGAATACTGATATCGATTAATGGTCGGTACAATATATTTCCCTATTATAGTTGGTACCAGTACGGTATTGACTTTCTTGCTTTAATAACATGTGTATACCCAACAATTTCTTCCGAGTTTTTGCCTCTCTGCGAGCGTTTGGACCTTCATTTGGGTTAAACAAACAACTCCCACTTGCTCCCCCTTGCCTATAGACTTTTTCCGTCACCAACACATCATTCATAAAACTTTCATGCACCATTCATGAGAATCATGTGTCAACCCCTCACGCTAGTCCATGAAAATTGGCCTGCACGTCCACTAAGACTCACTTAACATGGAAAGAAGGCTAAGGCTGATTAGGAAGATGAAATCTTGCTTTCACCATAGTATCATAGTCAAATTGTTCAAGGGAAATACATGATCAATATGAATCATCCAAATTAAATGGATCTTGATCATTTACATAATTCGTTTAATGTTCCATTGACATCACTTCCGGCTTCCCTGAATACCTTGTCATAGACATCTTGCATCTGTTATAGTAAAAATTACAAGAAAAATATAATTCCAAAAGAAGATATTATAAAATATAAATATATTACATGCAAGTATTCAACCACACAATACTAGTGTAAAACGAAATTTGATATCTTTCTTGGTAGTATCGACAATTCACTAATAGATAGAATGCATAAACAAGAGACAAATAATTATAATATAATATAAAGTTCAACTCCTTCGTAAGATAAATTTCAGGTTCGAAATGCCCTAACTAACATATCTTTTAAAACCCATATACATAACAATATATTTTCAGGTACTACATTATACCTGAACGCTATTATTACGAAAATCAAAACACACTTTAAACCAAGTGACAGATGAAAATTTTCATAAAGAAAGTCTAAATCTTGGATCAATCTCGTTCTCCCTCCAATTTTATCTGAAAGCATAATACATTAAAAATGTAAAACACAAGTTAGAAAATAAATTAGATATAAAAGAACATAGAGAGATATGTTTATGGTATAACAAGCAGCTGGTCAACTGTTTAAAAATGATGTTAATGTATAAAAAGAAAATAATAAAATTTAAAAATATATTTTGTTTGTAAAACCATTAAGTATATATGCCAGTTGAATATCCGTAGTCCTCAAGTAATTATGTGCGCCACAAAATATTCCACAATACCATATAACTAATGAAACCACCATATACTGAAGAAATAAATTATAGTCATTTATAAGGTCATATATTCAAACTAACTTGATCGAAGAAGATCGCCTACTACAATTACAATATGGGGGATTTATATCATTCCTCAAATGCACGTCAAATTCAAAGTTTGTAATGATGTAGTAACAAATTATTTTCCAGAAGACACAACATACAACAACTATGGAAGAAATTTTAATAGGCTTGTCACTATAGGTTTTATTGCAAATACATTCGCTTTTTTTTTCTTTTCTTTTTTTCTCTCATAGCTTTACAAGAACTTATTATTAAAATAAATAAAAAATTAAAAAAAAAAAAAAAAAAAAAAAAACTACACCGACCATCATGAGAATAATTCAAAAATCTCAAGGAAAAATATTTTACATACAAAAGCATCCCAAAATATGCACACTCAATTCCAAGAGTCCCATTATGTCGATTTAGAAAATTTTAAAAGTAAAATTTATTAAGAGCTAAATTTTCTTCCCAATAAGATGTAAGTCAAGCTTTTTACCTCATGTGATTGCTTTAATTAAGAGAATGATGATTTGATGACGTGCAATTAGTACTCAAAAGTGGATAATTTTGTTTTATGAAATAAGGTCTTTCTTCTCACATAGGGTGAGTCTTACTTCCCTTTCTTTTGGAGAGGGTCTCAACATGGATGGAGAATTCATTGAACGGTTACAACGGATCAATTTAACTAAGGAGGAGAAGGAGGAGGAGGAAGTGTGTCAGATGAGAGTAACACGGAGAAAGGAAATTCTAGAAGAATGCTCACTAATGGCCTGTTTGGATGTTTAAAAAAGGAGGGAGAGTAGAGTAGAGGGAGGGAGAGTAATCTAATTACCTTATTTGGAAGTTTTTTAAGGAAGGAGGGGGAGGGGTTTGGAGGAGTTTGGAGGGGTTTCAACTCCCTCTAACCCCCCATTTTTAATTCCCCCAAATTGGAGAGATTTGGAGGGGGAGTAGAGTACATAAACTATTGACCAAGTAAATTACCTAATTTACCCTTATTATATTAACAAAATTACACAAGGGAAATGGCTAATTACTCCATTCCCCCTTACTAATTTTAAAAACATCCAAACAAGGTGGAGGTGATTCATTCTCCTCTACTCTCCTCCCCATTACTCCCCTCCCCTCTACTCCCCTCTACTCTCCTCCCTCTCTAAACTTCCAAACAAGCCATAAGTCTTCTAGGCTATTTCCTTACAACTCAACTGTACAAACAAAGAGAGGCCAAGTCCACGCTTAGAGCAGCGTGGAAGATGGGGTCGGATTTGAGGATTGTGGATGTCGGTGATGGATTATTTCAGTTCAAATTCACCCTTGAAAGTCAGTTAAAATGGGCAATGGGCCGTGGAGTTTTGATAATCACCCACTAGTACTCAGACAGTGGGAGAGAGGTATGGCAGCTGCATCAGTGACATTCCACACACTCCCAATTTGGATTCAGATTTGGGGGTTACCTTTTGATCTCCTAACGGAGGAGACCTGAAGAGATATCGATAATGGAATTGGAAAGGTGGTGGAGATAGACGCAAGAGCGTTTACGATAGACCAAGCCAAGTTCATCAGAATAAGAGTGGAGGTTCCTTTAGACAAGCCTATCCGTAGGGGGGGTGTTGTGTTAAGCCCAGAGGGAGACAAGCTGCGAATTGGGTTCAAATACGAACGCCTGGTTGGACTTTGTTTTAACTGTGTGATCTTTGGACATGAGGCGAAGGAATGTTCTACACCAAGGGATTCGAGACAGGTTGAACCTTCATACGGAGAGTGACTGAGGGCAGGTCATCGGCAGAAAGAAGATAATGGCTCAAGGGGGGGGGGGGGTCTGATACACAACAACCACCAAGGACTGCTGGCCCGTCGGTGAACGTCCGTAGTAGTCCAAAACCGTTTCGGACAAGCGAATCTCCATTACCCCATAATTATGGCGCATTAAATGTAAATCAAAGTAATGGGAATAACGCTAATATTACAAGTCAGATTGAATCATTAAGCCGTTTATTAATTGGGGAAAATATCTTGGAAGTTACCCCATCTAAAACCGTAGCCGCAATAACTGAGGAAACATTAAACGTACCTGAAGTAAAGAACTCGGTCTCATCCAATGATCTATTCAGCATCCCTGTTGTACATGCCACATAATAACCCACCCATGCCAATTAAAAACTCATGTGAGAAGCCACGTGACCTAGGAAAAAAACAATCTCCACGTGAAGCACCAAAAGGAACTTGGAAGAAAATAGAGAAACAACCTAAAGCCACAATACAAAACCCTTCCCAACCCACCATCAGCGGCTTGAAGAAGAGAACTGTGAGGGAAGATGCAGAAATCACAAAGGGCAGTCTATCAAGTCCAAAACGGATTAAGATTTTGGAGTTTACCCACAATGACCTATGTTCAACAGCGGAGGCTGTGGATCAGCCCCACCAAGCGCAATGATTCTCATAAGTTGGAACTGTCGGGGGCTTGGGAACCAACGTGCAGTCGATGTCCTCTCTCACCTGGTGAGGGGAAAAGCTCCCAAGGTTTTGTTTTTGATGGAAACAAAATGAACTGTGGAAGAGATGCGATGGATACAAGAAGACTCACCCTACCGATGTATGCTAGCGGTACCTTGTACACAACGTAGAGGTGGTTTGGCACTTCTATGGAAGGAGGAAGTTAATTTACACATCCAAACCTACTCATCCCAACACATAGACACTCTCATTCTCAATGATGAACAACACCTGTGGAGGTTGAAGGGATTCTACGGTTGGCCAGAGGAGAGGAGGAAAAAGGAATCATGGTAGCTCCTACGACATCTCCACACTAGATTTTCAGTCCCATGGCTATGTTGTGGTGATTTTAATGAGATCTTAACCTCCTCTAAGAAGCAAGGAAAATTATCGAAACAGCAACAACCAATGACAGAGTTTCGGTCCACTCTACTCCATTGCGGGTTGGTGGATATGGGTTTTCAAGGAAATCTATTCACATGGAACAATGGTCGCCCTCGGGAAGAGTTAGTTCAAGAGCGCTTGGATAGAGCATGTGCAACCTTGGAATGGAGAGCTATGTTTCCTCACGCTAAGGTAACTCATCTCCAATCTACCTATTCGGATCATATTCCCATTCTCATAAATCTATCCAAGCCGAATCAGATGTGCAGGAAAAGGAAAATCCCAAGGAGGTTTGAAGAAAAATGGGTGCGCCAACGTGGTTGTGAAGAGGTGATCTGTGCATCAGGAGGCCGCCCTATGTATCACTTGTTTGAGAAAATCAAAAAATGTAGGCAAGCATTAGTCATGTGGAGCAGCACAACATTTGGGAACTTTAAAACAAAAATACAAGAAAAGCAAGGGGCTTTAGAAGAGCTATCTCTTAAAAATGATTCGGATAATCAGCCATTAATCAGAACTTTGAAAAATGACATCAACACACTCCTCCATCAAGATGAGATTTCTGGCACCAGAGATCAAGATCCATTTAGCAACTAGCAGGTAACAAAAACACAAAATTTTTCCATCAAAGAGCTAGCAAGCAGCGTTGAAAAAACGACATTTCAGGGATCACATCTCACAGTGGGGAGTGGTGCACTTCTGAGGACCAAATTGCAGAAACGGCCATCCATTATTTCCAGGACTTATTTACATCATTAAACCCAATTGATTTTGATAGGGTTTTGAACTCGGTGGATCACTTGGTTACTCCAAAAATGAATGGTACTTTACTCCAACAGTATAATCCAGAGGAGGTCAAGCAAGCCTTGTTTCAGATGCACCCATCAAAAGCACCAAGACCCAATGGTATGTCCCCTTTTTTCTTTCAAAAGTTTTGGCATATAGTGGGTCAAGATGTAACAAATGCAGTCCTTTCAATTTTGAATTCTAGTCATATGTTGCACAAGATGAATTATACCCATATTGTATTGATCCCAAAAATTAATTACCTTAAACACATGTCTGATTATAGGCCAATAAGCTTGGGCAATGTAATTTCCAGAATTGTTTCAAAGGTCCTAGCTAACCATTTGAAACTTGTACTCCCTATGGTTATCTCTAAAATGCGTTTGTTCCTAACTGCCTTATTACTGATAATACTACTATAGCCTATGAGTTGTTACACAGGATGCGGAACTGAAGAAAAGGAAGGATGGGACAAATGACAGTCAAGCTAGATATCAGCAAGGCTTACGATAGGGTGGAGTGGGGGATTCTTGATAATGCTAAAATTGGGTTTTGATCCAAGATGGGCGCACTTGGCCATGGAGACAATCACAACGGCATCATATTCCGTTTTAATCAATGGAAAATCATGAGGCTTCATCACCCCATCAAGAGGTATAAAGCAAGGAGATCCACTCTCACCATACCTATTTTTGCTTTGTGCTGAAGGCCTATTTGCTATGCTAAGGAAAGCTGAAGGAAGCCACCAGTTAAGAGGCATAAAATCTAGCAAACAAGGGGTGTGCATCTCTCACCTTTTGTTTGCAGATGATAGCCTCCTATTTTGTTGAGCCACCATGGAGGAGTGCAAGAGGTTACTTGACCTTTTGGAGATGTATGAGGCTGCATCGGGGCAAGCGATTAATAGACAAAAAACTTCATTGATTTTTAGCA
This sequence comes from Quercus aquifolioides, assembly GCA_019022515.1. Classification (NCBI taxonomy): domain Eukaryota; kingdom Viridiplantae; phylum Streptophyta; class Magnoliopsida; order Fagales; family Fagaceae; genus Quercus; species Quercus aquifolioides. The sequence goes on from CM032333.1 coordinate 76,331,370, forward strand.
CCAATACCAAACCGGAGGTGAGAAGAGCAATTCAACAAATGTTGGGGGCAAGGATTATGTCTGATGAAGTCAAGAATTTCACCAATGAGCCACATGATACCTATGCGCTTGAATGTCAACCTGCACAACACAAAGAAGGAAAAACCTCACAGAGAGCACCGGTGTGGTGCCGGCCGAATACCCTCCGAAGGTTAAGTCAGCAAATATTCTCACAACTCTAGAGTGCTAGAGTGGGTAAATTATGCATACCTCGACTTGTGAGGGTATTAGGGCTTTTATAGTAGTCGAAAGTTGACATTTTTTACTTGGAGTCGAAGTCTTTCCTTGTAGAAATCCTCTTGAGGAGTCCCAAACGTGATGGACAAGTCATATTCCTTATAAAGAAGATCTTCATCGATGCATGCAGCTTCTAGAACCCTAATTGCGCTAGGACTCTAACTACCCCTAGAATCTAGAGGGTGTGCCGCAAGTATTCCCATATAGGGATTCTGTCTGACACGTGGCCAGCAAATCCGTCCTCACCGAGTCTTGCACCTGATGGGCCTGTCCATCAACATTGCTTGGATTCGTCAGCTTATTTTCTCCTCTTCAGTTGCCCCCTTCACCCTATGGGTCCGTGATCTCGGAGTGAAAGGACCCGTGGGGTGACGGTTCGATTTGGATCTTGAGAGACCTGTCAGTCTTTGACAAGCTAGCCCGAAATTATTTATGGCGTAGGGGACCTAAATTTTGAATAAGGCACTTTTGGGTGACATGGTCCATCTGTACTCCTGTAGGTAAGACAACTTAGAATTTTCACCAAGGCACTTGTGAGTGACTTGGTCCGTCCTTCCACCCATAGGTAGTAGGACTTAAATTTTGTACCAAGGCACTTGAGTGACTTGGTCCGTCCTTCCACCCGTAGGTAGGAAGACTTAAATTTTGTACCAAGGCACTTGAGTGACTTGGTCCGTCCTTCCACCCGTAGGTAGAAGGACTTAAATTTTGTACCAAGGCACTTGTGAGTGACTTGGTCCGTCCTTCCACCCGTAGGTAGAAGGACTTAAATTTTGTACCAAGGCACTTGTGAGTGACTTGCTCCGTCCTTCCACCCGTAGGTAGGAAGACTTGAATTTTGTACCAAGGCACTTGTGAGTGACTTGGTCCGTCCTTCCACCCGTAGGTAGGAAGACTTAAATTTTGCACCAAGGCACTTGAGTGACTTGGTCCGTCCTTCCACCCGTAGGTAGAAGACTTGAATTTTGTACCAAGGCACTTGAGTGACTTGGTCCGTCCTTCCACCCGTAGGTAGAAGGACTTAAATTTTGTACCAAGGCACTTGTGAGTGACTTGGTCCGTCCTTCCACCCGTAGGTAGGAAAACTTGAATTTTGTACCAAGGCACTTGTGAGTGACTTGGTCCGTCCTTCCACCCGTAGGTAGGAAGACTTAAATTTTGCACCAAGGCACTTGAGTGACTTGGTCCGTCCTTCCACCCGTAGGTAGAAGGACTTAAATTTTGCACCAAGGCACTTGAGTGACTTGGTCCGTCCTTCCACCCGTAGGTAGAAGACTTGAATTTTGTACCAAGGCACTTGTAAGTGACTTGGTCCGTCCTTCCACCCGTAGGTAGGAAGACCTAAATTTTGCACCAAGGCACTTGAGTGACTTGGTCCGTCCTTCCACCCGTAGGTAGAAGACTTGAATTTTGTACCAAGGCACTTGAGTGACTTGGTCCGTCCTTCCACCCATAGGTAGAAGGACTTAAATTTTGTACCAAGGCACTTGTGAGTGACTTGGTCCGTCCTTCCACCCGTGGGTAGGAAGACTTGAATTTTGTACCAAGGCACTTGTGAGTGACTTGGTCCGTCCTTCCACTCGTAGGTAGGAAGACTTAAATTTTACACCAAGGCACTTGAGTGACTTGGTCCGTCCTTCCACCCGTAGGTAGAAAGACTTAAATTTTGTACCAAGGCACTTGTGAGTGACTTGGTCCGTCCTTCCACCCGTAGGTAGGAAGACTTGAATTTTGTACTAAGGCACTTGTGAGTGACTTGGTCCGTCCTTCCACCCGTAGGTAGGAAGACTTAAATTTTGCACCAAGGCACTTGAGTGACTTGGTCCGTCCTTCCACCCGTAGGTAGAAGACTTGAATTTTGTACCAAGGCACTTGTGAGTGACTTGGTCCGTCCTTCCACCCGTAGGTAGGAAGACTTAAATTTTGTACCAAGGCACTTGAGTGACTTGGTCCGTCCTTCCACCCGTAGGTAAAAGACTTGAATTTTGTACCAAGGCACTTGAGTGACTTGGTCCGTCCTTCCACCCGTAGGTAGAAGGACTTAAATTTTGTACCAAGGCACTTGTGAGTGACTTGCTCCGTCCTTCCACCCGTAGGTAGGAAGACTTGAATTTTGTACCAAGGCACTTGTGAGTGACTTGGTCCGTCCTTCCACCCGTAGGTAGGAAGACTTAAATTTTGCACCAAGGCACTTGAGTGACTTGGTCCGTCCTTCCACCCGTAGGTAGAAGACTTGAATTTTGTACCAAGGCACTTGAGTGACTTGGTCCGTCCTTCCACCCGTAGGTAGAAGGACTTAAATTTTGTACCAAGGCACTTGTGAGTGACTTGGTCCGTCCTTCCACCCGTAGGTAGGATGACTTGAATTTTGTACCAAGGCACTTGTGAGTGACTTGGTCCGTCCTTCCACCCGTAGGTAGGAAGACTTAAATTTTGCACCAAGGCACTTGAGTGACTTGGTCCGTCCTTCCACCCGTAGGTAGAAGGACTTAAATTTTGTACCAAGGCACTTGTGAGTGACTTGCTCCGTCCTTCCACCCGTAGGTAGGAAGACTTGAATTTTGTACCAAGGCACTTGTGAGTGACTTGGTCCGTCCTTCCACCCGTAGGTAGGAAGACTTAAATTTTGCACCAAGGCACTTGAGTGACTTGGTCCGTCCTTCCACCCGTAGGTAGGAAGACTTAAATTTTGCACCAAGGCACTTGAGTGACTTGGTCGTCCTTCCACCCGTAGGTAGAAGACTTGAATTTTGTACCAAGGCACTTGAGTGACTTGGTCCGTCCTTCCACCCCTAGGTAAAGGACTTAAATTTTGTACCAAGGCACTTGTGAGTGACTTGGTCCGTCCTTCCACTCGTCGGTAGGAAGACTTGAATTTTGTACCAAGGCACTTGTGAGTGACTTGGTCCGTCCGTCCACCCGTGGGTAGGAAGACTTGAATTTTGTACCAAGGCACTTGTGAGTGACTTGGTCCGTCCTTCCACCCGTAGGTAGAAGGACTTAAATTTTGTACCAAGGCACTTGTGAGTGACTTGGTCCGTCCTTCCACCCGTAGGTAGGAAGACTTGAATTTTGTACCAAGGCACTTGTGAGTGACTTGGTCCGTCCTTCCACCCGTAGGTAGGAAGACTTAAATTTTGCACCAAGGCACTTGAGTGACTTGGTCCGTCCTTCCACCCGTAGGTAGAAGGACTTAAATTTTGTACCAAGGCACTTGTGAGTGACTTGCTCCGTCCTTCCACCCGTAGGTAGGAAGACTTGAATTTTGTACCAAGGCACTTGTGAGTGACTTGGTCCGTCCTTCCACCCGTAGGTAGGAAGACTTAAATTTTGCACCAAGGCACTTGAGTGACTTGGTCCGTCCTTCCACCCGTAGGTAGAAGACTTGAATTTTGTACCAAGGCACTTGTGAGTGACTTGGTCCGTCCTTCCACCCGTAGGTAGGAAGACTTAAATTTTGCACCAAGGCACTTGAGTGACTTGGTCCGTCCTTCCACCCGTAGGTAGAAGACTTGAATTTTGTACCAAGGCACTTGAGTGACTTGGTCCGTCCTTCCACCCCTAGGTAGAAGGACTTAAATTTTGTACCAAGGCACTTGTGAGTGACTTGGTCCGTCCTTCCACCCGTGGGTAGGAAGACTTGAATTTTGTACCAAGGCACTTGTGAGTGACTTGGTCCGTCCTTCCACCCGTAGGTAGGAAGACTTAAATTTTGCACCAAGGCACTTGAGTGACTTGGTCCGTCCTTCCACCCGTAGGTAGAAGGATTTAAATTTTGTACCAAGGCACTTGTGAGTGACTTGGTCCGTCCTTCCACTCGTAGGTAGGAAGACTTGAATTTTGTACCAAGGTACTTGTGAGTGACTTGGTCCGTCCTTCCACCCGTAGGTAGGAAGACTTAAAGTTTGCACCAAGGCACTTGAGTGACTTGGTCCGTCCTTCCACCCGTAGGTAGAAGACTTGAATTTTGTACCAAGGCACTTGTGAGTGACTTGGTCCGTCCTTCCACCCGTAGGTAGAAAGACTTAAATTTTGCACCAAGGCACTTGAGTGACTTGGTCCGTCCTTCCACCCGTAGGTAGAAGACTTGAATTTTGTACCAAAGCACTTGAGTGACTTGGTCCGTCCTTCCACCCGTAGGTAGAAGGATTTAAATTTTGTACCAAGGCACTTGTGAGTGACTTGGTCCGTCCTTCCACCCGTAGGTAGGAAGACTTGAATTTGGACCAAGGCACTTGTGAGTGACTTGGTCCGTCCTTCCACCCGTAGGTAGGAAGACTTAAATTTTGCACCAAGGCACTTGAGTGACTTGGTCCGTCCTTCCACCCGTAGGTAGAAGGACTTAAATTTTGTAGCAAGGCACTTGTGAGTGACTTGGTCCGTCCTTCCACCCGTAGGTAGGAAGACTTGAATTTTATACCAAGGCACTTGTGAGTGACTTGGTTCGTCCTTCCACCCGTAGGTAGAAGGACTTAAATTTTGTATAAGAATTGGGTGCCGTTAGCATCCCTAATTGTCAGTATCCTTGGTTGTCGATCCATCCCATTGGGATGAGGACTAGGTGTCCGTCGGCTTCCTTTTTGTAGTGTTTAGCCCTCTGAAGTCTTACTGAAGCGTTGTCATTTGTCTTATGCATATACGTAGGATTGGGCATCCTTCTGTATAGTAGGCCATTGATCCACTGCCTGGGACGTGCGATGCCCGAACTTTCAACCTTCGAGATGCGTTGTAGTCCTTTATTAGCGTCTCATTCTTAAGGTATTACATCCGTCCACTTTTTTTTTTTTTGGTAATTGAATGTATCCGTCCACTCCTTTTTTTCTTTTTTTCTTTTTTTTTTTTCTTTTTTTTTTTTGGGTCATGGAATGTATCCGTCCACTCCTTTTTTTCTTTTTTCTTTTTCTTTTTTTTTTTTTTTGGGGTCATGGAATGCATCCGTCCACTTCCCTTTTTTTTTTTTTTTTTTTTTTTTTTTTTGGTTCATGGAATGTATCCGTCCACTCCTTTTTTTTTTCTTTTTTTTTTGGGTCATGGAATGCATCCGTCCCCTTCCCTCCTTTTTTTTTTTTGGTAATGGAATGTATCCGTCCACCCACTCTTTTTTTTTTTTTTTTTTTTTGGCCCACCTTTGCTGGTGGACGGATCCATCTTTGTTCATGGACATCCGTCCACCCTTCTTCTTCTCTTTTTTTTTTCTTTTTTTTTTTCTTTTTTTTTTTTTTAAGGTTTTAATGTGGACCTCCGTCCACTTTCTTTGTGGACGGATGCATGGACATGCATCCATCCATTTTTCTTTGTTGCGGACGTCCGTCCACTTTCTTTATGGACATCTTTTTTTTTTTTTTTTTTTTTTTTTTTTTTTTTTGGACCTCCGTCCACTTTCTTTATGGACATCCATTTTTTTGTTGTGGACGCCAGTCCACTTTGGTAAGTGTGACATTGTCACCTTGTTGGTCATCCACTTTGAGGTCATGGACTTCTTGAGGTGACTAAGAGTTACCTCGTCATCATGTGGGTCGTCGCCTTGTGGGTCGTCCACTTGGGGTAGTGGACTTGTTATGGTGACTAAGTTTTACCTCGTCACCTTGATGGTCGTCCACTTGAGGTCGTGGACTAGTTGAGGTGACTAAGTTTTACCTCGTCACCTTGATGGTCGTCCACTTGGGGTCGTGGACTTGTTGAGGTGACTAAGAGTTACCTCGTCATCATGTGGGTCGTCGCCTTGTGGGTCGTCCACTTGGGGTAGTGGACTTGTTATGGTGACTAAGTTTTACCTCGTCACCTTGATGGTCGTCCACTTGAGGTCGTGGACTTGTTGAGGTGACTAAGTTTTACCTCGTCACCTTGATGGTCGTCCACTTGGGGTCGTGGACTTGTTGAGGTGACTAAGTGTTACCTCGTCACCTTGATGGTCGTCCATTCGAGGTTGTGACTAAGTGTTACCTCATCACCTTGATGGTCGTCCACTTGGGGTCGTGAACTTGTTGAAGTGACTGTGTTACCCCGTCACCTTGTTGGTCGTCCACTTGAGGTCGTGGACTTGTTGAGGTGACTAAGTGTTACCTCGTCACCTTGATGGTCGTCCACTTGGGGTCGTGGACTTGTTGAGGCGACTAAGTTTTACCTCGTCACCTTGATTGTCGTCCACTTGGGGGCGTAGACTTATTGAGGTGACTAAGTGTTACCTCGTCACCTTGATGGTCGTCCACTTGGGGTCGTGGACTTGTTGAGGTGACTAAGTGTTACCTCGTCACCTTGATGGTCGTCCACTTGGGGTCGTGGACTTCTTGACCTTGCTGGCCGTCCACTTGGGGTCGTGGACTTCTTGAGGTGACTAAGTGTTACCTCGTCACCTTGTTGGTCGTCCACTTGGGATGATCCGTCCATCTTGTGGACTCAGTTTACATCCGTCCACCTTGTGGACTTTTGATTTTTTCATCCTCTTTCAGCTTGTGGACTTAGTTTTATATCCGTCCACCTTGTGGACTTTGAATTTTTTATCCTCTTGGGATGATCCGTCCAGCTTGTGGACTTAGTTTATATCCGTCCATTTTTTGGACTTAGTTTATCAAGTAGGAAGAACACAAGCATGTCTGACTATTTCTCTTATTGAAAGAAAACCATGTAGAAGAAAAAGGTACCTGCCCCCTTGGGCTTAAAAAGGCACTTGTAGAAAGAATCGTTTGAAGTAAAAACTTGCGATAGCAAAACTAAATAATAGAAAAAATTGTTCGTAGTAAAAAACTAATAAAAACTTAGTAATAAACTGGAAACTGGGGGGCCGTCGATGCTCTTCATGTCGTCTCTACTGGTGGTATCTCCGTAAGTGCTCCGTGTTCCATGGTTGCTGCGGCTTTTGCCCGTCCAGCGTCTTGAAGTGGTAGGTTCCCTTTCATCTCCATCATAGCAATGTAGCACTCTCGTGCGGCCATCTGATTTTCTCGTAGCTCTCCCACCCTGTGCTCCGTAGGAAATTTGATCATTAGGTGGTATGTTGACGTTACTGCTTTCCATGAGTTAAGGGTGGGTCGTTCGATGATAGCATTGTAAGTGGATGAGCAATTGACCACAAGGAAAGTCATCTCCTTTGTGATCCGTTGAGGATAATCACCTATTGTTACTGAAAGCATGACCGTGCCTAATGGGAATACCCTCGTACCTCCAAAGCCAATCAGTGGAGCATTTGTCGGTATTAACTGTTCTCTATCAATCCTCATCTGCTGGAATGCTGGGTAGTATAAGATGTCTGCTGAGCTGCCATTGTCGATTAGCACTCGGTGCATGTTGAAGTCCCCCACTTATAAGGTGATAACAAGCGCGTCTTCATGAGGGTGGTGAAGACGTCCGGCATCCTCTTTTGAGAATCCTATGATCGGGCTTTCCATCCGTCCTATTCTTGGTACGGAGCCCGTTAGTTGGACGTTATGAACCATTCTGAGGTATGTTTTTCTGGCCTTTTTGGACGACCCTATAGTTGTCATACCCCCTGTGATCATTCTTATATCCCCTATAGGTGGTCTGGGGTGCTCATTATCTCAGCGGGGTGGCTGCTCTTGATGTTGATGATCCGTCCTTTCCTTGCTGACGAACTTCTGCAACTTTCCCTGTCTAATGAGGGCTTCAATTTGCTGTTTCAGGTCATAGCAGTCAGCTGTGTCATGTCCGTGATCGCAATAGAAGCGACAATACCTATCTCTAGACCGTTTGTTGGGATCTCCCTTTAGTTTTCCAGGGAAAGTCAGTGTCCCCTCGTCCTTGATTTGCATGAGGATTTGGTCGATAGGGGCGGTTAGTGGAGTGAAACTTGTGAATCTTCCCGTAGGGGGCTCGGAGCGCCTATCATCCCTTCGCTCTCCGGTTCTTGCCATCTTCCGCCCTCTTTCCTCTCGGGCATCTTCCTGCCTTTCTCTCTTCTTGGGCTTTTCCTCGCGAGCTAGTAAAGCGTCTTCGGCATTCATATATTTGGTGGCCCTGTAAAGCACGTCCGGCATAGTTTTCGGGTCATTTTTATATAGTGAAAATAAAAACTTACCCTTCCTCAGCCCATTCGTAAATGCTGCTACGAGTATTTTATCGTCGGCCTCGTCAATTGAGAGTGCTTCCTTATTAAAGCGGGCTATGTAAGATCTGAGTGTTTCATCTTCTCGTTGCTTGATACTCATCAAGCATGCTGTGGACTTCTTGTATCGGTGTCCTCCAATAAAGTGCGACGTGAATTGGGCGCTCAGCTCTTTGAAAGTGCTGATGGAATTGGGCGTCAGTTGGCTGAACCATATCCTTGCAGGGCCTTTGAGTGTCGTGGGGAAGGCCCTACACATGATTTCGTCAGCTATTCCCTGAAGGTGCATCAAGGTCTTGAATGTTTCCAGATGGTCCAGGGGATCCTTCACTCCGTCATAGCTTTCTATATGTGGCATGCGGAATTTATGGGGTAGGGGGAAGGCGTTCACGGCGGCAGTGAAAGGTGAGTCCGTGCGGTTGACTAAATCGTCTAGGTCACTGGAAACTCGGCCCTTGAGTGCGTTCATCATCACCTCCATCTGTTCCCTCATCGCCTGCATCTCTGTGGCAATTTGTGGTGGCGTCGCATTCGTGAGGGATGGCATGCTCAAATTCTGCCTTTCTGGTCTGCTCGGGGCATGGCTGCCCTCAGGTCTCTCCTGGTTCCTTCTTGCAGCGCTGGTCCCCTCTTCCTCTTCTTGCTGGCCGTTCTGTTCTGCATTCTTCTGACGCAGCTGTTCTTCTAAGTCGTTATTTTGTTTGGTGAGACGTTCCACCGCGGCAGCGAGAGTTTGAACTTGTCTTTCGAGGGCAATCGTGGGTGGCTCGTCTCCTTGAACGTCGTTGTTGGTTGCCATCGAGCGAGTGAGTACCATGCAACCCTTAAGTCTGAAAAACGATAGTATGGCTTTGGATCTCTACTAACGTTTCCCACAGACGGCGCCAACTGATGAAGTCAAGAATTTCACCAATGAGCCACACGATACCTATGCGCTTGAATGTCAACCTGCACAACACAAAGAAGGAAAAACCTCACAGAGAGCACCGGTGTGGTGCCGGCCGAATACCCTCCGAAGGTTAAGTCAGCAAATATTCTCACAACTCTAGAGTGCTAGAGTGGGTAAATTATGCATACCTCGACTTGTGAGAGTATTGAGGCTTTTATAGTAGTCGAAAGTTGACCTTTTTTACTTGGAGTCGAAGTCTTTCCTTGTAGAAATCCTCTTGAGGAGTCCCAAACGTGATGGATAAGTCATATTCCTTATAAAGAAGATCTTCATCGATGCATGCAGCTTCTAGAACCTTAATTGCGCTAGGACTCTAACTACCCCTAGAATCTAGAGGGTGTGCCGCAAGTATTCCCATATAGGGATTCTGTCTGACACGTGGCCAGCAAATCCGTCCTCACCGAGTCTTGCACCTGATGGGCCCGTCCATCAACATTGCTTGGATTCGTCAGCTTATTTTCTCCTCTTCAATGTCCAACACCGAGAAATACTTGGGTCTACCTATGGCAAATGGAAAATCAAAGGTCAATACCTTTAAAGAGCTCGAAGAAAAAATAACCAAGAGGGTGATGGGGTGGAAGGAGAAGTTTATATCGAAAGCTGGCCGTGAGATCCTAATTAAGACGGTGGAACAAGCCATACCAACATATTCCATGAGTTTGTTCAAAATCCCCAAAGCTGTTTGTGACAACATCAACTCAATTTTGGCAAAATATTGGTGGGGGCAAACCAAGGATGAGAGGAAGATTCATTGGATTAATTGGCAAAAATTGTGCACACATAAAAAGAAGGGAGGAATGGGGTTTAGAGATGTATCGGCGTTCAATTTGGCAATGTTGGCCAAGCAAGCATGGAGGCTCATTCATAATAACCGATCACTCTTCTACAAGGTCTACAAGGCAAGGTACTTTCCTAACTATAGCTTTATGATGGCAGAGTTGGGGCCAAATCCATCCTTTGTTTGGAGGTCTCTCTTGGCTGCAAGAGATGTGATAAGAGAGGGGTCTACATGGAAGATTGGAGATGGCCGAACCATTGGGGTCTTGTCACACAAATGGCTGCATAATGGACCGGTTTTCCTTCATGAACCTGATGAGCAGATGCGAGTGAGCGACTTGATCAACCATGATATAAGACAATGGGATAAGGGCAAGCGCTACATTCACCCAAAGCACATGTGCAGAAATTTTAGCTCTCCCACTTAACCACCTTGACTCACAGGATACTCTGACATGGACAGAGAACAAGACACAAAAGTTCTCAGTTAAGTCAGCATACCGAGTTGCTCTCAAACTGAAATCTGCTGGTTGGGTAGAGCACTCTTCAGCCCGAGAACATGGTGCCACATGGGGAAGAATTTGGAAGCTGAATGTCTCCCCAAAAGTGCGGACCTTCATATGGAGGGCATGCTGCAACTGCCTACCAACGAGGAGCAACCTATGTCGAAGGAGAGTCTGAATTGAGGCAACATGCGAATTCTGTCGACAGCTACCAAAAACAACGTCCCATGTGCTATGGTCTTGCCCTTTTGCACGGAATGTGTGAGCTTTGATAAGAGGCTGAGTTCAGAAATGCAGCAATGAGGTGGATGATTTCTTCCTGCTCTTCAAAAAAATGCCGACAGTGTTGGAACAAGAGGATCTGGACAGGTGGGCAGTCACGGCCTGGAGCATTTGGAACGCAAGGAACAAATATTATTTTGATCAGGTTCAGCTTCAGCCAAGGATCATCATTGAGAGAGCAAATAGCGTGCTAATAGAATACCAATCTTGTATGGCAGCACAGCAAATTGAGAACTGATGTAGATTTACGCTATTGTTTTTTTTTCCTCGGGGTCATGACAGAGGTTGTAGTCATTACCCCCCCCCCCCCCCCCCCCCCAACGTCCTTACTTGTATTATCATGAGATTGATTCAATAAATTTTCTACCATTCGTTCAAAAAAAAAAAAAAAAGCTTTAACCATTATAATTTCCATAATTTTCCCCAATATCCTAAATAGATTTATGAAAATGAGAAAATACTTTCTTATAAAAATACATTTTAAGAATAATATAATTAATTAATTTTTGTGGAAAGAGAATTATGAAACTAGTGGCATTTTTTAAGTACACCGGGATTATGCTATTTACCTACTTATTTGTCTAACTCCATGGAAGGTGTGAAATCCTTTCTCACACTCTAATCCATGCGGCTAAAGGTGTAAACTTAGAACCATATTTGGGATGGATTTGATCTAAGTGACTTAGATCAACAAAAAGGTGTTGGTTGTGCCATTGTGAGAGAGAGAGAGTTTAGAAACTACTTACAAAATCAAATATTGAAGCTAGCTATTGGATTACGTATATCTCAGTGTTGTTTTATATGCCTTTCATGTTGTTTAATAAAATTTTATCAAACAACCAACAAAATAAAACATGCGTTACACTTCTTTCGATTCTTTTGATAGCCTTATTCTTTCATTTTTATCTCGGATTATATTATGAGGATCCATTGAGCCCAAAACAAAATTTTTGAGTTTAAGACTTTGTTTTTGTTCCTCTTTTTAGTGAGAGACTTATAAAAGTTTGTAAAACATACATTCATTAATTTGTACACCTTTTCAAACATTGGGTCTTGTTTATCTATCTCGAAAAGGCATTTGCTGAAACCATCAAAGACACAAAAATTTCTTTGAAAGGTCCACTTTTAGAGGTGTTTTCATACATTCCTCAATCTTTTTGTCAAAGCAAATAGAAAATGAGTGTTGCACATTTTTAGGTTCCAAAGGACGTGGAGGGATTTGATTTGAAGAGGTAAAGGTCATGTCGTTAGCTTGTACTTCAATGAGAGTAAAGATAACCAAATTCAACACCATCACTGATGATGTGCTAAAATCGTAAGTGAGTTGTAGGCTTCAAATCACTCCAAAGGGTACCTGTGGAGTAAGAACAAATGGACCAAACAAAGGCACCAGCATGGTACCAACCAAGAACCCTCTGAATATTAAGTTAATGAATGAGAAATCTCTAAGAACTTTATAGTAAGAAAGTTAGGGAATTTTGTGTACCTGAGAACAATGGAGGTCTGGCGCTTATATAGTGGTGAGTGGTCAATTGAAATCACTCCAAAGTAGGGATCTTTCCTTGCTGAGAGGGTCTGGCACCTAGGGTTTCTAAGATTTTAGGATACCTTTCCATATAAGAGCGGTATGGGTGAGCAATGAGTTAAGTCTTATGTGTTGTGCAAGATATTTCCATGTATAGGTATTCGTGGGGGCCAAGCCAAGCCACGCTAGACCCGTCGACCTCTTCACCCTGTCAGCCTCTTCACCCCATCCAAGGGTCCCCCGTTAGCTCACAGAAGCGCCCGTTGGGTTGTCATTGCGGGGTCGTCATTTGTGTTACCATCGCCTTAAGTCTTCCATTTAAGTCCGTGAAACTGACGGGTCTGTGGGTGCCGTCGGCTCCTTTTCATGACGTTCTCAGAAGTATTGAATCTATCTAAAATACCCCTATCAATCACCATTAGTTTTCTCATAAATTTCATAGTCATGGATCTTTGACCACCTCTTAAATTTTATTGTTTTGAAGTTAAATTCATAACAATAATTAAGACTTAAAATCTTGTGGCGTATATACAATTGAATATGATTATAAAATCTTGTGGCATATACACTTACTAACTAATAGTTTGGATATATCCAAACTATTGGCAAAAATGGACTTTTGCCCCTTTCACCCAAAAGATGTAACAAAATGCCCCTATTTTGAAACTATCTAGCAAAATACCTCTGTTTTGAAACTTGATTTTTTAAAATTTGAGTTTTACATTGAAACTTGATTTTTAGAAAATCGAGTTATAGGCAATCAAACTTAAAAAAATAAATAAAAATAAAAATATGGAACTCGAGTTCCATGTGAATTTTTTCCAAATAACTCAATTTTTATCAAATCTAGTTTTATATAAAAATCGAGTTTCAAAATATGGGCATTTTACTAGATAGCTTTAAAACATGGGCATTTTGCTACATCTTTTGGGCAAAGGGAGCAAATGCCCATTTTGGCCCCAAACTATTATATCATTTGTAATACCTCTGGTAATAATATAAATATTTGCAATTTAGAATTTTAATAATAATGAAATTTGAGTCATCTTTCTCGAAAAAAAATTGATTTGAGTCAAAATTAAATAGATAGCTATTATTGGTGACTTGAAGAGAGAGAGAGAGAGAGAGAGAGAGAGATTATAGCTGACTTTTTTTAATTAAAATAACGTCTCTTGGTCATGAACTTTTGGAATAGTTACTATGTGAGCTGTGAATAACTCTAAAGCAAAAGCCATCTAAATTAATAAGAGTCCAAATGGTATCTACATGAATATATGAGGGGTTTCTCACCAAAAGTCACGATATCTAATCGTTATTCTCTATGCCCATTTTGCCCCCTAAAACATTTCTCTCAATGGACATAAAATAGTTGTTTGCAAATTGTGATTTGATATTCAATTGGAAGCCAATAATATTTCTCAAAAAAAAAAAAAAAAATGGAAGCCAATAAAACAGACAAATTATTATTATTATTATTATTTTTTTTTTTTTTTTTTTTTTGGAGAAAGAAATAAAATAGACAAATTTGATCATGTTGTACCGAAAAATAATGTATCTTTTAGGAGAGAAATTTTAAAAAGTGACCTTTGATAGAAATGACTTATAATTAACTCAATTTGTTTCATAAAATAATGTATCTTAATTATCATTATTATGAACTTCTGAAAAAATTACCATGCAATTAGTTAGTGGCCTAAAAAAAGTTATCTACGCTATGAGATCATTTGCAATATCTCTGTTAATAAGTGCCGCCACCGCAATATCTTTGTTTTGTGACAAGCGTTTACATTCTCATTAATTACTAAGATAGTATTATACCATAGATTAAACTCTATTACCGCCACCGCACACCATTTGTGCGATGATCACTCCACAAATATAAGTGTTTGCCCCCGTAGGAGGCAAGGGTCGGGGTTCAAATTTCTAAAAGGGGACTTCACACATATATACATTTATATTAGGCTATAGTAGAATTCTATCTTGTATCAAAAAACTCTATTGCCAATAGTTTACTCTACATAAAACTCTAATACCAAAATTCCAAGATATTTAAAATTATACTTCAAATAAAATTCTAAAACCAAAAGTTCATGTAATATAAAATTAGTATAATATTTATTGTAATTATTTTGATTATATATCATAATATTGTAATTAATGTATTTTTGTCATGTGGCTCACTAATTATTGATATATCTTTAATTTATTTATATTTAATATATAATTAAGTCATGTTTGTGCCGGTGGGTATCTTCTCTATGGGACCAGTACTAGCTACATACTTATTAATTATTAAATTGGTTTTATCATATTAACTGTTAGAATAATTTAATTTAGCTAAAACTCTATTACTTTTGTAAGAGCGGGTTTTGGATCCTCAGCCAAAAAGATAGATGGATTAAGGTCCAAAGAGCTCAATACAATGAATTTGAAGAGAGTGGGCTAAAAACTAGACTTCAATGAATCGGACAATGCTCACAATGGACCAAAGATATTGAGAAAGCAAGAAAAATAATGAAAAAACAAGTTTGTGCAAAGAAATTCTTCCTCGGCAATGTCCGAGGAGAGTAATACTTGGATATCTAAATTTCTCTTAGACTTGGTTACAATTACAGTTCTTAGTGCTACAGTGTTTTCTTTCTTTCAATTATCAGATGCCCACTCTGTAATGGGATTCTTCTCCTTTATGTTACCCCACTTTGCTCTATCTCAACCCTCCACGTATAGATCAAATGGCTGGCTTTTGTCCTTGTCCCATCAGCACCTTCCTAAAACTTTTAGTGGTAGTTGTAAGGCTAAACATCACTATTCAAGCATCACTTCCACATTAATGCGGCCAGAGAGTTAATTACAGATCATTTAATATGGTGATAGCAGCTTTCAATTAGATATTTCTCACTTACTTCTTACCTTATCCCTTCTTGATGCTTATCCCTACTAGCAAAATCACCCAAAATGTTGTCCCTGATGTCAGGCCAACCCTTTTGACCTCTGCCCTATTAAGCCGTGGTGAAATTTGTCCTTGAACATACTTCCTAGAACCTTAAAACTAGACCCCTTTGCCCATTCACTATCTTGCACTCCCACACTAGCATCAACCTGTCCTCAGATAGGGCCCCTGGCCCAATACACCCTTCTGGGCCTACCATCCCTACAAAAAAATTTTAGAAAAAATTAAAACTCTATTACCTAAGTTTCAATAAATAAAAAATTTAATTCCAACTAAAATTTTATTTTCCTTTTTTAATTGTTTCAAAATAACTATTTGTTGGAAAACTATTTGCATCTCATACAAAATATGTGTAGTGGAAAACAAAAACAATATCTAATTCCATGATGCTTGAACACATGCTATCTTTGAATCTTATATTAGAATTTGTAGAACACATACCTTGATGTAGTAAATTTCAAAAACAAATGAAATTGTAGTAACTTGTTAAAGTTACCATTAATTATATTCTATTCCACTATATAAATGTAATTGGACGCTAGGTTATTATTAATAAAATATATATCCCAAGACTATATTATTTTAGCATTCAATCCCTCCATAAATCACCCATAGTGAAACAAAGTCAAATGGTATTGTCACTTTGTAAATCACTACATCTTAAGCCTTTGAGTCCTTTGTTTAATCTTTTGATTATTCTTATATTTATATATTCCGTTTTGAGAATGTGCGTTCCCACAACACTATATGACAATGTGCAATTAGGGGTGGCAAAATTGAACATGACTCGCGAACCCAATACGACACGACACGAAATTAACAGGTTATGGGTTGAGGTTTAATGGGTTCGTGTCATATTCTGGTTGACACGACTAACCCGTTTAATAAATGGGTTGGATTAGTGTTCAACATATGGAATCCGTTTGACTTGTTTGACCTATTTAATTAAATGACATTTTACCAATATACCCTTCAAACCCTAAGTATATAAACTTATTAGTTGTTGTGGTTTATTTTCTTTAACATATTATTGATTATTTGTGATATTGAGATATGCTTTAGTTTTAAATGATTATTTATTATGCAGTTACTCGTTAGTTTTGAATTTTATATTAAAAATATTTATTTACTTGTTTTTTTATAAATTTTTTTTTTTTCATTTTGATAAAATCAGATAAACAAGTCGACATAACTAACCTGTTTAATAAATGGGTTGTGTTAGAATTGAGGAATCTTGACCCGTTTAATAAACATGTCAGGTTAGTGTTTAATAGGCCAAAAACGAATTGACCACTTGTGATAAATTAACCAATTAATTTAGCCAAGTGAATTAATTAAGTTAATTAACATACAAATGCATGGTAGCACAAACAAATCACCAAATAACTAAATATGCAGCGGAAATTAAATGACACAGTGATTTGTTTACGAATGGGGAAAACCTGACAGCAAAAACCCCACCGAGTGATTTTCAGGTCACCACTCCCGAAACTCCACTATTATCACAACAAGCGGTTACAAGTAAATGAATTCCAAGTACCTTACCAACCTGCAATTGAACTCTTACCCCAATACCCAATTGGACTTGTTCTGTAGTGATAGTTCCCCCTTTTGATGCACGGCTCCCAAATACGTGACTAACCAATGCGCGAATCCCAATACGCGACTTCAACACAACTGAAAGAGAGGTTGGCTGCAAAGTTCTTCAGTTCATCCTACACGATGAAAATCAAGAAGATGCTTGGTCACAAAACCCAAAGGTGCACATACACAGCAACTTCTTCAGAAGAGATGAACTAGGGCAAGAACTTTGTCTCTGGTCACAATTTGCTTCAACAGAGTTTTCTCAATGCTTGTGCAACTTGTGTCATGTTTTACAACCCTTAAAACAATCCTTTTATATGTCCAGGGTTAGGAGAAAAGAAGGCTCAAATACACATTCACGGATCCCAAGAAATCATATCAGAATTCTGATTTTTTATAAACCTCGACAGATAGAAGCTGTCGAGAAGCTGTCGAGCAGGTGTCGAGCTTATGGGCTGGAACAGCTTTCTAAACCTCGACACATACTAGCTGTCGAGTTTTAGTAATCTTGCACTTTCAGCTTGTTTTCTTGGACAGATTTGAAGGCTTCCACACTTGATCTTGAAACATAGTTTCTTGAAGTATTTCAACACATCCTAGATCTACCCAATTACAAGTAAAGTGCGTTTTGTCAAAAAATTAGCCAATTACATAAAAGAATGACATATGTTCTTTAACAAGTGAAACAAATATATCCTAAAATCTCCCCATTTGGCAATCCGTGACAAAACCTCAACAAACAAATGAACATATGAGAGAAGTCATAAATTACTCAACTCGTATTCACTTGTTGAATACAATAAAATCTATCCTAACACAAACCCTTGAAAAACTTTGCAAGAAAAGAGTTTATGCCAAATAGACTTTGACAACCTGTATTTCTGAAATACTTTAAACAAAACTCACCAAGGCATCTTGTGTGAAACAGAAATAATAGATTGCATACAAGTATAAGAAACATGTGTATATAGATAGAGAACAAACAACACATGTAGAGGTAGGTGAAAGAAACATACATCCATATATAGAGAAAATAAGTACGATGTATGTAAAAACTGGTCACAAGACCTAATATACAAGAACAATGTATCTAAAAAGTAGAAAATAAAAAGATACATCATATCCTCACTACATCCCTCAAGTATCAACACTCCCCCTAACAAAATGTCCTATACTAACTCTCCCCCTAAGATGACTACTCTCATATCCCAAAATTACTTCCCCCTTTTTGTCACGAGTGACAAAGGGTAGAGTGTCAAGTAGACATCTCATCAGTAGAGCTAGCATCTCCATCATCATCAACCGAAGCATCATCATCCTCGTCATCATCATCCTCAGAGTCAGAAGCCGCTAGAGGAGGTGGTGAAGGAGTAGTCTCAGGAGCAAAACCACCCATGGTCGCCTGTTGTCGTGCAATACAACCAACACGATCATTCACTTGATACAACTCAGTGGAGAGTGTATCAAGGCGAGCATCCATGCACTGCAGCTGCGCCATGATGTCTCCAAGGGACACATCGCTCATGGAGGAAGAAGGAGCGGACGTAGATGGAGCAAAACGGGATGGAGCTGTGGAATCCGGCTGTCTCGACCTAAACTGAGCCTCACTACGTTTTACAGTAGCGGCATCTATGGCACACATGAAAGTGAAATGGTCAGACATGGGAAAAGGGATGGAAAAATGGCGTAGAATCCTCGTGATAGCAGAAGGAAAGATGAGCTTATCACGGGTCGCCGCATCCAAATGAACATCTATAATAGACAGAATGAAATGAGAAGGAAAATCTATGGTAAGATGCTCAAGAAGGGATAACAAAAATCGAGCATAAGGCTCTGTGATGGAGTTGTAGTGAGAAAACGGATGAAGTACAAAAGTCATCACCATGTTTAAGAATCTAGGACCTTTAGCAAAAGGCCAACATGATGTAAATTGATGCTCACCCCACTCCGAAGGGCGCTCACAGAAAGCAGATATAAGTTCATCCTTGGACACAGTCCGCAAACGCTTACAAGAAGGATAGTCAGGAAACTCTATCCTAGGAACCTGAAGCACATCCGAAACAAGTTGCGGTGTGACAGGGATGCACGTACCTCGAACGCGAGTAAAGAAAAGAGGTACTGAACGATCAATCCCGTGCATGTTGGAGTAAAACTCCTAAATAAGCACGAGAGGACATGTGACCGGGACGTCACACAGTGACTCCCATCCCCTACTGTGAATGACAGAGGGAAGGTCAGTGTTGGCGAAGTCCGCCAAAATGACTTGGAATTCAAAATGAACACCTCGTCTAAAGAAGTTCTCCGAGAATGCCTTATGGGCATCATCGTCACGGAACCGAAGATTAAGAGGAGCAGAATCAGAAGAGGAGGAAGCCTCAGAACGAAGAGGGTTCCAAGCCGGAGTAGATTTACGCTTGGGTGCTATAGACACTACTAAGATATATCAGAATGAGAGAGAGAGAGAGAGAGAAAGAGACAATCAGAAAAGTCCCAAAGCAATTCAAATATATCAAATATATTGAATAGAGAGTACGTATGCATGGGGAATGCATAAACATGTGACATGCAAAAGAAATTTCATCATGGGCTTAGCCCAATCCAAACCTACCAGCACACAAACATATTACACACATCTAAATGCATGAAAATACCATTATAATGCAAATGTGATGCAATGCATGAGATTTTGAACACATTTAAATGAAAACCCAACCCAAAATTTCAAGAAAAACTCATCAATTTTGAAAAACCCAAAAAATTTTCAAAAACCCCAAAACCTAAGATTCAAAAACATGAAATGCATGAAGAATGAAGGGAAAAGAGATCATACCAAGTGATTTGAAGCAAGGAAAGGCTGAAAATCACATGGGTTGAAGGTTTTGAGTGAGAAAAAGGAGTTTGGGAAGTGAACAGGCGCGGACAGATCGAGAGAGATCAAGAAAAAATGAGAGATAGCTAGGTATCGAGGAGGTGTCGAGCTAGCTTTTAAAAACAGTATTTCGAGAAGAGAAAAACATATACATGAATGCAATCAGACATGAAACCTCAACCAATGATCCAATCAACATATTAAGCTCTCAAAATCATCTCTCAACAAAAATTTTAAGCACATGGATCCTCCAAAAACACGCACACACACTAAACAAGTCTAACCAATTTTATATTTCAAAAACGAGTCAAGACAGTTTAGTGAGCATACATTAGCACATATAAAACCTTGTGATCGCCAAATCACATTGTACCTACACATGTATCAAGAGTAGCAAAGAATATTGCGCCTTGTGTGTGAAAAATATCGCAAGATTGCATAAGTGTATACATGTTATGACGATTTGAGATATGAGAAAATCACTTTAACTCACACACAATCATAACTGTTTGATGGGGACTATCACCTTTGAGGTACATCCTATAACTCCCACATCTCCTAGAAAACACGCTTGCAATCATATTTATAGCATTTTTGATCTTTTTGCTTTTTATTTTCTTTGTATATTTTCTTTTATTTAGCATATCATGCATGGGCATATAAAAGAGAGAAAAGAAATACCCAACATGTTAAGCATAGACATTGCACTTTTGCTATGCCGAAGCATACGGATGTCTTTGACACTGCACTTTTGTTATGCCGAAGTATACAGGTGTCATATTATGATTGGCGGGCAACAGTGGTGAGATGGTTATTTATGCATTTCTCTTAGGATTTTCTAGTCCTACCCGTCAAAAAGAGTGATACGAGTGTTAAGTTCAAAAGATGACTTAATCTTACTCATCACAAACAAAAGCCACAAAGCTCACTTGCTTAGTTGTGCATAGAGATGCTCATCTAAGCTACAAAAGATACAAAATTTGGAAAATTTTGTTTCAGTGGCCATCCAAGGTACACAAGTACCAATGTACACAAAACACACACTGTTTTTGTATTTTTCTGATTTTTCAATTTTTTTTTTAATTTTTATATCAAAAACAAAATAAACAAAACTGAAAATAAACAAACAAAAACATGTTATCAAAGCAAAGCATAAAACTAGACTGACTCAGAATAAAAGCAAAACACACAAGTAATGCAACAAACAAAAACAAGAAAAATAGAAGAAAGTGATATAATCACTTAGAGTCCTTTCTCTTCCACACCTTGGAAGAACCTTTCCTTTGATTGAATTCTTGAACCGGTGGTGAAGGGGAAGAATTGAACCCGTTCAAGTTCGAAAGGAACATAAGGGCTTTCAGAAGATCTCCAAGAGGAGCAAGAGAGGATTGAAGCTGATTTTGGCTTCCAGATGCTATCATGTTGTTGCTCTGTTGAGTGGCTAACCACTTATAGCAATTTGGTTGTGTATGACCGGCAGCTCCACAATGATGACAAATATGCTGCTTCTTCTGTTTAGGCTTTTGAGAGTTTGCCTTCTTAGCCTTAGGGTTTTTAACATCTTTCTTATCTTGTTTAGGGGGGTGCTCCTAAGATAGATTTACCCTTGTCTAAGTTCTCACTAGCTAATTTAGTTTTAACATCGTTGTTCTCAATTTCAACATTATTAGCAGGAGGAACAAAAACAGTAGTACTAGTAGAAGCAATATTAAAGGAAGAAAGACCATACTCTAAACCTTTTCGATCCGAAGCAGATTTCTGACTGCTGAGCATCTCATCAAGCTTTGCACTTAAAGTCCTCTCCAATTGAGCTCTGACTTGAAACAGCTCCGCTTCAAGCTTCTTGGTCTTCTCAGCCAAGAAATTGTTCTCAAACCTCAACGCTCCAATAGTCTTATTTGCCTCATCAAACTTTGTGGATAACTCTTCACGATCAAGTTCCACATCACTGAGCTTCTTGGTGGCCAGCCTATACAGTTTTTCATGCTTCTCAGTCAGCTTTTATAGTTTCTCATAGGCTGAATGGATATCATCTTGATCATCCATCTTCTCACACTTAGAATCCACCAATTCTTCTTCTTCTTCTTCCACGTCTTCAATAATCCCTTCTGTAGGATTGATTGTGGCAGTGAAGGCATTCAAGATTCCGTCATCTTCATCGTCGAAATCATCCTCAGGCTCAGTGTCACTTAAGGTAGCAACAAGTGCCTTACTCTTCCCAATGCTATTGAAATATGTGGGGCATTCTTGCTTCATGTGACCGAATCCATGGCATCCAAAACACTTAGGTCCTGTGGGAACAGTGTACTGACTGCCATCCCTTGCATCCTTTTTCCCTTTGTCTTGGCCCTTAGACTGAGAAGAACTGGATTGTCTGCGGTCCTTGTCGAAGTTTCTCCCATTGGCATTCTTCATAAATTTCTTGAACTGCCTTGTAATGTAGGACTTCATCTTGGAATCTTCATCATTGAAAGAATCATCTATGTCACTGCTCTTTACCTTCAAGGTCATGCTCTTGCCTTTACCTGACTTGCCAATCCTAGATAGTCCTAGTTTGTAGGTCTACAAGTTTCCAACTAGCTCAGTCAAAAGAATCTTATCAATATCCTTTGATTCTTCTATCGCTGTAATCTTGGCATGGAATCTCTCGGGTAGAGATCTGAGCACATTCCTCACAATCTTGGGTTCAGGAATAGTTTCCCCAAGATTGAAGGTTGAGTTCACTATGTCCTTGAACTTGGCATAGAACTCATCGAACGACTCATCCTCCTCCATCTTTATTTCTTCAAAGCTTGTAATGAGCCTTTGAAGCTTTGAATCCTTGACAATCTTTGCACCTTCATAGGTTGTCTGGAGGATGGTCCATGCTTCCTTTGCAGTTTCAGTAGAGGATATCTTCTTGAACTCCTCATTGGTGACTACGCTAAATAAGGCATTCAAAGCTCTGCTGTTGAAGTTTGTCGCCTTGATCTTGGCTTCATCCCAATCGGCCGGCGCTTCTTTTGGCTTGGTCCATCCAATCTCTACAGCTTGCCACACATTCTCATCTAAAGACTGCAAGAAAGCTCTCATGCGTACTTTCCAGTATGCATAGTTAGTGCCATCAAATAAAGGAGGTATGATTAATAACTGTCCTCTATCCATGACAAACAGGGGTCAATGGATCAACACAGCAAGGATTAAACCTAATCAGAGTGTGCCTGCTCTGATACCACTTGATAGGCCAAAAACGAATTGACCCCTTGTGATAAATTAACCAATTAATTTAGCCAAGTGAATTAATTAAGTTAATTAACATACAAACGCGTGGTAGCACAAACAAATCACCAAATAACTAAATATGCAGCGGAAATTAAATGACACAGTAATTTGTTCACGAATAGGGAAAACCTTACGGCAAAAACTCCACCGGATGATTTTCAGGTCACCACTCCCGAAACTCCACTATTATCACAACAAGCGGTTACAAGTAAAGGAATCCCAAGTACCTTACCAACCTACAGTTGAACCCTTACCCCAATACCCAATTGGACTTATTCTGTAGTGACAGTTCTCCCTTTTGATGCACAGCTCCCAAGTATGTGACTAACCAATGTGCGGATCCCAATACGCGACTTCAACACCAACTGAAAGAGAGGTTGGCTGCAAAGTTCTTCAGTTCATCCTACACGATGAAGATCAAGAAGATGCTTGGTCACAAAACCCAAAGGTGCACATACACAGCAACTTCTTCAGAAGAGATGAACTAGGGCAAGAACTTCGTCTCTGGTCACAATTTGCTTCAACAGAGTTTTCTCAATGCTTGTGCAACTTGTGTCTTGTTTTACGCCCTTTAAAACAATCCTTTTATATGTCTAAGGTTAGGAGAAAAGAAGGCCCAAAGACACATTCACGGATCCCAAGAAATCATATTAGAATTCTGATTTTTTATAAACCTCGACAGATAGAAGCTGTCGAACACGTGTCAAGCTTACGGGCTGAAACAGCTTTCTAAACCTCGACACATACTAGCTGTCGAGCTTTAGTAATCTTGCACTTTCAGTTTGTTTTCTTGGACAGTTTGAAGGCTTCCACACTTGATCTTGAAACATAGTTTCTTGAAGTATTTCAACACATCCTAGATCTACCCAATTACAAGTAAAGTGTGTTTTGTCAAAGGATTAGCCAATTACATAAAAGAATGACATATGTTATTTAACAAGTGAAACACATATGTCCTAACAGTGTTGACCCATATAGTCGGATACTCAAGGGTTGACACAATATGAACCCGACACGCAAACATGAATTGCCACCCCTTTGTGCAATTGCCTAAAGTACTGAGATTTTGACTATGCAAAATCTTACTTTGGTATGTATACTATCAAAAAAAACTAACATTTTATGTTTGAGTTCACCATCCTTTCATGATTGAGAGTCTCTACCACTAGCAATCATAAGATTTATTTGTTCAAATGACAATAGTTAGTAGAATAATAAATCTTATAATGGTCCAATATAGTGTACCTTACACACATAAGATACACCAACATATCAATCAAAAGTCTCCATACGTATCAATATGATTAATAAGTTATAGTATTCACAGTTGAAATACCCAATTTCATCACCAACAATGAAATAGGGTTTATAAGTTTACAAAGAATTTGTGATTTATATCTTTTGTATGCGAATCTCATACTCATACCCAAATCACATACAAAGCATCTCATATACTACAATATAATGTCCAAATATTCATGCAAAAAATAATCTTATAAAATAAAATAACTTTTATTATTAAAAGATAATGTCATACAATTGGATTTTAGGGCAGTACTCCTAACATAGTTTTGGTAAAACTCTATTATCTAAACTTCAAGAAAATTAAGTCTACTTCAACTAAAATCTTTTACCAAAAAAGTCCTAAAAAGTCTATTACCTAAATTTCAAGAAATTAAAAGTACTACCGCAACATAAATTTTATATATCTTATTAATTGTTATTTATTGGGGAAATTTATTATCTAAGTTTCAAGAAATTCAAATTTTACTCTGACTAAAATTAAGGTTTTGGAATCCGCAATGTTAATTTATATAACCATATATTCATGTTCATTAATTTTTCACAAACTACTAGTCTTCCTCTAAATGGGGGGAAGCTCCATACAAAAAGCATGTGATCTTACTATTTAATACAAAAGAAAGCCTATCTAGATCAGGTCCCTGTGTATGCTAAATGAGGGGAAGCTTCATACAGTTGATCCCATGTTTGTGGAAGTTTCAAAAGCATCAAGTTACCTACAAATCACTTGACAAGTCCTTCGCAATGTCTTCAGAGAGCTTTTTCTCCTGCATGAAAAGTAAAGCAAAGCAAAGGACTTTTAAAGAAGAGAGTGGGGGTTGGACTCAAAAAAGCAATTACTGGAGAGTGTGAAAAAAGCAGGGCAGGGGATTAAAGGATTCAAACCTTCTCAAGTTTTTCGCAGGCTTTTAAAGCATCTCTTCTTATGTTCCTCAATGCCACCTATAAACAGTTTAGGGGAAGGGGGTATTCAAGAGGACAAATTTAGTGACTTTAACATAGCCTATGTATTGGTTATAACCAAAGATTAATAAACATATACATTTTTAGAATATGTGCACTTTGGTAAAGTGTACAATGTCAAATACAGACATTGGATGAATTCCCATGTGTTTCAAGAAAGTTACAAACCCAAAAAAAATGTTACAGGCCAATTATGTCTGACTTCTCAACCCCAAAAAATAGTGTCACTTAGGTGACACTCTTTTTGCATTTTTAACATATTTTTCATTACTTATCCCAAAAAAAAAAAAGTTTCAGGCAAGTGAAGACAGGATGAGAAGGCAGAAGAAGGGGAATAATATAAACATGAATTAGAGCCATTTCATGAGATCTGATTTGTTCTAACAACACTCCGCATATCACCTAAGCCCAATTTTAATACTAATGAATTTACTAAAAACAACGGCAGGTATTTGTTTTAAATTGTCCAGAGATAATGCCACTGTACCTTCCCTTCTTCAGCCAGTTTAGCTACTATTTTTAAGAATTCCTGCAATGATTAAAATAAAATAAATTAATAAAAAGAAAAGAAAAAAAAAAAAAAAGTGGCAGTTCTTTGTAAGCATGCTTTAAGGAACTTCACTGCATAGTGTACATCTTCAAAAAGAAATGTGTGTCTATATATATATATATACATATAAATTTATATCAAATTACAGAAAGTAGAATTTCTTTCGTCAATTACTACTAACCACCACTATTTTCAAGAATATAAATTCAGCATTTTTTGCATGTAAATTCATTATAAAATAATTATTAAGGATACATAAACATATCACAAAACAAGTGCTAAACCGAGAAAAGTTTTAGAAGAACTGAACCTTTGAAGCAGAACAGTTGAGCAGGCCTCATGTGATTAATTCCAAACAATTAACATAAAGCTCAAGTCATGACTCATGACAAAGTACAGAAAGTCTAAATATAATTCAATCATCTAACTCATTTCAAAGCATGGTATTGAAGTTAATTCACATGCAGAGAGAACATTATATGTTAGATGCAAAAATGTCATGCAGGTGAGACAGTAAGGATATTGAGCTCCAAGGAGCAACACAAGATAGAATGAATTAACTGCAGTATAGCACCAACATCCAGGAAAAATCAAAAGAACAAAGAGGTAAAAGTAATATTTCAGCTGAGATTTCATATTAATTGGATATAGAAAATAGGCTTATGGGCCTATGGCATAAAAAGACATAGAATTACATGCAAAGGGATCAAAGCCAACAGACTATACCTTCCTCCTTTCTGATGTAAGTTGAGGGAGAGTCAATCTTATCACTTCTCCATCGTTGTTTGGAGTCATACCAAGATCAGAGCCCACTATGGCCTTCTCTATAGCCTTTAAGCTGACAAACATAACATATCAAAAAGTAAAATAGATTGTCAAAGAGAGATCATATGAAAGATTTCATGGGCCAGTCCTGCAATGCAAGATGTCAATGCTCTATAACTCAAAATAATTGGACAATTAGATCACCTTTGGTTGTCAAAAAATTTTGGAAGATTCACTAGCATATTAATTTACGAGAATCAGAGAAAATTTTAGTCTTAGTTCTTACTTACTGGTATACATGTATTTATCACATAAAATTAAATGGAGAATGTTTCGATCTTCCTCAACAACCATTTTATGTCCTTTAGTTTATAGAATACTTGGATTTGTCATACGGCTGAACCAAGAGAGAACTTGCATTAGGAGTACTGATTTGAGCTATGCTCTTCAAGCTAACTAGACTTCCATAATATTCCACCTAGAAAAGCATTGGGTTATAGCTAATCTAAAATAAAGGTAATTACTTAACCATTAATAGATTACAAGTGATGATTTTGCACTTCTGCAACCTTTTTTGCAAAAGTCACCTCCTTTTTTTATAGAACCACATACGCAGACCTATGATTTTTTATTTTTTTAAAGTTGACCCAAAATACTATGTCATATTAAGCAATGGATGAGGTGGCTCCCCCATACATTTGTTTCTGAAAAGCTCCCATTGATTGCCACTTACAAGAGAAATTATGCTATATGCAGAAATGACAACTATTGCAAAACTAAACCACCAAAAACTATTGCAATGCTAGAATCAGCTTGAAATTTTGGAACTTCTCCTCATTTGAGATTTTTTTTTTTTTTTTTTGATAAGTACATTTGAGAGAATATATATATATATATATATATATATATATATATATTAAATTAACAAAAAAAGGAAGAAGAAGAAGAGAAATGAAAGCAATTGATGCTACAGATTTGCAGTAAATACCATTAGCAATAAAAACCTGTCCAGTTTTAAACTTGAAAAACTATTTCCTGTAGAGGAATGATGGCTTCCAATGTTGTTTGACAAACAACATGTGGGCACTCGAAACATCAAACAAAAAAAAAAAAAAAGATAATATTGTTAAACTCTGTATTGTTATGGCATTGATAAGAATAAGAAAAAAAAAATAAAAGAACAACATAATAAATCTACGGTAATTGATAGTTGATAATGATGATGAGAATAAATAAAAGTTGAAATGAAAAGTATAAGGGTATGTTTCAGAGAAGATGACAACGCTGTTTTTCAGCTTACCTGAACAACCTGAAATCGATTGGGCTGTGAGGGGCTTTACAAGTCAGTGGTGGCTGGGGATTGTGACTCTGGCGTGATGGGAGAGAGAGTAGATCGGTGGCTAGGGGTGGCGGCGTGAGGGGAGAGAGAAGTGGAAAAAAAAAAAAAAGTGGGAAATGAAAAATTGGGGGAAAATTTTTGCGGGAAGAAAAAAAAAATCTGGGGGCAGAGCATGTCCAATAGAGTTTTTTTTTTTTTTTTTGATAAGGCTATATAATTAGAGTTTTTTTTAATAATAATAATAACTAGTCGCTAACACGTGCGATGCACAAGATTCTTTAAAAAGAAAAAAAACAATATTGCAATTATCATTTGTTGGACTAAATCAAAATGTCTCAGGACTGACTAATCAAATAATACAACTAAATGGAGAAGACCCAAGCATAACATAAAATCTTCACTAATTCAAATATTAAACATTGTCAAACCTAATACACAATATGCTTGTGCCCAATAAAAGAAATCCTGTATATCAGCTCCATAAAAATACATACATGCCGAAAAGATTAATACTACTTCCATAGGTCCATTGGCAATGAAGATATTTTCATAGTTACATATATTCTGTGAATAAACAAATAAACAAATTGCAATAATGATCGCAATCTTATTTTCATAATAAATAAATAGAATATAGTTACTAATGTCAAATTCTTTTGCTATGACTCAAAAAGAGTAGAGAAAGAACATGATACAACAAATCTGCATTATATAGAAGAGTACATCATATATTTATTTAACATAAAACATTGAGTTCTACAAATTGTTATTTAGAACAGAGAAAGCAAATATTTGACCTCATGCCACATGGAGAGAGAAAGAGAGTAAGGAAGCTTTTACGAATTTGAATCAAAAGTGGACGTCCACGGCATCTTGATTTTGCTCCTTCAATCCCAATTCTGCAAAGCTCACAAAAAACCAATAGGATATCAGTTGTCAATTGAACTGAAGGTGAAACAAAGAGAAAACAAATCTCTTCATTTACTTTTAATCGCTTACCATCATTAAAAGCGGAGACAAAGGAGAAGGTGCACTAAAGGCGAAGCATAGAGACCGGAGAGAGAAACGGATGAGAAGCTATGGTTTTTGATTTGGGTGTTTTTATGCGTATTAGTGTTATCATGGGAAATTTTAGCACAACTCCAAAATAATTTTTAAAAACCATCTCTTTTAACTGATTTTTTTTAACCAAAAAAGGCCAAGAATTGTTGAAATAAACAGAATATTTACAGGAAGATTTATAAACAGTAAACAGATGCAGGACATGACTAATCTAATCCTGAACAAAAATTAAAGCAAGATGGCATTAAAGTTAGATAAGTTTGACATGTATAAAGAGAACAGGAATATTCACATTCCCAACCACGTCTCTTGTGCTAAGATACCATAGATATTGTTTTTTCAAAATCATGAACAGACTTTACCAATAAAGCCTTCTCCACGTTAAACCCTTTTGCTTTGCCTTGAAATAGTTCTTAGAAGTTAAGTAGACATTAAACATAAGTTATTCCCAATTAAAAAATTAAGCATAAGTTATTACACTTAAATGGTGGCCAACACAATTCAAAGCATACCACATCAATGATTATGTTTGTTCAACATTAAAACAATGCTAGAATGGAGGGGCATAAAGCATTTGAACCAAAATAGATAGAAGATTGAAAGCAATCACCAACCTTATTAGATCTTAGAATATCTATCAGTCCACCAGTGAACTTCTGACCAATGGCCATGTGATAAGGAAAGGACCTTGTAGCCTCCTCTAAGTCAAATGGATTATCTATGCACGTGGCAGCTGTAAGCAATGTATTCTCTCCAGCTTCTGCCAAGTACTTCGTCAACATGTTTGCACCATATTCCTAGCCAACGGCCATTAATGTAATTTATGGCCTTGCCTTATTGATGAACTGTATAATTGTGGAGATATCATCGCAGTCAGCAACTGTAAATAACCTGCAGAAAATAGAATAGTAAAGAAGCTCCTACTATTAGCACATTCAAAAGAAACCTGTATTAGACGATTCTCCTATCCATGTACCTGAGCATGAGATTGATTAAAATTTACCATGAAAACAACTACTTTGAAGTAAAAGCGGCAAGGTTTCCTCCCATGCCCACACCACTGAATTTTAAAAAAAAAATATTAAAAAAATGGTCAGTCCTAATTCACCCCACACATCTGGAATGCGTTCCCTCATTGCTTGATGTGGTGAAATGAAAAACCATGTAAAGTATATGTCATGGTAAGAACATGGAAACACGTACTTACAAAGATGCCCTTAAATCAATGTCATAGTAGTGAAGCTAAAATTTTCTTAATAGTGACTTATGAACAATTATGAAGCATATATAAATCATTAAACAAACTTTTTTAAAAATCAATTACATTGATAACAAATACTCACAAAGCCTTGGCAGCTTCTCAAAATTATCAAAGGAAATAGAAACTCAACTACAAAGCCTTGGCTATATTTGTCCATTTTCACCACCCTTTCTTCTACCAAAGTTCCAGAGTTGTCCTGTAAATTCACCTACTCGGCTGCCCTGTTTTCAATTGATATAATGGTGGTTAGGATGTTGATATAAGGCTTTGAGCAAAGCACCTTCAGTGAGGAACTTGCTTTTAGTGCCTAGGGGCCTCATTTTGGTGCCTCTCAACTTGGGAAATTAGGCATTGGCAACTTAAGGTCACCTTTTGCTTTTGATTACAATAGTCCAAACCGAGTGGTAAAAGGAGGCAGAATATCCACAATTTATAACCAAGGATAAACACTCAAACAGGGTATAATCAAGCCAAGTATCACATGTATATGAGATACAAATTGGAATGCATGACAACTCCATATAATGTCAAGCAATATCAAGTTTGCATTAAAGAGCATAAAAACCCAGCCATTGTTACACTACACCATTGCATTGCCCTGTAATTTGTACATTGCAGGCAGTAAAAAAATCAGCATAGCCCTTTTGCATAAATCAACACATAATGAATGACTCTAAAAGGTTTTCTAGCAAAATCCTGCAGATGGCATTAGCATGAAGCAAATAAATAAAAAATTGCTGTTTCAAACCTAAATTGCTCAATTTTGTTCCAGATAATAGAAAATAAATAAATAAATTGTTGTAATTTTGTCAAATTTATCATTGCTCTCCATATGCAGAATCCCACTAAGACCTATTTAAATTTCCATAATTAAAAGCACAACCACCATTCAAAATTTGAGAGATAAGTAGGATAATTAATCGATATTTAGTTATTGATAAGGGTAAAATTGTGAATGTGAATACTCATGAATATAGTATCATGAAGCGACGTTCAAAATAGACCCGTGGGCCTCACTTGTCATAAATGGCAGTCAAACAGCTTTAGAACGTCTACAGCTTTAGGAAGACGGGGTTAACTTATGGAAAGCTGACACTACTAAGCTGAAGGGAGTAGGCGAAGCTAACGACCCTGACGAGGTAGTAGGCGAAGCTGACAACCCTGACGAGGTAGTAGGCGAAGCTGACGACCCTGACAAGGTAGTAGGCGAAGCTGACGACCCTGACGAGGTAATAGGCAAAGCTGACGACCCTAACAAGGTAGTAGGCGAAGCTGACGACCCTAACGAGGTAGTAGGCGAAGCTGACGACCCTGACGAGGGAGAAGGCGAAGCTGACGACCCTGACGAGGGAATAGGCGAAGCTGACGACCATGACGAGGGAGTAGGCGAAGCTGACGACCCCGACGAGGGAGTAGATAAAGCTGACGACCCTAAAGCTGACGGCTCCAATGTATCCTTGACTTGGTCACCACGCATGAGTATATAAGGAAATGTCTTGTATCCCACGCTTAGTGTTAGTCTCCTACAAGGAAAGGATTCCGCAATATACGCTCATGAAGATTCCTATAAGGAAAAGACTTCTAGCCCAAGGAAGAGAGGTCAACCCTCTACTACTATAAAAGCCCTAATACCCTCATAAACCAAGGTAAGCATTATTACGCCCTCTCTAGCACTCTAGAGGTGTAACGAGTTCTAACTTGACCTTCGGAGGGTATTTGGCCGGCACCATACCAGTACTCCTCTTAAGGTCTTCAGCTTTTGTGTTGTGCAGGCGCTACTTCGAGTGTGCGAGTATCGTGTGGCTCACTGGTGGTTTTTTCAGCATCATCAGTTGGCGCCGTCTGTGGGAAAAAATTTTACGACTTGTAAGCCATACTATCACTTCCCGGACAAAGGGTTGCATGGTACTTACTCGCTCGATGGCGACCACCAACAACATTCAAGGAGACGAACCACGCCCAACTACACTCGAGAGACAGGTGCAGACTCTCATTGCAGCCATGGAACGCCTCACTAAGCAAAACAACGATCTAGAAGAGCAGCTGCGCCAAAAGAATGCAGGGCACGACACTCAAGAAGAGGACAAAGAAGGTACCTGATAAGGGGAATTTTTAAATGGCAAAATAAAAGAAGTTGTTGATCTCCAAAGACCCGTAGCTTTATTATACATACTGAAGACTTCACGCAAGATGAAGCTGTCAGTCTCTAAGCTAACGACTTCACACAAGATGAAGTCGTTAAGCTAACGACTTCATCTTACGACCTGATGGCAACTACACCTGGACGGAATGAAAAGCTGACGACTATAAGCTGAAGGGGTATGCAAGACCCCGACGGTTATAATGTGGCTTTACTTGAGCTCTACGTGATAAGGGTAATTTTGTAATTAACCCATGACGAAACAAAAGGCGACGGACATAACAAGGTTGTCAGCTTCACTCATGAGAGACAACCTTGTTATAAAGTCTATAGCTCCACCCCATACCTAGCGGCTGCATCTTAGGCACAGTAAGCTGAAGACAGTAAGCTGAAGACTGCAAGCAGAAGAGGAGTTTATTCAGACATGGCCAAAGTCGCCTACGGGTGGACGGTCACTACGCTAAGTAACCTACGAGTAGATGCATAGCCAAAGTCGCCTATGGGTGGACGGTCACTACGTTAAGTCACCTACAGGTAGACGCGTGGCTAAAGTTGCCTACGGGTGGACAGTCACTACGTTAAGTTGCCTACGGGTGAACGGTCACTACGTTAAGTCACCTACGGGTAGACGCGTAGCTAAAGTTGCCTACGAGTGAACGGTCACTACGTTAAGTCGCCTACGGGTGAACGGTCACTACGTTAAGTCACCTATGGATAGACGCATGACCGAAGTCGACTATGGGTGGATGATCATCATACTAAGTCACCTACAAGTAGACGACCAAAAAGGTGACGAGGCACCAAAATTTAGTCACCTCAATTAGTCCACGACCCCAAGTGGACGACTCACAAGGTGACGAGGTACCAACACTTAGTCACCTCAAGTCCACAAAATGGAGGAATCCAAGTCTACAAGGTAGACGACCCTAATATGCAGTCCATCAAGTGGACGACCTCATCTCAAGAGGAGGAAATGTTCTCAAGTCCATAAAATGGACAAGCTTATTAAGTCCACAAGATGGACGATTTCATCCCAAGAGGATGAAAAAAGTTATGAAGTCCATAAAATGGACACAAAGTGGACAACCATGTGTTATTAAGTCCACGAGCTGGACAACCTTATTAAGTCCACAAAGTGGACGACCCTATTAAATCCACAAAGTGGACGACATTGATAAGTCCAAAGTGGACGACCTCATCCTAAGAGAACGAAAAATTATAGTCCACAAAGTGGACGAGTTTATCATTAAGTCTACAGATTGGACGAGTCAGTTAGTAATACCCACAAAATGGAGGATAGCGCCAAGTCCCCAAAGCGGACGAGCCCATAAAGCTGACGAGTTCGTCCACCAGAGGATATGACTAATATTACAAGACGACGGTTTTAACATAAAAGATAACGAGATGAACAAGTCTACTGAAGAGACGAGTTGGAATCGTCCAAATTAAAAGGACTAAAACTCCATCAACCTGTCAGTTTAAGCTGACGAGATCATGGAGTGGGGGGCAGCTGATAAGGGTAAAATTGTGAATGTGAATACTCATGAATATAGTATCATAAAGCGACGTTCAAAATAGACCCGTCGGCCTCACTTGTCATAAATGGCAGTCAAACAGCTTTAGGACGTTTACAGCTTTAGGAAGACGGGGTTAACTTATGGAAAGCTGACACTACTAAGCTGAAGGGAGTAGGCGAAGCTGACATTACTAAGCTGAAGGAAGTAGGCGAAGCTGACACTACTAAGCTGAAGGGAGTAGGCGAAGCTGACGACCCTGACGACCCTGACAAGGGAGTAGGCAAAGCTGACGACCCTGACAAGGGAGTAGGCAAAGCTGACGACCCCGACGAGGGAGTAGGTAAAGCTGACGACCCTAAAGCTGACGGCTCCAATGCATCCTTGACTTGGTCACCACGCATGAGTATATAAGGAAATGTCTTGTATCCCATGCTTAGTGTTAGTCTCCTACAAGGAAAGGATTCCGCAATATACGCTCATGAGGATTCCTATAAGGAAAAGACTTCTAGCCCAAGGAAGAGAGGTCAACCCTCTACTACTATAAAAGTCTCAATACCCTCATAAACCAAGGTACGCATAATTACGCCCTCTCTAGCACTCTAGAGGTGTAACAAGTTCTAACTTGACCTTCGGAGGGTATTTGGCCGGCACCACACCGGCGCTCTCTGTTAGGTCTTCTCCTTTTTGTTGTGCAGGTGTCGTTTCGAGTGTGCAAGCATCGTGTGACTCACTGGTGGTATTTTCTGCATCATCAGTTATAATAAAAAAAGAAGACGAAGTAGAAGAAGAGTTTGAAAAAGTTACCCATGACTGGATTAGACTATAACTGAATCAAGCGAAGAATGAACTTTGCCTATACGCAAAAATCATCTTTCTCCATTGTCATCCAAAAATCTCTACTTAAATCTCAAATCATGAACCTAGAATCACAGAAATCACAGGTCCTCTTCTTCGGCTTGCTCTTGCTCTTGCTAAAATTTGATATATTGAAAGGAACCAAAATTGAGGGAGAACCTATATTAGGGTTTCAAGTATTGATAAAAACCAATTCTAAATCAAAACAAAATTTGAACCAATTTCTTAAATCAAAACCAAACAAAATAGTCGAACCTAAATCCTATTAAAAACCCAAAATTAATATAAAAGATTTTACATGTGGTCGTTGGTTGCGAGGCGAAGTGTTTGTGGCTTAGTTGAATTTGCTTACCGTCACAGGGGAAGAGAGAAAGATATGCGTCTAGCTTGTTGGGCTGAGTTTACGTTTGAAGGAGAGATAGAGACTGAGAAATAAGTTTTTGTATTGGGTTTTGTTTAAGGGTTGAATTTGCGTTTGAAGGAGAGACAGAGACCGAGAAATAGGTTTTTGTATTGGGTTTTGCTTAGGGGTTGAACAGAGTAAATTTTACCGGGTTTGTTTTGGGGAGAAATAGTTACGGTGTTTAGGGTTTTTTTTTTTTTTTTTAATAGTTTTTTTTTTTTAAATAATGCTGATGTGGAAAAATGTGGAAGCTTCAAAAGCTTCGGTTATATATATATATATATATATAGATAAAGCTTAAGTAATAAAAATAATGAATTTTAGGGAGTACAAGTTGAAGGATCTAAAGGCCATGGCAATGTACAAGTCAAAGGAGCAAGAGCTTCAAATGAAAATTTTGGGAAAAAAAAGTTTGTGTGTGTGAGAAATTTTGTGTGAAGGATAAAAAAATATTGGGAAAATTTAACTTTTATGATAAAAAAAAGGTTTTGTCTAATAACTATTGCAATGGGTTATTAAAATATTGCTATAGTAAAAATTTCACGTCAACATTTAAATAAATAATAAATCACATAAAAATAAAAATAAAAATCAATTTCTAAAATTTTTAAAAATAAAATAAGATAATTAAATTAATTTTTTTTATTCCTTTCATTATTATTAATTGTTTGGAAGAACATGTTTATGTTCTTTGTGTTCTTCCCAAAATATAACTCATATTCTTAGATCAATAGCAATCAACGGTTGGATTTAGAGAAATGCAAGGTCAAAGTTTAGTCAAATTTGGTCAAAGCCGGTCAAACTTAATAGATGGTCTTGAGACCACTGGACTTGGTGAAATTCATATTCAAATCTTGATCAATAGGATTGAAGAGTATGGTGGCATACTAGTATTGGTGAAATTTGAGACCAATTGGATAGTCAGGTTTAGTAAACATAACCATACAAGTACACAGCACATGTCTATCATGCGCCATACTTAGATTTGAAATCTAACCGTTAAATTTGAAGAGTATAATAAAATGTTAATTCTAGTAAATCATGGTCACAATCAAACGATTGGATTTAGAGAAATGCGTGGTCATAGTTTAGTCAAAGTTGGTCAAACTCGATCAAACTTAATAGATGGTCCTGATATCATTGGACTTGGTGAAATTCATATTCAAATCTTGATGATTAGGACTAAAGAGTATGGTGACATATTGATGTTGGTAAAATTTGAGACCAATTGGATGGTCAAATTGAGAGAATATATATAGCCATATAAGTACACAACACATGTCCATCACGTGCCATTCTTAGATTTGAAATCTAACTGTTAGATTTGAAGAGTGTAATGAAAGGTTCATTCTGGTAAATTATGGTCACAATTAAACGGTTGAATTTAGAGAAAGGCATGGTCAAAATTTAGTCAAAGTTGGTCAAACCCGATCAAACTTAATAGATGGTCTCGATACTACTAGACTTGGTGAAATTCATATTCAAATCTTGATCATTAGGATTGAAGAGTATGGTGACATATTGGTGTTGGTAAAATTTGAGACCAATTGGATGGTCAGAATTCATATCGAATTAAGAAATATAGGGTTGGATTCAAGTTACACTTGATGTAACTCTAAAAAATTTTACACCACCCAATAACTTATTATTGAATTCATATTTTAAAAATCCAACCGTTGGATTACATGTTCTATATGTTCTTAACATGTATGCCAATTTCATTGCCAATCGGATGTAATTTATCATTTGATATTTAAACTAATCTTTTATGCATTATTTTAAACTACAAAAACTTGAATTTAGACAATTGATACGTGATTATTAATCTTTGATCGCCCTGAAATTTTGTAAGCATGAAAAATATATGAAGATAATGTAATCTAACAGTAGATTTGTCAAAATTCATATCGAATTAAGAAATATAAGATTGGGTTCAAGTTACACCTGATGTAACTCAAAAAAATGTTACACCAACCAATAACTTATTATTAAATTCATATTTTGGAAATCTAATCGTTGGATTACATGTTCTATATGTTCTTAACATGCATGCCAATTTTCATGCCAATTAGATGTAATTTACCATTTGTTCTATAAACTCATCTTTTATGCATTATTTTAAACTATAAAAACTTGAATTTAGACAATTGATTGATGACATGTCTATTAATCTTTGATCACCTTGAAATTTTTTAACCATGAAAAATGTATGAAGATAATGTAATCTAACGGTAAATTTCTCAAAATTCACATCGAATTAAGAAATATAGGGTTGGGTTCAAGTTACACCTGACGTAACTCTAAAAACTGTTACACCACTCAATAACTTATTATCGAATTCATATTTTAAAAATCCAACCGTTGGATTACATGTTCTGTATAGTCTTAACATGCATGCCAATTTTCATGCCAATCAGATGTAATTTTCCATTTGATCTATAAAGTCATATTTTATGCATTATTTTAAACTACTAAAACTTGAATTTAGACAATTGATTGATGATATGACTATTAATCTTTAATCACCTTGAAATTTTGTAAGCATGCAAAATATATGAAGATAATGTAATCTGACGGTATATTTGTCAAAATTCACATTGAATAAAGAAATATGGGGTTGGGGTTGGGTTTGAGTTACATGTGATGTAACTCTAAAAAATGTTACACCATTCAAAAACTTATTATTGAATTCATATTTTGAAAATCCAACCGTTGGATTACATGTTCTATATAGTCTTAACATACATGCCAATTTTGATGCCAATTGGATGTAATTTATCATTTGATCTATAAACTCATCTTTTATGCATTATTTAAAACTACTAAAACTTGAATCTAAA
This sequence comes from Quercus aquifolioides, assembly GCA_019022515.1. Lineage (NCBI taxonomy): Eukaryota > Viridiplantae > Streptophyta > Magnoliopsida > Fagales > Fagaceae > Quercus > Quercus aquifolioides. The sequence goes on from CM032333.1 coordinate 76,369,402, forward strand.
CAATTGATTGATGACATGGCTACTAATCTTTGATTATCTTGAAATTTTGTAATCATGAAAAATATATGAAGATAATGTAATCTCACGGTAGATTTGTCAAAATTCACATCGAATTAAGAAATATAGAGTTGGGTTCAAGTTACACCTGACATAATTCTAAAAAATGTTACACCACTCAATAACTTATTATTGAATTCATATTTTGAAAATCCAACTGTTGGATTTCATGCTCTATATGTTCTTAACATGCATGCCAATTTTCATGCCAATTAGATGTAATTTACCATTTGATCTATAAATTCATATTTTATGCATTATTTTAAACTATAAAAGCTTGAATTTAAACATATGATTGATGTCATGACAATTAATATTTGATCATCTTGAAATTTTATAAGTATGAAAAATATATTAAGATAATGTAATCTAACAGTGGATTTGTCAAAATTCACATCAAATTAATAAATATAGAGTTTGGGTTCAAGTTACACGTGATGTAACTTTAAAAAATGATACATCACCCAATAACTTATTATTAAATTCATATTTTGAAAATCCAACCGTTAGATTACATGTTCTATATGTTCTTAACATGCATGCCAATTTTCATGCCAATCGGATGTAATTTACCATTTGATCTATAAACTCATCTTTTATGCATTATTTTAATTGGAAGAAATTTTTATTCACTTTTGAGAGAGAGAGAGAGAGAGTACAAAAGGCTAAAATTCTTGAATTTTAGGCTACCATTTTAAAGTTGAAAGTGCTATCATTTTTTTATGGGTACAATTTTTTAGAAAATAAGGACAGACCTTTCTTATAGAAGATGTATATAAAAGGTTTTTTTAGACTGTAAACAAAAGGTTCATCTAAAGAATACAAAGTGCTATATGTTTATAAGTTTCTTTTTATTTTTCTTTGAATTTTAGAAAAACTTTTATCTCCAAAAAAAATATTAATATTTTAATGATTTTTTGCGAAGGTCAGTCGTGGCCCTTGCAAATAATTTAGTATTAGTAAGGGCATACTTTTAATATTTTTAACCTACACAAAAAATAAACTTTTTGCAAGGAATTTTTATTGTCCCTCGTAAATAATTTGGTGGGAACATTTCCCTCCAAAAATTTTGACATTTTAATGATTATTTGTGAAGGTCGATCCTAGCCCTCGCAAATAATTTAGTATTAGTGACTGCTTTTTTTTAACCGTCACAAATAATACACTTTTTGCAAGAGATTTTTAATTGTCCCTCGCAAATAATATGGAGGGAAAATTTCCCTCCAAAATATTAATATTTGTGACGGCTATAACACATAATTGCGACAACTTTTCTTGTTGGTCACAAATATTTCACATTTTACCAAGTATTTGCGAGGGCTTTATTTTGCCATCACAAAAAAGATTTTTTGAGAGGGCTTTTTGGGTCCGTCAAAAATTCTTGGTCGCTAATAGGCATTTTTTTTTTTTTTTTGTATTAGGATTAGGACTTATCTTCTTTATTTATTTATTTATATATTTTCTTTCTTTCTTTTGGGTTTATAATTCCAATGTTATAACAGGATTTGTAATCCGAGACCTAGTCATAGAGCAACAAGGAAAACCTACTCAGAAACCATGAACGAAAGTGGTGGTTCAAGAAGGCCAACAAAAAGATCATACAACACTGTAGAAAGGGAAAATTTCCGACCTATCACAAGCTTACACATCATACTACCAAGTCCACAAAATATAACCAATTACAAAGCACCACGTACTGCTGCTAGGTTTTGCTATCACTACTCAGAAACTAACGAAAATTTGCCAAGTGTCATTGAAATAAAGGCATAAAATGCATGCAAAAAACCAATCACACATCAGTGCGTGTAAGCGATGACATAAGCAGTCCAGCACGTGTAAGCGATGACATATGCAATCTAGCACGTGTAAGCGATGACATAAGCGGACCAATTAGGCTGTAACATGTGTCACCAATCAGACTCTGCCACGTGTTGCTCACCCCACCCCCAAACTCCTATAAATAGAAGCCTTCGTAAGGCATTTCAAAAAAAGGACCAAGACATCTTTGGAGAGGATCGGGAAGACATCTTGAGTTCAGAAGTCCAGAAGACTTGTAGAAATCAAGCCCCAAGAACTTCAAGAACTTCAACCTCGAATACGAAGAACATTCAAAGCAGAATCATCCAAATCATCTTCCTAGATCTCAAAGGTCACTGGAATCAAGCTCAAAAGCCTCCAGAAACTTCAAGAAACTATAAATTGGTGAAGCTCTACGGATTCAAGCCTCCAAAGCCCCGAAGAACTTCCACCACAAACCTTCAAATACAAAGAACAATCGAAGAGGAATCATCCAAATCATATTCCTAGATCTCAAAGTTCATTGGAATCAAGCTCAAAAACCTCCAGAAGCCTCAACAAACCACAAATCAATGAAGCTCTACTTATTCAAGCCTCAAAAACCCCGAAGAACTTCCACCACAAACCTTCAAAGATGAAGAACACACGAAGAACATGAAGAACAAAGGATTTCTAACAAGCTCATAGCCAGAGATTCATTGTAATTCTATTTCAAAGAGTTTCGATCCATTCTTCAGCCAAATTGAAGTATATTTGGAGTTCGAATCAAATTACATTACCACAATTCCAATCAACAAATCTTTCAAGGAGATCAAATCAGAGGATCACTCTTTTGTAATCACAGAGAATTGTACCACACATTCATCAATATAAATTCGCATTTGTGACACTATTTTACTTGCTTGACTTATTTCGAATTAAGAAATTTAGTCGTCCACAAATTCTGGCATGCCCGGTGGGACATCTCTACCTCTCATCTCATTCTCCTTTAAAGAAAGAAATCTTCATCATCTTGCTACCAGCTCAAATGGCCTCTAGCAAGAACATCCAAGTTTCAACAATAGCTACAGTTAGAGTTGGTACAGCTACCACCAAATCCTGCATTGGTGCAATCAATTATAACCAACCTAAAGCTCATAATCAACTTCAATCTCAATCAACCAAGGAATCCAAGGTCCAAAAAATCATCTCCTTAGACCCTCTTGCAAGAAACAAGGTCATCAACAAGGACATCTCCACCTTGGAACACCTCAAGTATGGGGGCAAATCCCCTTCTTCCTTCACAAGAAGTTGGTCGCACGATTTCTCTCCCACCGAAGGGAACCCAAAAGATAAGATTTCATGTGCTCACTTCAATTCACTTTCTTCTCCATCATCTTGGGAAGTTGTATCAGTCATGATGACTAACACCTCTACCATGGACAAAAAGATGGCTGAAATGGAACAAAGGGTCGTCCTTCTCACAAAAGCACTTGAAGATAAAGACCTCTAAATTACAACTCTAATGAATAAACTCGAAATACAAGATCTTGGTGAATCAAGCCATGGTCCTAAGTTCCCATTTGGCTTCACTTCTACAAAGGATGACAGAGGGAAATAAAATCAAGACATTCCTCAATGGGAACAATCTACTTCAGTTGCTTCGTTTTCAGTTCAACAATTACAAGACATGATAACAAATACCATCTGAGCACAATATGGAGGTTCTTCAACAAGTTCTCTCACATATTCAAAACCTTACACGAAACGCATTGACAGCATGAGAATGCCAAATGGGTATCAACCTCCTAAATTCTTGCAATTTGATGGGAAGGGTAACCCAAAACAACACATTGCTCACTTCGTAGAAAATTGTGAGAATGCAAGGACTCAAGAAGGCCTCCTTGTAAAGCAGTTTGTCCGTTCACTCAAGGGGAATGCCTTTGATTGGTATACAGACTTAGAACCCGAGTCAATCGATAGTTAGGAACAACTTGAAAGAGAGTTTCCTAACCGATTCTATAGCACGTGTCACATGGTGAGCATGATGGAGCTTACTAATACCAAGCAATGGGAAAATGAGTCGGTGGTCGATTATATCAATCGATGGTGTTCTTTGAGTTTGGATTGCAAGGATAGAATTTTTGAAATATCACTGTAGAGATGTGAATCCAAGGAATGCATTGGAGACTTCTTTACATCCCTCAAAGGGATAAAGCCCTGAACATTTGAAGAGTTAGCAACTTGTGCGCATGACATGGAGTTGAGCATTGCTAGCCATGGAAATACAAACCCTCCCATTCCTGAGGAAAGGAGAAGGAAGTAAGGAGGAATGACAGGAATGCAAAAGACAATCTCAAAGACCCAATGGCTATTAACACTACTGTAGTCAAGGTTCCAGAAGAAGGAGCAAAGGCAAATGAAAAATGGCTTGAAGGATGGCAAAAGAACAAGGTGCGTCGTCTGAATTTTAAAGAACGTGAGCAAAAAGTATATTCGTTCCCTAATGAAGATGTGCCAAAAATCTTAGAACAACTATTGCAATTGAAGTTAACTTAACTGCTAGAATGCAAGCGACTAGAAGACATGAGAAAAGTTGATGACCCTAACTACTACAAATATCATCGCATCATTGGCCACCCAATCCAAAAATGCTTCGTCTTCAAAGAACAAATCATGAAGCTTGCCAAAGAAAACAAGATTGATCTAGACTTTAATGAAGTTGTCGGGTCAAACCATGTGACCGTTGCTTGTGATGTACTTCCAACTCTCAAGCAGGGGGCAAACACCAACCAAGCTCGCAAATTGATCGACAATGATGATGCAAGGATCTACCCCATCAATGGGAAGTTTCTTAAACACTTCTACGTTTAAAAATTGAGGATTGCTCCTTGGTAAGAGCTTAAACTGCCCACTGCAATGCTGCAAGGGATGATGTCTTCCCATTACCTTTTAAAAGCGTATGAATAAATAAAAAAACAAACAAATAAACAAACAAAAAAATGATCCAAAAAAAATTTCATAAAAAAAAAAATGGATTGTTAGTCTAGCATGAAAAGTTTCTCCATAGGCCGTCAACGTGCTCTCAAGAACCCTTTGATTGGCAAGGCGTCTCTTAAGATCAATCAATTCTTACTATATGATGTTCAAAGATCATTGTGGTAGAAAATGATAGCTGGAAAGAATTGGTGTTACTCAACTTTCCTTGAAATAATGATAAACATAAGTTGATTCTTGGTTGTGGAGTAAAATAAAATCATCAACCTCTTTTGCAAGGAATGAAGTCCACGTAGCATTGCCTGTCTCCTATGGACATCCTCCCACATCTTTGAAGTATGCTTCGCATCACCGATCTCTTGGGGGCATCTTCTTGTACCTTGCAAGTCTAAGCTACATCGTCTCTCTTCTAGGTTGTGCCATTTCACAGCTCTGAAATTTGAACCACATCATCTCCTTTCTGAGTGGTGGCGTTTCACATCATGTCTCTAAAATTTGGACAACGTCAACTTCCTCCAAAATGATAATAGACCATATATCTAAAGTCGGTATTGCATCATCACTGCTCTATAGGCATGTTTGTGCAATGTCAAATTCTTGGTGGCATGTTCTGACATCTTCAAAGTCTTGGCAGCATGTTCTGACATCTTCCAAGTCTTGGCAGCATGCTCTAGCATCTTTAAAGTATTGGCGTCATTTTTTCCCGCATCTTCAAGGTTTTGTTGGTATTTCCTTGCATCTTCAACGTCTTGTTGGCATCGCTAAAATTTTGATGTTTGGCTATAGTGCTATGTACCCTCGATGTCTAAACTATGTTGCTTCTGAAAATTGGTGCTAATGTAACTTTATTATAAATGCCAATATTGGTGCAACTTCAATGTGAGTGCAAGTGCTAATGTGGAGTGTTGTCATGGCTTTATGACAAAGATGAATGTTGGCATGGCTTCGGTATGAAAGAAATGTTGACATGGATTCATGGAAAAGATGAGTATTGGCGTGGCCTCAATGCAAATAAAATGTTGAGGCAGCTTTGTGGCAAAAGAAGTGTGCTAGTACAGCTTTATTACAAAGGAAAATGATGGTGCGACTTCATAGCAGATGCAAGTGCAAATATTGCTTCGGTAGACAAAGTCAGGGTGATGCTTCAATGCAAACGCAAGTGTTGGCGCAACTTCATGACAAAGATAAGTGGTGACACGATTTTGATGCAAAGAAAAAAAATGGATGCAGCGTCTTTGTGAAGGTGAGTGTTAATATGGCTTTAGTACAAGGACAAATGCTAGCGCGGCTTCATGGTAAAGACTCTTGATGTGGCTATGTTGCAAAGACTCTTGAGGTGGCTACGTTGAAAAGACAAGTGTTGGTGCAGCTTAATTGCCAAGACAAACGCCAGTACAACTTCAAAGTCAAGTACTAGTAATAGCATCATTGTATCATGAACACTTGTGATAACATTGTTGCCTAGATGACTGTCGCTATGAGAACATCAAGGATGGAGACAAACATCACTATAAGAACGTTGTGTTCAATGAAATGTAAAGCCACCAAATAAAGATGGACACCAGGCTAAGAGCGTTGGTGTAAAGCTTGACATTAAAGCCCAAAGAATAAGGAACGCATGCTACATAACAAAAACAAGCAACAACAAAGAACTTGTCAGAAGAAAATCTCATGACACGTCTAAAAAAAAAAAAAATCAGCAAAGAGAGAGCTTCAATTTTAATCTCTAGCCTGTCAAAAAAAAGTTAGTACAAACAAAGCATGTTAAAAAAAGAAAAAAGAAAAAGAAAAAAAAGAGATTAAAAAAAAAAAAGGCATAATTTCTCCACGCTTAGAGTATTATGCTACCCACTAGAGACTATGCTTGTACAACTTAGTGCATGCCCCGAGTGGCCTTATATAGGGATCTTTGGAAACTAACAGACAAAAGGAAAAAGAATAGTTAAAATACCATATTTTCAAAGAATACTGCACCAAACCTTGAAAAAAAAAGGAGACAAGTGGATTATGTTGTCAGAAAGAAACTATTGCACTAGACCTCAGAAAAGGCTTATAGGCCTGCAAAGAGTACACATGTCACCTAGAAGAAAGCACTAGACCTGGGATGAAGTTCTAGGCCACATATTGTTCAAAGCGACTGTGCTACTGACCTTGAAAATAGTAAGAGACACTTGTTGATTAACCAATGTCAAACACTGTCAGAATTGCCAAAGTAGATCAGAAGACCATAAGTCCACAAAACCGACACCACGGGAGTCTTCTACGGCCTTCAATCTACCAAACCTGAAAATTCCAGGCCCAGATGCCCAGCCATATGCCACTGAAAGCTTCAAAGATCACGGCCTACTCTTTCACATTCGTACAAATCCAGACCTCACTTTATGAAGGTAGCATTACCACTTGATCCAGTGGCCCTCGATTCACAAAACCCAGAAAGATCATCAACAATAGAGCCACCACGCGCCGCCACAGACTCGCGATGACTAGTGGCTTAGTCCCTTAAAACTGTGCATATTTGTTCATAATTTCACAAAACTGACCCTACATGGGTCTTCCACGGCCATATATCTATGAAACCTGAAAATTTCTTGCCCAAACAATGATGCATGTGCCGCCAACATATCAAACAGTGGTTGCCTTCAGAAACACGCGCCAACATGCGCCACTCTAACCACCCACACGCTTGCACGTGTCGGAGCTTCTTTCACGCGCGTACACACGCCACATGCTGACACGTGCCTTCAAGCGCTATAACGTCATGGATGACGTCTTTATGACATCACCACCCACTATGGTCTGACCCGTTTGTCCATGCCGACCCGGTTTGACCCATTCACCCTGACTCGGTCTAAAAAAAAAAAAACAACAACAACTTTGACCAAGTTGAACTTTGACTTTGACCAAAAAAGTCGAAATTTTCAAAACGGACTTATCGCACTCATTTTTTGAGTACATTCCGAATTTGGGATCCGTTTCTTCATTTGAGACTCAGAGATTGTGTAAATGGTCCAATTTCTAGAAAGTTGACTTTTTCATAAATCTTGACCAAAAGTAAAAATTTTCAGAAATGACTTGTCTTGCTCGGTTTTTCGTATACATTCTGAATTTGGGGTCTATTTCTTCATTTGAGAATCCAAAATTGTTCAAATAGTGTGATTCTACAACTATTGGCTTTAATGTAAACTTTGACCAAGAATCAAGATTTCCGAGTAAAGCTTGTCCCACTTAAGTTTTCGTGAATATTCTGATTCTCAAAGCTGCTTATTTGTTCAGGACTTGGGAATCACCAATCTAACCCTCATCTCTGAAGTACTGAAGATGTTCAAAACTTAAGCTCCCAAGATCAAAATTTGAGATTCATCCATTTAGTTTGGATCCCCTCAAGGTTATCCTCCAGACTTCATCAAGGCTTTTCTTTCAAAGAACGAATGAACTCTCACAAGTGTATCCTAAACTTGGAATTATATTAGGTCACCAATTCAACCTCTCATTCCCGTTCGATGCCTACCAGTCTCCCACCTACCATTCCCCTTTCGGTGCCAAACATTCCCATCTACCATTCTCACAAAAAATTCTCATTCGCCATTCTCAACTACCCATCTACCGTTCTTTATCTCTTCGCTATAAATAAAAGGGTCGGATTCATTGAAAACTCATCAAGAAAAACACACTGAATCATGAAATGAAGATTTGCTTCTTTCAAATTTTCAAGTCCTCCTTCTCACATCCATTTCTCACTATAGCCTCACCATTCTCAACACCTAGCAACCAATATTACTTCATAATCAGTTTGAAATCAACCTTCTCATGGTTCAATAGAAACTCTTCTCACAGCATCCTTGCTGTTTTAAGATCCAAAAAAATTTTGCTTCCCCACTTAACGATCTCATTTGTCCATAAAGTTACTCATAACAAGGCCGGTATCGTTGTTCCATGCATCCTCAGACTTGGTTGGCCAGGAAATCTAAGTCCAGCAGGGACACCTGTTTCTAAGCTCAAGGACCCCGTAGTCTCTCTCCAATTGCTTGGTCTTCTAGCAAAAGTAGCGGTCTGGAACAAACAGCAACTTGGTTGGTTTCTAAAACCAGGATCACAAGTTAGCTCCATCTTTCATTTTCTGTGCTTTTCCAACAAGTGGCATCAGGTGTAGGTTGTAAAAAGTGTTGGGGTATCCTACAAAATTTCCCCCATCCAACACTTACGATGACCTCCAAGGTACCAGCTCATCAGAAATCAACCTTTGGTGTCAGTAAATGGTCGCCAAAGCCTCATTCCATGTTCCCATCAGTGTGGAACCTAAAGGTCATCATTTCTAGTACCTCAGAACGCACTTTTTTTGGAATTACTCCAACTTAAATTCTGCTTGAAGTATTTCAGAAAATACTCTTCTGAAATTACTTCAACTTAACGTACGTCGGCATGGTCCCATCACATAGGCACATTCTACGACTTGCCACCAGACTCCACCCAGCATGCAATCAGTCCCATGTTCCAAAATATACTCCCCAGAAACATCTACACCAGAAATTCCTCGACGTCTAGGGCCAGCTCCATGGTGTCATATGTTTCACATAGTCACCATCTCCGCTTCATCTTCATCGTCTTCTTTTCACAATCACCCCCAACCCAGAACCATATGCTTCTGAAATCACCTTAACTTAACCTGAGTGAAACAATAACACATGCGCACTGAACCACTTTCCCACATGTCCTCTCCATAATCCAAAGTATATTCTTCGGAAATTACTTCACTTGGACTCCTTAAAAATGCAAGGCCAACACCATGACTCTGCATGCTGTACCCAGCCAACATCCTTGCCTTTTCCCCATCTTCTACACCCTGTGATCGCCGCCAATGATCCAAAATACTCTTTTGAAATTACCTCAGCTTAACCTTTGCTAAAATGATTCAATCTCAAAAGTACATCCAACTACTTGCAAATAACTTTCAGCCTCACCAACCCACTCCAAGTACCATGGAACACTCTTTTGAAATTACTTCAACTTAACCTCTGCTGAGAAGGCTCGGTCAGGCAAGTACATTCAAATACTCGCAGACCCCTTTTTCGGTCTCATCAAAGCCTTTCACATGGGTGAGTTTACTCTTTTGAAATTACCTCATCCTACTGAAAGCTTCACCACCTTCAATCACTACACTTGAAGAGTCGAGTGTCAAAATCCATTCTTTTCGAGACTCGTTCCCTTACCACACTCTTAAACTGTGTATGTGAACAAGTCTCGAAGGGGCATTTGTAGAAAGGGAAAATTCCCAACCTATCACATGCTGACACATCATACTACCAAGTCCACAAAATAAAACCAATTACAAAGTGCCACGTACTGTTGCTAGGTTTTGCTATCACTACTCAAAAACCAACGGAAATTTGCCAAGTGTCATTGAAATAGAGGCATAAAATGCATGCAAAAAACCAATCACACATCAGCGCATGTAAGCGATGACATAAGTAATCCAACACGTGTAAGCGATGACATATGCAATCCAGCGTGTGTAAACGATGACATAAGCGGACCAATCAGGCTGTGACATGTGTCACCAATCAGACTCAGCCGCGTAAGCCCCAAGAACTTCAACCTTGAATACGAAGAACATTTGAAGCAGAATCATCCAAATCATCTTCCTAGATCTCAAAGGTCACTAGAATCAAGCTCAAAAGCCTCCAGAAACTTCAAGAAACTATAAATTGGTGAAGCTCTACGGATTCAAGCCTCCAAAGCCCCGAAGAACTTCCACCACAAACCTTCAAATACGAAGAACATTCGAAGAGGAATCATTCAAATCATATTCCTAAATCTCAAAAGTTCACTGAAATCAAGCTCAAAAGCCTCCAAAAGCCTTAACAAACCACAAATCAGTAAAGCTCTACGGATTCAAGCCTCTAAAGCCCTGAAGAACTTCCACTACAAACCTTCAAAGATGAAGAACACACAAAGAACGTGAAGAACAAAGGATTTCTAACAAGCTCATAGCCATAGATTCATTGTAATTCTATTTCAGAGAGTTTCGATCCATTCTTCAGCCAAATTGAAGTATATTTGGTGTTCGATTCAAAATCACATTACCACAATTCCAATCAACAAATCTTTCAAAGAGATCAAATCATAGGATCACTCTTTTATAATCACAGAGAATTGTGCCACACATTCATCAATACAAATTCGCATTTGTGACACTATTTTACTCGCTTGACTTATTTCGAACTAAGAAATTTAGTTGTCCACAAACATGAACAACAACATCCTTCAATCTATAACAAATTATTTTCCAGAAAAAAATAATCCAAAAACCAAGGACCAAACCAAGGCTAGACAATTCATGAAAAGAGGTATTTCTTGGTGTTCTCAAGACTCAAAGATTTTGCGTCAAAGAAAAAAAGAGGAGGATAATGAAAGCGGCTACATTGGGGATATTACTATTGATAGGCCAAAAATGTACTGACCCGTTTGGTAAATTAATCAATTAACTATCCAAGTGAATTAATTAGATTCAATTACATGCAATAAGCGTGGTAGCACAAACAAATCACCAAGTTAAATGCAGTGAAAAATAAATTTGACATAGATGATTTGTTTACGAATAAGGAAAACCACCGAGGCAAAACCCCACTAGGTAAATTTAAGGTCACCACTCCCAATAATCCACTATTATCAAAACAAGCGGTTACAAGTAAAAGGAATCTCAGTACCTAATACCAACCTACAGTTGAACCTTTACCCCAATACTCAATTGGACTTCTAATGTAGAGGCAATCTCTCCTTTCAATGCACGGCTCCTAGTACGTGACTAACCAATGATGTACGGATCCCAGTACGTGACTAACACACCAACTTTGAGGAAGATGTTGGTTGCAAAGTTCTTCAGTTCATCCAACAATGAAGATTAAGAAGCTCATTGGTTACAAAAACCTTGGCGCAAAGATACAGTAGCTTCTAGAGAGAATATGATGAACTAGGGCAAATTGTCTTTGGTCACAATATGCATGTATTATCACTTTGCTTCAAGTTGCATAACATGTGACGACCCTTAAAATAATCCTTATATATGTCTAGGGTTGTGAGAAAAGAAACCCTACACAAATACTCATGGATATGCGTGAAATCAAATCTGGAAATTCTAATTTCGTAATTCTCGACAGATACAGCTTCTGTCGAGCTTCAACATTAATCCTCGATAGAAATGATTATGTCGAGACATCTATTGAGCTTTAATGAACAGCACTTCTTCACTTATTTCTTGGTCAAACTTGCATGGCTTCAATACTAAACTTAAACACTTGTTTCTTGAAATACCAAACCTATCCTAGATCTACCTAATTACAATTAAAGTGTGTTTTGTCAAAGGATTAGCCAATTTACATAACATATGTCTCTAACAATCTCACATATGTCCTAACAACTATTCTGGTACAAATTCCTGATTTAAATCAGTTAGATGATTTAACACAAGATATGAGTTTTTTTTTTTCGAATTTCTTTGAAAATGTATCAGAATATGAGGGTTGATGTAAGATTTTTTGCAATTAATAGAGATTGTAATCCCAATCAATTATGGGATCAAAGTCTTTTTTACCATTATTTGACTATTACGTACATGATAGAAACTTAATTTTTTTTAGAACAGAAGTATATTACTCGTATAGTAATGATTTAAAATAAATATTGTACTGATACTGGCCATATCGGAGAAATATACCGTACCAGCCATTAAATTAGTATCCATAGGCAAAGCCCGAGGGGGGGGGGGGGGGGGGAGGCGGGATATGGCCCCCCTGAGTTTTGAAAAATTCCTAGAATTATAGTACTAAAATAAATATTAGCAAGAACCGGCCCCCACCCCCTTTCCCCCAAATTTTTGATAAAAAAATACATATAGCAATTCAGTCTTAAAACTCAGCCCATTCTTTCGCCCATAAACAATTTTGCTATAAAAAAATAAAAATAAAAATAAATTCCAAATCACTTGTTAGTCAAATTCCTATTCCTTCTAATTAAATCAGGACTATAAAATCTAAATAAATAGATACAATTCACAACATTAAACTTCACAAACACGGTTATAAAAAATTCACAAACACAAGTCAAACTTCCCAGCCCGGTAACCTAAAGATCTAAACTTCCCTAGCCACAAGCAGTCAAGCTACCTTCGCTTCTATTGCTGCTACCTTCGCCTCTGCCGCCTCGATCTATCTTCACTGTGGGCATTTGGTAAGTTTCTCACTCTCTCTATTGTTGTATATATATATAGGTATATGCATGGATAGGTTGTAATAATGATGTTTGAATTTGGAGAATATTATTTCATAAAGTTGATAAAATGAAAATTCAAGATCTGAAATTTTCTAAGTGAAAATTCAAAATTTAGTATTTTTGATCGGTCAAAGCTTTTGTTCGATCAATCGAAATGATGGAGAAAATAATCCTGAAGTCTCTGGATGATTAGATCGCTATTTGATTCCTGCTCAATTGATCGAAAAGAGCATTTAATCGATTGAAAGGAACTCTAGACTGATCGAAACTCGAAAAAACTGAATTTTCTGTAGAATTTTTTGGTAACTGTTCTGAAAGTTTGAAGAGGGTTCAAGCCTTGTAAACAGTTTTATGAAACATTTTAACTCTCCATACTTGCCTTTTGATGAAATATAACCCTATGGGTATAAATAGAGGCTTGTGTTCACTTGAAAAATACAAGAAATCTTGTGGTTATTTTCCAGAATTGCTATTTGTAAAACCCAACAACTTGGTTGTATCCTGGGGACAAGTTTGCAATAACCCTTTAGCAACAAGAGTGTGAGGGCAAATATTGTCTAAGGATAATAATTTTGTGCCTCCAAGTTATCTATTTCTATTTTTGTCTTTTGTGTTATCCTTGTTCTTCCTTTATTACTTTGTGTATTATTCCCTACAATCTTAGACAATATTTCCTATGATGGAAGGAACAAGTGATGTTTCAGCACTGAAGATATTGAATCATAAGTTGGTGAAATTGGATCGCTTTGATGGAACGAATTTCTCTCGATGGAAAGACAAGATGAAATTCCTACTTACTGCACTGAAACTCTTCTATGTCCTGGGCCTAAATTTGATGCATTTTTCTACTATGAGTGATGAAGACACTAATGAGATAAAGGCACAAAGAAAGAAATGGAAGGAAGATGAATTGATTTGCAGATGGCACATTCTCTATACTCTTTCGGATCGTCTCTATGATCTCTACACATCAATGAAATCACCGAAGGAGATTTGGAATGCTTTGGAGGCAAAGTACAAAATTGAGAAAGTAGGTACGAATAAGTTTATTATTCAAAAGTATTTTGATTATAAAATGCTTCATAATATCTCAATTTTGGATCAAGTGCATGAGTTACAGATATTGGTCAATAAACTTCTTGATTTGTCAATAAACTCCGTGATTTGTCAATCAATATTCCTGAATCATTCCAAGTGGGTGCAATCATTGCGAAACTCCCACCAAGTTGGAATATTTTTAGGAAGAAGCTTCTGCATATGTCGGAAGATCTCACTTTAGAACAATTCGGACAACATCTTCGAATTGAAGAGGAAAGTCGGGTTAGAAATGGGACTAACATTGATTTTAAAGTGAATGTGAACAATGTGAGCAATGTTCAAAGTGGGAGTTCGAGTAAGACCGATAAACACTTGAAAGTGAACAAAAGTGGGAGTGGTTTCAAGAAAAACAACTCCAAGAATCCTAACAAGATCAAGAAGAACCGGGCTTGTTTCCATTGTGGAATTAAAGGCCATTACATTCGCGAATGTAAACTCTTAAAGAACAAGAAAAATGATGAAGAAGGCAGTGTCATTGAAACAAATGTTATTGAGGATGTTGTTGCCATGATAAGTGGCATACATATTGATATGATCACTGAAGTTCATATGGTTGTGATTGCAAATCCTTTTGATGGGTGGTTTGATTCGGGTGCAACAGTGCATGTGTGCAACAAGGAGCAATTCAAGACTTATGATGAGTCTTCCATAGAACAACAAGTGTTGATAGGCAATCACAATAAAGCAAAGGTTCTTGGAAAGGGCACTGTTGAAGTGAAAATGAGTTCCAGCAAGATATTGATCTTGGCTAATGTTTTTCATGTACCCGATATCAAGAAGAATCTTGTATCTACTAACTTGTTATGTAAGTGTGGTGTAAAAGTTGTACTTGAATTGGACAAGTTAATCTTGTCCAAGAATGGGATATTTGTAGGAAATGGATATGTTACTAATGACATGTACAAACTAAGTATTATTAATAAAGAAGTTTCTAGTTGTGCTTATATTGTTGATTCTTCATATTTGTGTCATGTTAGATTAGGACATTTAAATTTCAAATACTTGAAGTTTATGTCAAAACATGGTATGATTTCATATAAGTATGATAATGAAAAGAAATGTAAGATTTGTATTCAAGCAAAGATGACTAAGAAACCTTTTTCTAAATCAAATAGAAATTCTATTATGCTTGAACTTGTATATTCTGATGTATGTGAATTGAATGGTGTATTAACTAGAAGAGGTAAAAGATACTTCATTACATTTTATTACATTCATTGATGATTTTTTTAGATTTACTTATGTGTATTTAATGAGAAATAAAAATGAATTATTTGACATGTTCAAACTCTATAAAACTGAAGTAGAAAATCAAAAGGATAGGAAAATAGAGATCCTACGAAGTGATAGAGGTGGTGAATATTTTCCTAATGATTTTTTTACGTTTTGTGAGGAACATGGTATAATATAACAAATTTCAACCCCTTATACACCCCAAAAAAATAGTTTGGCTAAAAGAAAAATAGGACTCTTATAGACATGGTAAATGTCATGATCTTAAGTGCAAAACTTCCTTTTAATTTATGGGGAGAGGCATTGCTTACAACATGTCATGTGCACAATAGAGTACCTTCCAAGAAGATTAAAGTATCTCCATATTAGTTACGGAATGAAATGAAACCAAACCTTAATTATATCAAAGTGTGAGGGTGTTTAGCCTTTTATAGAGTGGTTGATCCAAAAATAACAAAGTTAGGACCAAAAGCTATGAAAAGTGTGTTTGTATCAAAGACATATAGATTATTAAACTTAAGCTCTAATACAGTGGTGGAATCAAGAGATGTTGAATTTATTGAGGATAAATTCAATAAAGATCTCATGGATGCCTTAATACCTACCCAAGCACAACAAGGTGACTCTAATCCTAATACTACTTTGGGTGGTACTAAAAGGATTGAAAGTGGTTCACCAAGTGAACAAAGAAAGAGTCAAAGGATAAGAAAAGTAAAGGACTTTGGTCCTGATTTCATTTCTTATCAAGCTCAATTGTTTCCTATTGAAGGTAATAAACAAGTGGTGCTAAATAAAATACCCATTGTGTTTAACACAGAGAATGATCCTAAAATATTTGAGGAAGCTATGGCTTCTAGAGATTCAACTTTCTGGAAAGAAGCTGTGAATGATGAGATGGACTCAATATTATCCAATAATACTTGGGTCCTAATGGATCTACCTACTGGTTCAAAGCCAATTGGTTGTAAATGGGTATTTAGAAGAAAAAAAATAATACTAATGGATCAATACAAACCTTTAAAGTAAGGTTGGTGGCAAAAGGCTTTAAACAAAGGGAATGAGTAAACTACTTTGATACCTATGCACCAATGGCTAGGATCACATCTATCCGTGTCTTGTTAGCACTTGTATCCATATATAAGTTGATTGTACATCAAATGGATGTTAAGAAAGCTTTCCTAAATGGTGATCTTGATGAGGAAGTTTACTTGGAACAACCAAAGGGTTCTGTACTTCCTAGAAACGAAAAGAAAGTTTGCAAATTAGTCAAGTCCTTATATGGCTTGAAACAAGCTCCAAAATAATGGCATGAGAAGTTTGACTCAGCAATTTTGTCAGATGACTTTGTGCACAATAGTTCCGACAAATGTATGTATTCCAAATTCACAAAGGAATATGGAGTCATTGTATGCCTTTATGTGGATAATATGCTCATATTTGGTATGAATATGAAAGGTTTATGTGAAACCAAAAAGTATTTTTCTTCTATGTTTCAAATGAAATATTTAAACAAAGTAAATACTATTTTGGGAATCAAAATTAAAAGACATAGTGAGGCCTTTGCACTGTGTCAATCTCATTATTTTGAGAAAGTGTTTCAAAGATTTGAACATCTTAATATAAAGGAAACAAATACACCTTTCGATTGGAGCATAAAGTTGAGTGAAAACACTAGAAGAGCAATAACAAAACTCGAGTATGCTAGTGCTATTGGTAACATGATGTATGCTATGCATTGTACAAAACCAGACATATCATTTTCAGTGGGCAAACTTTCTAGATTTACAAGTAATCTCACTAGAAGAGCAATAACAAAACTCGAGTATGCTAGTGCTATTGGTAACATGATGTATGCTATGCATTGTACAAAACCAGACATATCATTTTCAGTGGGCAAACTTTCTAGATTTACAAGTAATCTAAGTGTGGATCACTGAAAGGCAATTGGTAGAGTTCTTGGTTATTTAAAGAAAACCATAAGTTTAGGACTCTATTATTCCGAATTTCCAGCTGTGTTGCAAGGTTATTCTAGTGCTAGTTGGATTACTAGTGTGAGTGATAACAAATCCATGTCTCGTTGGATATTCACTCTTGGTGGGGTGTCATCTCTTGGGCATCAAAGAAACAAACGTGTATTTCTCACTCCACCATAGAATCAAAATTTATATCATTGGCGACAGCAAGTAAGGAAGCAGAATGACTAAGAAATATGTTGTTAAACATAGAGTTGTGGCCACAACCAATACCAGCCATTTCAATGTACCACGATAGTGAAGCCACCTTAGTTAGAGCATACAGTAAAATGTATAATGGAAAGTCTAGACATATAGGTCTAAGACATGATTACATAAGACAATTAATAGAATCTGGTACCATTTCAATTGTTTATGTAAGGTCAAATAATAATTTGGCATACCTTTTTACCAAAGCAGTGTCTCGAGATATGGTAGGGTAACATCCATTGGAATGGGACTAAAACCCTTCTTTTAAGAGAATCACCAATAGTGGAAACTCAACCTCGAATTGATTTAATCTAAGAGGTTTAAAGGGTAACAACAAGCTATTGATACGTGGTTAGTAAGAGCACTAATTTTGTGTTTCGTTCAGGATGGATTAGTGCAGATTGTTACGATGTAATTGAGAATGAGTTTTACACTCTTAATGAAGTTCATAAAAGTATAAATGTCTGTGTGACAGGGACATAAGAAGGAACTTCACCTTTGTGAACATAGAAGTGGTGCCGCTTCTAGCAAGAGTAAAGGGGTTTTCTCTTGTAGATGTTTACTAAACCGGGAAGAGCACAGACCATAGTAGTGCTAACAACAGTAAATTTCTAAATGTGTTGTGGATGTTCTCATGTGTGCGTTGTTTCTGATTTCAACACATAAGAGTTTTGGTTTAAGCACCAAGCCATTGAGTTAATACATGGCTCTAGATACTCTGAACTTAGGTTAGAAACATCTTTTGTAGGAAAACCGAATATGTATCTTCTGCTCTCGTACGTGAACATTTCAAAATTTTAAAATTCATTTATTTTTTTGGATTATGCTTTTTTTTTAATCAAAAGTGATAAGGGAATATGTATCTGATATAAATTAAGTCGAAATTAGTTTTTTAAGGGAATATATCTTATACATTTTTAAACTAGTTTTCTATACCAGGAAAAAAAATTACGGAACTTTTTTTTTTGGAGAACAAAATTACGGAACTGAAATATAATGAAAATCAATTATATTTTCTTATCTTACGTGATTCTTGCCCCCATTTAAATTTTTTTCCCCCCAAAGTTAAGTTTTCAATCCTCAGGGTTAATTAGAAAAAGATATATATGTTACAAAGAAAGAGAGAATCCGTTATGGATTTGGGGTTGAGTCAGACATGGCATATATAAGGTCTCTTTTTGGAATAAATGTTAATTGAAATCTCTAATAAAATATTTTCTTTTTATTTTTTCTCAGATCAAATTTAATATATATGGAAATGCTTAAATGGTGGAGGACATTTTTCCCTTCCTTCTTATACATGTTTTGTCAACTTTCCATATTAATATACCTCAAAATATCTTCTCAAAAAAATATACTTCAAAATATGAAAATACCATCTCAAACAGAAAGAAATCTCTCATGTTTCCCATACCAAGAAATACAATCAATAAAATCAATACAAATTAGATTCATCTAATGTAGAGACCATTTTTTTTTTCGTTTAAATAGAACTATAATCCCATAAATAAGAGTAGACAAACCTAAAGCCAGAAGGAGAAGACAAAACTCATTTATCAAAATAGAAGATAAATGGGTTTGAAACTTACTTTTGGTTGGGTTTGTTTGTTAATATTATCTTTGTCGGTATGTATTACTGAAGCTCAAGGCCAAACCAAGGATTTCAACGTGAAGAACTATGGTGCCATTGCTGATGGAGCGACCGACAACAGTAAGGTAATTCTTTTTTTTATTTGTTTTTTGTGTTATGATGGGTTCAATCAAGACCTATCTCAATCTCAAATGTTATGTTAGTAAAATATAAAAAGTTAGTGATTTGTTCATTGTTTGTAGCAGGACTGTTAGTTCAAGTGTTTAGTAAATCAATTTTGAATTTTCTGGATGGTGTAACATGTGTAAAACAGATAACAGTATATAGTCTGAATTCCTTAAAATCCGTGGCTTAGTCACTATTTCTTATTCCCAGAAAACCCAAAAAGAGTTTAGGATACAATTCTAGTTCCTCAAATCCATGATTAATTTGTTTCAACTTCCAGGACCTTAACCTAAAGAAGTCCATGGTTTCTTCATGGGATTGTGTAGAACAGTAGAACCTAATATTCAGACAATGATAACTATATATTATTTTTTTTGATATGATAAACCACATCTTTGGAATCTTATAAAACCAACTTATAAAAGAATTAAATATAGTTTCAAGTTTGATCGTGTAAAATTGAAGCTTGTAAGATTGACTTCATGCTGATTTAGGATGGAAAAAAATAATTCTTGAAATTGTTAAATTATCAATTGTCTCAAAAAGCTTAAATTATTTAATCCAGCATTCCTTATTCATATGTGAACCTCCCTTATTATTTGGCACCCAACACATCTCTTGCTTTGATACTATGTAAAATCACCAACTATCCTAAAAGTTTAAGCTATTAGGAAATAATAAATTTAATCATTTAATCTAACATAAATAACTTAGTAAATCGATTTTTTTATGTTTTTTGCATCAACAAACTTGAGTGCATGCATGCATCAACAAACTTGAATTTTGGATGTTTTGTCAGGCATTTCTTAAGGCATGGAAGGAAGCATGTGAATGGACTGGAAGGGCTAGGGTTTGGATCCCCAGTGGAACATACAGGGTGAACTCAGTAAAATTTGAGGGTCCATGCAAGGGTCCAATAGCCTTTGTGATTAAGGGGTATCTCAAGGCTCCTACTGAACCATCCCTGTTTATCACCCAGAACTGGATCAATTTTCGATATATTAACAATTTGACAGTGAGTGGTGGTGGCGTCTTGGATGGTCAGGGAAAGGAGGCTTGGACTTACAATGACTGCAACAAGAATCCCAATTGTCCCTCTTTACCAACGGTAAGTAGGGACATACATATGCATGTACGTATATACATGCATATGCATGTATGTACTGGTGTCGTTACAATGATTAAAGTCAATTGGAGTATTTTATAAAAACGTGACGGGATTTTAGATCAGATCCCTTAATTGATAGGAGCAAAATTTGTTTAGTGTTTGCAAATTCCTAAGTTAATGTCACATATAAATGCTTGTTGACGTTGATGGTCCTCTTCCTTCATTGGGGGAGTTCCTCCGCCGATGAGTGGTCTCATATTCCATTGCCTTGTAGAGCAGCGTTGCTGCCTTTACCTCTTAGGACTGGCCATGAGACATACATCTCTATTACTATGATTTTGCTTTATCTATCAAAAAAAAAAAAAAAAAATAGTACTATATATTTTTTAATATAAAAACACAAGCTATACATACAATTCTTCGATAGATTTTTACATTGCTAAAATTGTGGGATGTCCCATATTCTTCATCTTCCATCACATCTCTTGTGAGAATAATTTAGAAGTTGGAAGATCCAAAAATAGTGGTATTTACTGATCATGCATATATTTTTTATCACTAATACTAATCTTAAAATTTCTCTGTAGTATTATTAAAAAGTAAATTTTTTTAATTTGTTATCTTGTTCCAAATGTAAGAGACTAACGTCTAGTTATGCATTGCAAATATATTTTCAGACAATGAGATTTGATTTTGTGACCAATGCATGGGTTCATCACTTGAGATCAATCAACAGCAAGAACACCCATTTTGTGGTTTTCGGATGTGTGGAAGTAAAAATCACTAATACTAGAATATCAGCCCCTGCTGATAGCCCCAACACGGATGGGATAAAAATGGCAAATTCAAGGGACATCAAAATCCAACAAACAACGATTCGTACTGGTGATGATTGTATAGCCATGCTAGCCGGAACCAGACATGTACGTATTTTTAATGTTACTTGTGGACCTGGGCATGGAATTAGTATTGGAAGCCTTGGCAAAGATGGAGATCAAAATGATTTGTTTGATATAAGGGTTAGAAACTGCTCATTTCACAATACTTCTGATGGCATAAGAATCAAAACTTGGGCTTCTCCTGGAATTGGTAAGGTTTCCGGCTTGATATATGAAGACATTTTCATGAATCAAGTTGGCAATCCCATCATTATAGATCAAGAATATTGCCCGTACCCTCCTTGCAAAACACAGGTAATTTTAATAATCCATTTCTTTTTCCTTTTTTTTTTTTTTTATTATGATAGATGTAATATCCACTTTGCAATGTAGATGCTAGTGTATGAGATGGACTCCGAGAGAAAATGGGCTCTTGGTTAAAAAGTTGACATTTTTATTATGTTGTTAATGTGACATAAATATATTGATTGACATATAAATAAGTTTGTAAAGCTTTTGTTAAGAAAATGGCCATACTTTTAGCATTTTACTTTCACAAAACACCTTATGGTTATTTATGATCTCTATATTAGTGGTACCAAAAAGCATGCAAGTGAATAAAAAACTGCAAAGGCAAAGTCTTCCACTTGCATGCACAAGTTCCACACATTGCCAATTAATTATTAACAAAGTGATTTCCTTTCTTGTCTACAGCCCTCTCGTGTTCAAATTAGCAATGTCACATACAGAAACATCTGGGGAAATTCAGGTTCGAAAGTCGCAGTAACTTTCCGGTGCAGCCAAAGCACACCATGCAGAGACCTAGTGATGGAGAACATCAATTTGCATTATCATGGCCGTGATGGAGAGGGCTCTACTGCTATGTGCAATAATGTCAAAGGCGAATCTCTTGGTCCTCAAAATCCTGCGTCATGCATATAATCCTGCTATCACTAGCAAGTTCCATTTTAGTATGCTTTCCCATATATATATATATATACGGCCAGAATGTTAGAAATAATGTAGACTTGAGGATCCCCTTCTTCTAATGGCTCATTCTTGTGCTTATTATCAGGTTCAAGGCATTTAGATTCTAACATGTCAAATACTATTGTATGATTAATTTGCACATTGGAGAATGGAGAGATTGTTTCATGGTTTTCCAGCTATAGTTTTGCCATTCTTAATTAGCCTAGTCCTGCAGACTAAGATATACATAGCTATCTATCTTTCACTTTTCAAATATAAAAAAACAGAAGATATACATGACCAAAATTAGCTGGTCTTTCAGCAATAAATGGTTGATTTGTTTAAAAGCTTCAATAGTTATTATTTTAGGCTGTTCTTGAGATTTTGGATTGGCATTATCTTTGATAATAGTACCATATTAACTCCTTGTACACGATTAACCAAAAAACAAAACTCCTTATACATGTCAAACAAAACTCCTTATAACTAGTCACCATCAATGTTACAAATTTTCCTCTTTAATAGCTGCATTAAGAATTGGAACAACACCACACCCCACCCCAACCCCTCCCCCCCCCATCCATGCTCATCAATATTTTTTGATGCCAGTTCATTGACATTGGCTAAATCTTCCTTAAAATGATAAAATTAGGGTTGAAACTTTAAATCACACCTACCCCCACTTGTTGTAACAATTATAAAAATAATAATAATACATAATAACATTTTCTTTGATGTTTATGATTTACGTTTAAATAAAACTACTCAAACTACTAAAATGAGTGTAGGAATATTTTTTTATTATGCGGGTTTTAATTAGCTCAACTAGTAAAGTCTTTGATAGTTAAATAAGAGATTTGGAGTTCAATTCCCGCCTACACCAAAAACCGATTGGTGCTAATTGGTAAAGTCTCTCATGGTTGAATAAGAGATCTAGGGTTCAATCTCTACCTACGCCAAAAACTGATTAGTGTCTTGGTCTGGTGATATAGAGCTATCATCAGAAACGGATACTATAGGTTGAAAGTTAAAACTCTCTAAAACATATATATATATATATATATATATATATATTCTCATTATCTTGTGTAAAATGCTACCGGTCAATAACTTAAATAATGATGTACATTGAATTTGATGATACGATGCCCATCTTTTTCACAACTACTCATTCCAACAATGTGGGAAAACTTCTGCCTCTTCCCACAAACATATGTATTGCGTCTCCCAACCATTTTTAAGCCATTTTATTCTCCTTTCACACACACACACCCCCCCCCCCCCAAAAAAACCCTATTTGTATGCAATGTGTTAGGTTCTAAATGGTTAGAATAATTGGCAAATCGTGAACACAAACTTGTCTAGATATAGATCTTAGAGTCTATAGGTATTATTAAACAATGCTCAAGGTGATTCAAGTCAAGATTTAAGAACATACAAGTTGTAGGAAGAAGATTTCATAATCTGCCTGGTTCGATCGATCGAAGAACAGGCCCGACCGATCGAAATTCGTATCTGCAGAATTTTAATTAAGCCCAAACAGCAGTTCAAGCCATTAAGGATTAGGGTTTCAGGTCTATTTCTTCTAGTATATAAAGGAAACCCTAAGCATGTTTTTAAAAGGCTTTTTAGAGAGAGAAGAGCGTGCATCTTTTGTAGATCTAGGGTTTTGTACCCAAAAGCTCTCTAAAGTTGTTGTTTATGCTATGTATGTGAATCTCTTGTGAGATCTCGAGATGTTTGCCTTCACATATACTTAGGGTTATCAAGAAGATCAAGATTCACAAGTAGGAGAACTTGTGGTTGCTGCAGATCAAAGAAATAAGTAGTCCGTGGACTCAGAGCTATCATGGGGTCGTGGTAGTAAGTTTTCTACTCGAAATAGCAATAGAATGTTAGTGGTGATCTAAGTTCTATTGTATAAACTTCAATTTTTTCATAGTTGATTTGTTTTACTTTGAGGATAGCTAGGTTAAATCCTCCCCAGGTTTTTTACCAGTTTGGTTTTCCTAAGTTATCATATCATTGTGTTATTTATTTTTTGCACTTTACAATGATATGATATATTTGTGTTAACCTAGATCTGAAAATTTGACTAAGTAATCACTTAGCTAATTAACTAGGTTAATCTGGTTGTGTTTTAAGGGATCTAAAAACAAACACAATGATTTTAAGGGATGTACTGTTTATAAACAATTACATAACTTTTTACACTTTGTGTAATTTCTCTTATCTACTGAAATTCTGAAAAACCTAGTGCAAATCCAAAAGAATTACTTCCTCTGTTGAGTTTAGGATATCCAACTTCTTTTTTTCTGATTCTCAAAAAAAAAAAAAAAAAATCTTTTTTTCTTTTTCTTTTTTGACGAAAAAATAGGTAATATCCAACTTCTTAAAAAAATATCATTTAATGAGATGCTTTTCAAATAAAAAGATATAAATTTTCAAAATAATGCACATTCATATGAATTTTAGTGAATCAGAGGGGTACTGACTAAATAAAGTAAAAGCTAGATTAGTAAAATTAAATTATCATAATTGCATTAATTAATTAATTAATATTTAAAAGATGACTATATTTCGGGACATCTTAAAATGAAATAAAAGACCTACAAAATGGAGCGAATAGAGTATTACTAAAATTGGTGTAATTTCAAACTATACCAAATTGGTGCATTTCAAACAATTTCAAAATCTGTGTAATTCCAAAAACCTATACTAAACTATGAAAACCACAATATAAAGGAGGGAGACCTGTGGAAATTGTGCGAACTAAAATTGGAGGGGACCAAGATTTTTAACGATTGGCATAGAGTCAGTGCTTTATTTTGAAAAATTAAAATTAACTGTGGATATATCTTCCTACCTTAAATAATTGACATAGAGTCAGTGCTTTATTAAGAAAAATTAAGAATATTTTTAAAGAAAAATTAATATCAAAAGAAATAAATTACAAAATGTTTCCAAGAGAAAATATTAGAAAGCTTTGCATCCTATGCACAATCAACAAGAAAAAGAAATATAAAACTTAATTTCCTAATACAATTTAATGAGAAAGATTGAGAAAAGGAAATTACTTGGATAAAACCTAATCTAGGTCATTTAAACTTTGTTCAAAAGAGATTTATGGAGTGAGGGTGTTAGATGCCCACCCCAACTGATCTAAGAACCAGTCTTTTAGGCTATAGTGACCAATATAAACAAACTTACTCATCAAAAACACAATTAAATTGAAGCAATGAAAGTTTGAAAGAGATAACTCTTCACATGCATTAGCCATTAATCACCCAAAAAAAAATACTAAAAATAAAAATAAGCAAGAATATAAGACCAAGAGAGTTAGTCACAATGACCTTTCAAAAGGAAAAATAAGTATTTAAAAAAAATGAACACCGTGTGCATGTAAAGGGATTAAAATACACACCTCAAATTAATTCCTACAGGATTGCATGAGTATGTTATATTTCATGGCTATTCTGAAAAAGATAATTTAGCATCAAATCTGAAATTTTGTAATTTCAACTAGTTCTTCATCATTTTATGTGAATTTTTCATGTTACACAGAAAGTGAATAAACCTAATCAAATATGACATGTTAACAATATACAGGCAAGAAAATCGGAATGTATTTTTTTTCCTATAATTTCCTGGGATGCAATGCAACAATATTAAAATGCTTAAAATCTTCTAATGCAATGCATGAACAATATCATTTCATGTAAATAATCTCAAGGTTTTAATAATAAAAAGGGGAAATTGCAGTTAACCCACCTGTGGTTTGGCCAGTGGCGACGCCACGTATAAGTCAGGGTGTTCCCAGGAACACCCTGAATAGAAAAAAAAATAAAAAAATAAAAAAAAAAAATTTATACTTAATCTGTATTAGGAACACCCTGATCACAAAATTAGGAACACCCTCAGTAACAAAATTAGGAACACCCTCAAATTAAAAAAAAAAATTATATGTTCTACTTCCAAGCAAAAAAAAACAAAGAATCAGAAATCAACCCACGCCACGGTCACGTCGCTGGCAGGGAAATCAGAAACCAAACCCCAAACCCCAATACAGTCAGTCCATGAGCAAAGCAAAACAAACCCCAATACAGTTAGTGTTTATCTCAAAAAAAAAAAAGCCCCCAATACAGAGAAAACCAAAACAAACCCCAGCATACACTGCCCACGGTCACGTCGCCGTCGCTCGAAGACCGCTCGTCGTCACCGTCGCAGTCTCGCAGATCGGTGCTCGCCGCTCGCCACTCGCCGCCTCGCCCTCATCGCAGTCTCGCAGTCGTCGCCGTCGCAGATCGCAGTCTCGCCGCTCGGACCTCGGTGCTCGCCGCTCGGACCTCGGTGCTCTCCGGTCAGACCTCGGTGCTGGGTATTTCTCTCTCTTTTTCTCTGTCTCTCTCTAAGTCTCTCAGTTTCTCTCTTTATCTATCTGAAATGCAAAACTGAAATGAATAAACAATTTCTCTCTCTTTATTCTTTAATACACTAACCCAGTAACCCGGTAACTCTCTCTCTCTCTATTTACATAATTATATTTAGCTTTTGCCTTTTTTTTTTGTCTTTTTGAATTTGTCCTTATCCTATTGGTCAGTGTGTTGGTGTAATGGTGTTGGTGAACACCATTACACCAACACACTGACCAATAGGATAAGGACAAATTCAAAAAGACAAAAAAAAAAAGGCAAAAGCAAGCAGTTGGTCAGATTGGCTGGCCGAATTGCTTGCTTTTGCCTCTCTTTTTTTTTTTTTCTTTTTTTTTTTGAATTTGGCCTTATCTTCCCTGTTGCCTGTTGGTGTTGGTCCGTGTGTAACGTGTGTTGGTGTTGGTCAGTGTGTTGGTAATATATTGATTGTCTTTTAGTGTGATGTGAATTGTCTATTGTGATTGTGAAATTTTCTGATTGGCAGGTTATTGTTTGTGATTGCTGATTGGGGCATTAGGCTGAGGCATGTGCATGTGCATATCTGTTGAGTGGGAGGGGGTAGATGGGCTGATGGGCTAGGGCCGGATAAACAATAATTAAAGCAGACTAAGCAGTGTAATGTGCTACACATTACACTGTTTTAATTATTGTGATGCACATAGAATGTGTAACGTGCATAAGACAAATAAAAGACAAACAAATATAATAAATTAAAGTAGTATAATTAATGACAAACAAATTAAAACAATATAGTTTATTGTTACGCTAAATAACAATAATTAAAGCTGTATAATTAAATTAACTAATACATTATAAAAGACAAATAAATTAAATTATGTTAGGCTAAATAACAATTAATAATTTTATAATTAATGAAACAACAATATAACAAATTATAATTTATAAAAGAAAAACAAATTAATGAAACAACTAAACAATAATAATTAATAATTTTATTAATATTTCAAATAAACTTATAGTTTATTATTTATTCTTTTGCTAGAATTATGGACAAATATTTGATAAGAAAACCACGTACCCAAAATTCATCTCCTGTGCAAGATTCATCTACATCTTCTAAGCGAATTCGTATTGACTTTAACTTAGAAAATCTTCCTTCAGATCCTGGGCTACGACAAAAGATATCATCTTATCATCCTAATAATCATGATGAAATCAGAAGATATTATTTAACAAAAGACCCTTGTCAACCACCTGTTCAGGATGACCCTGTATCATATTTTTCTGGAAAGCCCCGTCGATTTAGATCGGAATGGTATATAAATAGAAAGTGGTTGGAATATAGTATAGACAAGGATGCGGCATTTTGTTTTTATTGCTACCTATTTGGGCAAGATGTTGGTAAGCAAGGGGAAGGTGAGATTTTTGTAACGAAGGGATTCAAACTTTGGAATCATGTTGCGAAGTTAGATTCCCATGTTGGAGAAGTTAATAGTGCTCATAACCAAGCTATCAAGAAGAGTGAAGATCTACTGAAGGAAAAGCAACACATTCAAAGTGTTTTTGTTAAGCAATCAAAACAAGATAAAACTGAATATCAGATTCAATTAAATGCAATAGTTGATTGTGTAAAATTCCTTTTATGCCGAGGATTAGCTTTTCGTGGTCACGATGAATCTCAAGGTTCAAGTGATAGAGGAAACTTCCTTGAGCTCTTAAAATTTTTGGGAGATCACAATGAATCTATCAATGAAGTGTTGCAAAAATCTTGGAAAAATTGCAAGCTTATGCACTCTGATATTCAAAAAGACATTGTGAATGCAATTGCACATGAAACATCCAAAGTCATCATCAACGATCTTGACAATGGGTTCTTTTCAATATTAGTTGATGAGTCACGTGATATCTCAGTGAAAGAACAAATGGCCCTCATTCTTCGTTATGTGAACAAAGAAGGAATTATTATAGAGCGGTTCCTTGGTATTGTACATGTAGCAAGTACCACTGCTTTGTCACTCAAGCATGCTATAGAAGGTTTACTTTGTGAACATAATTTGAGTTTATCGAACCTACGTGGGCAAGGTTATGATGGGGCTAGTAATATGCAAGGTGATATCAATAGACTCAAAACTTTAATTTTGAAAGAGAACAAGTCAGCATTTTATGTCCATTGTTTTGCTCATCAACTTCAATTGACACTTGTTGCTATTGCTAAAAATCACATTAACATTGCTGAATTTTTTTATGTGGTTAGTAATTTAGTAACTGTTGTTGGAGGCTCTTGTAAGAGACGAGATGCTCTTCGAGATACACAATTTGCCAAAATTAAGGAAGATTTAGAAAATGGTGTACGTAGAAGTGGGCAAGGTTTGAATCAAGAGACAAATCTTAAACGTCCTGGTGATACACGTTAGGGATCATATTATGGGACTATTCTCAACTTGATTTTGATGTTCTCTGCTGTTGTTGATGTATTAGAGATTATTGAAGAAGATGGCCTCTCCGACCAAAAAGTTGAAGCTCGATCTATTATGAGGTCAATTTTAACTTTTGAATTTGTCTTTGCTCTACACTTGATGAAAAATATTTTAGGGATCACAAATGTGTTGTCAATAGCATTGCAAAAAAAAAATCAAGATATAGTAAATGCTATGGATCTTGTTAAAGTGTCTAAGCAACGGTTGCAAGTGATGAGAGATGATGGATGGGCATCTTTATTGGTTGAAGTATCTTTAATTTGTAACTCACATGATATTCCTATCTTGGACATGGAAGTGATGTTTGTAGTTAGTGGGAGGCCGAGACACAACACCCAAAAAAATTCAAATTTACATCATTATTGTGTTGAGCTATTCTACACAGTCATAGATATGCAACTTCAAGAGCTTAACAACCACTTTTCTGAGGTGAATACCGATTTGCTACTTTGTATGGCTTGCTTGGATCCAAGTAATTCATTTGTGGCTTTCGATAAGGAAAAATTGATACGTCTAGCTAAGTTCTATCCCTCTGATTTTCTTGGGACAGATATTTTGGCACTTGACTCTCAACTGCAGAATTACATTTTTGATATGCGCAGCAATGACTTCTTTTTAGAGCTTCAAGGAGTTAGTGAACTTGCTGAAAAGTTAGTGAGCACAAGGAAGCACGAGACTTATCCATTAGTCTATTTGCTTGTGAAGCTAGCTTTGACCCTTCCAGTTGCTACTGCAACAGTAGAAAGAAGTTTTTCAGCAATGAAATATATAAAGAATGAATTGTGCAATCGAATGGGAGATCAATTGATGAATGATTGCTTAGTTGTGTATATTGAAAAAGATGTAGCTTGTAGCATTGATAATGAGACTATTATGCAACGATTTCAAAAGATGAAAACTCGTAGAAGGCAATTGTAAATTTTATGTATTTGCGTATTTTTTTATTGTTGTTGTTGTCAATATATAATTTTTTTTTATTAGATTGTGTAATTTATGCTTGTTGAGGAACACCCTGAAAAAAATTTCTGGAGTCGCCACTGGGTTTGGCTCGTTTTAACAATGCCCACCCGTGATTTGAAATTTGTCACTTAACCCACCTGAGGTGGCCTCCGTTAGACCCCCGTTACCCATTTCTCTCTTTTCACCGTTAAAAATAGGGGTAAATGTGTCTTTTCATTATATTTTATGTCTCTCTCCTCTTTTCTCTCCTTCTTCTTCTTCTTCACATAAAACGTAAAAGAAAAATATCAAAAAACAAGTCAAGATAAAATTTGTTTCATCATTTTTCATATACATAATTAGCACAAAGTTTTACGAAAGAGGGTAGACAAAGCAAAAAAACCCTCTCTCTTTTGCTGGGTTCTCTAAAAAATCCAGATTTGCAAGTAAAAGAAAAAAAAAAAAAAAAAAAAAAAAAAAAAAAAACCCAGCAATTTAGCAAATCCAACACCACAACCAACTCACTGAACCATCAAATCATAGCCTCACCAAACTACTACCTCCAACACCACCACCGTTGTTAGCCACCGCCCAAAACCCTAGATCGAAATGCAAAAACAAAGGAACAAGAAAAACCCAGCAAAAAAAAAAAAAAAAAAAAACCAGCAATCTAACATATCCAACACCACAACCAACTCACTGAACCATCAAATCATAGCCTCACCAAACTACTACCTCCAACACCACCACCGTTGTTAGCCACCGCCCAAAACCCCAGATCGGGATGCAAAAACAAAGAAACAAGAAAAACCCAGCAAAAAAATCAGCAAAAATTTCAGGAAAAAAAAAAAAAAAAAAACCCAGCAATCTAACATATCCAACACCACAGCCAACTCACTGAACCATCAAATCATAGCCTCACCAAACTACCACCTCCAACACCACCATCGCTGTTAGCCACCGCCCAAAACCCCTAGAAAGTCATTTCATACCTGATATAGAGGAAAACCCAAGTTTCAGCACTCCTCCTCCTTGCTTGCAAGTGTTCGGGGATTTCACTTTGGCAATCAAAGTAAAGAGAGAAAGGGATTATGGGTTTGGGGATTTTTGGGGGTTCTAAGGTAGAGAAAGGGAGAGAGCTCTTTTCTATTTTTTAGGGTTCTAATTTTGGCTTACATAGTAAAGAGGAATTTCTAACGGAAAGGGCAGAGGTGGGTAACGGGGGTCTAACGGAGGTCACCTTAGGTGGGTTAAGTGACAAATTTCAAATCACGGGTGGACACTGTTAAAACGGGCCAAACCACAGGTGGGTTAACTGCAATTTTCCCTAATAAAAAAAGACCATATTCTAATTCAAGAAATGGGGATTGAAAAACATCTTAATCTGGTGTGATAGAGAATCCACAACAATATTGACATAAGCTAATTTAACATTGAGATGATATCATTATTCAATGCGCTATCATGTTGGCATATGATGAATGCTTTGATGCACATGTTAAGATGTATGCCACGAGTATGGCATGGGAAAATGATTTTCGAATATCATGAAAAGATTACTATAAAAATCATAGTTTTATGCTTAAAACCCATTCTAATATGGAAAATAACCAAACTTAACAAATTTGTGTGTATTTAATATTCTTTCAGTTCCAATTATTAGTTCAACTGCTAAAATCTCTAATTATTGAATAAGAGATTTGGGATTCAA
Organism: Quercus aquifolioides; assembly: GCA_019022515.1. NCBI lineage: Eukaryota > Viridiplantae > Streptophyta > Magnoliopsida > Fagales > Fagaceae > Quercus > Quercus aquifolioides. The sequence continues at coordinate 76,401,282 of CM032333.1, forward strand.
TCCCTGCCTATACCAAAAACCGATTGATGTCTTGATCTGATGATAGAAAGCAAGGACGAAGCCAAGAGTTGAAGTTAGGGGGGGGGCGGCTCTGACCGTTGGCTTTACTGCTTCTTAGTTGCTAATGTTTTTTTTTTTTTTTTTTTTTTTTTTTTTTTTTTTTTTTGATGCGTGCGTTTTTTGCTAGGTAAAGACAGAATTATTTTGTTTAAAACTTTTTAAAGGGCTGGATGTTTGTTTTGAGAAAAAATTGGTTAATTATGCTTAATTATTTTTAACTTTACTATTGGTAATTTCTGTTATTGCGCTAATTTTTTTGGGCTTGTATATTTTGTTTTAGATTTTAGATCTATAAATTTTTTAATGACCTTTAAATGAGGAAAAAGCTAGAGCTACAAATTCTTTTATAAATTACTAATATGATGAGTGGTTATTGGCAAGTAAAAAAGTGATGTAAGTGGTGGGCCCAAATGCGAACCAATAAGACTTTGTACCTCAACGGTTTGTAAAAATGTTGTAGATAAGTTTGTGCCTGTAACATTACTCTAAAAAGAACTAATGATATTGTTAAGGGGGACAAAATTGCTAAAATTAGTGTGTGTGTGTGTGTGTGTATTTTAATAAAAAAAGGGGTGAGGGGGTGGGGAGGGGTGGAGGGGCGCATTGCCCCCTAGTCAATATATGTCTCCGTCCCTGATAGAGAGCTACTCTCTTAAAAAAAAAATTGCTCTTTCGTGAACACCATCCATATTTAACTAATCCAACATATATAGAGCAAATGATTTTTGAAATATGAATATAAAATTTCTAACAATCTAGAGGGCTAGGGTCTGCTTGCATGCACACTCCCTTGCATGAATCTGAGTAGTGGATCCTCCTTTATATTTGAATTGATCACTCGAGCTTTACGATCATAGCAACGATCACTGGTGTCTCACAAACACGATAATGATCACCATGTTCTTCCGAACTCAGGGACTCTCCTCGTGTTTTTCATGGAGCAGTTGTGTTGTTGTTATTGTTGTTGTTGTTGAATGCCTTGGAATTTTCATTAATGAAGTGAATTATCAAGGGAACTTAAACTTGCGTTAGTTGAGACTTAATTGGATTAAAAAATGGTTATGGTATGACTAGTTTGATGAAGAGAGGATGCTTTTGGTTATCAGGGAAATGGAGGTTTTTTGCTTTTTGTTGGTTGTGGGAGGTGAGGAGTGGATACTCAGAATTTTGATTTTTGCTCTAAATTTTGCTGGTTGTGGGAGGTGTGGAGTGGATACTTTGAATTTGGATTTTTTGCTCTAAATTTTGCTAGTTATTTTGATAATGTATAATATAAATATTTCAATATATAAGAATTGATAAATCATCGATTATTCCAAAAGTTTAAACTATTAAGAAATAGTGAATTTATTCACTTAACCATAATTCTAACATTTCCCCTCACATGTGAGCCTAAACTCCTCCTTAATAAGTGAGGCCTAACACGTGAAATATTTAACATTTTAAATGAGAGATAGAGTGGAGATAGAGATCTAACTTTAGATCAACTATTCCGATATCTTGATAAATTACTGATTCTCTTAAAAACTTAAATTATTAGGAAATAGTGAATTTAATCACTTAATCATAATTCTAAGAATATTATGCGGTTTTTGTAGTTTAGCTTAGGCAGCAATTAGAGTTTATATCAATGTAACTTGGCAGAGTAATTAGAGACCATGTGGATAATCAAAATATAACCAAGCTTGTAGCTGCAGAGGAGTACTACGCACAGCAAAGAGCAGGTCCTGAGTGCATCCAAGCTTTGCTAAAAATTTTGCTGCCTGGTCATCCTCATGGTAGGAATGGATTAGCTCGAGGTGGGATATCGAGCTCATGAGGGATCTACAGTCTCCAACAATACCAGATTAAAAATTGTTCTAGCAACAATTTGAGTTAGCAAATGTAAAACAAGTTTAGCATCATGTTTCACTACTAGAGTGAGTCCACGTGCATAATAACTTATAATCAGATCTGGGTAACTAAATATTTACAACTTGACAATTTCAAACAGACTTTTCAAGTGTTTAAATATTATTTAATGGATGAAAATGGTAGGGTTTCTATTTATAATAATCCTGATCTGCGCAGTAACATCGTTTTGAATCCATTCAATTTGAAAAGACCATCTCTAATTACCCAAAGCATTGCTAAAACACTAGGTCCCTTCCCTAAGGATCATGAGAAGCCAGCTACCCATGACACAATATAGTTTCTTACTAATTAAACCCCCACAATAGAAAAAGTTTCTCTCTCTATACCAAGATCCTTTCTCTCCACAGGAGAGTTTTTTTCCTTCGTTCTTTCCAAGGTTGACAAGCACAACAACCCAAAATCCCTTAACCCATACCTCTTTTTTCCCCATCTTCTTTTACTCCGCCTCCTTTTCTTAACTCCCTACCTTATGCTATCTATTCCACTCCCTATTCCAACTACCAGCCTTTATTCTCCTTGAATTTCACTTTCAGCAAACCCAATCTTGTTTGTTTTCTTCCTTACGCCTTCTATGGAACTTTCTACACAACCAAACAAGTTTACACTTTTCTCTTCTCATCACTCTGACTCCCCTCTTTGACCTTCAATTTCCCTCCTTCTTTTGTCCTTTCTGTTTTCTTCTCTTAGATACCCCTTGTACTCGTCTTTCTTCTGTCTTTGTTTGTGTTCTGTTCCTTTCAATGGGGGACCATTCTGCACCACAAGATTTTGCCTGGACTAAGAGTAGTGAGTCAGATGTTAGTGCTGACCCTTTTGCGGATGAATCGGATCTATCCTCGCAAAATAGTGATGATATGGAAGCCCCATTTGCACAACATGGCCCAATCCTAGAAGCTGATCCTAATTCCATCCACATGCAACGACTTTTTTGGGGTCATTGTGCAATGGGTTTCATCTTGGACTATAGGAAGTTCTTGGTCTTGCACCTACAGCACTTAATTAATTCTGTAGAGAGGATCCGAGGTGCTGTCACTGTAGTGGGGTAGGACTCATTCTTCTACATGATTCATTTTGAACATATGGAAGATCTAGAGCATATGTGCTCTGAGAGTCCCTGGTCCATGGATGGTGCCTTTCTTTTTATTGAAAAATGGAGGCCGAATCTGGTGATGAACAGGTTACATTTGAATTTTTTGTCTATCTAGGTTCAACTCCATGGGATACCCTTGGAATATCAATACCCAAAGTTAGCAGAAAGGATGGGCCATATGATTGGTGCTTTTGAAAAGATTGATTGGGAAGATAGGCTACCTCGAAATATCAGGTTCATGCGGGTTAAGGTGAGACTAAATCCGTGGATGCCAGTTGTTTCGAGATTCATGCTTCGCTTGGATGATAGAACCCAAACTTGGATTCAATGTAGGTATGAACAAGTCCACAAGCTATGCACCAAATGTAGTCCTATCGGACACATCAGAAGCCAATGTAGTGAGAGTATGGATGAAGTGGAAAGAATGCTCATCCGTCAAAGACACCGAATTCAACGTCTTCACCAGGTTCCTTTTGGCTTTGACTCTTTAGAACCTCAGTTTCACAATGAGTTACAGGCTTATTTCAACAAAAGGAGACATTGGACAACACGAGCCCGTTTTGGGAATATGGAGCAAGAACACCAAGTACAGAGTCACCCTTCCTTTGCCACCTTCAACCCAGAGCCACCCACCACATTTCCCCTAAACCCAAACCTTCAACCATGCCAGTTTAGGACACAAACCACCACATTTCCCCTAAACCCAAACCTTCAACCATGCCTAATCCCAGCACTCAAATACCTAACATACCCTATCCTACAACCTTACAACCAGACTTCGAGCATGCAACCCTCAACTCAGCTATATTTTCCCTAACACTAGGACACGGCTCTGTAACACCCATGCCTTTCAATTCCCCAGCCTCATCCCCTGAACATCCCCGTCCACAAAATCCAAACCCTAACCCACATGCAAACAATCTACACAATCCAAATCTAGCGGATAACCCCTCCTCCATTTTGCAACCATCTCAAACTACCTAGGATAATCCTTCTATGCAATGGATGTGGGTCAATGGAGCAGGGCCTTTTATGACAAATAGGGAGTTAAGAGAGGAAACGGACTCTACTTCGACAACAAAAAGTGACTCTGAGACAGTTGTGATGTATAACCTAGACAGGTTCAATGATGATTGTCCTGAATGGCTACGTGGAGATGTATGGAATAGAGGATAGATTCCTAAGTCTACTGATTCACTTATAGAATCTTTGGTGAGTAAGGTGGATAGGGACAGGCTGAGGTCTAATTTTGGAAGTTCGAGCAGTGGGCCTCATATCAGAAGGCCTAATACCCTGGGCCAATTCCATACCTCAGCCTATTTCATGGATGCACATTAGGTGGAGACAATTAGCAGTCAAATTATTAGCCTTGATACTGGATTGGAAGCTATTATCACCTCGGGTTTTGCTGGCCTTAACCCAAACCCATCTTCTCCTACCTCAGTTAGATCAGATCCTAGCCATCTGTCTTGCCTATAGTGTGATGAAGGACAAGGGAGGCAACTGTGGACCATCAAGGAATAGAATTGGAACTGAACTTAAGAGACTCAGGAGGAACATTCGTCATCATGAGGAATCCATGGAAAATCCAAAGGGTTGTTGGGAAGCCAGCCTTAATTAGCTTCCCCAACGACAATGAGGATCATGAGCTGGAACTGTAGAGGTTTGGGCAAACCCTCTGCAATTCTGTAGTGCAACAAAAAAATCCCTTGAACTTAAACCTGATATTTTATTTCTCATGGAAACTCATTTAGCTAGCAATAAAGGTCAAGAAGTGTGGCAAAAATGTGGTTTATCTGATCGGTGGGAGGTCCCTATGGTGGGTTTTAGTGGTGGTCTTATTCTAGCTTGGTTACCTAGATAGAGTCTTCAAGTTGTTTATGACTCAAAAAATCTCATTCACATTGATCTACTAGACAATAAAGGCAATTCTTTCTCGATCACTTTTGTCTACGGACACCCTGATCATGCAAAGAGAGGTGAAGTGTGGCAACAATTAAAATCACTCAAAGGGCTTGCCCATTCTAACTGGCTCTGCATAGGGGATTTTAACCAGATTTTATCAAAGGAAGATAAGCTTTCTTTTAAACAGGGGAGCATTATAGGGGCAGATTTTTTTCAACAGGTTCTAATGGAATTACAACTGTGTGAATTGGCTGACTCTGGTCAAAGATTCACATGGATGAATAATAGGGAGGAAGAGGATTTTGTCATGGAAAGGCTTGACAGAGCTTTTGCTAGTGTGGATTGGGTCAACATGTATCCTTTATACTCACTTAGGAATCTCCCAATTGTTAGGTCTAACCATGGCCCAATCATCCTGGACTTAGAACTTCAAACACCCTTTAGGAAGAGACCTTTCAGATTTAAGCATATGTGGATAACACATTCAAGTTATAAAGGTATGGTTCAACAAGCTTGGGATCTGCAATCCACTGGGTCTAGAGCTACACAACTGAGAAAAAAATTACTAATGTCAAGAAAATGGCTTTAGAATGGAATAAAAAGGTGTTTGAAAAAGTGGAGAATGAAATCAAGCTAAAGCAGAATCAATTACAGCAGCTCTAGGATTCCATTGTAAATGCTGAAGACGTAAGGAAAGAGAGAGCTTTTAGAAAGGAACTTGAGGACCTTCTAGATAGAGAAGAATTGATGTGGGCACAAAAAGGTAGAACAAACTGGTTTTTACAAAGTGACAAGAATACTAAATATTTCTAGACTTTGGTTAGGCAAAGAAGAGCTAGGATTAGAATCCTGCAAATCAAAGATGAGCAAGACATCCTAACTGACAAAACTGAAGATATAGAAAATATCCTTCTTAATTTTTTCAGGAAAAGCTATGATGGCATAAACAACTTAAGTATGGATAGTATTGTTCAGGAAATTCAAGGATTGCCTATCCCTACTCTTTCTGATCAACAAACCAGTTTCCTAAACAAACCTATATCAACTATAGAAATTGAAGAAGCAGTCTTTCAACTGGGTCATCATAAAACTCCAGGACCATATGGCATTCCTGCTTTCTTCTTCCAAGAATTTTAGGCACAGTTAAAACTGATGTTATCAATACTGTCCAAGCTTTTTTCCATTCTAGTTCACTCCTTAAATCTCTCAACCAAACCCTCATAACTCTCATTTCAAAAATTCCCTTTCTTGAGGAGGTGAATCACTTTAGACCTAACAGTCTATGCAATGTGATCTATAAAGTAATCTCCAAAATCCTTGTTAACAGACAAAAGTGATAGGCCAAGAATGTATTGACCCGTTGGGATATATTAATTGATTAATTAGCCAAGTTTATTAATTAATCAAATTAACATGCAAAGCGTGTGGAAGCACAAACAAATCACCAATTAACTAAAGTATGCAGCAGAAAATAAATTGACTCGGTGATTTGTTTACGAATAGGGAAAACCTACGCGACAAAAACCCCATCGGGTGATTTTAAGGTCACCACTCCCGAGAATCCACTATTATCAAAACAAACGGTTACAAGTAAAAGAATCCCAGTACCTTATACCAACCTACAGTTGAACCTTTACCCCAATACCCAATTGGACTTGTTCTATAGTGACAATCTCTCATTTTCAATGCACGACTTCCAGTACGTGACTAACCAATAGATGCGTGGATCCCAGTATGCGACTTAATCACCAACTTGAGAAAGATGTTGGCTGCAAAGCTCTTTAGTTCATCACACGATGAAGATCATGAAGCTCCTTGGTCACAAAACCCTATGGTGTACAAACACAGCAGCTTCTTCAAGAGAAAGATGAACTAGGGCAAATTCTGTCTCCGGTCACAATTTGCATGAACAAGACTTTGCTCTACACTTGTGCAATTGTGCAACCAGTGACAGCCCTTAAAATAATCCTTATATATGTTTAGGATTGTGAGAAAAGAAAGCCTAAACATACATTCACGGATTGGATGAAAATCAGCTTTGAAAAACTGAACTTCATAAATCTCGACAGATACCCTATCTATCGAGCAGCTGTCGAGCCTCGGGCTGAAATACCTCTCTTAAACCTCGATAAATACTAGCTGTTGAGCTAGCTGTCAAGATTTAATGAATAGCACTTCTTCACTTGATTCTTGGACAGACTTGCATAGCTTTAAGACTTGAACTTGAAACCTTGTTTCTTGAAGCATTAAACACATCCTAGATCTACTCAATTACAAGTAAAGTGCATTTTGTCAAATGATTAGCCAATCACATAAAGTATTGACATATGTTCCTAACATTGAATCACATATGTCCTAACAATCTCCCCCTTTGACAATCCGTAACAAAACCACAACAAACAAATGAACATATGAGAGAAGTCATAAAACACTCAACTCATACTCACTTGTTGAATACAATAAAATCTATCCTAACACAAATTCTTGAAAAACTTTGCAAGAAGAGAGTTCATGGCAAGAAGACTTTGACAACCTGTATTTCTGAAACACTTTAAACAAAACTCATCAGGGCATCTTAGTGTGAGACAGAAATAAAAGATTGCATACAATATATATACAATATATAAGAAGCATGTGCATAAAGAGAGAAAAGAAACAACACATGTAAAGATAGGTGAAAGAACTATAATAACAACCTCAAATGTATACATATCAACAAGTACAAGGTTTGCTATCACAACATGATTACAAGATCTAAGGTACATGAACAATGTATCTAAAATAGAGAGAAAAGAAAAAGATACATAAAAGTCCTCACTACATCCCTCAAGATATGAACACTCCCCCTAACAAAAATTTCCTATACTAACCCTCTCCCTATGAGTATGACTACTCTTATATCCAAAACTACTCCTCCTTTTTGTCACGAGTGATAAAGGGTAAGTACATCAAGTAGACATCTCATCAGCACTGGAAGAGCTAGCATCATCATCCTCATCAACATCACCATCATCGTCCTCATCCTCAAAAGCCTCTGGAGTAGGAGGAGGAGAAGCAACGAAGCCACCCATGACAGCCTGTCGTCGTGTAATACGACCAACACGGGTGTTCACCCAACACAACTCATCACTAAGAGTGTTAAGGCGAGCATCCATGCGCACAAGCTGTGCCATGATGTCCTCGAGAGTCACACTGCTTGTAGAAGAAGAGGGAGTGGATGTGGATGGAGCTGTAGAAACTGGAGGAATCGCCGTCCCAGACCGCCTCGAATGTAGCTACGCCTCACTCCATTTAACAGTAGCGATGTCTATGGCACACATGACATGGAAGTGGTCGAAAACAGGAAAGGGGACAGAAAAATGGCGTAGAATCCTCGTGATAGCTGAAGGGAAGATGAGTTTATCACGGGTCGCTGTATCCCTATATACATCTATGAGGGAATGAATGAAATGAAAGGGAAAATCTATAGTAAGATGCTCTAAAAGGGAAAGCAAAAATCGAGCACGAGGCTTTGTAATGGAGTTATAGTAAGATAAAGGATGTAAAACAAAAGTCATAACCATGTTAATAAACCTAGGACCTTTAGCAAAGGCCGAACAAGGAGTGAACTAACGATCACCCCGATCAGAGGGACACTCACAAAAAGAGGACATAAGCTCGTCTTTAGACACAGTCTTAAGATGATCACAACCAGGGTAGTTAGGATGCGCTACCCAAGGACCACGATGCGCGTACCTCAAACGCGAGTGACAAAGAGAGGTACTGAATAATCAAATCCATGCATGTTGGAGTAGAACTCCTGTATAAGCACGAATGGACAAGTGACCAGGACGTCACACAGTGACTCCCAACCCCTACTATAAATGATAGTGGGTAGGTCAGTGTCGGAGAAGTCCGACAAAATGACTTGGCATTCCGAATGAATACCTCGTCTAGAAAAGTTCTCTGAAAAGTCCTGTCGGGCTTTATCATCACGGAACCGAATATGAGAGGGAGTAGGATCAGAAGAAGAGGATGCCCCAGAATGAAGAGAGTTCCAAGACAGAATAGATTTTCATTTAGGTGCCATAGAGCAACTAACCGAAAGAAGGAGAGAGAGACACGCAGAAAAGCACCAATCACAATCAATATATAAGAACATAGAGAATGTAAGGTACGTATGCATGAAAATGCATGAGCATGTGATATGCAATAGTAAAAACATCATGGGCTCAGCCAAATCCAATCCTACCAGCACACAATCATTTCAACAAGGTAAACACACATCTAAATGCATGAAACATTGTTATAATGAAAATGAGATGCAATGCATGATGATTTAGAGCCATTTTCACAAAGCCCTTCCCAAAAATTTCACAAAAACTCCATCAATTTTGAAAAACCCAATATTTTTCAAAAGTCCTAAAAAGTTAGGTCAAATGCATGAAATGCATGAAGAATGAGTGAAAAGGATCATACCAGATGAAAGAAGATGATCTTTAGGCCGAAAAACTCTTGGGAAAGAAGTTTAAAGTGAGAGAGAGAGGTTTTGGGAGGTGAAGAGTCAACGAGTCGAGAGAGATCGAGAGAAATGAACCTGAAATCGCGCAGGTCCTATATATAAAACCTCTTAAATCTCGACAAATCAAGAGGTGTCAAGGTTTAAACTTCAACAGATGCATCTATCGAGCAGCTATCTAGAGGTGTCCACAACAAAAAGGGCTCGATGGATCGAGGAGCTATCGAGCATCTATCGAGGAGACAAAAACTTTCTCGATGGATCGAGCAGCTCTCGAGAAGCTATCAAGATTGCGATAAAAAGAAGCTGAAGAGCTCGATAGATAGCCTAGCTGTCGAGAAGTGTCGAGGAGCTATCGAGATTGCTTAAAAATAGCTTTTTCAAAGAAGAGAAAAACATAGATATGAATGCAATCAAGCATGCTACTCAACCAAAGATCCAAACAACATTTTAAGCTCTCAAAAACATCTCTCAACATGAAAAATGTTAAGCACATAGATCCAAAACACACACACACACACACACACACACACACTAAACAAGTCTAACCAGTTTTATATTTCAAAAACAAGTAGACAGTTTAGTGAGCATACATTGACACAAGTATTCCTTGTGATGGCCAAATCACATTGTACCCGCACATATATCAAAAGTAGCAAAGAATATTGTGTGTTGTGTGTGAAGAACATCGCAAGATTGCATAAGTGTCTACATGTTATGACGATTTGAGATATAAGAAAATCACTTTAACTCACACACAATCATAACTGTTTGATGGGGACTATCACCTTTGAAGTACATCCTATAACTCTCACATCTCCTAAAATACATGCTTGCAATCATATATAAAGCATTTTTATCTTTTTGCTTTTATTTTTCTTTGCATATTTTTCTTTTAAGCAAACCATGCATGGGCATATAAGAGATAGAAAAGAAATACCCAATGATGTTAATGATGTTAAGCATTTGACATTCCACTTTTGCTATGTCGAAGCATACAAATGTCATTTCATGATTGGCAAGCAACAGTGGTGAGATGCTTATTTATGCCTTTCTCTTAGGATTTTCCAGTCCTTCCCATCAAAAAGAGTGATGCGAGTGTTAAGTACAACAGATCACTTAACCTTACTCATCACAATCACGAGCCACAAAGCTCACTTGCTTAGTTGTGCATAGAGATGCTCATCTAAGCTACAAAAGATACAAAGTTTAGAAAATTTTGTTTCATTGGCCATTCAAGGTACACAAGTACCAATGTACACAAACACACACTGTTTCTGTATTTTTCTAATTTTTCAAATTTTTTTTTATATGAAAAAAAAATGAAGCATAACTGAAAAATAACCAAACAAAAACATCTTAAACAAAGCAATGCATAAAACTAGACTGACTCAAAACACGAAATCAAAACACACAAGTAATGCAAAAACAAAACAAGAAGGGGAGAGAGAAACAGTGACAGAATCACTTAGAACCATTTTCCTTCCACACCTTGGAAGAAACTTTTCATTTATCAAACCCTTGATCCGACGGTGAGGGGGAAGAATTGAAACCGTTCAAATTCAAAAGGAACATGAGAGCTTTGAGAATATCTCCAAGAGGAGCAAAAGAGGATGAAAGCTGATTTTGGTTTCCCGACACGATCATGCCATTGCTCTGTTAAGTGGCTAACCACTTATAGCAATTAGGTCGAGTATGTCCAGTTGTATCACAGTGATGACAGAAATGTTGCTTTTTCTGCTTAGGCTTTTGAGAGTTTCCTTTCTTAACCCTAGGGTTCTTGACCTCTTTCTTATCAAGCTGAGGGGGTGATCCTAAAATAGATTTACCCTTGTCTATGTTCTCACTAGCTAATTCATTTTTAACATTATTGTTCTCAGTTTCAACATTATTAGCAGGAAGAACAAAAATAGTAGTACTAGTAGAAGCAATACTAGGAGAAGAGAAATCATACCCTAAACCGGTTCGATCGAAAGCAGATTTCTGAAGACTGAGCATCTCATCGAGCTTAGCGCTTGAAGTCCTTTCTAACTAAGCTCTAACTTGGAACAGTTCTACCTCAAGCTTCTTGGTCTTCTCGGCCAAGAAATTATTCTCAAATCTCAATGTTCCAATAGTCTGATTAGCTTCGTCAAACTTTGTAGAGATTTCTTCTCACTCAAGTTCCACATCACTAAGCTTCTTGGTGGCCAAACTATACAACTTCTTATGCTTTTCAGAGACCTTGTATAACTTTGCATAGGCTATGTGGATGTCATCTTGTTCATCCATCTTTTCAAACTTAGACTCCACCAATTCCTCTTCTTCATCCACATCTTCAACAATCCCTTTAATAGGATTTACAGTGGCAGTGAAGGCATTTAGGATTCCATCATCCTCATTATCGGAGTCATCCTCAGGCTCGGTGTCAGTCAAGGTAGCAACAAGTGCCTTACTTTTTCCGATGGTCTTGAGATAAGTAGGGCACTCTTGTTTCATGTGACCAAAGCCTTGACACCCAAAGAACTTTAGTCCTAGGGGAACAGTGTACTGACCACCATCTCTAGCATCCTTCTTCCCTTTGTCTTGGCTCTTAGATTGAGAAGAACTAGACTGTCTACGGTCCTTGTCGAAGCCCTTTGCATTGGCATTCTTCATGAACTTCTTGAATTGCCTAGTGATGTAGGACTTCATCTTAGAATCTTTATCATTAGAAGACTCATCAGTGTCAATGCTTTTGGCCTTTAGTGCCATGCTCTTGTTCTTGCTCAATTTCCCGATCCTAGACAAACCCAACTCATAGGTCTGCAAATTGCCAACCAACTCTGTCAAAGGAATTTTGTCAATATCCTTTGATTCCTCAATCGTGGTGATCTTGGCATGAAATCTCTCGGGTAGAGATCTGAGCACCTTTATCACAATCTTGGGTTCAGGAATGGTTTCCCCAAGATTAAAAGCTAAGTTCACTATGTCCTTGAGCTTGGCATAGAACTCATCGAACAACTCATCCTCCTCCATCTTGATCTCTTCAAAGCTGGTAGTGAGCCTCTGAAGTTTTGAATCCTTGACAGCCTTGGTTCCTTCATAGGTTGTCTAGAGAATGGTCTATGCTTCCTTAGCAGTTTTAGTAGAGGATATCTTCTTGAATTCCTCATTTGTGACTGCACTGAATAGAGCATTCAATGCCTGATAATGCCTTAAAATGTATGCTTGTTATATATTTATGTGGACATTATCTCCTTATTACTATGCTTAATTTGTATAATTAAGCCATGATTTGCATTAGTCCCTATTATTTATCTTTACATAATTTCTTGAATAAGATGTCATTCATTGTGTGTAATTTTCTACTTTCAGTAAATCATGTGAGAAAGATGAGTTTACAGGGATTTGTGAGAGAATGAAGTCCAAACTAGAATTAAAGTGGAGCTAAAGAACCATGCTTAAATGTCTAAGGGGATGCAACTAGAGTGCTTGGATCGTCTACCATGATTGGAAGCTTCAAATAAGGAAAGAAATCAAAGAGGCAGAATTTGAAAAGGAAAAATCTGATTTGAGCACTTATCAGTATTTTGGGCGTACCTCTCTCCTCAAAAATCCAATTGACACAAGGCTAGATGGGTTAGAACCGTGACTTAAATATCTACAACTTTTCAGTTTTAAGTTTTTCGAAATTCTCAATTTTGAAGGCCAAAATTAACTCACAATTTACTATTGTAAACCTAGACGAAAATTAAAATAGTAAAAGTTTTATTTTCTTTGGACACTTTTTACGCTAGGGTTTGGAAGGGAGGCTGTGTAGAACAAATTTTGGAGAGAAAAACTTGTATTTTCCTTTCTCTAATGGCAGCCTAAACTCTTTGCTAGGGTTAGGGGTTATGTTTCTTCTATACAGTATGAATATTCAATGTGATTCCTTCTAGGATTTTATCAACGTATTTGATTGTTCAATTAGATTTCTTTTGATGTATTAGTTCTTCTATGCTTTCAATAAGTTCAATCATGTTTTTTTTATTGTTTAGATGAATTTCTAATAGTTTCAAATAGAAATCAGGTTTTAAAGTGAATGGGTTTTTCTGAAAACTTTTCTAACCGCATTATTAATCTAGGTTATTATGTGTTCTTGAATTGTCTCAGTTCAATCGAATCATAAGAATTTAATTGTATAAGAACAATCAATTATGAAATATATAATTTCTTAGATCACAAAGAATTTTGTATCGATATAGGGAAACACCCCGATGCCCTAATATTTACATTATTGACTTAAATAAGTTATCATTGTTATTCTTCTTTACAATTACCAGACAAAAATTATTCTTCATCTTCACCAAAAGTCTTTTTTTTTTTCAATTACATTATCTTTGAATTTACCTTACTCCTTCTGGTTCGACCTCGGTACTCCGAGAATTATATTGCTACGATCTCCTGCACTTGGGAGTGAGCAAGCAATGCCCTGCTGTTGAAGTTTGCCGCCTTGATCTTAGCATCATCCCAGTCAGCCGATGCTTCCGTAGGCTTGGTCCAGCCTATCTCCACAGCTTGCCATACCTTTTCATCTAATGACTGCTTCCAATATGCATAGTTAGTGCCGTCAAATAAATAAAGTATAATAAGAGACTGTCCTCTATCCATGACAAATAGGAGTCAATGGATCACACAATAAAGATTAACCCTAATTAGAGTGTGTCTGCTCTGATACCACGTAATAGGCCAAGAATGTATTGACCCCTTGGGATGTATTAATTGATTAATTAGCCAAGTTTATTAATTAATCAAATTAACATGCAAAGCGCATGGTAGCACAAACAAATCACCAATTAACTAAAGTATGCAGTGGGAAATAAATTGACCCAGTGATTTGTTTACGAATGGGGAAAACCTACACGACAAAAACCTCACCGGGTGATTTTAAGGTCACTACTCCCGAGAATCCACTATTATCAAAACAAGCGGTTACAAGTAAAGGAATCTCAGTACCTTATACCAACCTACAGTTGAACCCTTATCCCAATACCCAATTGGACTTGTTCTATAGTGACAAATCTCTCATTTTCAATGCACGACTCTCAGTACATGACTAACCAATAGATGCGTGGATCCCAGTACGCGACTTAATCACCAACTTGAGAAGGATGTTGGCTGCAAATTTCTTCAGTTCATCACATGATGAAGATCATGAAGCTCCTTAGTCACAAAACCCTATGGTGTACAAACACAGCAGCTTCTTCAAGAGAAAGATGAACTAGGGCAAATTCTGTCTCTGGTCACAATTTGCATGAACAAGACTCTGCTCTACACTTGTGCAACTGTGCAACCTATGATGGCCCTTAAAATAATCCTTATATATGTTTAGGATAGTGAGAAAAAAAAGCTCAAACATACATTCACAGATTGGATGAAAATCAGCTCTGAAAAACTGAACTTCATAAATCTTGATAGATACCCTACCTGTCAAGCCTCGAGCTGAAATAGCTCTCTTAAACCTCGATAGATACTAGCTGTCGAGCTAGCTATTGAGCTAGCTGTCGAGATTTAATGAACAGCACTTCTTCACTTGATTCTTGGACAGGCTTGCATGGCTTTGACACTTGAACTTGAAACCTTGTTTCTTGAAGTATTAAACACATCCTAAATCTACCCAATTACAAGTAAAGTGCGTTTTGTCAAAGAATTAGCCAATCACATAAAATATTGATATATGTTCCTAACATTGAATCACATATGTCCTAACAAGAAGCCTATTATGGACAACATTATTACATCATATCAAAATGCCTTCATTATGGGTAGGAACATCTCAGATAATATCCTCTTGGCCCATGAAATCATAGATGTGCTTAGGAAGAAGAAGGGGAGAAAAATTAGTTTTGGAGTGTTAAAGATAAACATGTCTAAAGCTTATGATAAGATCAGTTGGAATTTTTTGAAGGCTATTCTCATTGTCATGAATTTTGATACAAAATGGATCAAATGGATTATGGAGTGTGTGTTCTCAGTTCAGTACACTTTGTTGATTAATGGAAACCTATCAAATTCCTTCAAACCCTCTCAAGGTCTAAGACAAGGAGATCCTTTATCTACATACCTCTTCCTTATGTTTGCTAGTATACTCTCAATCTCCTTGTCACAAGCTAAGAATCTTAAGAAAATCAAAGGAATCAAAGTTGGTAGAAATGGTCTTTCTTTTTCCCACTTATTGTTTGCTGATGACTCTTTGTTGTTTTTTACGAAGGATAACTGTAAAGTTGTGATTTTCAACTAGCCTTTGTTGGTTTTAATTCCGTGCCAAATTTGATTGTAATTTTTTCAATCATCTCCCTGTATTTATGTGGGTTTATTTGTAAGGGATGAGTGTAAAAGATTGGTGAAGAATCAAGCGTCAAAGATGAATCAGTGCAAATTCGCGACTAGCTCGCAAGAAAGCAACCCGCGAAAAGGCCACGTGTGAAGCACATGACTAGAAGTTGAAGAGTCATGTATGCCTGTCATTTTGCGAGTGCTTCGCGAGAAAGGCCATCTCGCGAGGTACCCACAAAACATTCTATTTGGCAGAAAGTTAAGTTGATTTACCAAATTCTTTACCCACACTATAAATACCCTCATTACCCACGAATTGTAAGGAGTAATTTTCAGAAAGAAAACCCTAGCAAATACACTTGAAAGTTAAAGATTGTTATACCCACAATCATCTACACATTACCTCTTGGTTTTCCTCTACTCCTACATCTCCATCTCTACATCCTTGAGAGGTTCTTAGCCCAAATATTTACCACACCCAATCTGAGTGTTAAGTGAGGTTTTGGTGCTATTGGGAAATACTGGAAGGAACCATTTAGTGGCAGATGCAATCGGGCTGAATTGCGGGATCTGGAAAGTTAGAGAAGACAAGACTCCGAGAAGTCTGTTGGTAGCAAGAGCTTGGAGGGCTTAAGTACATAGGGTAGACTAAGCTTGAAGGGTCTTTTGCTATTCGTGTACTCCAACTTTATTCTCTAGTAGATCGATTTCGACTTGGAGGTTCGCAGAGAGGTTTTTCATAGAGTTCTTCGGTTTCCTCTTCGATAACATGTCTTGGTGTTATCTTTTACATGCATCTCTCTTCCCTACTCTTTAAGCTTTACTTTTATTGTTCATTGTGGTTGGATATGGCTTAGAGTAGTGTTATCGGCATATTGCGCTTATTTACTCTTATTCCGCACTTTGATAAGTTAAGGTAAAAGCAATCTAGCTGTAATTTTTAATTTGGGGTCTAAACAAGCTCTAGTGTTTCACACTAATTTGAGCTTTCAATAACAACTCTTCAAAAAATATTCAACTCATCCTTGAGTGGTATTGTTCCATCTCGAGTCAGTATATAAATCTGGAAAAATCTAACCTGTATTGCTCTCTAAACATGCCAAAGGAGGAACAAGAAACTCTTGCCAGAAATCTTCAAGTTAATCTGGTCTAGCAGCCTAGCAAATACCTTGGCATCCACTTCAAGTTGAGAGGTAACAGAATTGCTATTTTCAGTTTCTAATTGATAAACTCAAGTCAAAACTTCAAGGTTGGAAAGCTAAAATTCTATCCCAAGCAGGTAGGACAACTTTAATCTCTTATGTTCTTCAATCTCTACCTTTATATACTTTTTCATGTTTCAAAGTACCTGAGCACATTTGCAATAATATGGACTCAATCATCCGAGCATTCTGGTGGGGTCATGAACAGGGTAAGAAAAAACTTCATCTCCTCAATTGGGACAAGATTTGCCAACCTAGGAAGTTTGGTGGTTTAGGAATCAAGAAGTTTAGGCACATGAACCAGGCAATGCTTGCCAAACAATACTAGAGAATCAACCAAAACCTTCAAGGCTAAGTACTTCCCCACTTGCCCAATTCAAGAGTGTAGCCCAAAGCCTTATCACTCTTGGTGTTGGAAAAATATAATCCAACATGAAAATCACAAACTGAGAGATGGAAAATGGAAGGTTGGGAATGGATATAGTATCCCTCTAAATCATAAAAACTGGGTCCATCACCCTTCATTGAACCTGTCTCATCCTAGCCTCACTACAGGTACTATGGGAGACTTAATTGATCAGCATACTAAGAATTGGAAGGCAAATTTGGCTATATCCCTATTCCCGTTTCCTCTGGCTTCTATAATCCTTCAGATCCCAATTTCCAAAACTAATTCTATCCAAGATAAACTTCTTTGGAAATACTCAAAGAATGGGGAATATCAAGTGAAAAAAGCTTATGATTTTTTAGCAAGGGATCATTTAGTTCCTCCTAGGCATGATCAACCTCAGATGGGAAGTTGGAGTAGAATTTGGAAAGTGAAGGTTTCTTTAAAAGTTAACAATTTCATTTGGAAACTCATGCATGACAGACTACCTACCCTTCTCAACCTAAATATCAGAGGCATCTCAACCTCTAACATCTGTCCTTTATGCAATGAAGAAAAGGCAACTTCAACTCACCTCTTTTTACTCTGCCTTTTTGCCAGAGCTTGCTAGCATGGATCCACTCTAGCCATCCACTCCTCAAATTATAACACCATCTCTATTCAACAATGGTTAACACAGCTATTATCAAGATACAAACAGAGAGACCCAAATTCTATGTTTTATTTGCAAGCCATCTTCACTACTCTTTGGACCATCTAGAACTATAGAAACAGATTAGTTCACCAAGGGATAAATCCAAACCCCATGGATGTGATTCTAACTGGCCAAAATTTATCTTGCAGGTACAAGGAAGCTTTTTCATACCGCAACACACACAGTGACAGATCTGACAAAAGCACAAGAACAGATTACTAGTCAACAGCAGGGAACTGGCAACTAATCATCAAAGTTGCTGGAACTAGGAGCAAAAAAACCATATAAGAGTGGCACTGCTTATGAAGCTATTACTGTTCAGGGAGATAGGGTGTTTTTTGGTGCAATTAGTAGCAAGGCTAGAACAACAAGTAGGGCATTGCTGGAGGCTATGGTTGAAGCTGGAATAGCAGCAAAAAATCAAGGCTTTCGTCAAGTTTTGTTTCTAAGTGATAGCAGGGATCTTCTTCAGTCCTTCAAGAAGAAAAAGGCCTCAGATTGGCTAGATAACACTATAATAGCTAATCTAATTTTCTTGACTCAAAATGGCATTTACTGTGATATGATCTTAGTACCCCATTTGGTTGTTAAAGACATCTGGTCTGTAGCTAAATTGGCAACCTGTGTGCCAATGAACCAATTCTGGTTTAATCTAGCCTTTTATGACTTTTTGTAATTGTTTTCTCCCTTTTGAATGGTATCAAAAAAATTAAATGCCCACAACCTGATCTGCCTGGGTTTCATAGTAAAGATTCGTTGATGTTAAGTTTAAACTAAACAAGGGAATGACTTTTCCATTTCACAGCGATAGGGACTTTTGTGTTGAGTGTGGTGGAAGGTTTAAATCTGTTTTGGAAGCAAGTGGTCATGAATGGATTGGTCATGCCGAAATAAGATAGGGCTATTTATGGTGAGCCAAAGAGAGCCCTATAGTGAAGAGGAGTTCAAGGAATGGTTATGGAGAGAGCTTTGGAAGTGCAATTGAAATGTAGCCAAGTGGAAGAGAAGGGTCCAATACAATGCCCTGGGATTTGGAGGTTGTTCCAAAAGGTTTTTGGTAGGAGATGGGTAGGATTTTCAGATTTTGCTTTATAGAAAGGGCAAAAGTCATCTACTTTGATTTCTTACCTTGAAAGGCATGATCATAAAGAGAGGGTGGGATTGCTACTAAAGGAGCACTTAAGGTCTTGAGCATTTAATGGTGAATTAAGGGAAGAAAGTGATCCATATCAAGAGGGAGGAGTAATATTTTGTAGGAAGAGATGAACAGTGCATGCAAAGAGCAGGAATGGATTTGGTCACTGATTTGATGAGGGTGTGGTGACCAAGAAAGGAAAGAAGCTTTGATATCTAACCTGAGAGTTCAGATTCATTTGCTCCAACTTTTTTCATATATTTGTTGATGAATGGCAAGACCAAGGTATTTCCTATACACATGAACATAATGGAATGGTGAAACATTTTTCAAGCAATGACAATGTATTGTTTTTTTTTACCAAGGTCTAGGCAAATTGGAGATGATGTGTACCAAATCGCCAAAAGGAAGAACATATCAAACTATACTGCATTGCCTAGCCCACAGCCCAACACAATTTATATGGAATATGGGGAAAATTACACTTTACTCTCTTAAACTATACTCCATTTTACACTTTTCTCCACAAACTATGAAAATGCACACTTTACTTCCCTAAACTATGACCCCTTTTATACTTACCCCCTAAACTATGAGAATGCACACTTATTTTCCTAAATTATTACCTATGGAATGGGTTGCAAAGTGTTATGTGAGTAATAGTTTAGGAGGGTAAATGTGCACTCTCATAGTTTAGGAGGGCAAGTGTTATGCAAATAATAATTTAAGCGGGTAAAGTGTGCATTCCCATAATTTAGAGGGGTAAGACGGACAGAGAGACAGAAGGTGTAAGAAGATTATGGAAACTGGTTAATAACATATATTGTTAAGAACGTATAAAAGATAACATGAAAATATGGGATAGAACACTGCACAAGATACAACAAGCTAAGAGATATTATTAGATTCAACAGCTTTTTTACATCAGACATAAGAGAGACTGAGAAACATCTTACAATGGCTTTTTCTACTCTGCCCATTACAAAGACACAAGAGACCTATTTATAGGCAATATCTTACACAAATAATTTACATTCAGAGCACAATGATATTCTAGAAAAGGCGGTAGGGGCTGAATTCTTGTTGACAATTGTCCAGGGAAGTAGGGGTCTTAGCTGACAAATGATAAAGTGGGTTGACAAATGTCAAACTAGGTAAGGGGCCTGGCTTGTTGGTGATCTTCATCCGGATATGCTTTTGACAAAGGAGTAAATATCTCTAACTCCTGAAGATAAGGGTGGCATGCCTGGAGATGTTTTTGGGACCTCTTTTTTTTCTTTTTTCTTTTTCTTTTTTAAGTGTTGTCTGGTCTCATCCATCTCTTCCTTGGAACCATTCTTCATCAACATCCACATTGATATCTGGATCATGGTTATGATAATAAGGATCATCATTTCCTATAAGAGGATTGGGCATTTCAAGAGACCTATTTATAGGCAATATCTTACAGAAATAATTTACATTCAGAGCACAATGATTTTCTAGAGAGGGTGGTAAGGGCTGACTTCTTGTTGACAATTGTCCAGGGAAGTAGGGGTCTTGGCTAACAAATGATAAAGTGGGTTGACAAATGTCAAACTGGGTAGGGGCCTGGCTTGTTGGTGATCTTCATCCGGATATGCTTCTGACAAAGGAGTAAATATCTCTAACTTTTGAAGATAAGGGTGGCATGCCTAAAGATGTTTCTGGGACCTCTTTTTTTTTTTTTTTTTAAGTGTTGTCTAGTCCCATCCATCTCTTCCTTGGAACCATTCTTCATCAACATCCGCATTGACATTTGGATCATGGTTATGATAATAAGGATCATCATTTCCTATAAGAGGATTGGGCATTTCCCAATGATCTTCATGTGGCCATTGCTATCTACAAACTTCTGGATCAATTGGTACTATTTCAGATAAGATTTCCTTATTAAGGGATTATGTCATTGTGAGAGCATGGTAACAAGATACCCAAGAAGTGTCCATATGTGTGTGGAGAGTGTCATCTGGATTAGTGACCTGATGTATCTCTGCAGGGTGAAGGATTCCTTCTGCACAAATATCATTTTTGGAATTGAGTTTAGCAACTAAACACCCTGAAGTAATTTTGCAACCAAATCTTGGATGTTCTGTGGTAGGATACTTTATCCATTCTCCTTCATGAGCATCATTTTTCAAAATTTCAAACCAAAATTTGCGAAAATACCTATTTCCACGCGGGAAAATATATCTGTAAAACTCTAGCTCAAAATGAAGACACAGGTAATACTCATTGAGTAAATACAACATGTAGAGATAATGTACAACAGTCCATTGGGTTATCCAAAAGGCAAAAGGGGTTTTCATGGTTGGTCTATATCAGGAAAGATAGCAAGGAAGAGTCTTTGGTGATCTTTGAGATAATTATGTAGGATTCTAATGATCCTTCTAGATCTGGCTTCAAGGGTTAAGGTGTTTATTTGGTCTTTTATTTCTAGGGGAAGGCTATCTATCATATTAAGGATATAATCAGGGGCTGTGAAGGAAGGGCCTGAGGATGAAGATGGATCTATAATAGGATATACACATAAGGGTGGAGAAATAATTGTGGTGTTAAGAACTGGAGGTTTTCTAGAAAGATAATCAGTGATAAGGTTATCTTTTCCTTTAATGTGCTTGAATTGGAAAGACCATTGTGAAAACCAATTTGACCATCTGAGTAACTGAGGATGTGGGAGCATTTTCCTTCTGAACTTGAGCATTTTGGGAAAGGAGGACATGTCCATTTCTACTAGAAAATTATGCCCAAGGAGATGAAACTAGAATTTTCAATCCCATGTTTGACTACAAGGATTTCTTTGAAAGTTGAGTGGTAGTGAAGTTCAGAAGGCTTGAATGCACCACTTTTATAACCACAAATACTTCTCTTGCCATCTACTTCTTCAAAGAGAGATGACGCCTAGTATTCATCACTTGCATCTGTCTGCAATATCTGTTTGCCTGGTCCTGAAATTTGTGAAGGGGGGAGCTTTTCTCCTAAATTTTCTATTGTTGGACTGCTTCTGTATGAACAGAATTCCATTCTGCAGGAGACTTCTTTAACAATTGGGCTAAACAATTCCTGTATCTGGAGATTTTTGGAATGAAATCTGACATGTAATTAACAATTCCAAGAAACTATTATATCTGTTTGGTACTTGTGAGCTTATCTGGAAATTCACCAAGAGAGACAGCTATGTGAGGTTGCAAAGTATACTTTCCATCTGAGATGTTTACTCCTAAAAACCTATAGAAGACTATCCTATGACCATTTTCTTTTCCGAAAGCATTATCCCTTGGAATTTCACCAAATTGTAAAATTCAGTGAGCAATTTTTAATGGGATTCTTTATCTTTTGAGAACAAGAGAATATCATCTACATAGATTAATGCATTGGTCAAGAGTGGCTGGAACAACATTACCATTGCCTTTTGAAATTGAGATGGAGCATTTTTTAGACCAAAAGGCATGACAATCCATTGGTAATGGTGGTCTGGAATGCAAAACGCCGTCTTGTATCTCTCTTCTGGATGGATTCCTAATTGCCAAAATCCTGCTTTAAGATCAAACTTTGAGAATACTTTTGCATTTGAAAGATGCTGAAAGAAAGCACTCTTGTTTGGCAAGGGGAATTTATCATCTGCAAGAAAATGATTAAGATCCTAGTAATTGATTATCAATCAGAGTTTTCCTCAAACTTGCTTAGCATGCTTGTTGACATAAAAAGCTTCACATGCCCATGGAGAAGTTGTTGGTTCAATGAGGCCTTCTAAAAGGAGAGTAGATAATTCTTGCTTGGCCAAAGCTAAATGGTTTGGATTCATTCCTCTGTGATTGGCTTTTGTGGGGTTAACATCTTCATTCTTTTTAAAGGGAAGGTGCATGAAAAAGTTTGGGTTTTTCCACAAAGGATTTGGATTTTTAAGAAGGAATTCAAAATGGCTATTTGCACAACAATCATTGATAATCTGGAGTCTCAAAGAGTCAAAGGGGTCAACTGTGAATAAATGAGGTACTTGGGTCCAGGTGAGAAGGTGTTGTTTATGCAAAAGTCCTTTTAAAGACCATTTGAGGCTAGGTATTTGATGAATGAGATCAAATCCTATGAGAATGTCTCTGCCTGTAAGAGGGGATCTAAGGACTTAGTGTTTGATGGTAAGGGTTGGAAAGATTCTGATGAAGATAGGCTTACTTTTCGGGGTAATCAGGAATGTTTCTCCATTTGCCGCTCGAAACATCTGATTATGGGTAACCAAAAGTCTACAGGTAAAATCTTAGGATGGAGAATTGTTGCTAATCCTCCTATATCAAACAAGGCTATCACTAGGATGGGTCTGGAGTAGGTGTCATGGAGGATATGTACTTGGGCTATGGGTGTAGGATTGGTTAGAGGGGCTATAATGGGCTGGGATGTATAAATGGTTTGAATTTCTAGGTCTAAATCATCATCATTGTCTGGATCTAAATCTTCTTCTGAAGTGGAATAGGCCATGACTACCAAAGCTTGAGGAGAGTAGTCATCATCAAGTGAAAAGAGTGATTCTACATCTGAGAAAGGAGTATCATCTGCATGGATCTATGCTTGCTCAAGAAGTTTTGCTGCTTTCTCCTTTTTTGGGCAATTTTTTGCAAAGTGGCCTGGTCTTCTGCATACAAAACAAACTTTTGAAGTTTTTCCATTAAACGGCTTTCTTCAAAGAAACTTCCATTTTTTCTTCCTGGAGGATTTTTTTCTTTTGACCTACATAATGTCTTTTCGTCCAAGAATATTTCTTGAAATGATCTCTTCTTTTTGTTAGACAGGCAAAATTTTTCTCATAGCACTTTATTCGCAAATCTTTCCTTCTGCAATTATCTTTGAGTTTGCTATGAACTTTGTCAATTTCTGAAAGAAATTTTCTCTGATTGCAGAGTTTTTCTAGGGCAATGAGCACGTGCTAATAAATTTCTCCCAAGGAGGCTTGCTGCAGAGTTACTTTTTTGGAGATTCATCATGCGGAGAGTTTCATCTCCTAATGGTTCTGGGAGGGAGTTGAGAAAGGTATACTTGGAATTAACATCATCCATGCCATTAAAAGAGTAGTATCTCCTTGACATTCTATCAAAATGTTTTTCCAAATATTTCCTTTCAAATTAGCAACACTTCATCAGTAAGAATTCTTCTCGTGCTACTTCCGTATAATGGGTCACCGAGCCAAGAAATTCATTATGGATGATCATGAAAAAGTCTTCTAGTGTGTTGCATTGAGCTACCTGTCTTTGCCAGTATTCTCCTAGGTTGATCCATCATTCTCTTAGTCTTCTTGTGATTCTTGCAACAAATTTGGCAATGATCTGGGCAACAGTAGCATTTAGGGCTTGGAGTTCAGCTATGCACCATGAATACATGTTAAATATCTCATCATGCCATCTAGAAAGAGGAGCATTATCAATGGTGAACAGATGTTTTGAGTTTGTGGTTGATGAATAAGCCAACCCTGTTTGGTTGTCAGGGATAAAAGGTGGTGAAGGAAAGATTGGTGGTGGAGGTGGAGGCTGTTTAGGGTGAAGAACATCATCTTCTTCTACCTTTGGTTGGTTATCCACCATAAACACTTCCTCTAGACCAAGATCAGACAAGTCTAGGTCTATGTCATCAATTACTGGGAGCACAAAAGGTTCTCTTGGATCTTCAAGGGTAAGGGTTTTGAGAAATGATGAAATCGGGTTTGGAGGGTCAGGATCCATAGCCAACATGTTCATATCTAGAGGTCTTGAAGAGCACCAACAGTTGGATCTGGGGGTTGGTATAATGGTTCTTTGTCCTTTTTCATAGGAGAAGATTCATTTTGTGGGCTAGCTTGGGGTTCTAGTTGAAGTGGAGCTGAATATCTTATGCCAGGGAAAATTCCACTTGGTTTAAAAGGGTTGTGATCTGGATGTGTCATGGCTAATGGTTGAAGATTTTGGTAGGGAGTAGTTGATGAAAATGGTGAGGTCAAAGGCATGGACAAGTCTTTATATAGTGATTGTCGAGGTTGGTAAGGCATATGAACATGCATCAGGAGAATATGAGTGGCTTCCTTCTGTGATCCTTCCATGGATTAGAGTTGTAGTAACAACTATTTTCTTTCAATTTCCTTTTGCTCAATAAAAGGAAAAGAAATAGACAAGTCTTTAACTGTGGAAGCTATTGTTGCCAATTCCTGTTCAACCGTCTTAATTTTCTTCTTCAAATCTTCAATAAGAGAATTTGAGGATGAGAAGGTATGAGTAACTACCTTAGCCATCTTTTGTTGATTATCAAGAATCTTTGAAAGGACTTGGTTTTGTGCCACAGCATTTTCTGCTTGCCAGTTTAAAGCTGCTTCTGCCGAAGAAACCTATCTCTTGGTACCGTGATTAGTTCCAACAGGATTTTTGATTTTCCAAATATGGTTTGTGTTGGTTTGGGGATGGTCAAAAGTTTCAAAAGGAGGAAAATTCTGTGAGTAGGAAGTTGAAGTATGGTCAAACATATTACAAGGTAAAGGCTTTTGTGTTTGGGTTTGACTGGTAAGAGAGGTTTGGTATTTCGGTGTTTGGGGAAGAACTTTTTGGTAGTATAGGATCAATGGAGGTTTTAGATTTTGGTCATGATTTTCCTTACATGGAGAAGAATGAAGAATTTTTTGCTTTCTGGTTCTAGGATAAAGGACATAATAATCAAATTTTCCAAAAGATTCTCCAAGGAGGTCAACTTCTGGATCTCTTGCTTCATGCCTTTCTTTGAGTATTTGCTGGGAAGATTTTTTCTTTCTTCTTGAATGATCTTCTTCAAAAGCTTCTTCTTCTTGGCAATCAGCACAATCACAAATATCCCACCATATGTGACTAGAAGGTGATTTTCCTTCATAGCAAGGCTTTCCATCTTCTCGAAATCCCTTGATTTTAAGACCATTTTCACAAACACGTGACACCGGTTGGAGCATAGAAATTTGAGTTGGAAAGACTGTTACATCTTACTTCTCTAGTGGAGCTGTCAAGAATCTTGTCTCGACTTTGCCATTTGCTTTTCTAATAAAGAAAGGATCATTTGACTGGATTGGTTTAGTAGCCTGATGAAGCATCTTATATTTCGTAATCCATGATTTTGGAAAGAAAGAAAGCATCTGGTCTCTATTGAGTTGTCTCGAAACGAACGTACACATGGGTGTCATTCCTGGATCAACTTGAATCAATAAAGCATCATTGGATTGGGCTATGTCTGGAACTGCCATGTCAAAAGCATGATTCTGAAGTCTATAGGCAAGCTGGTAATGAAGGGTGGCAATAAATGTGTCTTGCACTTGAGAGGCTCCTGTAATCTGGACTTGTACTTTCAAAGGTGAGGATCTTTGAGAGACATATTGAAATTGGGAAAAAGTGTGACAAAAACTGTTCCCGCATTTCAAGTGGTCTGAACAGTTCCTATGACTGCATTTTGATATTCTAAGAATCTAGAATCAAGGAGTGAAATTCTAGAGACTATAGGGAGTCCCTTTCTTCCGTGGAAAGTTAGTCCTTTATCTTCAGGAGTCAGAGATATTTACTCCTTTGTCAGAAGCACATCCGGATGAAGATCACCAACAAGCCAGGCCCCCTACCTAGTTTGACATTCGTCAACCCACTTTATCATTTGTCAGCCAAAACCCCTACTTTCCTGGACAATTGTCAACAAGAAGTCAGCCCCTACCGCCCTCTCTAAAAAATCATTGTGCTCTGAATGTAAATTATTTCTGTAAGATATTGTCTTGTGTCTCTGTAACGGGCAGAGTAGAAAAAACCCTTGTAAGATGTTTCTCAGTCTCTCTTATGTCTGATGTAAAAAAGCTGTTGAATCTAATAATATTTCTTAGCTTGTTGTATCTTATGCTGTGTTCTATCCCATATTTTCATGTTATCTTTTTTACGTTCTTAACAATATATGTTATTAACCAATTTCCATAATCTTTTTTTTTTTTTTTACATTAATAGTTAGGGGTGAGAGATTTAAACCCTCAGTAAGAAACATCAAGAAGTGCCAATAGAGCTAAAAGGCTCTTAGCAATTTTGTCAAACATTTTAGTAATAGTACTTTAAGCTTGGGCTTACCGGTACAAAGTATTAGCAAGGCTTGCAATCAACACATTAGTAACAGAAACTAACGCTATTAAGTTAATAGATGAAATTGTCAAAACAAAGAGGATGGAACAAGGAAAAATTCTCAGACCGAGGCCCGGTCTTGTAAAACTTCAATTGAAGCAGGATCACGATATGTTCAGTCACAGAAAAAGTAACTGTTGCGACAGAAAAGATGGAAATACTGAAGACAAAAAAAAAACAAAAAACGAAAGTTTCACCACCCCTTCAACACAAGTCTCTCTCAACTGGGAAGTTGACCCAATTCCATCCATGTGTCTTGGACAATGATGATTAGTTAATGCAATGTTGGGCGAGTAACTCGCGGCCTCACGGGTGTCTTTGATGGACTTACCCTACAAAATCAACAATATACAAGATAAAGTGACATCAAACTTAGTTAAGGACTTGAAAGAACAATCCAGTCCAGGGGCAAACCTGATGGGTTGGGTTCCTACTATCATCCCACTGCAACTCAGTGCAGTAGTGGCACTTTCCGCCTGCTCAGGAAAATAAAATAAAATGTCAGATTTAAGCAAGAGCAATTTACTGCAATCAGAGCATTGTGGCATAAGGTTTTAGATGACTCAAACACATCAATAAATCATTAAAAAAATTAATTAATTATTAAGTAAAAGCATAAATCATAAAACAACTGTTTGCAAATGTGTCTCATGTAATCTAGAATTGATAGTTCAATGTCACTGTAAATAAAATGTTTGCAAATGTGTCTCATTTAATATAGAATTGATAGTTCAATGCTATAGATCTCTTGTTAAAAAAGTGACCCCTTTTTTCTTTTTCTTTTGTGTGTGTGTGTGTGTGTGTGGGGGGGGGGGGAGGGTTGTTGAATGACCCAATTTTAACAAGAAAAAAGGCCAAAAAAAATTTAACAATGTATAACAACCACAAATGCTAGAAATGATTCATGTAACATACAGTAAATTATATTGCACAAACTATAGAAATCCTCTTTCAAAAAAAAGTGCTGGTTCCGCTATGACCTTCCTCCCTTTTCTCAAATATTAATTTGGAAATTTGTTTCTAAATGCAGAAATGTGTATACACCTCACCATGGAGATGAAACAATGTCCCTTCATCATAAATAATTCACACAAAAAGGGGACTCATCAAGCACATAAATTTTTTTTTTTTGATAGGTCTCATCAAGCATATTAGATCACAAGTAAACATCATTATGTCTTACCCCATGATGTTATCTCATGGATCTATTATTTTTCTACTAGTAAGCTATACACACACTCAATTAGTACCCATGACTACACCCAGACCCCAATCTTCTGGAGGTGTCATATAACCTCGAGCTCATTTGCAACATATAGATCCTTCATACCTAAGTAACATCAAACAATGTGCAGTGTTTCTTAATTCTTAGGTAGGAAAACAAGTATTTATGTAAAGAAAATGTCCGCAACACCCCCCCCCCCCCCCCCCAACTATGGCGGGAGGTGAAATATAACTGTAGAGTGCATATAAAAAATGACATTTCTAAAGCAACAAGCAAGCTTGCTATTTTTATTTAATGCAGATTTTCTGCATCCCACAGGATGCCCAAAAGCATATACAAAAAGAGTGAAAACTCCTCTAATTTTGGTTTCCAGTCTTTTTCAAGTAAACAATGCATGTAACTCATTGCCGAACATATTTAACATACACAGAGAAAATGCACAATTACTTCCATAATTCTCTTCCTGAGAGAGAAACCGGGGGGTGGGGGTGGTGGGGGGAGGTGTTGGTGAAGGGGTGATTTTTGTGCTTTTATAAACACAACTGTGAACGACTTTCCATTTACAAGTACTCCATCTATGACAGTATTTGGTACCAGTACATCACAGAAAAGGAAATCATCATTCAGCAACTATGAATTGTGTATTATTGTTATTACTAATTGTTTTCATGATAAAGGGAAGTGCAGGCACAGTTCTAGGAATGAAATATGTCCTCCATAAGAAGGCAATAAATTCTCTCCACATAATTTATTTACTACATAGATAAGTACAACTTCCTCTCCTTATCTCCTCTTAACTAGAACCTCTACCTTAATCTTCATTATCCTTTGGTTTCTAAGCCAAGTAATTACTAAATCCACACCCCATCTATGGAATATAGTCATGCATAAGATATGAAAACATCAAACGTCTATCCATTTTACAAAAAAATCAGGAAATCCAATTAAAATAGTTGCAAAAAGCACAAATCAAGATACCTATGTCATAATATGACTACTATGTTAATGAAACAGTGTCAAAAAGTAAACCTAAACACCA
The DNA here is from genome assembly GCA_019022515.1 of Quercus aquifolioides. Taxonomy (NCBI): domain Eukaryota; kingdom Viridiplantae; phylum Streptophyta; class Magnoliopsida; order Fagales; family Fagaceae; genus Quercus; species Quercus aquifolioides. Next base: position 76,430,852 of record CM032333.1, read on the forward strand.
AATATTAGAATCAGTTTGAAGAAGATTGACATAGAAAAAAAGTAGTTTGTATGCTTTCTTTTTTAATAATAAATGTAACATCAGTTTTGATTAGATTTCACAACATTTCCACAAATTTTAAGTGAGTGATTAATTTCAAACCAAAGTGTCCCCATTTTTGTAATGATAGACATGTCTTGACAAATGAACATGACATGTTCCATCTTGCCAGCAGATAAACTAAACATATAATTCATGACTAAAAATAAATGTAATATTAGCAAGACATGTTGATTTTTTTTTTTTTTTTTTTTTTTTTTTTTTTGATCAGTAAATCATATGGCTGATTAAATGTGCCAACAATTTTTTTGAGAGAGTTTCAACCTATGGCGTCCACTCCTGATGATGCTCTTTATCATCAGACCAAGACACCAATCGGTTTTTGGTGTAAGCAAGACATGTTGATAAAGTAGTTAAAACCTACAGAATGAGTGCAAGAATGTACTGACAAGAACATCGGAGTCAAAAGCAAGAAAGAAAGGTCTGGCACTATAACTTTGACAAATGCATAGCAAAATGTCATTAATTTAGGCCAATGATCTATAGTTCAAATTGCACTTTCTCCCCCTATTCTTTAGATGAGTCCATGGTTCAAAGACACAATGTCAATGAGCTCTAGCTCAAATGAAACTTCTTCCTATCTTAACAATGGGATGGAAGGTAAGGTTATGGGTTCAAGACCCACAGGCTGAATGTGTAACTTATAACTTTTTTCTTTTCTGTTATTTTCTTTTTCTTTTTTTTTTAAATTAAAAAAAAAGGACACAATAGGGTCATGGGCAACTTCATAATCAAGAAAAGAGGCATTAATTTATGAAATAGTGTTCTACGTAAGTATCCATGGCATGTTCAACAAGATAACACTGCCAAAATGAAAGTAACTTTTGACATAAAAATAAATAATTCAATCTCATGGTTATAGATGTTAGCTGATAACAGGACAACACACACACAAACCCTTTTTTATATATAAATAATGAAATTATGAAACTTTATTGATACCAGAAACAGTCACGCAAGTATACAGGATGTAGATAAATGGGGACGACACAATCAAGCACGCAGATTACAATGATCAATTAAATCATAAATCGAACATAAAGAATAACTACCCACAACTGACATTGTTACACAAAAATAAATAAAATAAAAACACCCTTATGTTACCTAGAACGAGGATCACTGTTTTTTGCAATAGAGAAACCAGAATGTAGTATACCACTCATTCTGAATTGGACTCAATAGGGCTTATTTTGCAGCTCATAATTAGAAGTTAGAATGTGATAAAGCAGTCTTTAAGTCAACAACTCTAGCCTCTTTTTGCACCAAAGCTTCATAATCTATAAATTTCTCATATCCCTTTATATGGTACCTTTCAGAAATGCAGATAAGGGAAGAAATTAGAAGGAATTCCACATCAGAACAAGTTCTTTGGGATTATAAAAGACATACATTTCCTGTTAAAATGGTAGTACCTCCACCAGAGGATTGTACCATGACCTATTAATACTTCAAACTGTAATTGATTATTTCACTAGTTTTCATTTGTTCATGTATATTGCAATAAATACAAAAGACTATAGTGTTGAAGCGCACAGCTGGGAGCCAGGCCCGCAGTGTCACCACAGAAAGACCTCACAAATATCCTCTCATCATAATTTTCCCTTTTTTACTTAGCCAACAGGCCACTTAGATCAAATTACTTTTGTGATAGGTTTTTCAATAAAGACATCTTTTCAGGTTGATGCCCCTAAGAATATACTTCCACCGTTGAATTTCCTAAGAAATTGTTGGATATGCCGTTTTATCTTGGATATTAGAGCGGTATCCTGAAGAGTAGGACAAGGTGATAATTGACCATGCTCCCAAACTGTCAAATTAGATTCAGCACCACCCACTTCATTTCTTCATAGATATATTGGGCCATTAAGATGAATTCCAAAAGTCAAAATGGTTTAGTTAGTGGGATAACTCTTGACTATGAATAGGGAAGTAGTCCAAAATAAATAAAAACAGACAGAGATATATCAAATTTGGACAACGAACAACTGATATAAACCTTGAAGATGTTAATAAGTATCCTATTGCTTAAACTGCCCACTATTCACATGTGCAAACAATCATGAACTCATTGTATTTAACTTATAAAAATGAAGCATGCTCACTGCAAAGGGAATGGTAATTCTCTATCCCAGTGTTGTTAAAAGCGCGCTTCAGGCACGCTTAAGCTCAACTCAAAGCCCCAAGCTCTTAACGCTTAGCTAAGCCAAAAAAGAAAAGCTCACTTAATGAAGCGCACTTTAGGCACGCTTTTTTGGAGCTTTTTGAAGAAGCAGAAAGCACGCAGCATGCTTTTTTTATTTTATTGCTAAAAAAGATATGGATCATCAAAATTTATTGCTTGATCTTGAAAGAAATGAAGTGGACCAATGATTTACTATACAACCACTATCCTTAGGGTGTTGAGTTACACAAACAATTTTTTTATTTACATGTCATAGGGTACGAACAAGGTTAATTTACAATGTTTGTGCTTTTTGGTCTTTGATTTTAGATGTATGTTGATTGAACCATATACATCATTTGATCATAACTATCATGGTTATGTACTTTTATAAAGCACAAAAGAATTATATAAAATATTATGTTTGAACTTTCTATGACTAGATTATTATGATATTAACCAATGATAATTGTTTTCAAATTACTATATAAAAGTTGTAAGAATTGAAATGACTTACGTAAAATTTTTAAAACTTACAAACATTATACAATTGAACTTACCTAATAGGTAAAAATACAAATTTTGAGCTTTTTTTTTATTATATGTTACCAATATTTCTATTAGAAGTTATGAGATATTATATTTAAAAACTGTGCGCTTTACTTCAATCAGGTGCGTGATTATGCTTTGCGCCTAGGCTCCAAGATGCCTATGCACTTGACGCATTTACCAACATTGCTCTAACTACTGCAAGACAACATGATAACTTTTACTGAATGACTTACTACTTCTGAAAGTCGCAATTATGTTACTGAGTACGAAGAAATATTATGAAGCATGGATACTGATACAAGAGATGGGGATATATATAGCACAGATATGTCAACACAGCAAAACCTTGAAATTAGGGTATGAATCCCATATTTCATATGTTTGTGCACGTGTCATACAAAAACAATTGTTTTGCTAAAGTATTAACATCACCATTTATAACAAATTAATTATACGAGTATCTCTAGTTAATGCAACAAAAAGGTAGGAAACATCTGTACCAGACAAAAGATACAAGTAACCCTGCTTAATATTTCCATTTTATTTTGTACTAAGGAAGGTTGCAGTTTGATATTTGATGTGTGTTCTACATCTCCAGAAGTAACTTAATTTCAAATTTTGGATGTGTTTAACAAGTATTTGCAAGTATTTGAGATGTATTACATATGTAAAAAAAAGAAGAAGTATGGCTCCAGTGAAGAAATTTCCTTGATAGTTAGATTCATCAGCAAAACAGTGAGCAAAGATCATGCTTTGCACATGAAAATAGCTCATTCTCATACCTATATGCACTATTTTCACCCAACTCTGACCTGAGAAAATAATAATATCTATATCTAAGAACTCCATAAAAACCAGATATCAGATAGTCAATATTCAATAATGTTTTTAACCAGGCACAGAGAGAGAGAGAGAGAGACCTTCGCAAATTCTTTTTTTTTTTAATTACCTCTAAAACATCAATAACTTCAAGGTTGTAAACAAAAACTTACCAGTGCAAATTCAACAAAAGCTATACGAGTTGAATGAACATGATCTCCCAAAAGCCTCAAGCGAGTAACCTGTAAATTTGAAATGATGTCAACTATCAATCACTTAACTTGATACATCATGTTTTGATTGTTTTCTAATCCATTAAAACGCAATCATGTTTTAAGTATTGTCCCAACCTCACCACCACAGGCTGTTTCAAAGAAGTTCTTCACTTCAGCTTGAGAAACCTGCATTCACAAATGAACCTTTTATTGGGAAAAGATTAAGATTGACTGGGAATCAAGTAAATCAACTACAATCACTACATATGCATGCATAATGCATATGACCACTATCACTATGATGGGCATCATCCAGAACAGAGACGCAGTTAAAAAAGTATCAGCAGGAATGTAAACTTAATACTTCCAAATAAAACAAAGGGGAATACCTTCTTATCAATATTTGTACAATAGACTGTCCTGGCACACATTTCCCGTTCATCCTCTGACTGCAGTTAAATTTCAGTCATCAAAACACCAATACAGCAAACAACTTCATAGAGTTTTGAAATTAACACAACTAGAAAGAGCCAGAAAGTTAATGATTCATACCCTAGGAAGGAATGTAGGGTTCACAGGAAGGATGGCAGTTTTTGAAGGTAAAACCCTAACCGGATAGTACCCAAGCATCGTCCCTCCAAGTTCTAGAGCTGCTCTTGCACCATCTGTTGGCATAAATCCCATGTTCACATTATATCAGTATGTTTTGGTGGGGGAAAAAGAACACCAGTAAGAAAGACTTGCAGGCCAGAGCAATCAACTTACAGTCATCAGCAAACTCCACAAATGCAAAACGTAGAACTGAGTGCGGATCACCACAAATTCGGCAATCATTAACCTTCAAAATTTTAAAATAAATAAATAGATAAATAAAACTGAAAAAGGTGATTTTACTATCCCATCAACCAAATTAACCATGTAGTAAAAGAAAATGCAATTATCAAAAAACCTTGTTCTCTCATAAATACAAAACATACTCAGAGAGAAAGACAAATTACCATTGTTCTTAAAGGAAAAGGCATAAACCAAAGCATTTCACTCCACATGGGCCACACATACTACAGGTAGAGGAATGCTACTAGTAATACTTTGTGAAGATTTAAAATTACACACTTTTGGACAATGTAGCAGAAGAATTAGAAAACATTCATCAGATATTCAAATTATGATATTGTTTTAAGTAAAGATGATAAAGGTTAATTTGTTTTTATGAAGACACAAGGTTTAACAAGGACAAAATAAAAGTATGATATGAGTCGTGATTATTGTAGATTGCAAACGAGAATTATCACTAATAATAAGAGTGGGGAAAGAGAAACTATTTTAATCAAGAACAAACCAAACTGGTTTATTTTGTTTGGTATAATCTCTATTTTTTTTCTATTTATAGAGAAGGGATGAAGGTTCTTTTTACAAATGATATAGTTTTAGTGGGATGAAACTAGAAGTAGATTTATGCCAAGTTAGAAATTTGGCGAGATGCTCTAGAATCCAAAGGTTTTCAATTAAGTAGGACCAAATCAAAGTACATGGAATGTAAATTTAAATTTAGTAAAAGTAGAAACGGTAACAAAGAGATGGTAAGACTTGATAATCAAAAGATACCATAGAGCGATAGCTTTCATTATCTTAAATCAATAATTCTTAAGATGGAGAGATTGAAGAGGATGTGAGTGGGTGCGTGAAGTGGAGAAGCACATCAAGAATATTGTTCAATCGTAAAATACCTATTAAGTTAAAGGGAGAATTTTATAAGACTGCTATACATCCAGCTATGATCTATGGTACCGAATTTTGGAATGTTAAGATGCAACATATTCATGAAATGATTGTAGCTAAAATGAGAATGTTAAGATGCATATAGTGGAAATACCCAGAAAGATATGATTCAAAATGAGGAAATTTGCTTAAAGATAGGGTAGCCCCTATTGATGAAAAAATCAGAAAAATCATGTTCAGAGGAGAAAGACCAATGCACCGGCATGAAAGAGTGAGTTGATCCAAGTTGAAAGAACAAAAAAAAGGTACAGGAAGACCAAAAATCATAAGTAGAAGTAATAAAAAAGGACATGTCAATGAAGGAAGTAATAGATCATATGAATTTAGATAGAATAGGATGGAAAAAAAATAATACATGAGGCTAACCCTAACTAATCTAGTGAGGATCCATAGCCGACCCCAAAATTTTGAAACTAAGGCTTTATTGTTGTTGTAAAGGGTGAAGGTTGTTGTTCAGGACTGATGGGTAATTTTGAACTTTTAATACCTTAACAGTATTTTCACCCAATGATTTAATTGGGGGAAAAATGCCCTTAAAATTTTTTTAGAAAAGGGATTAAGTATTTAGAAAATTATTATATATGAAAAGAGGGTATATTTTCTTAGAATAAAAATAATTAGTCTAGTTGAATCTAAAGTACATGAAACAGAAAAGGCAGGTATTGAATACAGAATAAACACACCCTACCATGGTAGACATGCACCATAACCTCCTATGTCTGGGAACTAACAAGATCATAAAAAACAGCAAAAAAGTATTAAACCTCTATCAAGGAGCACAGCCACAAAACCTTTCAGCCAATGACTCATATAAAAGAGGAGATACATAGAAGACAGATTCAAATGCATAGTAAGAACAAGATCTTAAATCAGTGTACTAATGAGAAGAAAAAAGAAAAAATAAATAATTGCAAATATTGGAGCTAAATCAGAAAATAAATTTGGCAATATTAAACTAATATTGCTGACTACAACTCTTGTAGCAATGAGGTAGTAGTTAAAAAGGCTATGGTGGTGAAGAACTAGAGACTACACAACAGTAATGAAACATGATGAATTTTTTTTTTTATCAAATTGCACATACCAAGGAAAGTATATAACAAACAAAGATAGAGCAGAAAAAGTATATATATATACTTTTTTTTTTTCAACAGTCATATATCACCAAATGTGGCTTGATTATGTTATTTGAGCAGTCAAAGATAATTATAAACATCCCCATCATGATTGGTTCTTATTCTAATCAATGATTTTTTTTTTTTTATTGGTAAGTTACACACACACACACCCAATGTGTCTTGAATGCACAACCTCACCCTCAACCTTGCTCTTACAAGGGAAAGAAGTGTCAATTGAGCTGTAACTTATTGGCTTCTAATTAATGAAACTATCGGATTTAACAGCTTATAAAATTTCTAAAGCCCTTCAAAGACATCCATACTAATCATTCAGTGGACAACCACAGCTCAGACTGCAAGTAATGCAAGACCATTGATAGAGTACATTAGCCGTATCAATGAGGTAGTTATAGCAACACGACCACTTCCGATTTTACAAATTAAAAATAAAAACCCCAAGAATCATTCTTAGTCCCAAAAAGGGTATGGAGAGAACCAATCTCTGGCATGCATCAGGTCCCAACACTCCATACTCAGATAACCATTCTAGACTTCTAGGTGATGATCACAACTAGAGTATTTACTTTTTCTAGTGACAACTTTACCATTCATCTTCTAATGAATTTTTTTTCACATATACTTGTTCCATTACATAAATTAGTACTTCGAAAACTACAATTTAGTGCATGCCCAGGTACACATATTGAGAGTCAGGTAGATACTTCATCATAACAATCACAAATCCTTCTACATTATACACATAAGAATTCAACTACCAAAAAACGAAAACCACCAGCTCCCTTAACAAATTTTTTATAGTTACAAAGGGGAAGGGGACCTTTGAACCTTAGACATCTCCGTTAAAAACACTAGGAAGTGCCAATTGAGCTACAAGGCTCATGGCACCAGCTCCCTTAACAAATTCATATAGCTTATGTTAAGAAAATAACAATAACAACAACCAAGCCTTATTACAAAAAAAATTAAGGTCAGCATAGCTCATATTAAGAAGAGTGTGAAATAAAAGTGAAATAAAAACAGCCAAACAGTAGAGTAAAAAATTTTACTTGCTTAGTAGAGTAAAGAAGACAGTTTCGAAGAATGGGGAAGTGTCATTTCAAGCAGCCTGCTAGAAGCTGCATGCCTAGGTAGCATGCTAGGAAATGGCCCTTACAATGGCTACATGCCAGAAGTAGTATCAGAGACTGCTGTATTAATAATGGTATTCATGCTGGGGCTACCAATGGAGCAAGGGGCATCTAAGGGTAGGCACTAGGCAGCAGCTGCAATGGGTCAAGCGTGTAAATTTTTGAACAATGGACTCAAGAAAACATATATAGTTGCCGAATATGTTCCACAAAATTTTTGTGATGAACTCATTGACAAAAAGTTTAAAATGTGAAAGCCTAAGGGGATCACATAGCCAAATTGTGACAACTCCCCCCGACATGATTTAATTCTTCTGTTTATTTTTGATAAGTTTGCACACACATGCAGTGGGTTTTGAATCCATAACCTTATCCTCCAATCTTTCTTATGGGGGAAGGAAATGCCTTCTGAGCTAGAGCCCATTGGCATGGTTCTCTAGGATAAAATTAAAAATTAAAATGAATTAGCCAGCTTCAAAGTTATAACGGAAAAGAATTCTCTAAGTGAATTAAAATATTATCAAAGAATCAAAATGAAGCTCCTAGGTTCAAATATATTAAAGTAATGAAAAAAACAATGGATTGATCAGTGTTCAAATGAGCATTGCAACTTACCTGGCCACAACTACTAAATAAGGCAGCAAGCCGCTCTTCAGTGACCTAAATTTGATAAAAGGATTTATTAAAGTTATTATTCAAAAATCAGAACCAAATAAAGACCTTATATTTATATATTCAAACATCAAGATGATTAGAAATTCCCAAAATTTTCACTTACATGCTGGTCAATATCAGATACATAAACCGTTCGTCTAATGCTATCCTCTCGTTGAGCTTTGAAAGCTCTCCCATTCAACCTTCTCCTCCCCTGGTTATAGTTGTTTCTTCTCTGGAAATGAAAAGTTGAAATTATAGCGACTACATTGAAGAGATAAAACAGATACAAGATTGTAAAATGTCAATGTTTTTGGCAAGAAACTTCTTCAAAAACTATTTCTCAATATTTTCTCTATTTATTTCCAACAGGGAAGATTTATCATCACCTAAATAAAATCGGATAGAAAAAATTACCCTTCCTTGCTTAAGTGTTCCAGCATTTCAATTGAAATATATAATTAGACCAAAATTGGACATATTCAGTCTCAGACCACAAATTGGTTAAAAACACAACTGGCAAGACAAACACCAGAAATTCACCTCATGTTGCACTTGCACCTCTTCCTTTACTTAAAAATAAATAAATAAAATAGAAAACGCAAAAGTTGTTAATCCAACTCAGACAAGAGATTGAAATTAATTTCTGTATGAAAGCAAAAAAAATATTCAGATACCACCTATATTAAAAATTACATAACAAAACCCAGAAACTCTACTCAACACCACCATCAACAAGTACCAAAATATAATTCAGCCGATCAATTGAAACCGAGAATTCTGTTCATATCAATTTCTTTCTTCTTAAAAAAGCATACCATTCCAAATTTTCTTCCTATAAAGAAAATGGATATAACAGTATCAATGCTAGAACCTATTTAGTGGTAAGCATAACTTGTGCATACCAAGTTCCATACTCAATTCAAATCACAGAAATATATTATAATAATAATAATAATAATAATCCAAAAACTCATTAATCTACCAATTCAGACACTCAACTCAATACACATTACACCCAAAAAAAAAAAAAGGAGAAATAAGCAAAACCAACAACCCATTTCTCTAAAACACAAAGACAATCCAAACAATCATTCATACAATGATATAAAACCCAAAAACCACATAGAAGAGATCAAATGAGAATAATAATTACCCTGCGGTTGTTGGGATAGAAATCATTGCCAGAAGGCTTATTGGTGTCAGCAAAATTGTTGGGAGACAATTGACCATTGTTCAGAAAATAAAAGCTATTTTGATGATTTGGGTAAGAGGAAGGAAAAAACTCTTTGGCTAAAGGATTCAACTTTTTGAACATGGCAACAAGTTCTTGCACTTGCACATTGATTTCAGATTCCGATGTGGGTTTGGTGTCTAAGGTCTTGGCAGCCACTGCCTCACCAGACACTTCAGCCACCGCAGCCATTAGATTCACACACACACACACCCCCACCCAAAAAAAAAAAAAAAATCCCACAGCAATATACTATATAGATATATATAACTATATGTATATAAAAAAATTCAGAGAAAATTAATTAATAAATTAATAAGTACACTGTGTTTTCGGGGGTCTCTGAGAGAAAATGGAAATGGGTTTAAAGAATTTTAAGGATTTGGGAGTGTGAGAGAATGAGAATCTGATTTGGGTTTGAGATTTTTATGAACAAGAATAGAAAAAGGGAGGTCTAAAAATGGAGACTCATTAAAGGGAAAAAAAAACAAATATGCTTAGTAAAGGAAAAGATTGTAGAGAGAGAAACAAAACAGGGTTTTTGGAGAAGAATATGATCAAATGAGAGAGAGAGAGAGAGGCAAACAGCTTTGCTTTGATTTTTGCTGATTGCAACCTCTGTATATCTTTCTCTTTCTTTCTTTTGTTTTTTTCTTCTGATTCTTAGTTTTTTTTTTTTTTTTTAAAGGAAGAGATTGAGAGTATTAAAGTGAGTGAGGACTGGGTGACGTTAAAATTGGGAAGAAAAGGAGGACATTATCGTAAAAGAGGACTTAAGCATTAGCTTTTGTTAACAAAGACCTTATTGGATAATGTTTGTGTCCTGTTCTATAGGATTTTTATATGAAAAATTATATTTACGAAATTTTCATAACAAATTATAAATGAATGTGCTATTTAGTTTTAATTTAAATTTATTATTAAAATTATTATTTTACCCACCAATAATAATTTGTCACTTAAAATTTTACTTCTTATATGCACTCACGACTAACATCACTCTTTCATCCTATCAAAAAAAAAAAAAAAAAATATCACTCTTTCACATATTAATAACCACTCACTAAATCAACAATCTGTAGAAAATAGTAACTTTAGCATTTTTCCATTGGTACCGCAATTTTCGACAATTTATTTGTATAAAATTATCAAGAAAATATAATTTTTTATAACTTTTATATTAAATGTTTGTTAAAATGCGCTTATTTAAAAACAAAACATCTAAAATTGAAATTATTTGCTAAAAAAGCTCAGACAATTTGCTTTGGATTTTAGTCAAAGGGGCACTTTTAGTATAGATTATGCAATTTCGGGAGTTTGTTGGGACTTGGGAATTGGGATTCCCATTTTTGCATATTTATCTTTTTGCCTTCCTTTTATCTTTTTTTAATTTTGGATTTATTCGCTGTAGTTTTTGTTTAATGCCAACTAGGGTGGCTGCTTTTCTTGGTTAATAACTTTTTTTTTTTTTTGCTAAACTCTTGGTTAAAAACTTGAATCTTAATATATTTCGAATTTTTTAGTTTTTTATTAGAAGAATATTTTTTATTTATTTTTAATATAAACTTTATTATTAATACTATTTAATTAAGTAGCGTGCATACAAATTAAGATTAGGTGTGGTTTTTACCACTTTCTGTTTGGCGTGTTTGACAATTGCTTGCCTTAAAACAAAGCTTTGACAATTGGTTGTGGGGGCTAATATCTACACTGTTGAGCGTGCGGTCCTTGTGTTGGAATTCTTAATGCCACGTGTGAATTTTGGCCTAAAATACTTCTCCAAACGGTCCCGATTCTTTTTTAGTGTAGTTAACAACTTAACAGGTGCCCTTAGATATTCGTTAACACCAATAGATTATTTTTATAAGTTTTGATAACATTTTCATAAAAAATTGTAAAAAAAAAAAGAGTGTCTACAAATATTTAAACCAATGTTTTTAGGGGTGTTTGATTTGCTGTAATGTGCCCTTAATATGATGCACATTACGATGACATGATATTAAAGATTTTGGTTTATTTTATTTTTTCTAACATTACCATAATTTAAAATTACAAAATATATTACATCATCTTAATTTCATAATCTTCCTAAACAATGTAATGTTATATTCTTGTATTAAGATTACATTAATATAATATTACAATAACGTAATATTATAGCGTAATGTAATATTATGGCGTAATGTAACATCACGGCGAACCAAATACCCCTTTAAGGTATCCATTAACTTTTCCATTTTCATTAACTTTGCCCTTCGGGAATTATTTTTTTATCTAAAACTTTTATCTTCTTTTTAATGAATAATAACATTTTGAGGGTCTGATTAACAAGAAATCTTAATAAATACTAAACTATGAACTATAGTGCACAATTTTTTTTAAAATAAAATACACATGTTAATGATTCATTAGCTTACACACACAAATTCATTATAGTTGAGTGTACTTTTTTGAATGTATGTATAACAGTTTGGCTTTATTTTTTGAAAAAAAAAATATATAAATATTATTTAATAAAGTATTAAATGATTTTTAACCACTTCTCTTGGGCCATTCATTAAAAAAATCTTTAAAATTATATTTTTTAATCATGTGCTTCGTCATCCTTTTAAGGGAAAAAAATAAAGTTTAATTTAGTCCCTATACTTTTTTAAAATTGTCAAATAAGTTCTTAAAGTAGGAGGTGGGGTAGGGATCAAGCAAGACTTTTGCCCCACACCCCGGGGCACAGCGGGGATGGGTTTGGGCTTTTCAGCCCTATCTTACCTCGCCTGACACTGTTAATGTTAAAGACATTTTGTTTTTTTGTACTTTCAAGTATATTTATATTAATGAAAACAAGTTTTATTAAAAAAAAAATTAAAAAACACACAAATTGTAATAGGTGTGGGGAGGGGTGGACTATTTAACACAAAGTAGAGCCCCAAAGGGCGGGGATGAGGCAAGGCAGTTTGTCCCTTCATGTGGGATATGGTGGGAATGAAGTAAGACAAAATCATGTAGGGTGAGGGTAAAGACTCTATCCTTCAGCACCGTCTCACCCCATTGCCATCCTTAATCTATCCAAATTTATTAACATTGTGTTAAACATTATGTATTACTTAAAATTTAACTTAAAAACATTCATGAGATGGGCCGTTTAATAAATATTGTCTATTGATGATCATTTTTTGAAAAATATCTTCAAATCACTTCATTTGCTAATAGATTTGAACAAAATAGTCATATTGATAAAGTGTGGGAGTAAATTGACAAAAATTAAACTAACCGAAATAAAAGTCAAAAGACTAAATTAAATTTTAGCAAAAAAATTATTTTAAAAAAATGTGAATACAAACTTCTATGATGAAAATGACTTGAAAAGAGCCAATATTGGTAGTCTAATATTGCCTCTTTATCAAAATATTTATAAGATGTTACATTGTGTTTTGAAAAATAAAAAATTACATGGTGTGATTTTAGGTGAATTAGGAATGCACAATATCATTAAAGTTGTCTTTTTATATATAAAATATGATTTGAATATATGATATTCATTATTCTTTATTAGCAATTAAAATTTAAGACTTAAATGAGATTCAAATCAAGTTTCTATATTTTACAACACAAAATTTTACCAATTGAATTAATTTGAACCCATATTATGATAATAAAGTTAAATAAAATAGAAAATGACAGCTAAAAAATCATCAATCATGATCTAATCTAATACATTCAAACTTCTCTTCTTCTTCTTTTTTTTCTTGATGGTAAGAAAATGGCAATAAAATGTTATTGTTCAAACTCGATACTAGTTTGGAAGAAATTTTTTAAAATTATGAGGTAATTCTTTTTTTCTTTTTTTAAGAAAATCATGAGGTAACTCAAATGATCATTCATGTGTACTTTTAGTCACATTGCCTATTTAATGAGTCATGTGATTTTTTAAAATAATTTGTACTATGATTTTATGAATTGTCACGTAATTTTTCCTATGTAGCTCAACTCCTTTTCATAGTGAGACTCCATTTGTTTTAGCATAAAATGTTATTGTTTAATTTTTTTTTTTTTTTTTTGCCTGAAAACAATTTTGAGAAAACTACATTTTTAAATGCTTGACTATGGTTCTGCTGGCATTTGGCTCATACAAAAAAAAAAAAAAATCACAAATTTTCGTATATATGTAAAATAACAACTTGGGTTCACAACCTCAAAAGAATAATATAGATAAACTAAAATTAACTAGAAAAATAAGGACAATCAAAATAAGAATGCTACAACAAAGAAAAATAAGAAGAATTAACAAAAACAATCAACTAAACTTACACAAACAAAGCAAGATGTGAGTTAAGATTATAAAGCAAGATATTATGGGGAAGTTTGATATGATGAATCAAAATAGGTAATTGTTTGCCATTGAGAATTGTAAATTTTGAGAGTTATCTATTCTCAAAAGGTTATATTATTTTTGTTCAAATATCTTAACTTTTATATTTATATCATGTTTTAGACTACTCAATATATATATTTTCATGTTGGTACACTAAAAAGGAACGTACATTAAAGAGGAATTTCAAAAGATCATCATCGTCTATGGATTAAATGTTTAAGGATAAGTCTCCTAAGTCTTCCCAAAGTATGGAGCCACGATGATGAAGCAATTGAATTACCTAGGCGAACAAAGTACTTGAGAGCTACTATGCCGTTCTACACCGGCCACCACCTACCCTTTGAGGCTTGGATCACCCTAGCACCTCAAAAAGACTTTTGGCAAAGATATTGCATGCCAATCTGACCTTGGGTAGGGATTACAAACCTAGATTTAAAGTGTGATCCTCTCAAGGGAATAACATGGGAAATATTTATCCATGTGACACCCATTTATCTTGAAATTGGTGACAAGGGTCATTAGATCCAAAATGGTTGGATTCGAATTTCCTAAAAATCTAGGCCTATAAATAGAGGTAGATTTAACTTCATTTATAATAACGAACAGAAAACGACAAGACTCTGTTCACAAGATAATAAAATAAGTTCTTAATGATAATTATTGTTCAGATGAAGTTGACTAATGGCCATAAAAATAATTATAAAAAAAAATTCCCCTAATTATTCACATGTAATTTTCCCTATTATAAAATATCTTAATATTTATATCTATATTTATACCATTATATAGATATAAATATTGGCCTAATGATAAGTTAAAGTATACTTGTACTTCGAAAAATTGAGAAAATGTGAGATTTTAAAAATTTGTACATAAAAGCTAAAAGTAGCAACAACAAAAAACTTTTTTCAGAAAGACCCTATTATAATTTATAAAATATCTTAATGTTTATATTTTTATTTATACCATTAGACTACTTAAAAATTTTCTCGCATTGATACACTAAAAAAGAAATGGACATTCTTAAAAAAAAGTTAAAAAGAAGAAGAAGAGGAATGGACACTAAAGAGGACTTTCAAAACAACATCCTTTAATATATATACTTCGATTATTTAAAACTAGGAGTGTCAAATGGATGAGTTTGGGCTGGGTATAAATGGGTTAGGTGCATAAAACTCATTTACCTATTATAACCCATTTAACTAATTAATTATAACGCAAATCCAATCCAACCCAATTAATATAGGTAAAACCCAACCAGCCCAATTATCCAATAATCAATTATTATATATAAAAAAAATACCACTAAAACCTCTAAAATGCTCAAAATACCCTTAAATCTAAGAAAATTACTAAATGCCCCTAAATGTTTAAAATGAGTAACATACCTCCAAAACCCTCTAAAATTACCAAAATACCTTTAGAACCTAAAAAATGACCAAAATACCCTTTGAAATTAAAAAGCAACCAAAATACCCCGAAACCTAAAATATGACCAAAATACGCCCCCCTCCCCCCCCCCCAAAAGCCTAAAAAATGACTAAAGTATCCCCAAAATAACTAAAATACCCCTTGTGAGGACAGGAAAACTAAGCACGTTTACTGGATTGTGGGTCATGCCCGAGGACAAACAAACACTCGAGGATGGTTAAAGAGATTGTATAAGCCTAAATCAATGGGCCAAGGATAGTAGAGGAGAATGACGAAGCAGCTGAGGTTCTCGAGGAGCCAAGCCACCTCAGGAGAGCTTTAGGGAGTTAATCATTTTGGAAGGATAAAATTCAGGGAATGTAACAAAGCTAAACCAACAACAAAAAAAGAAATATCTGAAAAAAAAGGTTGTCACCACCACATTAAATGCATTACACCAAATGAATTGGCTGCATTTATGAAGAAATGACACCTGAACAGTGTCATCCTAGCTCACAGCTCCTCACAAAACTTCCAGGAGGTCCTAATGGGACAAGCATCCAAGGGATTTCCTAAAAAAATCAACAGGTAGAGAGCTGAAATGTAGAAGTAAGGGACTATATAAGGAAATGACCACCATAAAAAATGGGGCATGTAATCTAAGAAGGAAGAAAAGAAGAAGAACACACTGTATTCAGATAAACTAGAGTTAATATAAGAACATCTCATCCTCGGACTTGACCGAGGAGTGTTATTTCTATTAATTTGTGTTTTTAGTCTTATTGGCATGAATCCTATTAGCTATAGCCCACACTTAATTTGCTGAGACGCTTTCTTGTAAAACCCATTCTCTAACAAATATATTATTTTGGGATTGTTAGGCTATCATCCACTGTTCTTGGTGGGTTGAGGTTCAAACACCAGTCCTTACACCCCTAAATCTAAAAAATAACTGAAATACCACCGAAACCTAAAAAAAAGACCAAAATACCCCTAAGACCCCCTTGGTCATTTTAGAAGTTTCATGATATTTTTGGTCAATTTAGAGGTTTAAGGGAATTTTGGTCATTTTAGAGGTTTCAAGTATATTTTGATCGTTTTAGAGGTTTTTAAGTATTTTGGCTCATTTTAAAGATTGTTGGGTATTTTAGTCATTTTTGAAAATTTGGGAAATTTTTTGTCATTTTAGAGATTTCAGGTGTATTTTGGCCATTTTAAAGGTTTTGGGGGTATTTTGGTCATTTTAGAGGTTTTTGTGTATTTTTTATAATTTTAGAGATTTTCAGGTGTAGTTTGGTCATTTTAGAGGTTTTGAGGTATTTTTAGCTCATTTAGAGATTTTGTGAGTATTTTAGTCTTTTTAGAGGTTTCGGGGTATTTTTTTTGCTAGATTAGAGATTTCGGGGGTATTTTGGTCATTTTAAAGGGTTTTGGGTATTTTCAATCAATTTAGAGATTTTAGGGGTATTTTGGTCATTTTTTAGGTTTCAGGATATTTTTAGTCATTTGGAGTGTATTTTTAAAAAAAAATTTAGCAGTTCCAGGGGTGCTTTGATCTTTTTAGTGGTTTTGGGGTATTTTAGAGTTAAGTGATTTGGGTAAATGATACTTGGGTCATAATTGGGTCTAATTGGGTACTAGTTAAAACCCAATTAATAGCAATGTTAATTGGGTTTAATTAGGTTAATACCTATTTGACTCAATTAATAATTTAGCAAGTTTGAGTCTTGTTTTAATGGGTGGATAAATGGTGGGTTCTAGTTAGCTCAACTGGTAAAGTTTCTGATGGTTGATGTGCGCACCGAAAATGAGGCTAATGGGCTTGGGCTCACTCAGACTCACAACTTATTTGTATGGTGGGTTTGGGTTTCCTACACTGGGTTGTCCTCGGCACGGAGACTCAATGAGATCACTTTTCTCTTCTCAACTGCCTGAACCACCTTCTACTACCTTTGCTTTCTTCCCATATCTCTTTCTTTTTAGTAAATTTTCCCAACCTCTTCTTCTACCCAAACTTCTCCTATTTATAGTTCTAAGTTAGTGGAGAGGTTATGATCACTTTCTAGTTAGTGCAGCAGGTGGTCCAGTATCATCGAACATAAGTGGGTGGTTAGGTGGGAGTGGGAAACGGTGAGGATGGTTTTGGAACTTGGTTTCCACTTCCGCAGATATGCTCGGCAACGGTGCACCCAAAGGCGATGCCGGGCATCCACTGGACGCCATGTTCGGACGCCGTCCACAACATTGATCGGTAAGGACTTACCGAGCATAAACAGGAGGCGAACTTTGGGCCAGCGACTTGTGTAGATTCAGGATGGGCCTGCAGAGAGAGAGAGAGAGAGAATAGGGGTATGGGTCGTATCTTCGCATAAGAAATAATGGCCCAAGTGGGCTTGAGTATGGGTGCCGTACATTAGCCCCCCCTTGATTCGTGCCCGGGCCTCGGCGAGAATCAAGGAGTCAAAATGGCGTATGTTACACGGGAGGTCCAGAGAGGCAATGTCTGGGATACTCCAGAAATCCCATTAATGTGCTCCTAAAAAGGCGCGCAGGATTTGGCCGTTCGGTTCGCCCTTCATAATTACCTGACGCTTCGTGAACCGAGGTGGCGCAGACACCAGTTTGGCGTTGGGACTAGCGAGGCCTGTTAATTAATCCTCATAATGGCTGATTAACTGTCGCTAACCCTCCTCAGGACTTCTATAAAAGGCCCGTTTCAAATAACTCTTCTACTTTTTTCGCTCTCTACCCTCTGAGACCCCCTTTTCCGCCGTACATTCATCCGCGCACTCATTCTCTAGCCCAGAATCTCTTCTCATCTTAGAGCCCAAAGTAAGTTCTCTACATTTTCCTTTTTACTTCCGCATCTTCGTTTATTTTTCTTCTAGTGTTTAGGATGGGATATTCATACCTTCTAGATACGGACGCGGCCTTAGCCTCTTTCAGGCAGGCCTTTGACATCCCCAGCGATGTGGAGGTGGCATATTGCCCTGAGAGCGAGATCGCTCTTCATAGAGGGGGCAACACTGCCTTTTTTCCCTTGATGGTTGTTTTGGAGGGTGGGGTGAGGTTTCCCGTAGACCCTCTTCTAGTAGACACCCTTAGGTATTATGGGTTGTGCCCCGACCAACTCCCTCCCAATTTTTACTGGATAGTGAATTGTGTGAGTCGGTTGAACTAGATGTACGGTTTACAGTTGAATCAGCACGACATAAACCACATGTACAGTTTATGTGGGAGTAAGAAAACGAATTATTATTTGAAAGTTAGAGACATGAGGGTACGACTGATCTCTTGCCTACCTGACTCAAATAGGAACTCCGCCGGGGAGTTTGTTCGGGTGCGCGGCAATTGGTTTGCCGGTGAATTTCCCTGCCCCCTCACCAAGCGCGAAGTGGGTTTGTCCCGATCACTGACCCGCTTTCATTTCTTATTTAATTTCATGCATGAATGTATGTTTATCTTGTATTGTGAACATTTTACTCACTCTGACGCTTATTCGTGTGGGTTATCACAGATGGTAAAGTGTTCGTCCCGGACGTTAGAGTCGCGCATGTGCGGGATTTGAACTTCATGCTCAGGTCCGAGATTTTTGTCCACTCGACGGTCAGCTCCGAGCTTCCCACCTGATTCTCGGGGTTAATCCCGTGTATTCCACCTAGCAAGCTTTCAGCCAAGCCCTGCTGGTCGATAGCCCACTCTTGTCTTATATCGACGTTCGGCATGCTAATTTTCTCCCCCCGAAGTTTACGGTAGGTGAGGCCCGTGACCAAGGTCCTCGGTATATTTGCTCTGACGAGCGCCAGCCTGTGCGAGATGATTCAGCTGAGCGTGTGTCCCAAGCTCGCTGAGAACGAGCTCACGAGCAAATTCAGTAAGAAGCCCCCGTTAAACCAGAAGGTCCCGTCGACCAAGGAGCCCCAGCCCCGGACGCCGAAGAAGCAGTTGTAGAATCTCCCGACTGCCCTGAAACCGAACATGACCAAGGTGAAGATATTGTGACTTGGAGGACGATGATGATCAACCGTTTCATTCCCGGAGCCAGGCCTACTGCGCAGCAGCAGCAACCCCAGGGGCGCGGCCAAACCCCTCCTCCTCCGTCCACAGCCCCCGGTTGGCAAAGAAAAAAGCAACGTACAACCGAACAGACCCCCGTCGGCCTAGGTGATGTGCCTTCAAATACTTCTCCCCGCCCATCTGGTGGCATTGTAATCCGTGAACCTACAGCTCAAACCGGGGCGCATGTGGTGTCCTCTTCCCACGCCGTACCCGCATGGCAGCCTTCGTTCATGCTGGATGGCAAACTTCTCCCCTCGAATGCAAGTGTGCATGTCTGGGGAAAGGGGGCAGGTGGTCACGTAGGCCCAAACCCTTGCGCGAGGCCTTCTGCTGCCCGAGGACGTGCGTGCTTTCGAAGAGGGCATGGATGAATCGATGGGAAGGAGGCTGCAGTGGCACACCGTCGCGGTAAGTTTTGATTAATTGTTTGTTGTTTTGTTTTTTTGTTTTTTTTTTTACTAATTTTGTGTCTTCGGGGGTTTGGTGCCCGTTCTTGTCACTTCATTAGGCCGCGCAACTGGCGTACATACTTGATAGACGTGTTAATGATCTTACCGGGGATGCTGGTCGGGAGAAAGCTCTTAAGGATGTTGCCGAGGTGAATGCCAAGGAAAAAGCTGTGGTTGCTTCGACCACAGAGAAGAAAGCTGCAGCGGCAGAGAAAGCGAGGATGGCCGCGGAAAAGAAGTACTCAGAGTTGCAGGTCCCGGTGAGGGATACCGAGCTCAAGTTGGCGGAAGCCGAGAGAGCATAAATAGTGCGCGTTCCGAGGAGCTGGCTGACCTGAGAGCGGCCCTGGAGGCAAGCGAGACCAAGTGGTACAATGAAGGATTTGCTGCTGGCCGCTTTGTAAGCTTTGGGAGTCCCCAAGGATTCCCCTTTGAGAAATCCCGGCCAGATTCCGTTCCCGGTCCCCGCACCTAGCTTGCAGAACCCTCAAAGGCCCATTGATGAAGAAGAGACGACCAGCCTGAGGGAATTGGTGGAGCAGATAGATTCTCACGTGGAGTTGGAGGAAACGGAAGTGGCCAGCCGCCCCCGCTCTGGAGATTAGCTCGGCCAGGACCCCCCTCAGACCTTGGCGCAGTAGCATTTCGTGGAGATCGGCGCTCAGGAACAACCTGCAGATTCCGCCTCTTAATTGCCGAACCGTGACTTCTTCCTTTAATGAAGCTTCTCTTGTTTGTTTGTTTTTTTTTTTTTTTTAGTTGGCTTGCCTATGTCATCGGGCTGTGGTGACCGAAGAATTGCTTTTTTTTTTTGCCTCGTTTAATACTTAAATGGCCACTTGGTTTTGTGGTCGGGCTACTGCTTTAATTCCTAATATGATGATTTAGTTTTGGAATATTCATTGTGCTGTTTGTTTGCTTCGCACTTATGTTGTAGTGGTCCGGGCAGTTGAATCATGTTTCGTCGTAAGGCATAGATTGAATCGGGCAGCAGGTTTCTGCTATTAGAGTGTTTTTAAAGGTTTATACCTGCTCGGCAATGTAGATCGAACCGAGAAGAAGGTTTCTGTCCTTAGAGTAAGTTTAAAGGTTTATACCTGCTCGGCGATGTAGATCGAACCGAGAAGCAGATTTCTGTCCTTAGAGTAAGTTTAAAGGTTTACACCTGCTCGGCGATATAGATGGAACTGAGAAGTAGGTTTCTGTCCTTAGAGTAAGTTTAAAGGTTTACACCTGCTCGACGATATAGATCGAACCGAGAAGCAGGTTTCTGTCCTTAGAGTAAGTTTAAAGGTTTACACCTGCTCGGCGATATAGATCGAACCGAGAAGCAGGTTTCTGTCCTTAGAGTAAGTTTAAAGGTTTACACCTGCTCGGCGATATAAATCGAACCGAGAAGCAAGTTTCTATCCTTAGAGTAAGTTTAAAGGTTTACACCTAATCGGCGATATAGATCGAACCGA
This sequence comes from Quercus aquifolioides, assembly GCA_019022515.1. Lineage (NCBI taxonomy): Eukaryota > Viridiplantae > Streptophyta > Magnoliopsida > Fagales > Fagaceae > Quercus > Quercus aquifolioides. The sequence continues at coordinate 76,452,384 of CM032333.1, forward strand.
GAAGCAGGTTTCTGTCCTTAGTATAAATTTAAAGGTTTACACCTGCTCGGCGATATAGATCGAACCGAGAAGCAGGTTTCTGTCCTTATTAAGACTTGTAGCTTAAGGTTCTTTTATGATCGGCAATTGAAGTCGAACTGAGAAATTGAAAGAGTGTAGCCAGATGAACGCCATTATCTTTATTAGCGAAAACCGTGCAATATTACATCAACCTTACAATTTACAGTACTGCCCATTAGTGGTAGAATCTCTTAAGATTATGGACGTTCCACGGCCGAGGAAGTGGCCTCTCGTCTAGGTCCTCCAAGTAATACGCTCCTGTGCCAGCGACGGCAGTGACCCTGTAAGGCCCTTCCCATGTCTGCGCCAGCTTCCCAACGTTCGTATCCCGCATATTCCCTACGGCTTTCCTAAGAACCAAATCTCTGGCGCTAAACTCCTTTGTTCTTACGTCTCAGCTATATCTCTGGGCCAGCTTTTGCTGATATTCCGCGAGCCGTATATTCACCACTTCACGGAATTCTTCCAATCTGTCCAAGCGTCCCACCATCATCTCATCATTTTGGCCGGGATCGAATCCCGCGATTCGTGCGCTGCATAGATCCACCTCGGTTGGTATTACGGCTTCGGCTCCGTATGTGAGAGAGAACGGGGTCTCCCCGGTGGATCTCCTGGGAGTTGTCCGGTATGCCCATAAGACTTTGGGCAGCTCCTCGGCCCAGTTTCCCTTTGCACCCTCCAGCCTCTTTTTCAGCCCGTTCACAATTACTTTATTTACCGCCTAGGCTTGGCCGTTACCCTGGGGATACGCTGGAGTCGAGTACCTATTCTTGATGCCGAGATCACCGCAGAATTCACGGAATGCCCGACTGTCGAATTGCAGCCCGTTGTCTGATATGAGAGAGTTCGACACCCCGAACCTTGTGATTAAATTCTTCCATACGAATTTCTTTACATCGACGTCTCGGATATTGGCCAAAGCTTTCGCCTCCGCCCATTTGGTAAAATAGTCGACAGCCACTAGGACAAACCTTCAATTACCCGTCGCCTAGGGGAATGGAACGATGATATCCAGCCCCCATTGTGCAAAAGGCCAGGGACTGCTGATCGGGTTCAAATGGCTTGCGGGCTGATGGATTAGGGGGGCATGCTTCTGACACTGTTCACACTTACGTACATACTCAGCGGCGTCCCTCTGCATTTGAGGCCACCAAAACCCTTGAGTCATTGCCCGGTGCGCCAACGAACGTCCTCCCACATGACTGCCACACACTCCTTCATGAAGCTCGGCCAAAAGCTCGCCCACCTTCTCCGGGCGTAAGCACAAAAGGTAAGGCCCCCCAAAGGATCTTCGATACAACGTTCGTTCTTCTGATAGCCAATACCGAGGGGCAATTTTATGGTTCTTGCTGCCCTCCTTTTCGTCAGATGGGAGTTGGCCCTCAGTCAGGAAGTCAAAAATAAGGTCCATCCAGCACAGCCCAAGTGCTGCGATTGTTGAGATATCGATCCCTGTAGCTCCTGGATCAGTTACTATCTTGATGCTCGGCTCTGGAACAAGCTCGACCTTGATTAGTCGGGGTATCTCTTCGGCTACGGATGATGCCAGCGTGGCGAAGGAGTCGGCGTGTCTATTATGCGTTCGAGCCACTTGGAAAACCTTTACCGTGCTGAAGCTGGTTATGGCTTGCCTCACCTGTTCTAGGTATGCTTTCATACGGAGATCTCTGGCTTCAAAACTGCCCTCAACCTGATTAACCACCAGACGCGAATCTGAATACACCTCTACTTCCCGGGCACCTAAACTCGAAACCGTCCTCAGTCCGGCCAGCAAGGCTTCATATTTCGCCTCGTTGTTGGAGGCTCTGAAGCCCAACCTAAATGAGTGCTCTAACCGTATTCCTTCCGGGGTGATTATGACAACCCCTGCGCCAGCTCCCATGAAGCTCGATGCCCCGTCCACGAACAGCTTCCACGGGTGAGACTCCACGTGGCAAATTATCTCCCCCTTCCCTCTCTGCGAGAACTCGGCGATAAAATCCACAAGGACCTGGCCCTTCACTGAACTTCGAGGCCTGTACCGTATGTCAAAAGAACCTAGCCGAGTTCCCCATTTTGCTATTCGGCCAGTGAAGTCTAACCTCCTCAACAGCGATTGTAAGGGATACTCGGTTAAGACGTAAACCGTATGAGTCTGAAAGTATTGTGGCAGCTTTCTCGTGGCGTGTATCAGGGCCAACATAAGCTTCTCTAGAGGTAAGTATCTCGTCTTCGCATCAACTAGAGTCTTGCTGATGTAGTACACAGGTTGTTGGATTCCCTAGTCCCTTAGTAGCACGGCGCTCACGACGTGCTCGGACGCCGCCAAGTACATGAATAGATCCTCACCTGGTTCTGGTGCTGTTAGCATGGGTGCCCGTGCCAAATAATCCTTCAGATCCATAAAAGCTCTGTCGCATTCTTCGTTCCACTGAAATCCAGTCCATTTCTTTAGAAGTTGGTAAAATGGTCGGCATCGATCTGTGAATTTGGAGATGAACCGATTAAGGGCGGCTAGCATCCCGGTTAACACTTGCACTTCTTTCGGACTGCTCGGTGGCTTCAGTCTTTTCACGACCTCAATTTGGTCGGGGTTGACCTCTATTCCCCGCTTAGTGATCAGATACCCCAAGAATTTTCCGGCCCCCATGCCAAACGCACACTTCTCGGCATTGAGACGTAACTTGTGTTGTCGAAGAACCTCGAAAACACCCCGAAGGTCATTCGTGTGCCATGCTATTTGCTTGCTCTTCACCACCATGTCGTCAATGTACACTTCAACCGTACGCCCTATCATGTCTCAGAACATTCTTGTCATCATCCGTTGGTACGTGGCCCTGGCGTTCTTTAGTCCGACGGACATCACCGTGTAGTGATAATTAGCTTCCGGGGAGATAAACGTCGTCTTCTCTTGGTCCTCGGGCGCTAGGGCAATCTGGTGATACCCTTGAAAAGCATCCAGAAAGCTCATTCTCGGGTGCCCATACGTGGCATCCACCAATTGGTCGATTTTTGGCACGGGGAAAGGGTCTTTTGGACATGCTCGGTTCAAATCCGTGAAGTCCACGCAAACCCTCCACTTGTCGTTCTTCTTCTTCACCACCATGGTATTTGCCAACCAATCCGGGAAGAAAAATTCCCTTATCGCCCCAGCATCCTTCAGCTTTTAGACTTCCGCTTTTACCACCTCGGTGTGCTCCCAGGCCGATCTCCTCGGCTTCTGCTTCTTAGGGGAGAACGAGGGGTCAACTCTAAGTCTATGGACAATGAATTTGGGATCCACCCCGGGCACCTCATATGGACTCCATGCAAACACGTCTACGTTCTGTATGAGGAGCAACAACATTTCCACTTTTTCCTGCTCGCCCATGCCTTTCCCTACATGGAAACACTTGTCGGCATCTGGAAGTACCTTTACTTTTATCATCTCCTCGGCGCCACCACCCCCCACTTATCCTCGGTCATCCTGTAATTGCTATAACGGGACCCCCTGCGGCGGCCCCTTTTGCCGGGCACACTCCTCCTGATCGGTTGCCTCCTTCCTCTAGTTAACCATGGCGATTAAGCATTGTCTCGCCATCTGCTGGCTTCCCCTCACCATAGTAATACCATGCTCGGTAGGAAACTTTACTTTCACATGCAGTGTGGATGGGACGACCCCCATTGCGTGGATCCACGGTCTGCCGAGTATCGCTGTATACGGGGAGAAAGAAGTCACCACTATAAACGTCACTACCACCTCCTTGCCCTCCATATTCACGGGCATAGATATTTGCCCCTCGGGTATTACGATTTTCCCATCAAACCTGACCAAAGGCGTGTTGTACTCAGAAAGGTCCCCACTTTTCAACCTGAGCCCCCGGTACAAGTCTGGATACATCACGTCGGCCCTACTCCCCTGGTCTATCATCATCCTTTTCACCAAGAACCCGCCTGCCCGGGCGGTAACTACCAACGCGTCATCGTGTGGCTCGACCGTTCCCTCTAGATCATTGTCATCGAAAGCGATAGGCTCCCGGGTAAGCTTCATCTTCTTCCCCGCCGGTGGTGTGTTCGAGCTACCCTTCACTGGGACCACATTTAGCACCCCTTTTTTTCTTGCCGAGGCGAGACTTCTCGGTGAAGCGTGGATGACTTCAATTATCCCGAGCAGGGGTGGAAGGGGGTTGCCCCTCTGAGTAGCTCTTTACCCTATCCCCCGGTCCTCCGCATCTAGTACGAACTCCTTCAAATACCCAGCCTTGGCCAGCTGCCCGAAATGGTCTTTTAACACCCGGCACTGCTCGGTCATATGTCCCTTGTCTTTATGATAGGTGCAGTACAAGTTCTGATTTCTCCTGGAGGGGTCACCGCCCATCCTGTTCGGCCACCTGAAATATGGCTCGTGTTTAATCCCGTCCACGATCTTGTGCACCGGCTCCTTGAACGTCATGTTTACCTCCCCTACTTGCGCCTCTGGTTCTTGAATTCTCAAATTCCCCCGGGTCCTCAGCTGAAAGACACTTGACTGGGGATGATTCATCATCGGCGCCTTGCCTTTGCTCTGCATCCGGTCATCTTCTAGCCATTTATATTCTTTAATATGCCTCATCAACTGCCTCATATCCTCGGGAGGCTTCTTAGTCAGTGACTCCCTTAGCTCGGATTCCTCGGGCAGCCCCATCCTAAATGTGCTCGCAGCAATCTTCTCGTTCCCCCCGCCGATCTCGTTGTAGAGCTCCTAGTACCGGCTAGCATAACTACGGAGGGTTTCCCCCACCCTCATTTTCATGGACAGCAATGCGTCTACCGGTTGTGGGACTCGGCTGCAAGTTACAAATCGAACGCCGAACTCCTGTATCAGCTCGGCGAAATTGTGGACAAAACCCTTCTGCAGCCTGTTAAACCATCTCAAAGCGGTGGGACCAAGGCTCGAGGGAAAAACCTTGCACATCAGTGTGTCATTGTGGGTATACAGAGACATCATCTGGATATAGTGACTAACGTGCTCTACTGGGTCCGTTTTCCCGTCGTAGGAGTCGAAAGGAGGGCGCGTGAATCTGTCCGGCATTGGGGCCCTCTCGATGTCAGCTGAGAATGGGGACCGGCCAGCTTTTCGTAGCGCGCGGCTCATCGCATCCATGGTTGCATTATGGGGCCGTTGCTCTTCTGGGGAATCCGAACCTCGGTCGGCGTACTCCCGCGACCTTGAACGGTTTCGGTGTTGGCGGGATTCCCGCAAATGAGCCCGTTCCCTTCGCCGACGAGATTCCCGGGAATGGGAGCGTTCTTGGTGGTTATGGGACCTAGATTGGTTTGACCTAGCTTGACGACGATCTTCCCCGGTATTGGCTCTTCTTTCTCGGTTATCTCCATCCCTTCTCTGATGCCTGTTCTCCACCTCCAACTCCAGGTCTCTTACTAGCCTGCGCAACCGTTCAAACTCTTCGTCTCTCTCATCGAGTTGCCGGTCCCCCGAGGCATTCAAAATCGTTTGTTGCGTTTGGTACGACCCCTCCCAAGGCCGAACTGCTCGTCTCGTTCGCGGTCCCTGTCTTCACGTCTTTTCTGCCTTCTTTCTCGCCAAGAAGATCCCCGAGAAGATCCCGCTGAACCGCTTTCAGCGTCGCTCCCAGAGCGTCTCCCAGACATCTGCCTCCCCGGGATTGAGTCTCAGTAGAACTACAGCTTAGTAGGAGATTCCCACAGACGGCGCCAATTGTACGCACCGAAAATGAGGCTAATGGGCTTGGGCTCACTCGGACTCACAACTTATTTGTATGGTGGGTTTGGGTTTCCTACATTGGGTTATCCTCGGCACAGAGACTTAATGAGATCATTTTTCTCTTCTCAACTGCCTGAACCACCTTCTACTACCTTTGCTTTCTTCCCATATCTCTTTCTTTTTAGTAAATTTTCCCAACCTCTTCTTCTCCCCAAACTTTTCCTATTTATAGTTCTAAGTTAGTAGAGAGGTTATGATCACTTTCTAGTTAGTGCAGCGGGTAGTCCAGTATCATCGAACATAAGTGGGTGGTTAGGTGGGAGTAGGAAAAGGTGAGGATGGCTTTAGAACTTGGTTTCCACTTCCGCAGATATGCTCGGCAGCGGTGCACCCAAAGGCGATGTCGGGCATCCACTGGACGCCATGTTCGGACGCCGTCCACAACATTGATCGGTAAGGACTTACCGAGCATAAACAGGAGGCGAACTTTGGGCCAGCGACTTGTGTAGATTCGGGATGGGCCTGCAGAGAGAGAGAGAGAGAGAGAGAATAGGAGTATGGGCCGTATCTTCGCATAAGAAATAATGGCCCAAGTGGGCTTAGGTATGGGTGCCGTACAGTTGAATAAGAGACCTAGGGTTCAATCCCCACCTGCACTAAAAACCGATTGGTGTCATGGTATGGATAAAGAGTTATTATCAGGAGCAAACGCTATAGGTTGAAACTCTCTTAAAAAAAAAGTAGAGAAATGGGTTTGGGTTGATTTTGCCACCCCTATTAAAAACAATTCTAATTTCTAACACATACTTATTTCATAACTTTTCTAAAACAATAATTTTCAATATTTGTAATTCTTTAGAATTAATAATTATTAGTGAAAATTTCATTTCTTATCCTTATTCTTATACCTATCCTTTATTCATTTTACGGTAATAATTTTTAGGTAGTTAGGTTAGCCCTTAAAATCCTCCATCTTTGAAATTGCTCAAAATCTATCACAAAAAACAGTCTGCCCTTATGGTTTGGACAATATTGCCATTGCAAAGGATGGGAAATAAGACAAAATTTGGTTTCAAACATATTTGAAGTTATTTTTTCAAACTCATTACGTAACGATTTATAAAACTATTCATGTGTATTATTTAAACAAATCACGTGATTAATTAAAAAAACCATATAACTAAAACTACATATAAATGGTCTCTTCAATCGCCGCATAATGAGTTGTAATAAGACAACTCCAAATATGTTTGAAGCTAAATCTTTTCTATATATATATATATATATATTAATAGCCAAAATTTAGAGTAAATCTAATTAGATTTTAATTGGATTCTCAATTTTATGCCACGAGTCCTATTTAATTTTTAATTTTGTGTCAAGTGAATTATTGAGTGTAAAAATCGAAGAGTCCAAATCCAAATAGATTCTAAATTGGATTTCAATTGGAGTCCAATTTTTCGCCACATGTCCATCAAAGTTTTTAATTTTTGTAGCAAGTGAATTATTGGGTGCATAAACCAAAGAGTCTAAAACCAATTAAATACTAAATCATATATATATATATATATATATATATATTAATTGAGAAACCATTACATATTTTAGAAGTGTATGGTTTAAAAAAAATGTAAGCTAATGCGATGTATAATTGTAATTATTTTTAATTGTATCTGTGCATATGCACTAGACTATACACTAGTATATATTTAAAACCAAAGTTTAGAAAAAATTCAATTAGATTTCAATTATGAGATAATTTTGTGCCATGTGTCAACTTAAGTTTTTTTAATATTTGTGCCAACTGCTAAGTGAATTAATAAGTGTAAACTACTAAGAGTCTAATATTAAAGAACTAAAAAATAAAATAAAAACCAATCATATATCCACTCAACAAAAATCACAACACATTTTATCTTATCAATTATTAGAATAAAAACTATCATATATATTATATAGTAATTAAACTTAAGCAGGAATTTTAACATACATCTAATTAAGTATATTTTTTAAAATAATTTGATTAATTCTATACATTTTTATGATTAAAAAATGTGTTTATTTTTAAATGCATTCATGCTCATACATGATTAAAGTCTAGTAAACATTAATAGCAGTTAACGTGATGATTCAACCATCCAAATATCCACTATAGCTTATAAGTGGAGTTGTAGTGTGTTTTTGTGGTGAAACTTCTTTCACTCTCCCTTGTGTGTGTCTGTTTATTTCTCAAAAAAAAAAAAAAAAATCCAAAAAGGCCCAAGGGAAGACTTACGATTAGCTTAAGGTTGATTAAAAGCAAAAATTACGCCAAAGGTTTATCACTATTAGATATACCATTTCTATATATATATATAAATAAAAAAATTATATATACCATTGGTACTTGCCCCACGTGCTAAAAATAGCAATAAATTAATCTTTTCTCAAAAGCAAGAACAGCCATCATGAATATTTTTTTAAAGGCAGCCGTAATAAAGTTACAATAAGTCCAATAAATTTTAGTGAAGAAAACCACAGAAGAGTTGAATTTTTTGATGGGTCCGGTTAATGTGTGCCCTAAAGGGCACACATTAAACCACATTAAACTTTTTATTTTTGAAAATATTTTTTTGAGAATTGAAAAAGTTATTATAATTTTTTTAATTCTCGAGAAATTTTTTTTCAAAAATAAAAATTAATATGTGCCCTAAAGACACATATTAATAAAATTCTTTATCTGATACGGCCTGACTTTTACTTACTTTTTAGAGGTTTACGCTGCCCTTTTTTTTCACTAGTGGGAATTGAACAAGTGCCCTTGAAATTGCTGCTGCACTTATTTAATCATTGAACAATCACATTAAAGTAAAACCTCATCGTTTGTATTTTTTTTAAGGGTTTGGTTAATGTGTGTCCTAAGGGCACACATTAAGCTTTCCACTTTTGGAAATTTTTTCTCGAGAATTGAAAAAGTTGTCAATACTTTTTCAATTCCTAAGAAAACTTTTTCCAAAACTGAAAATTAATGTGTACCCTTAGGACACACATTAGTAAAATCCTTTTTTTAATTGTATAACCGTCTTTAGTAAAATTCTTTATCTGACACGGCCTGACCTTTTACTTACTTTTTAGAGGTTTACGCTGCCCTTTTTTTTTCACTAGTGGGAATTGAACAAGTGCCCTTGAAATTGCTGCTGCACTTATTTAATCATTGAACAATCACATTAAAGTAAAACCTCATCGTTTGTATTTTTTTTAATTGTATAACCGTCAAACTGAATAATGAATACAATATATATATATCCGTTCCAAAAAAATACAATATATATATATATATTTTTTAAGGATATAAAAAATAAAACTGAAAACAATATATAGTAGTTTTTTAACAGGTGAGCATTTATTCCATATGCTTTCAACTGCAACAAAAAAGATTCGAGGTTTGCAAAGCATTGTTTTAAAGGCTTTAAATCTTGATATTCTCTTGACTTGTACCATCTGATTTTTGGTGGAAACATGTTGTGATTGAAATGCCATTCTAGAGAACAATGCCACTTTTCATTATAGGCACTATTATTGCATTTTTTTTTTTTTTTAATACAAGATAGAAATTCTACTTTAACTTAATCTAAATGTATATATGTGTGAAATCTCTCTCTTGAAGACTTGAACTCCAGCCCTTGCAAATCTATTTGCAAATCTATGCGATACACAAGATGAATGAAAATAATGATATAATCATCTAAAATACCACACACAACACTTATACAGCAGCACGAATCTATCAAATATAGCAAAATACTTCAGCTCAAAACAGAATTGAACTTATTAACATAATAAAATTGATAATATTTTGATAATGCTATATTGTAACACACAAATTTGATGTGTCAATTAAATAAACTTCAACAAAATGAATCATTAGCGGGGAAAAAAAAAAGTAGAAACAGTAAAAGATTCGCTAAAGATAAACAAAATAGAAGAAATAGAGAGCGTATTGACTTTTTTTTTTTTTTTTGGGAGGGGGATTGTAGGTAGAACCAATGGATGGGAAGAGAAGTGCGAAGGGAGTAATAAGAAAATTACATAGAAAATGAGATTGAAGAGAAAGGGTTGCATGAAGAATAAGGTTAGAGTGAGAAATTATGAAGGAAGAAGAGTGAAAAGTGAGAAGAGATAGGTTAAACAAAATGTATCGGTAGGGAAAAAATGAATAAGGCATTTAAAAGCTTGAATTTGAAGAGGGGGAAAAAAACAAAACAAAGAAAGAGGAAAAATTGTTGGGAAAAAAATGATTATGTCATGGCACAACAAGATTTTTGAAAAATTACAATGGTTAAATTATTATATATAGTATAGATAAAATTTTATGTTTATTAGTGTAATTTATTCAATGTAAAATTGTGGTGATGGTTTAGAAATTGCTCAAAGAGTACAAAGTTTCCATATGTTCAATATGAGGAGTTCATGTTATTTGACCCAATCTTTTGCACCGAAATGAATTTTTGAGTGAAACTTGTTTCATTGGAAAATGGACAACCAAGACTTCAAAATGGACACAAATATGATCTAATTTGGATTTGAAGTAAGTGAGATATAGAGGTCTAAAGTCAGCACAAATGCTAAATCTAAGAAGCATGCTGGAGTGCAAAACTGCGGGATTTGGAGTCCAAATTCTTATAGGAGAAGGATTCTTACTATGTTTTAACCCTATTTTGTGCTCATGTATAAACCACTTATTACTTTTAGAAGCAAGAAAGGAAGCTAAGAGAGGTGGAAACTGTTGGCTATTTAGAGAGAAAATCCAAACGCCCATCCTAGTGTACATGTGAGTTCCAAAAGACATTCTTCGGGTTCTCTCATATTGGTGAAATCAAAACTTGAAACCATAGGGTCATCCTAGTGTTACTTAGGAGATCAAATCTTCAAGGTGGTCCTTGGATTCACTTGCGAGAAGTTCGTGTGAAGGAATTCATAATAAAAGTGTCCAATCAAGTTAGAAATGCATTTGGTCACATTAGCTTAGAGATGCATGCTATCACATGAGTAAGTTACTACTATAGGTACCAGTCAAGAAAATGAGTATGTTTAAATTGTAAGAACTTCAATTCTATTAGTAATTTCTTCTTGGGGTTTGGGAACCCTCGTAGTGGTTTTTCTCTGGAATTTTGTCCTTGAGTTTTCCACTTCGTAATCATATTGTGTGTCTTGTTTTTAATGATTTTTTGCTTTATGAGATGGTTCTATTAATTTGTGAGAATTAGCTTGAAAATCAATATGAATTCATAATTGATTATTTTCACTACAAAATCAACATCGGGATCTAAAATTTCCTAACATGTGTCAGGGACATTTTTTGTGACAAGAGCTAAAATGCTAGAACAAGCCCAAAACTCCCCTTAGGTTTATTTAAATTGATTAATTTGAGAGAGCCAAGCCTAAAATTCTAGTATTCAATGAATAGAGGCTAGTAGTGCATCACAAGAACAAAATCAAAGTGCAAAACTCCCCTTGGGTTTATTTTGGTTTAGTTTGCTTTTGTTTGGATAAGAGACTGCTTTAAGCACAATTGAGAAATTATTTGATTAAATCTAATTAGGTGTTCTTCCTCAATCATTTGAGCTCATTAGGAAGCTGTTCTTAGTAGTGTCCAGCAGCCAAGGTCAGCCAAGCTCTAGGGGCTAAAATGGGTTGGTCAAAATGTTTAGCCACATATAGCTGAAGCTAGAAGCCTCTAATTGGGTGGAAATTTCAGGTACTAGACCATTTTCATGAGCTCTAGGTTCTGCAAGTGTCCACAGCCCACTTTGCAATATGCATGGCTTGAGCTCATGCAAAAGGTCTAAAAAAAGTCTACTCACATCCTCCAAACCACACTCCTTCAAATTCTCCTTATATTACATGAGCTTGAACCATACTTAAAAGAATAAAATAAATTATAATATATGAATTAGGCCCACAAAGAAGTTGGCTTGGTAGAAAATTTGTTACAAAAACGACCATCAACATGTACCCAAAAAAAAAATCCCTTTTACATTGGAAATGATTTCCTTAAAACCCCATTCTCATATTGTTTTTAAAGATAAATAATGCCGTTTTAGAGAAAACGACCATCAACATGTACCCAAAAAAAAAATCCCTTTTACATTGGAAATGATTTCCTTAAAACCCCATTCTCATATTGTTTTTAAAGATAAATAATGCCGTTTTAGAGAACCTCTTAATATTCAACTGCAAAAAATTAACGTTGGCCATTGTAACTGTTTGGGAGGGGGCGAACATCTTCTGCACATTTGATAACTGTTTCCCTTCTTTTTATTCCTACAAACAGAATATATAACTTACGTTGATGTTGTAGGTTGTGTGATTTGGACAATAACGCTTAAAGTAGTTTGTATTGAGGAATATCTAACAAACAAATCAATGTGCTTTGCAATAATATGACCACCATCTCTAAGAGTTAACCAGATCCTGGGATAAGCTCATTGATGTATCACTATAATATATGGCGAAAGAAAAGCTAAAAAAATAGTCAATTTCATCCTTTCAGTTGAGGCAATGGGCAATCCTTTGATCAAGGGGTTCACTCAAGATAAATTCAAAGTTTTTGTAGCAATGATAAGATTTAAGAATACCCAGGTAAGTTAATGCAGGATTGCATAGTCAAACAGATCTGGGGATGCCCAGAAGAACGATTTTGCGCATGCTCTGCTTGGGAGACATAATTGGTCAGTTAAGGGCACATGGGACATATGAGAGATATGGATAGTCACAAATAAAATGGGTCTAATGTCCAGATAGACATCATAATGATACTATGCTCTCAATGCCGAAGTCATTGTAATTGGGTCAAAGAGGAAGTACTTGAAAAAACTGTAATGCACGTCGACATGCTTTGTGTACGGCTGAAGTCATTGGTGATTGGAGGGATGTGGATTATGCTCTCCTACTTATTGTAGTGTGTAGTAATCGATTGTGTGCATATAATAAGATCTGAAGCCAATGTCGATCACTTGAAATGAATCATAAGACACCCAGAGTATACTATTTGTATGGATAGTATATTAGGAAGTGGTGATCAGAAGTGATAAAAGTGTGCGTATGGCCTTCATATCACTGTTCGATACCAATCTTCGGTGCGTCATAGATCTCGTTAGCAAAAGGCCTAATTGGTACCTATGTTTTATGCTAACTAAATATTGCTATCACCTATTATTATAAGGTGATCAAGTGGGTGATCACACCATATCAATGGTGCACATTCTCACACTAGATTTCCAACTGTCTCCTAGAGAAGAGATGATAACTTTGGTGAATGTATATGACTCTACAAAGGGTTGTATTTGTTCCTAAAGATACAACTCTTTCAAGTGGGTATAACTCCTCATGAAAGGGTATAAGGTTTCCCATATATAAACCCCATGTCTTCAGGCCATTTTTTTCCTTGTCCCCTCTCATTTATAGAAAAACTCTCTACATGTGATTTCCACCCTCACAGGACTTTCTTTTATCGGGGACCAACAACATCTACTACCTAAACAAATAAACCCAATTCAATTCTGTATAGATTTTTCTTAACCCTAAATCAACCATAAAGCACAACAGCATGCGCTTCAAGAATCTGAACTGATCCTGACCAACTCCAAATGAAAGGAAATTGTCATAAGCAAACAACAATATGTAGTCTTCCCTGCATTGGTGGTCCATACCAAGATAGCAAACAGGAAGGGCCACTTAAAGCAGGAACTACAATGGTAAAACACATCCATCACAGGAAAAAGTTGAGAAAAGAGAGGCACAAAGTGATATGAGATGGTTAGAGCTTAGACACGTCACTAGAGTATAAAATAGATAAAATAAAGGGCAAAATCTAAAACCAAAACGAAGCAGGACAGCAGGTTTGAAACTAAGAAGTGTTCAGGGTTTTCAGTGTCAGCACTAAACAACTTTTTAGAAGGACCTGATACTGCTATAGGGCTTTAGGTTACGATGTAATGTTCAGTGAGGTAAAACTAGTTTTTTGGTAGTAATTAGGAGTTAGAATACCGAGAAATTCATAGTAAAAATTCTCATGGTATCTCACTTTTGATGTTTAGATGTTAAAGTGAAAGATCTAATTGGTAGAGAATGATTAGGGTTGCTAAAAAACTACTTGAAACTGTAAAACAGCAATTAGAAAGTAAAGAGGAGAAAGAAAATAGAATAAAGCTGGGCATCACAACTAGGGTTCTTAGTCCTGGGCAACACACCTAATGAGGGGATATATTTTACAACAATATTTTAATGATACCATACCACAATTTAAGCATCACACAAAGCCAAAATGTTTTAACTTCAATCATCTCACTCCAGATATGACAATGCATCATTTATTTCAAGTGAAAAGCTTGGCACCTAGTAAACAAGGAACCCATGCAAACTTATATATATTTTCAAGAATCAAGAAAAGAGGTGAATGATTGTTTTTGCAAACTTATATATATTAAAACACAAATACACATACCTGTCACTACAAAATTTACATCAATATAGGCACCATAAGAGAGTAACAGGAAGTCTGAATCTGCTTATCACCAAGAGCTCCACCAGTTAGCATATAAAAGTCAAAGAAAACTGGATTGGAATCCTGTGGAACAATGAAGGTCAATTATAGCAAATTTTGGATCCTTTTGATCATAAAACAAATGTGAGTCTAACGAGTAAAATGAAGAAAACCAAAGCTGACCTGATCAAGCATTACAAGAGCAGGGTGAATAAAGTGAAATATGTAAAGTGGTTTCTGACAATGAAAATGCTCAGCCACTTGTGCAATCCAAAGAGCCACCTGCTTTCTTTGGGTCCTAGTAAAATCATCTACAATTGCAAAGCACTTTTCATTTAAGTCTATACTAGGAAAACTTTTCTTTGAACAAAGTGTTTGTATAGAGAGAGGGAAGGAGATTGTGGGAATGTCTAGATTTACAATTTAAAATTGTCATAGCAATCTGATACCTGTCCCATGGAATGGGGTTCAACTGATAGCCCAATGGTAATAGCATCCCTTGTGATACCCTATGTATGTGTTTCGAACCTTGCTTGCCCCACTATCTACATATGTAAAAAAAAAAAAAAAAAAAATACCTATCCCATGGTAAAAATTTGCTTACACAATGACACATACATGATTTGGTTATCACCAATAACCTTTGCATGAGCATGATCCTTTCTTTATATGATGAAAACGACTTGAGTCTCTCAAAATGATTTCATGGTCAATGATAATAGATATGTAGCAAATGGCAGTGTGGCAATCGCCACAGACACGCAAGTTCTTGGTGATTCGGATGGGTGCCCCTGCAGGTGATGTTAGGATGCCATATGCAAGTGCCAGCTTCTCACTATGTTCAAAAAGAAGATCACCCTTCTCCTCATCATCCACATCATGAAGAGCAAAACTTGTCTCAGGAACATATCCCATGGCTTTGATGCGTAGAATTAGGTCTCCCAAGATCTTGTATATTTGTTGAGATAGAGGATGTGACCTGTCCCCAACAAAAAAGGCTGCAGTTCCTTTCTTTCCTTCGACCCAACTACAACCAGGCCTCTTCTTGATCCTTGTATGTCTCATCAAAGATCTAATTCTGGCCACATCTTTCCATCGCCTGGCATTGGCATATATGTTTGAAAGCAAAGTATATGACCCATCATTCTCAGACTCCAATTCTAACAACCTGTTTGCAGCATGCTCCCCAAGTTCAATATTTGGATGGAGCCTGCAAGCACTAAGCAATGCCACCCACACTATTGGTGTTGGTTCCATTGGCATGCCTTCAATGAGCTTTAGGGCCTCATCCAAGCGACCAGCACGACCCAATAGGTCAACCATGCAAGCATAGTGTTCCACTCCAGGAACCACCCCATATTCGTCACTCATACTATTAAAGTATTTCATTCCCTGCTCAACCATTCCCGTATGGCTACAAGCATAAAGAACAACAACAAAGGTTACACCATCAGGCATCCACCCTGCTCTCCTCATCTCATCAAAAACCCGGAGTGCATCTTCTCCACAACCATGCATGCCATAACCCGTCATTAGAGATGTCCAAGAAACAGCATTCCTTTGCTTCATGTTATCAAACACAACTTGAGCAGCATCAACGTCTCCAGATTTGGAATACATATCTATGAGGCAATTAGCTACAAATACCACCATAGACTCATACTGATTGCGCAATACATAACAATGAATTTGTTTACCTAGCCTTAGTGCAGCTAAACGAGAACAAGCCATCAAAGCACATGCTATAGTAAAAGCATTTGGCTCTATGAAAATTTCCTGTCCAAGCATCTTTGAGAAAAGCTCCAATGCATCATTGGCTTCACCATGCTGAGCATACCCACCAATCATGACAGTCCAAGTTACCACATTTTTCTCTTTTGTTGCTATTGAGTCAAACATCATTCGTGCTACCTTGACACTTTTGCACTTAGCATACATGTCAATGAGACCATTAATTATCATTAGATCATCCCCTGGATCATTTCCATCTACATTCAGAATACGTTTTATGGCATAACAATGAGTCTCTTTTCCATGAAGCAATGTTCCCACAGAAGCACAACCTGAAAGAAGAGACACAAGAGTAACAACATTCGGCTCTGAACCACAAACCTGCATTTGACGAAACACATCCAATGCTTCATAACCATGATCCCTCTGAGCATACCCAGCAATCACTGCGCTCCAAGTCACAACGTTCAACTCGATCTTCTCCTCACGCATCTTCTCAAACAAAGCAAGAGCATCTTCAAATCTACCAATCTGAGAGTACCCAGTTACCATAGCATTCCAAGAAACCACATCCTTAACCATCATCCGCTCAAAAACCTTGTTTGCTTCATCCATCATCCCACACTTGGCATACATGTCCACTACAGCATTACCCACAAACACATCCTCCACCAACCCATTTCGAACCGCAAAACCATGAATCTCCTTACCTTGCAACCATGCACTCAACGAAGCACAAGCAGGAAGGATATTGACAATGCTAACTACATCTGGGCAGATTCTATGATCATCAGCCATTCTAGTGAACATTTTTAGTGCATTTTTCTTATTACCACCTTGCACGTAAGCAGCCACGATCGAATTCCAAGACACCACATCACCTATCCCTCTCACACACAATTCATCAAATACTTGGCGTGCATCATCCAACATGCCACACCTTCCATACATAGCCACCATCGCATTACAAACAAACACATTGGACTCAAACCCATTTGCACAGACAACAGCATGAACTGAAGCACCTCGTCGGAACGAAGGAAGATCACCACAAGCTTTGAAAACAAAAGGGAAAGTGTAGTGGTCAGGCTTCCAGCCAAATCTTTGCATTTTTCTATACAAACCAAGTACATCTTCAAGAAACCCGAGACGAACTGCATGTCGTATAAGTGCATTCCACCAGTAAACAGTAGGCTGCGATGGAACAAGGCGTTCGAGCACCTTTATGGCATGCATGGGAGCTTCACATGCTATGTAGGTGCCAATGAGGTATGCGGCCATGTCTGCAAGGCCCTGGACTAAGATCTGCTGATGGACCAGCTTGGCTTGGATTAAGGTCTTGCATTGCATTAGAAGCGTGTTAGTGATGAGAGGAATTGTGGGTGTTGTAGTAGTATTAGTAGAGAAGAAGAATGTGGTGAAGGTTTTGAGTACAAGTGGTGGCTTTGGTTTCAGTTTTATACCAAGGAAGAAAGAGAGGCGCATACTACTCGTTTGAGGACTAAATGGGCCTGTCCCAATGCCTAATTTTTTGATCTGTTGCACACATGCCACTCATCCATTGGCTTGTAACTTGGCTAAGGTGAACAGACCATAGAGACAGCAGATGACAGAGAAAACACTGCATCAACACAACCAATACACAGAAATTAGGCTGGGACTATACATTTACACAGCCTAGCAAGACCAACAAAAAAACAGCAAAAGCAAACAATTTAACATCAATCCTGCCAGCACTAAATCAAATACACCCTCAAAAATACAAAGCGGCAACTCTTAAGAACATTGCAGACCAAACCAATAGTATAGGCATTTCAAAATAGATCTTTGCTGCAGAAACAAGTAGAGAACTACAGCACAGCAAGGCTCATATATAAAACATAAATAAATAAAAAAGACCACTTAACACCCAGTGGCGACTCTAGGAATTTTGTCCAGGGTGTTCCTATTTCACTTTGAAAAAATTTCAAGTAATTTCAGTCTATTTCGGGTGTTTTGGGACGTTTCGGTAAATATCGGCCGAAAATAAATCTAAACCATCAATATCATAATAAACATCATGTTTTGAGACTCAATTAAATTTTTTTTTTCTTTTTTTAAGTTTTTCATATCCAGATGCATATTTTCTAGTAGACATTTCTAATCAAACAATATGATTTTTTTTATTTTTATAAAGACTAAAATAAAAAATAACTTTAAAGTGTAGAGCAAATGGGAAATAGAACCTAATTTATATAAAAAGTATTGTTGTAATTTCATCAAATAATATCAAGTTTTTAACAATCTTAAACTGCATAAATAAAAATTTATTCATTATATTACTGATCACTAAAAATATATATATATATATATATATATAAACACAAGATTAAAAAAAAGAAAAAAAATTAATCGCAGCCATAACAAAAACAAGCCCAGCCCAACCAAGACCCACTCACCACAAAAAACATAAAACAAATCCTGATATCCTATTACATTTGCACGTATAACCCAAAAAAAAAAAAAAAAAAAAAAAAGGCAGCACGGCCCAGCCCTTTTAACAAATATAAAGTAGAATAGAAAGCAAGCCAAGCCTTATAAGCCTATTAGTTATACACTTATACCTGAAGCAGTGAAGCTCAAAAGTCAAAATGACAAAACCCATTACCCAGCACCCCAGCCAGAATCAAAACGCAGCACAGCACTGACGGCAGCAGCGGAAAAAAAAAGGGCAGTCGGCGGAGGAAAGGAAGCTTGAGCCAGCAGCAGGCAGTCCAATGATTTAGATTAGATCGGAGGAAAGGAAGCTTGAGCCAGGCAGCCAGGCCCAGTAACAGTGGAGAAAAAGAATGAGAGAGGCGGAGAGCAAGAGTTGAGAGAAAAAATGAGAAAGAGACGGTAAAAATGTTAGGGATTTGAGGTTTTTAATTTGTTTTGATTATTGATTCTTTTTTGGTTAATTTCTTTGACCGGATTGGTAGTTTATACGGTTGGATTTTGGTTTGTCTAGAGATAATGATGTTATTTTTGGTGCAATTGATTTTATTTAGACCAAAAAATTTTGTTGTGCTACCAATGTTTAACTGGGTATAAGTGTAAAATTCAAACAAATTTGTTCGGTAAAAACATAAGGTTTTACAATTTTTTTTTTTTTTTTTTGGGCTGAAAGCTATACGTTTGGATTTGGCTGGCATAAGATTTTTTTTTTTTTTTTATAGATTTTAGTTCAAAATTTGTTTGGCATAAAAATTTTTGAGAGTGTTCCTGATTTTGCTTGAGGGAGTTCCTATTTTATTTTTTAAGGATAAACAGATAAAAAAATTTAAATTATTATATATAAATTTTTTTTTTTTTTAAGTCAGGGTGTTCAACGTGGCGTCGCCACTGTTAACACCTGTTCAACACTAGGAACCAGAGATTATCCACCTTACAAACCAAGCACTTTTTCAACATCATGCATTTATCCAATTATCCTGCTATAACTCTTGCTATTTAACAGAAATTCAGCAATAGTATTGACAGTCAACCAAAGGGAGATAAAGAGTTCACAATTTCACATAGCTATAGCTAACTAAATTATATAAATATATAAAAGAATATTAGTAGGAAATGATGAAGAGAAGAGTGCACCTCAAGAAGAAAATGTGCTCGGCCCTAGTAGCCCAAACCAGCCCACATTTCAATGACCTCCTGCTAACCAAAACCAACCAACATTTAACTCTAAAATTAAAAGAGTTCCAACTGCACATGTATCTAAGAATCAGCCAAACAAACACAAATTATTTATTACCTCAAGAGAAGCCTAAGAGAGAGCTGTTAAAGACTGAAATTTTAGTAACTATTTGGGATCCAATAAACCCCAACCATTCAAGTGCTCCTACACACTGCAAACATAAGACTCAAAATTTCAGCTGATTTGAGCATAGAGAAGCTAAAATTAAGAGGGCAAACTATAAATGGTTCACACACATATAGAAGCTTTAAGAAAATTGAAATATATATATACTAGTCGCATACCCATGCAATGCACAGGAAAACTAATGAAAGAGATCTAAAAAAATAGGAAGCAATTGGTATAGCTTCAATCCAAGAAGAATCAAAGAACCACTAAAATGCTTTCTCTCTAAATCTCACCCTCTCAAATAATCTATATAATAAAAATTAAATCAATATCTAAGGGCTAGTAATATTTTGTCAAATATTTGTAAACTTACTATGAGATCAATCCCTTTGGAATGTCATTAACTTGACTTCGTTATTCAGGAAAAATAAGTGCATTAAACGGGAGTGAGAGATCTAATAATAGCAAATTATCAGGTGTAAACTACAATTTTAGAGTCAATTCTTCAAGTAAAGAAACACAAGTATACATTTTTGGCCATTGACTGAAAAATATCATATAAGAATGAGAGAAAGATAAGTCATATTAATATAGTGCCACTATAGTTCATAATACATTAACAGCACACCTCTATAGATATTGTAGCACAAGATGTTGCACCAATGTCATATCCACATGGTAGTCTTCCAAGAGCCAGGAAGACAAATTTGAAAACATCAAGACACTCCTTAAGAGTTAGGCTATAAGTAATTAGATGTAGACTTTTTGTTTCACTTTACCACAAATAAGTTAAAAAATGAAATTAAAAAAAATATATATCTAGATGATCTCAATCATTGCAATTTAAAGCTATAGCTGATTATTTATAAACATATATTAATACAAAAAATATATTTCATAACACATTCCATTGTGAAGTTGGCTTAAATAATGCATAAGTGAGAGATTTTGTCAAACACAAAGTGTGCATCAGTGCATGTTCCAACATGGGAATAATAAGAATGTTTACAATATGAATCCACCCAAAAATTACACCCAAGACAAACTAAACACATTACAATTGAACAAACACAGCATAGCCTCCTCTAATAATACTTTGCCGCTAAACACCCTTGCATTTTTTCTAAATCCAAAAAGGTACGTGTGTGTGTGTGTATATATGCAGCCCAAGCCAACTTGAATAATGAGAAATTGCATTTAGGATGTTGCAATGAAGTCCTATATTGATATTTGATAAAACTGAATTGCCTCCTTAGGTGAAATCCTAACTCCATTCTTATATGGAAATTGGGGTCATGATCTATCAATTGCAGAAAAACCATGTAAACCAACTGACTTACCACCTCTACATTACAGTTTAGGCTGCAACCAACTGAGGTTTGAGCACTAATTTGCACGAGTTTTGACATCTGACATGATTTATATCTATTTATAAATCAATAACCCACAGATTAAAAAAAAAAAAAAAACTTTAAACTGATCAATTTCAACATTAGAATGTAGCATAAAAACCAAGAATGCACAATCCAAATATAAATCAAAAGGTGCAGGAATGAGCACAAAAGATAGTCCAAACAATTATATTTCTAGTATTCAAACCCAAGTCAGCGCATCCCCAATCTGCATACAGCAGAAATCCACACCTCAGGTAACAATGTCTAAGATATTAATGGTTATTGTGATAAATAAAAGGAAATAAACATAAATGCAGAACTTAGTGGGTCATCATCAAATAGTTTATGACAGTTCATCTATACTATTATCCCAACACCTGTTGCTCTTAGAGGCCTTTTGTCGAACACCTAGCAAATATAACCAAGAAATAGAACTTGGTTCATCTACAAAAATTTAGAATAATGGAATCTACAAATTAGAAACATATTGATACATCAAAGTAAAATTTAAGAAGAGAAAAAACATCTTTAGTCAAGTAGAAGTAGATAAACTCAAACAAACATAAAAGAATGAACAATATCTACAAAACTCAAATGTTTTCGGTTTTATATTATTTATAGATAGATTACAAATATGAGAGACAAACGAACCACATTTTCTTGTTTTTGCTGTAGACTGATTCGTTCTTCTTGGCTCAGAAACTCAGCTCTTATATGGGCTTTAGGCAGTTTCTTCTTCTGGATCACAAGCTTTAAATCGGAAGAACCATTCTTCTTCGCATTGATTATATTGTTGTACTCAGTACCAGCTTGTTGAATCACTCTATTTGGATGGTTGGTTTGGTTTTGAAATGTGTTTTTCTTGATGGGTTTTGATGTTCTCGGATTGTGGAGGACGAGAAATTCACTCGTAGTCGTCGCTTTGGCTTCAAAGCCCTTTGTTCACCGCCGACGCGTGGTGGGAGAGGGGGAGAAGGAAGGTCTTTTTTGGACGGAGGGAGAGAGGGAAAGTTGAAGTTAGGAGTTAGGACTTGAACTCCTATGGTGTTTGGTCACAAGATTAGCTAATTCAAAATGAATAATGGGCATCATATATATAGACATAGACATTAGTTACCAAACTGGCTGTAATCTTATTCAATATCTTTTTACTTGAGGTGTATTTTGACAAATTTATTATTGGATTACATTTTTTTTTTATATCCTCTATGCTTACAAAATTTCTAGAAAATTAAAAATTAATAGTTATGTCATCAATAAATTGTTTAAATTACAAATTTTTGTAGTTTAAAATTATACATAATATATAAAATTATAGATCATATAGTAAATAATATCCGATTAACACACAATTTGACATGTGTATTAAGAGCGTAAAGAACATGCAATTCAATGGTTAGATTTTCAAAATATGTAGTAATGTTTATTTTATTGAGAAATGTTGTAACCTTAAGCTACAACTAGTTTTGTAGCTAAATTTTGTCCTATTTATATTCCCTAAAGCATGTTTTGATGGCAAGTGGATAGGTTGGATCGTAGGTTCCCAGCCTCCACTTTTGAAAATAGAGTGCATATGGGCAAAACTAAAATACAATACATTAGGTATTGTTCTTTAGGTACCTTTTTTAATTTTTTGACATCTGTCTAATTAAATAAGCCAGTTAACAGATGTTAACACCGTCTCTTTTCTATTTTCTTTTTATTATTATTCTTTTTTTTTCACCCTCTCCTTTAGCAAGAAACCTAATAGCTTCATAACTCTCAGACTTAAGACTTCTCACGCATAATCTCAAAAAAACCCAGGTGGCTATTAGGATTCTCACACCCAAACTCTTAAGTCTAATTAAAATCAAGCAAAGAAGGACAAAGGGGTTGGTTTGTGCGCATCATATCATCAACAAAACTCTTGGGTTTCTCATGCATAATCTCAGAAGATTTCGTTGGCTTTTGTAAATCGACAAACCTTCAACAGTAGCAGGCTTCTCACACTCAAACTCTGAAATTTCTTATTGAAATCAAGCAAAGAAGGATAAAGGGGTGATTTTCTTCATTAATCCCATTATTTTCATTATAAAACAAGTCGATATGTTCCTATGCTTGGTTCACACAAGATCAATGAATGATTGGCCTTGGTTCGTAAGGTTTTGTTCGTCTCCATTATACCCTTTATTTACATTTGAATTCATCCTATGTGTTTAGCCAAAAAAAAAAAAAAAAAGAACTCATCCTATGTGTATAAAAATCAGTTTTGCCCTCTTTAGAATTCTAGGTTCCAAATGATCTACTCTGTGAAACCTTTATTGAAGCTAGATCTCATCTTCTTTGAGTGTAAAAAGTCGGAGAAGTTGAGGTTCAAGGGTTTTCTTGTGGGTTTTATAAATGGGTTTTACTACAACGGTAAGAAGTTTGATAGATCTAAAAGAGACAATGAACCAGAAAAAGAAAAAAAGAAAATAAAAGAGACAGCGTTAACATCTGTTAGCTAACTTATTTAATTAGACTTTTTTTTTAGAGAGAGTTTCAAAGGGGTACCTAAAGAACAGTACCTAGAGTTCTGTATCTAAGTTTTGCTTGAGTGCATATTTTATACGGATTACATGTAAAACCTTTATTTTACACTTTCCAATTTCAGTATGCCATGTCTGCTTATGATAAATTAAGCCATAAAACTTGCCACACACAATCATGTCTCAAGATCCACCCATCACCAATGGTGGCTCTTGTTTGCTGCCACTTGCCACCACCAACTCCAATAGTACCTACTTTCTATCAAGGTGTATCTCCTCTTCTTTCAAACTTCTCATTCCCTCCACTAATCCCAATATGATCCAAGACATCATCTGTCCTTTTTTTTTTTTTTTTGGCAAAGGAGGAAAGGAAGGCATTTAAGGTAGAGTGTTTGAAAGATGAGAGCAACAAAAGGGCTCAAGGATTAAGTAAAGGAGAAGGGCAGATACGGGCTAGTGTTGTATAAATATGATAATTTGGTTTGTGGAAATTAGGCTTCGGTGTTCATGATGATATGAACCTCAAACCTGAGAGAGGTCTCCAGGTCCAAGGTAGCTTGAAAATGTTCAACGATAGAGTGATTGGTGCCAAAGGGTCAAGGTGGTCACAATACTGGGGTTGTAAGGGGGTTGAACTTTCGGGTAATTTCCAAGTCATAGAGGGACTTGCAAAGCTTCTTTTTTTTTTTGAAAATTCCCCCCAACTGGGGATAGTTTATTCAATAGGCAAATCTTTGGATACAAAATTCAGAACATTTGGTGGAACATCCTCCATCTAAATACGTAAAGGAAAAGACATTCTAGCCTCCCTAGCTAGAGCATGGGCTACACTATTGCCCTGCCGCCTTACATGAGAGATAGACTAAGTTTGAAACAAACCAGCTATAGACATAAAGTCTTTTACTAAGTGCCCCACAAAAGCATTTGAGCTATCTTCCTCCCTGATACTTCTCACCACCCCCTCGGCATCACCCTCAAAACAGACATTCTTGAAACCCAGCTCATTGGCGAAGATGGCAGCTCTCCTAGCAGCCAGCATCTCGAGTACTTCCACCGACGATGGCAACACTATTTTCTCTGATAAAAAAGCCCTTACCTCCCCCCTTTCATTATGAATCACAACTCCCACTCCTGCCTCATACAAATCACTAAACA
This sequence comes from Quercus aquifolioides, assembly GCA_019022515.1. Taxonomy (NCBI): domain Eukaryota; kingdom Viridiplantae; phylum Streptophyta; class Magnoliopsida; order Fagales; family Fagaceae; genus Quercus; species Quercus aquifolioides. The sequence continues at coordinate 76,477,258 of CM032333.1, forward strand.
CTGCACCATCGAAGTTCACCTTTACTGAATTAGGTGAAGGAGGCTTCCATTTGTTTGGACTAGCTTGGTGCTAACCAGCTATCCTCAATTTCTTCTGCTGGAACTCAGCTAAGAGTGTCAAGGCTGATTTATAGATTTTGTGGATCGGGGTGCTATCTTCCTTGTTCTGAAGCTTGTTTCGACGTTGCCATATTGCCCATGCTACCATTGCAAATTTTTCCAGCTCACTGGTCTCTTCAAGTATGAAACTAACCAGGTCGCACATGGTATTCATCCTCGGGTTTTTCGTCCTAGCTGCTGCAAACGGGGCTTCCCAAACAGTTTGGATATAGTCACAACTCTAGATTGCGTGTACTTCATCCTCAATTCCCATCAAACACTGATCACAGATTTTATTATCAACAATCTTTCTTTTGTGTAGCCCCACCTTAGTAGGTAGTGCACTTGAGCATGCTCGCCAAAGGAAAACTTTAACCTTATTGGGCAACTTGAGGCTCCAAATACTCTTCCAGAATCTTTTAACTCCCTCATCCGTAGACCCAGATAGTGCATCATTTGCCTCAACTTCATACAATAATTGATAACCCGATTTGATAGAATAGGACCCGGTTCTACATTTAGGCCATGACACACAATCTTCCTGTCTTGTGACACAAATAGGAATACCTTTGATCCTTTGAGTCTTAAAAGGAAGGAACATGGCATCCACCAATGGTCATTCTAGCCAGCACCATTCGGATCCAGCAGCCTACTCACTGTCCATTCTACAGAAAATGTTATTTGAAGGTGAAATTACCTTAGTTGGCCTCCCCTGGCAGCCACCTCTCCCCAAAGATTTTTATTTGCTTGCCATCCCCTACCCTCCACAACATACCCGATTTGACCAATGGTATTGCTTTTACAATGCTTTGCCAAGCATATGAATCCGAGGAAGGTTTTGCATCCAAGATCGAGCCATTAGGAAAATACTCAGCAATTAAAACTCAGTAGAACAGAGATATGTGGTCTGTTAACAATCTCCACACTTGTTTAGCCAACATCGCCTCATTGAACTTCTCTAAATCCTTGAACCCTATTCCACCCAAAGTCTTTGGCTTGCACAAGGTCTCCCAAACCTTCCATTGAATTTTGCGTTGATCTCCCCGTTGCCCCCACCAACATTTCCTAATCAATCTCTCAATGTCTTGAATGAGTCTCTTTGGAAGTTTGAAGCAACTCATTGCAAAAGTGGGAGTTGCTTGAAGTACCGCCTTAAGCAAGACTTCCTTACCCGCTTGAGATAGAACCTCTCTTTCCACCCTTGAAGCTTATTCCACACACTTTCTTTTATATAATTAAGACTCTCTTTCTTATTTCGACCCACCGTAGCCGGTAAACCAAGATACTTCTCATACTCCCTAACCTCATTCACTCCCAAGAACTCCACCAACTCCACCCTTCATTCTTTTGTGGTAGCCTTGCTAAAAAACAATGTGGTTTTTTCTCTATTCAATTTTTGCCCCGAAGCTAGCTCATACAGATGTAATAAGTGAAGAATTACCTCCAAGTCTCCACTTAATGCACGACAAAACAGCAAGGTATCGTTGACAAAGAAAAGTGATTGATTCTTGGGCCATTACGACACAAAGAGAAGCCTCGAATTTCCTCAAATATGGCTGCATGTTGTAGTTGCTGATTTAAAGCCTCCGAACATATCAAAAATAGATATGGTGAAAGTGGATCACCCTGCCTAATCCCCTTGTTGGCTGAATATCCCCTCTTGGAATATCATTCACCAAAACTTGATAGTAAGCTGACCCCACACAAGCCATGATCAAATCCACCCATCGGTTACAAAATCCCATTTTCCTCATGGTTAACTCTAAAAAATGCCATTCAACTTTATCATACGCCTTGCTCATATCAAGTTTAAGAGCCATAAACTCTCCATTTTTTTTACTTCTGATTTTTCATATGATGTAGGGTCTCAAAAACTACAAGGATATTATCTGAAATTGCCTTATCGGATTGGAAGGCACTCTGTGATTCTGAGATAATAAGAGGTAGTAAACCCCTCATCCTGTTGGCAACAACCTTTGAAACAAGCTTATAGACAATGTTACATAGAGAAATAAGTCGAAATTCAGATACTATGGTAGGGCTTTTTACCTTAGGGATGAGAGTGATGAATGTACAATTGAGAGAAGATGGAATGACTCCCGTAGATCGGCAACTCAGCACTGCCTCAGTCACATCATCTCCTACGACATGCCAATACCGTTGAAAGAATAAAGGAGGTAAACCATCCGGCCCCTGTGCTTTCAAAGGTTCCATTTGCTTCAAGGCCACTACCACTTCTTCCCTTGTGAAGTTAGCCAAGAGCTCGGCATTCAACTCATTTGTAATGGAGCAAGGAATGTGTGCAACAACATCTTCTATCATAGATGGATTGGATGAGGTAAAGAGCTACTGGTTATAGTCAATTAAGATATTCGAAATGCCATCTTCATCACTACATAGGTCTCCATTTGCATCCTCTAAATTATCAATCTGATTCCTTCTAAATCTATGAGATGCTCGGCTATGAAAATACCTTGTATTGTTGTCTCCTTCTTGCAGCCACAGAGATCGCGATCTTTGCTTTCACATTTGTTCCTCCCTCACTAGGAGTTTGGAGATTTCTTTTTTCAGCCTCAAAACTTGAGCAAAGCTGCCTCCCCTTGTTGCTTCAGCCTCGGCCAACCCCAACAATCTCTTTTTTTCCTTCAATTTTTGGGTCACATTCCCAAAGGCAACCTTGCTCCACCATTTCAGATTTCTATGGCACCAGTCGACTTTCCCTTCCAATCTGTTTATAGCACTTCCCTGAGAATCATAAGCTCATGCATCTTCCGCCACTTCCCTACATCCCTCTTCCTCCATCCACATTTGTTCAAACCTCCACGGTTTATTAATCTTTTTTGGTATACTTGCCAAGTAAATCATGAGAGGCTTATGGTCTAAGGAACCACTCTCCAAATGGACCACCTTGGATGCCGGAAACATATCCATCCATTCCACCGTACCCACTGCTTTATCTAGCCTTTCCCACACCATGTGTCCTTCCCCATGTCCGTTACACCAAGTAAACTTATTCCCACTAAAACCAAGATCTTGAAATCCATATTCGTCGAGTACATCTCTAAAATCCTCCATTTGTTTACTCGGCCCCAACCTCCCTCCTATCTTCTCATGTGCCCTGGTAATTTCATTAAAATCTCCAGAACATAACCAAGGCAAAGAGTACTTCGATTTCAATCTCCTTAAAGTGGCCCAAGAGATGTGGTGATTCCTTGTGTCGGGTTCGCCATAAAACCCAGTGAACCTTCATTCATCCTCGCCCCTATTTATGATAGCATCTATATGATTCGGCGAGTAAGTATCAACCGAAAAATCTACATCTTTTTCCCACATGACAGCCACCCCACCACCTCTCCCCTCCCTTGAAAAATCCAACAACCCTTCAAACTTGAGCTTGTCTCGAATGAAGAGCAGCCTAGCTTTATCAAGCCATGTTTCGGTTAAGAACACGACTTGCAAAGCTTCTTAAAATAGAAACTTCGAAGATCACATATGTGCAATTTGCAAGAAGTTTGTGCGCAAAGTCGATACCCTAAGTTAATTAGATTTGATTCACAACCTTACTAACCTCAATTTGGCCAAAAATGAGTAACCATCAAAAGGCTTTCAATGTCAATTCTCCTTCATACCAAGGTTGAGGCTCAATGTTTTCAATTCAAAAAACACAAGTGCAGAAACATGACTACTCGAATATGTCTTTGTAAGTTTCTACTTTTCATATTTTTGTGAGTTCTCATCATTCAGTAAGGATTTTCATGCTCGAAGCCCTTTGAATTGAAGATTTTTCAAAGCACTTTCCAATGACATCTCGTTTTCATAAATATGGTGTTGTTTAACCATGGCCAAACTAACAACCAAACATTTCTAATACTTAGTAAAAAGTGCTAAGTGTTTAGGCAATGATTTTGTGATATCTCACTCATATCAGACTCAATTTTGGCTTGTGACTGTCACTATTTCATTTTTCCCTCAAGGAAGCAATTTACCGCTTGTACACGAAAATTGAGATAACCTAATTTCAACCTATAAGTAAATCAGGATCATAACCTGCGCTCCTCGAACACCTTAACTTGGCTAGATTTAGTCAAATTATGGCAAACTTGAAAGTTTTGGAGCAACATATGAGGTTTGACCAAAGTTTAGCTAGCTTTGAGAGAAAATTCAAATGTTCAACCAAAACAATTCTTATGCTAACGTGAAGACATCTCAGTTCCCATCGAAATGAGGAGTGGATCGTTAAGATTATGTGAACCATAGATTATGGAAAGTTCATATGATAAGCTTCCCATTAAGAGGTCTCAGAACTACATGAGCCATTTATAGGAGCATAATCTGTCCAAATAATACTCTAAAATAGTTAATCCCATCATCATTATGTAATAGATTATTAGAATGATCAAAATGATAACAATGGAGTAATTGCTATTAGGCGAATGCTGAAAGGTGCTTAAGCCCTTCCCCTATGGTCCTACGAACATATAAATGAATCCCATAATCTATTACATGATTCAGAATAAGAGATCTTACATGCTTCTAAACCTAAGTCAATAATAAAATAATTTAGATGTTAGATGATCAATCACATGTAAAAAAATCCTATGATTGGTGGTGACTTCATTCACCCTTCCAAAATTGAAACCTCAAAAGGTGGTCGATCAATATGAAATTTAATATCTAAAATTATTAGTCGAGGGTTTCAAATTAATTCATCATTGCAGAATTTATTTAAAACTGTTGGGTTAATACATGGACCCGAGTTAGTTAACTAATTACTCAAGTTAATTCATTAGTTTCATTACATGCAAATCCAATTAAGGCACAATCAAATCACCAAACTAAAATGTAGAGACCAAATTGCAATGACCTCAAAATATAGGAACCAAAAAGTTAATTGATGGTGTTGTTGTTGTTGCTATTTGGATAGATTGTACTGAAAAATAAAGTATATCTATTTACTTTTTTTTGAGAAGGAAGTATATCTATTTACTTAGTATAGATAGATGTACTGATATAGGGTATAAAATCACTCTATATTAATGCAAAATTTTGTTTTTCATGGATAATTAAATTTTTTTTAATGATTATTCAATAGACATAATAACTACCAATGTTTTTTTTCCCCAACAAAAAGTAGGATCTTACAATCCTTGATATGATCTGCAATCTAACTGTGAGGTCTTGCACCAACCCTAAACCCTTTAGGTGTGTTCATTAGAAATATCATAAGCTACCAACCAGTTAAGCTATAAAACTCTTTGCTTGATTTTAACAACCTTGGAATGGGAAGTTAGCCTAATATTTCTTTTGCTTTTGAATTTCTTTCACATCAATTGTCAATATTCTTTGTTCTTTGTAGTGTATTGGGAATGTCTAATTGATCAATCTGCCAGGCTAAGAATGAAGCATGCACCTTGTGCTTTTGCTATTTATTTTAGGGTCATGTTAATGGGTGCCCTTGAGGCAATTGTTTTATTTTATTTTATTTTTATTAACCCTTAAGGCAATTGTTAATAAACCATATTAGGAAAGTTTTTAACACTACTTTCATGGGGAATATAAAAAATTGTTAGAGAAATTAATTACTTTATCATTTTCCAATAAAAATGTTTTTAAAAATAGTTCTTAAACCAATGCTCTTAGGACATTTGTTAACATTTCCCTTTATTTTTTACGGTGATTGAAAATATTTCATTTCATCTATGCGGGCTCTTGCTTGATCAACGGTTCATGAACTTAGTTTTTTTGTCTCTCGTTGTTGAGTTCAATTCTTGTAATTCAATTGATACTTATTCTGTTTCTTTAGTTACAACCAACAATTTTTGGATTTTATAGTTTATGTCCGTTTTCAAAGTAGGAGAAAATATCATTTTGGTCATTACATTTTGGGTTCATTGTTAATTTGGTTCCTATATTTTGGTTGTAGTTAATTTGATCGTTGTTATTTTCAACTTGTTGTTAATTTGATCCCCACATTTTGGTAACAATTAAATTGGTCCATGATATTTTCAATTTACATACATTCTAGGTCCAAATTTGGGTTTGTTTTAGTTGCTAAGTTGATATGTATCTATCGGAGTTAGAGATCAGTAAATTTGATTTGCGTTTTTGTGTTTGGTTGCAAGAAAGTGCAAGACAAGCTGTGATTTGATAGTAAAGACCAAATTGACTAAAAATTAAAAATAGCAAGGCCTAAATTATTTGCTACATATATGGATGTAATTAACAATGACTCTAAATCATAAGAACTAAAATGGTATTTTCACCTTTGAAGCATAGGTCTTCTTTTCTTTTGATTTTCCTTCGAGTTGATCCATCTTTCACATTAATTCATATATGTATGGCACTTTTGGGTGAATTATTGAATGACCTGTTGCTGTGGGCTAGTGGTGTTAACTGTCAAGAGTCAATGCCTTTTTCTTTGGCAGAAGCGCCTTTAGTCCTAGTTAGCATGTGTGAAGAGGCCACTAACCATTGATGATTATCCTAGGACTCTCTCGTAGTATTTGTATTTCAATACCGACACAGTTTCTCCTCTTTGTAAGGAAACCTTGTCAGTTCCACACAATCTACAAACATCAGCACAAACTCTACAGCTCCAAATCTTGCTCTTCATACTCTGGTCTCTTACTGGGGAAAGACCCAACTGCCATATCCACTGCCCTTTCACTCTCTGAGAATTCAAAATCATATTTTCTTGGTACCCAAGTCCATGGCCATATTGTCAAGTTAGGACTTACTAGTGACATTTTTTCACAGAATAATCTTATTAAAATGTACTCAAAACTCGGGGTATTTAGTTATGGGCTTAATGTGTTTGATGAAATGTTACAAAGAAACCTTGTGTCCTGGACTTTGATAATCTCGGGTGCCATTCAAAATGGTGAATGCATACTGGGGTTGGATATTTATTTGCACATGATAAGAAGTGGGTTGAGGCCAAATGAGTTCACTTTGGGTAGTGTTGCAAAAGCGTGTGCTATCATTGGAACTTATGAATTTGGTTTGTGTATTCATAGTTTTGCTTTGAAAATTGGGATGGAGTGGAACCTGTTTGTTATTAGTTCCATCTTAAACATGTATGCTAAGTTGGGGGATATTGGATCAGCTGAGAGAGTATTTGTGTGTATGGACAAGCTTGATGTTGGTTGTTGGAATGCTATGATAGGAGGGTATGCAGAATGTGGCTATGGCTTCGAAGCATTGAAGATTGTATCTTCGATGCAATGTAGGGGTGTAAGAATGGACCATATCACCTTGGTTAACGCTTTTAAGGGTTGCTTGGTTATGGGAGATTTGGAATATGGTAAACAACTTCATGCATTGATCATTAGGAGTGAGTTAGAATCTAGTACTTCAGTGATGAACGCTCTCTTGGATATGTACTTCAAAAATGATGGGAAGCAGTCTGCTCTGAAAGTTTTCAATAGAATGAAAAACAAAGATGTTATCTCATGGAATATTGCATTTGGGGGCTTTTCTGAGGAAGGAGATGCAAGAGAAATTGTAATCTTAATTAATGAGTTATTGCTGATTGGAGTGAAGCCCAACAATGTCACTTTCTCAATCTTGCTTAGAAAATGTGGGGAGCTCCTAGATATCAACCTCGGGCTTCAATTTTTTTCACTTGCCTTCCGTCTTGGATTCTTTGATGAAGTTAACGTCTCAAGCTCACTAATCAGTATGTTCTCTAGATGTGGGGCCATGGGAATGGCATGTCTAGTATTTGATAGTGTACTTCTCAAAAGCATAATTACTTGGAATGAGTTGATTTGTGGTTACAATTTAACATGTCATTACACAGAAGCTCTAAATATTTTCTGTAGTTTGAGGGAGTTGGGAGTTGAGCCAGATAGGTTTACCCTCTCCAGCATTTTGGAGGCTTGTTATAAATGTGGAAACCAGCAGATGGGAAGACAAATTCATGGTTCTATTGTGAAGCTCGGTTTTGCTTCTCATGGATATATCTGCAGTTCTTTAATTAAAGGTTACGTTTCATTTGGGCTACTAGATGACTCCTATGAATTTTTTAATGGGCTTGACAGATTAGATTTGGCATCCTGGGGGGTGATGATATCTACATTGGTGCATGAAGGCCATAATTATGAAGCTATCAGATTCTTTAACTCTCTAATAAAATCTGGTGAGAAGCCTGATGAGTTTATTTTGGGAAGTGTTTTGAATAGTTATGCTGCTGTTGGAGCTTATCAACAAACTAAGTCTGTCCATCCACTTGTTATAAAAATGGGATTTGACAAACAAGAGTTTGTTTCTAGTGCAGTTATAGATGCCTATGCGAAATGTGGGGATATTGAGGGCTCTAGGATGGTTTTTGACCAGTCATTTAGATTGAATGATGTGATTATATATAATACTATGATCATGGCTTATGCCCATCACGGTCTTGTTATGGAAGCTTTGGAAATATTTAAGAAAATGAAGCTGGCTAATCTACAGCCCAACCAAGCCACATTTGTGTCAATTATATCAGCTTGTAGTCATATGGGTCTTATTGATCAAGGCCGTCTTTTGTTTGAATCAATAAATTTAGATTATGGGATGGAACCATCTCCGGATAATTATGGTTGCGTAGTTGATATGCTGTCACGGAATGGATACCTTGATGATGCGAAAAATGTAATAGAAATGATGCCTTTTCCTCCATGGCCAGCTATTTGGAGATCCTTGCTTAGTGGTTGCAGGATACATGGGAATAGAGAGTTGGGAGAATGGGCAGCTGGGAAGTTACTTAAGATGGTCCCTGAGAATGATGCAGCATATGTATTGTTGTCGAAGGTTTATTCTGAAGGGGGTAGTTGGGAACATGCTGCAAAGATAAGGAGGGGTATGATCAAAAGAGGTGTCTCAAAAGACCCAGGATATAGTTGGGTTGAGATATAGTAAAAGCTTTGATTTCCTTTGACAAAGAAGCTGTCCAATGTTTCAGCTTTCTGAATAGCTGCTTGGATGCTGATCCTTCATAAACTTTGGGGAGAGAGATTTTGATTCCTTGTTCATATAATAAATGAAGCCTCGGTATGTATTTCATGCAAGTTATTGATTCCTTGTTCTCTCTCTCTCTCTGGAGTTTTACACTTACGTTCTATTGTTTGGCAGGGACAGCAAAGGATATCACCTTTTTGTTCTTGGCTTACTACGGCAATAATGCTGATTTTTGAATTTTCTTGGAAAAGCCCATTTGAATGCAGTAAAAGAATTTAGGTAGTCTGGCAATGAAAGTTTGGTTTCTGTTGGATATGATTGAATTTGGATCCACATATCTAAATTTGGAATGCAACTTTCCAAGGCATACCAGTCTATATTTCACTTCACATGATTGCTAGTTCTTGTACAACAAAGGTTTCTTACATTACGGTCAAAATGATAGGCTGCCTCATGGAACAGTTAACGGAGAATTTTTCTACTACTGAAGAGTCCATGCTAAATCGATGCAGCTATGAATTTTGAGGTTAGTTTTCTTTGTGTTTCTATTACTATAGGAGGAAAAAAATATGTTCGAATAGATTAGTTGGATAACATCGGAAATTTGGGAGTGAGGACAGTTTAAATTTTTGTAGAAGTTTAGGATCATATGTTGTTTATTCTTCATTTTTTACTGTTAATGTGAAATTACCATTGCATCATACGAATTAAAGAGAAGATATTGAATGTGCACTGAGCACACTCTGATTCACTATAGGTTGGAAAAGAGCTTGTTTATAGCTTAGTTAAACATCTAGCTTTCTGAAAATTCACATTATGCCTTGGCAAGGCTCAACTGTCACAATGATGGGGAAAAAAAAGAAGAGCTTAAAGTGTCTCAACATATCTGTGCATACTTCCTTTTTATTGCATTTGTATAAGCTTCATGCAATCACTTAATACTGAGTATAATATCTAAGGTCTCCACTGATACGCCCTCAAGAATTTATCCCAATAATTCGCTTGTGTGGAAAGGGAGTGTATCTCTAAGGGACTAGTTGGGTACTCGAGGAGCCCCAGATTTGCAATGATAAAGAAGTAAATAAGCATTTAATATTTGAAAATTAAAAGAAAAAGTTTGTACAGATTACTGCCTCATTCCAACCAAAGGAAGGTATCATATTATGAAAAAAAAGTTATGTTCATTTTTATTATTATAATTATAATTTTGAAGAATCCAGTTGGCTAAAAAATATATAATATTATTTGTTTAAAATTTAAAAAATTACTATGAAAATGGAGGCAACTTAATGAATGAGTATATGGTACTTTCTTATGAGTTGTTTTTGGAGTCTTTTTACAAAATCAAAAATCAATTTGGGTATTCATGATTTAATATTCCATAATGTATGCTGCCATGTTCTTTTATAGTTTGATACAGCATACTGAATGAAATTGTGAATTTTTTTAGAAGACCCCATCAAAAGATATTTGGAGGGTGGGTTGTGGATTCAAAGAAAAACAAAAGGAAAGAAAAGAAAAGAAAAAGAGTCTAAATGTTAAAATTGGGCCAACTACCACTAGGTCAAATGCAACTTCCTCCCCTTTAAGAATGGGGTGTAGGGTGTGATTGTGGATTCAAGACTCATCAGGTGCATGTATATTTACCAATTAAAAAATTGTTGTACCTAGTGCACAAAACTCTCACTTTTGCTTTTTGCTGAGTTCGGGAGAGGTCATGGTAGGCCATCTTATCCTCATTTTTCTTTTTTGAAGAGGCTGATTTTCGGACTCAAACCAGTGACCATCGCACCAAGGCTTGACCCCTATTTACCAATAAAGGAAAAAAGGGACATTTTTATATTCCTTTATATATATATATATAAAATGGATGTCTTGCATGTGTTTCTTCTGAGGAAGAAATTATAATTGGGTGGCTGAAGCATTATGTTGTGTCTGTGTATCTTGTGTCAGAACTCATTAGTAATTATTTGGAAAGATCCTTGTTCATTTTTCTGTCTAAAATTAATTCTCACAGTGAAAAGGAGTTTGCGAAAAGTTGTGTATTAGAGCTGATCATGTGAACTATGGATGATATGTTATCATGACTTCAAGAAAGCTTCTCTAGTCTCTAGTTTAAACTAATTGAGAGGATATTATCATAAAATTCTACTATTGATGTCATCTCTATATGTATGTATGTTGCTTTTACTTGATAGAATTGTTTAGAAATCAAGATTTTCAATGATTATTTCTATTTGCAGTTACAACTTAGAAGACTCAATTCTAGGCAAAGTTTTATGGTTAAATTCATGAAACATTGAACTCTTCTTTGATTGTTTCTACTTTCAGTTACAAGCCTCAATCTAGGTAAAGGTGGATGGTTAAACTCATAAAACCTTGAATTCTTCTTCCACAGGTGATCCCTTAATTCGCTTCTTAATACAACTACCTAATTGGCATGTGTATTCTTTTGGTTGGAATCTTCATGGATACAGGCATTGCAACCTACCATCACCTTTTCATACTCAGCCCAGCAGCTTCTCAAGTCTCCAATGAGCAACTGGCATATGTTCAGGTGAAAAATTCAGGAAGGAGTTGATATATAAAAGAGAACACTGGAATGCTTGTGTATAGTGTATTATTTCTATTTTGGGGCAAAAACTGCTTAAAGAAAATGCCAGGGGAGGGGCACATTTCCAGAAAATTGCTTTTTGGTAAACTATTTTTGCTTATTAACACTGCATTTCCAGGTTTAATGAAATTTATGAAATACCTAAGATTCCCTTACCCTTTTCAAAAAAAAAACCATTGTGTTTATGAACCCCTTTCTAGACATTTCTCCTCTCTCTCTCTCTCTCTCTCTTTCTCTCTCGCATTTGAACACTTGAGAGGACTGATACACCATGCTTTGCTGCAGCTTTATCTCTATTTCCCATCACTGTCAATCCTTCAGATTCTGGATTTATGTCCTCATTTTCTTTTTTTGATAGGTAAGTAGTGCAGTTTTATTAATCAGAGAAAATATAAACTTTAGTTCATGACGATGAACACAAAGGAGGTAATTCCCGTTGGTGGCATCAGACAAGGTTTGTTTACCAGTTGAGGTGGGTGGCTTGGGGGTCAAGAGGGTTGTGTACTCTAATCAAGCATTGCAAGAAAAATGGTTATGGATGTGTGGGCATGAAACATCTCATTTATTGCGGTGGGTTATGTCCTCATTATCGGTCATTCAATTTGATTATTTTCTGATTACTGATTTGATTTGATTTTCTTTTTCTTTATTTTCTTTGATCTGATCTATATGATTGAGCTTGAGATATTTATGATTTATTGAGTGGACTTTGAGTGTGAGATATTGTTGTTTTGCATGGAGTGAAGGGTTTTGAATGGATGCGAAATTAGTATTTATTTTTTTTTATATATGAAAAAATATACTGAGAATAGCTATTTTGATATGGTTATATAATGTATTTTTTTTGCATGGATACAAATTCTTGTATTTTTCATTATTTTTAGGGGAAAATAGGCTTTTGCCCTTAATTTTTAAATTATGCAGCAATTTGTCACTCTTTTCAAACTATTTAGCAGTGTGTCCCTCTTTTGGAACTCGATTTTTAGAAAATCGAGTTCCTCTAATAACTCGATATTACGATTTCTGACTTACGTGCAAATCTTGCCATGCTGGACCAAGCAGATGTGGCTTTTTCCGATTAAGAAAATCTGCTTTGCTTTCCTCCCTCGACTAACGCCCAGAAAGACAGATTTCCATCTTAACATAAAGCCCTACTATGGGCTTGAAAGAGCTCGCTAGATTGATCGCAAGCAAAAGAAACCTTCAAACTCGCATTCACATCTTAGTTGTTATCACTAAACATCAAGGTTTCAGGTGAAAGAGAAGGTTTGGATCGGACTCTAGTCTCTATATACTTCTCTTCAGGTTTGATTTTCATTAAAGGGCTTCCTTGAAAGTACTTTTAGGATACCGCTTGAATGACGATAATAGGATTTTCTTTTTGTAGTTTCACTTTCGATAGGCCTACAGCTCGCCTTCCACTATCGGAATCAAAATGGATCTATGACTCTCGGAACTTAGTCGTACCGCTCACCGCAAAGAAGAGTTTCTGTACTACTTATTTATCCATCAATTTTCTTAAAATCAAGTTCTGTAGATTTTTTTTTTAGACGAACTTGATATTAGTATCACCGAGTTCTTTGCGATTGTTTTTTTTAAATCTCGAAGTGTAACTCGATATTAGAGATATTGATTTCTACTGAAAATTTTTGTCCTCGACATAACTCAATATTCATGGTATTGAGTTGCGTTGGAATTTTTTAAAAAGAGAACTCGATTTTATGAAAATCGAGTTATATTGAAACTATACCCAACCCAAATATGGCCAAAATGGGTATTTACCCCTAATTTGAAAATTATCTAGCAAAATGCCACGGTTTTGAAATTATTTAGCAAAATGCCTCTGTTTTTTAAATTAGATTTTAACAAAATCGAGTTGCAAGTGAAACTCAATATTAGCAATGTCGAGTTCTATGCATATTTTGCCACTTAAATTTTTTTGAAAATTTGAGTGGAACTCGACATTGCTAATGTCGAGTTCTATTTAAAAATATACATAGAACTCGATTTTGAGGATATAGAGTTTTACACATAACTCAATTTTGTCAAAATTTCAAAATAGGGGTATTTTGCTACATAGTTTTTAAATTATGGATAAATACCTATCCCCCACCCAACCACCACCCCCAAAAAATAGTTCAGAATTAGTGTTTCTTAGATCTGATCAATTCAGTTCAGTGCTTTACATCCCTGGATTCAGTGCTCACTCTTTAGTGATCATCTCTCTATCATCACAGGTACAAAATCCATATCACAATTTGACGCACATAGAAAAATTTCTGAAGTAGGTGAGGAATAGTTTTAGAAATTGCTGATGTTTATTTGATAAAATGTATTTTCATATTAGGAAAGTGTTTTAATCCAAGAAAGACACTTGCATTTGATATGTTGTATTGTATGGAAAGTATTGTTTCTGCGTTGAGTATTTGGTTGTTTCAGCATTATGTGAGTACATTGGAGGAATATTGATTGTTTGGAGTTGCAAATTTGAAGTAAGAAAAATATAAATTTTTAGATATGCTAGAAACAATGAACTATAGATCTTATTTGGTTGAGAATTTTTAAAAATTGTTATTAAGAGTTTAGGTGATGAGATGGCTTAGCAATTGAAACCATTATCTTTCTTTTGCATGTTCCTTGAGTTTCTTTTTTACTTGATAATATTTGGATAGTAACTGGGTCTCCCCCTAATGTCATACAGTGTATAATAAGGACTTCTACCTTGGACCTTGGAATGTAATAATAGTTGATTTTGACAATATTATGATCTATTGGTCTAATATTATGATAAATATAAGGGACAACAAATTTTTTTAGGAACTGTTGATGTAATTTATTATTGTTGATAATACTAGAATGCTTTTATTAACAAATACCCTCCAAAGGGCAAGAAAAGTGGTCATAGTGAACTCAATTTCACTATGAAAAAATATGCAGTTCTTTTTTTATTTTTATTTTTTTTTATTTTATATATATATATATATATATATATATATATATGTATGTATGTATATATGCGTCCATAGCCAGTGGGACTCGCATATTAGTCTTAAATGTGTTGCATGAGATAGATGCAGGAGATAACTTATTGTTTTATTGACACCGAAAGTTGAAAAAAAGAAAGAAAGAAAAAAGAATATAATAAAAAATAAAAAATTGTATTATGTAACAGAAGGTGTATGTAGTAAGCACAAATTCTTATTTTGCAAAAGTTGAATGTACATAATCACTATTGTTAGACATTAACAACAACATCTAGACATTAAAAACAACGTCTAGGCATTAACAACAACATCTAATCTTTATAGGTAGAAATTTCTGGAAATCATCGTTGCTTGAATTTGAGAAGTCTAAAATATCTTTGTCATCATCTAATGAAGTAATTTCATTAATGGACTTGATGGCTTGCTCTTGTGCCTTCCCTTGTAGATGTTTCCTAACTTTTTGGATTGCATGGAAACGGTCTAGTCGCCTTTGCATCTGATTGTTCTCTCTTTCAAGACTAGCAAATACTCTGGTAGCTACGTCTCTAGGTAACTCGGCTGAACATGCCTTAGGAACTCTTAACATGTGCCATCTACAATACACCTCCAACTCACACATTTCCTCGTATAGCATTGACTACAGTGGTTGTTTTGTGGTGAACTCTATTGTGGTGGTATCTGTACTTAGTTGTGTAGGTTTGTCGACCATGATGTGTTTGACACTCCTAAGACTCTTGTACAAGTATATTGGAACATTAACGAAATTTCTTTTCTTTCCAACCCCTTTCACTCCATAGTTGTTGCTCTGTTGAAATTTCTGATGATGCACATGTTGTAGATCCAAACTTGTTTCTCAGAGTATAGTTTGATTTTGAGGCATTGTGATTCATATCTTATTCAATTTAAGATGCTACTGGGGTTCTAAATAAACCATTCAATATTGTGGCGTATTTATAACCTCAGTTCATGGTCCAAACATTATAAAATATATGAGTTGTCAGGTCTTGTCATGTCAATACAGGCTGGTAAAACAGTATATGAATAGGAGTACCCATGTTCCCAATGTTATAGTGATATTTCAGCTTGTGTGCAGTAGTTATGAGTTCGTATGTGGTCATGTCACATCACTTTTAAGTCAATTATATCGACATAGTTGCAACTTACTTTAACAGAGCCTCATCTTTCATTGAGGGCTACGCATTCATATATTTACGTTCTTTACCACATGTGAATGTTAGCATTTAATTTAATGCATGTACTACTACATTAATTTATGAATGTCTTAGTCGTGTACCATCTTATGTAGCTTTACATTATTTACCAACAGTTGATGCACATTGTAAATAATGCATTAGATGTTATTATAGATAAGGTAAATGGCTTATTATAGAATGGATTATTCAATTTATAGGCCACGCGATGTGTTCATAGCGATGGGTCATTGTTGGGAATTGGATGATGAGTTCAGTTATCCAATTGATCATAATCTGCGAAATAGTGCATGGATTCATAATACCATGAGGCAGGAGTGGGCTTGGTTAATCCGTGAACAAGGGATGTTTTATGAGGAATTGGTCGGTTATAAGTTGTCAGTGCCTCATCGACTTGCATCGTAGATGCCAAGAGACAGAGAAGAAAATAATCGAATGAAGATACGTCTTAATCAATATTGGACCCAAGCCGAGATTCGAGAATTACTGGAGTGTAAGTTGTATGAGCAAGCACGATATATGCAATCACTTCTTGCAGGAGACATTTATCATTAATACATGGAGATGTTAGATGAAGAGTAATCGCGTTGTGATATCATTGCATGTTGTTGTATAACTATGTTTTCTTAATTATGTATTAGAACTATGTATGCCACTGTTGTTGTATTAGTACTATGTAGTAGAACTATGTATCCATTTGAGAGGACAATGTAAATGTTATTATTGTTGGGACAAACATACACGTTATTTGTGTTCTTGAATGACTACTTAGGGCGAGAAGGTAGACAATAGAATTATACGCATAATATACAAAACATAAATATTCTTACATAGGATACCATCAATATGCATCTAGTGCCTATTGAGCACTAAAGGTACTAATATTAACTTAAACAAACATAATACACACTCCATAGAAATTGTCTTCAGGACAATGCAATGTCATTTTCATTCTGATAGGTATGGGTCGTAGTTGAGGACATTGTTACGTTTCATTGGTGTGAGTTACCTGTTGATTGTGGTGACTAGTTCTTCTATAAGCTGCAGCATGTGATATCTGAACTGACAGAGCAACATCAAATTTTTCTCCTTTCGGATTCTTGCCACTGCATGCCTACATTCGTCTATGTTCCACCTTTGCTTCATAAGCAAGCCATGGTCCACCAGATAATATGAGATCGTTGTATAGAGCATTTGAGTCGTTGACGTGAAACTCCCACTCTGGCCTCAGTCCCGCATAGTATTCTCTCTCATCAGAATCTCTCCCTCTTCTATAGTTATTTGAGAAATGGGGTAGTAGCCAATTGCGCATTGCCATTGCAATGTGTGACTTTCAGTATGGTATATGCAGATGGCATTCATATACAATTATATATGAGAGTTTTGAAAACTGGGTAATTGAAAGATGTGGTAATGTCGATCATGTGCAGCTTGTTCATTTAATAGTAATTGGTACATGATGTTGACATTATGAATGATGAATGATAGACAAAATATATGTATAATTTATGCATCTGTTAATGTCAGTCACGTGTATCAATAGTTAATAAAACTTTGCTAACGAAGCTTGACATGACGCATGACGGACTGATGTAGGGAAATACAAAAGTATTCATAATTCATGTGTAGCAAAGTATTTAATAGTACAAAAGTTACAAAAGTATGCATAATTGAATAGTACAACTATATTTAATAGGACAAGACTTGGTTCAATAGTAATGTTTGTTGGCATATGTTTTTTGTTGAATGTGTTTGATATGACTAGACTTGATGCAACAGTAACGAATTGATGAAGTGCAGTGCAAAAGTTTGCATAATTATTCACATGGACATTGTTGTATGTTCTTGTCATTTGTTTGCATATAGGGTATTTTGTGGTTGAATATGAATGGGCCAACCACAGTGCAGTAGTAAATATGCTTGCTCAATGATAGTTGACGTGACGCGTGATGAAGGGTAGCACAAAGGTGTGCTGAATTATTCACATGCATCTAAACATGTTCTTGAATTTCGTCGGCATGTGATTATTGTTGAATATGTTAGATTGGAATAAACATTGTGCGATATTAAATACGCATGCATAGTGCGACTTGATATGACTCATGAGGATGGGCAGTTCAAAGATGTGCATACTAATTCACGTGCATGTTTCTAGTGGTAGAGACAGGAACTTTGAGTTAGGGAGGGGTGAACTAGTGTGTCAAGATAAATTCAAATAACAAATCTACACAGTTCTACAGAAATCCACATAATGTGTGTATGAAAAAATATATATAATTATCTACTCTAATATGTATTTATACACACCTGACAATTTTAAAGCTAAACAATCAAAGTCACATTATTCATGTTCAATTGACAAAGGAATCATGAGTTCACATGCAAAAGCAAGTGGCTATGAGCAATAATTACAGATCCAAAAACTGTTTGATATCAGTTTACATGTACTAACAAAAATAACATTACTGCCTAATATATATTTTACATTAAATAAAACATATCAAAATATAGTTGCTCCATAGTCTTCGGTTGTTGACGTGAAACCTATATTATAAATTTACATGGGTAATGGTTATTCACATAAGTTTACCATTGCATACAACAAATTATGATTATGAGTACCAACTTATGTTTATTTCAGCAACTATTTTAATAATGTTCCCATCTCATAAATTATTTTCTACAATTAAAGTAAATAAGAACGTATGTGGATCCTTTTTTGATAAATCAGTAAATTTTCACAGAACAAGAAAAGACTAAATACAAATGCACCTATACCAAACAGTAGAACCAAGCATATCATAAACCCCAATCTAACAACACAAGCGATGACACCAAGGCATCTACATAATAGTGAAATCAACACTAAAAACAGTGGTAGAATAGTGTAGGTTCTTACAATTACAGGCTCTCTAACTAAAAAGACAAAATACAAAGCATTTGTTTCATGTAAAAGAGTTACCATTAATTTGCGAACTTAAAAACCAAAGTAAAGCGTAAATAGATTTATAATACTAAAAATATCCTACATTTGTTAGATATCCACTTCATTCAAACTTGTGTTAGTTCATAATTGATTTCATATCCACTTTAGTATTAACTACATTGTTTGTGAGCAGATAGTACTAGCATTACTCTACGTAAAAATTATACACATGATTTCAAAAGTCACAAATATATATTTAAACCAAAACTTCATACCACACCTCTAATCAAAATGTTTTAATGCATTACAATCAAAAAACCAAAAAAAAGAAAAAGAAAAAAAAAAAAAAAAAGCTTAATAAAAGTCCATATCATATATCCCTTACCTTAGTTAGTAGCTGAGTACATGAGCTAATTTATTAACATTGCTCCTAACTTCTGTTGCTTCTCCTAAATAAATAACAAGAGCTAATTTATTAACATTGCAACTTAGTTTAATTTAACTCCAATCCGTAGCTCCTAACTTAGCTATCTCATCATTAAACTTAACATTGCATAAACAACTCAACATACAACCACACATTGTGTCAAGATTAGTACTATAATGTAGATACGTGATTTATATTTTTCCTTTGTGTACTAAATAGTAGAATGAAGGAATACAAAAATTCATTTATGCAATTAATATCATGTACCAAGCATATACAATTCCAACTTAACCCAATCATTTTACATTGAGAATAGACCATTTAAAGTTCCATCAACACATTATGGATTACTGTAAGTCTAGATCGGCTGAGCAGTTATCTTCTAAATTTCAAATTAGCCTACTAAGAAGAGTCCAAATATACGTGTAGTATATATCATAAAATATATAGTTTTGCATCAG
This sequence comes from Quercus aquifolioides, assembly GCA_019022515.1. Classification (NCBI taxonomy): domain Eukaryota; kingdom Viridiplantae; phylum Streptophyta; class Magnoliopsida; order Fagales; family Fagaceae; genus Quercus; species Quercus aquifolioides. The sequence continues at coordinate 76,496,920 of CM032333.1, forward strand.
GATATTTATAATTCACAAACAATTATTAACCGATTGTATTTATGAAGTCATGTTTTGTATCTTAGACATTTTACTAAAACTAACAGTTACACATAACATATTTTATCTTAGTCCATCGTCTAGGAGCACATGCAAGTATTTTATTTCAGCTCAACCCACATATTTTCCATTCAACACTTCATTTGAACTTAATCTTTAGGGATAATTACAATTTACCCACCTGTGGTTTGGCCCGATTTCTATGTGCCTACCTGTGGTTTAATTTTTGACACTTTACCCACCTGAGGTTAAGTCCGTTTAGTCTCCGTAACCCACCTCTGTTAAAAAAAGGGGTAAATAAGTCTTTTTCCACCTATTTTATGTCTCTCTCCTCCCAAAACAAGAAAAACAAAAAAACAAAAAAAAAACAAGATTAAAATATGTTATTTGTTTCTCATAATTCACAATCACGAAGAACATTCACAAACATAAAGAACAAACCCAGAAAACTAATACTCAGAAAACTAATACAAATCAAATGAAGCAAAACCATGAGAGAGAGAGTTCTTCGTCTTCTTCCTTATACTAATTTTTTTGTGCTTGAACTAATAAATTTATTAAAATCAAAGCATAACACAGTTTACAACATGACAACAGGAAGGATCAACAATTTCCAGCACTTAATTTCTAAATTTTTGATTTTCAACATCTAAGATCTCACTCACGCAACAAACCCAAACAACAAACCCACCAGAAAAAATCACAACATCATGAACAACAACCCAGAACAGTATACCAACTATACCAAACAACAAAGTGGCCTCGGCGATTCACAACAATACCCAGCAGATCCGATGATTCACAATAGTATACCAAACAACAAAGTGAAAATTTCAACTATACCAAACAACCCGGTGATTTGGCGGATACCGATATGCCAGAACCCATTGAATACTAAGGAAGAAGATACTAAACAACAACCCAGAACCCATTGAATCACCGGATCTGCCCCCAGATCGATCAACAATTTCCTACATCGAGCCCATGACTTTCAATGCTGAGCTTCGTTTTGTGAGAATTTGAAGGAGGTGGCCTCGGCGGCAATGGACTCTTCAATTTGGCCACCATAGCTGGCGATGGCTTGGATTCGGAGGGGATGGAGGTCAGATCAAACGGTGGCGCATTCTCCTTGGCCGATTTAGACTTCTAAGAGGGGCGTGACTTGGCGGAGCTAGGGCTCGGCAACGACGCTGGATCGGTGGACTTCGCCTCCCTCAAGATCACGTTTCTAAACCAAATCCATACCCATGATGGATCAGCTGCCTCCAGACACACCCCTTGTCCTCCTTTATCAGCTCACCGCCCCTGCCATGGTAGATCAGCAATGGCCCGTGGGTTTGGTGGTGTGACAGCGGCCCTAGGTTGGTGATTTTATTTTGATCATCGGTGTGGGGTGGAGCTCAGCTATGGGTCTGGATCGTCGAAGATGGAGGAGATCAGAAAAGCGTAAAGAGAAAGAGAGATTGAAGGAATGGAGAGAGAGAGTACTGAAGGATTTTATATATATATATATATATTTTGCTAACCTTTTAGCAACTTTTATTTTATATAATTTCAAAAACTCTAACAAGGATTATAGAATAAAGGTTATGTATTTAATTATTTATGCCTTGAAATTTAAGGAATTCGTTGGATTTGGATTCGAAATAGTTTCAGTCACATAAGCCTAAAACTATTTAATTCTGGGAGAAAAAGGAGTGTTTGATCTGTTTTGAGTTTTGTTTTTGATAAAAAATGTGTTAGAGTAACGTCTGCACTGAAGGTGGGTTACGGAGACTAAACGAACCTAACCTCAGGTGGGTAAAGTGTCAAAAATTAAACCACAGGTAGGCACATAGAAATCGGGCCAAACCACAGGTGGGTAAATTGTAATTATCCCTAATCTTTAATTACATAGTTACCTACACAACCCTTAACATATATTTAAAAGCATCGTACATAGTCATGCTATCTATCTATATATATATATATATATTGAAATAGGTGTGTGTGCGGGTAATAAAAATAACATAGAAATCATGCTTGACAAATAACCATTACCCTTTAATTATACTTAACCTCAAATCACTTACTGAATAAGGGTTATCTACTTTAACTTTAGGTCCCGAGTTACATTATTTACTTATAAAATGCCATAATAAAATTTTAAGAAACGTAAACTTTACCTACCATGCAACACCACTGCTTGTTGATTCCCTATTTCGATTAGGGCATGTTTTATGATTATACCCCTCTTGACGACACAAACCACCCCTTGACTTTGGTCCATTCTTGATCCATAGAGAGGTTAGCAACTCCTTATCATTCTTGTCCATCTTAGTCCTGATTCTTGTAGATATAGGCTGACCTTTCTTCCGGATCAAACGCGGATTGGGTATCAATGTTCTTGTTTCTTCGGGATCCAACCATGATAATTTGTCTTTCAATGGTTGGAAAACAAGTTCATAGCTATGATACTGTTTGATCACGCTATATCAAGGGTCAATAAACTACTGCGCATCATGTTTATACTTAACACAAACTGCTACTACATGTGAACAAGGGATCTTGTACGCTGTCCATTTCCTGCATGTGCATGTCATTTCCTGAAGATTAACCTTATGTTTGTGTTGTCCCCCACCAATGCTCATAGGATTATACGATGTATCAACTTGATTTAAACGTGCTTGCACGCACATCCTTATCACCGTATGATCCTTGGTCTTAGCTTCGTTTCTCGCAAATCTTTCCATGGCATATTTACATCATACGGTGATAAGGATGTGCGTGCATACATATATCAAAGTGAACTCTTATTTTAATGATTGCGACGATCATTAAAATAAGAGTTCACTTTGATATATGTGAATCTTACCATTGCAGTTATGGGTAGGTTGCTTGCACCTTTGAGTACACCATTGAAGCACTTCGATAGGTTGGTTGTCATTGCCTTGTATTGGTGTCCATTTTCATGTGCAAGTGTCCACTTTTCTTTGGCCTCAACTTTAAGATATATATAGGCTGCCTTCTTGACATTGCGAATTAATTCCAATGTTGCTTCAATCTTTTTGACCCAACTTGTACTTGGTGTCTTCCATACCAAGTTCTTTAACTCTGGATCTTTTCATTTAGTGTTTACATTATTAGCTAAATGACGGAGGCAGTATTGGTGATGGGTCTTGTCAGGTTGCAAATAAGTATGACTAGTGTCATCAAAGCAAACTTTTATCCCAGAATGTCTGTTAGAGATGATGCAGAGATCATTTCAGTTTGTAACATATAATCCTAGGTATGCCAAGAACCAACCCTAGGCCTTCTTGCTCTCACTCTTGATAACGGAAAAGGCAAGTAGATAAACCTCGTTGTTACCATCTGTTGCCATTACTATCAACAACTTCCCTTTATATTTGCCATAGAGGTTTCTTGCATCAATGTTTATCACAGGCCTGCAATGTTAGAACCCTTCAATACATAGACCAAAAGCCCAAAATACATAGTTAAATATACACGTTCACGGCACACCATGACTATCCACATTTAACTTATACATTGTATTTGAATTTGCATCTTTAGTACCACAAGAAAATGAGGCAATTTTGCACATGACTTTGTAAAATCCCCGTATATAGTTGTGTAAGGTTGAGTTTTATCAACCATCTTATTGGCTTTATTCCGTGCCAATTTGCTTGTAATTTAGCACTTAGTAACCCTGTATTTAGGTGGGATTCATGTAAGGGTAGTGTGTGAAGAGAGTGAAGAATTGCTCAACTTTGTGCAAAGAAGCAGGGACTCGCGGCTAGGACTCGCGACTTACTCGCGGCTTGCAAGCCGCCAACTGCTGCACACGTGAGAAGCATGCGGAGAGGTGAAGGGTCACGCTAGCTATCGCACTACAGGACAAAAGTCCCAGGCTGGCCAGGCCGTTATCTCGTGACTTGAACTCGCGACTTAGACCAGTCGCGAGGCCAAGCCGCCAATCAGCCCTGTTTGAAAAAAACTGACTCTTCGTATTCCAAACACACACCACTATATATAGACCCTCATACCCACGAAATGTAGAGAGCTTCCAGAGAGAAAATTGAGAGAGAAACCCTAGAGAAAAACAAGATTGCCTCATCCCCAATCTTCACTAAGAGACTCCTCAAATTCCTCTACTCTCTTCCTCTCTATTGATACATCCTTGAGAGGTTATTGACCAAATCCTTTTCTCACCACACCCACGTCTGTGAGAAGGTCTTTTGGTGCTAAGAGAAGCAGTTTGGAAGGGACCAATGGTTATTGGTTGATGCTATGGGCTATAGCGGAATCCGGTAAGGTAGAAAAGAAAAAGGTTCGGCACAACCTCGTTGGAGCAGGAAGCTTGAAGGGCTTAGATACCTGGGTAGATTAGGCTTGGAGGGTCTATTGTTGTTCATGTATCCCAACTACATTTTCTAGTGGATTATTGACCGCTTGGAGGGCGGCGGAGAGGTTTTACGCCGAGGGCTTCGGTTTCCTCTTCGATAACACATTGCGTGTTGTCCTTGTGTTTGCATCTCTTTTCCCTTATCTCTGCTGTGGATGTGATTATAATTGGCTTAGATTGTTTATCAATTCTGTGTTTAGCTTATGTTCATGTTCCGCACATTAATTGTTTGATAATAAGCTTGAATTGATAATTTGTAATTTGGGGTCTAAACGTTCAAGGGTGTTTTACACACATATTGAACTTTCAAGTTGCAACGGCCTTTTGTTTTGCATCCCATACCTTGTAGTGAGATACCCAATAGGAGTGCTTCGCATGCACAAGACTGCGTAAGTATGGTACCGTTCTTGAAATGTCTTCTCATACATATGTCTCAAGTGTGACAGCAAGGAACTTGGAATCCATCATCCTACCATCACAATCTATTTGGAGTGATGAACAAGTGTTAGGACCTTTACATGTTGTGAGATTCCATAACTTATGTTTCTTGCTACAAATTGCTCGAACTGACCATGGACATGCATCGTGTACATAACTCATTACTAGCCTATCGAAGTCAGACTTGATGGACTTATATTTCTTATTATGCTCCACAGAGTACGTAGTTAATGCAAGTTGCATCGAAACTTTATTTTTGAATAGCATCCCTTTAGTTGGTTGGTCCCCTTTTTGCCAACTCGTTACACACGTTTCCATAGAAGGTGATGGATCATGAATATTATCCCACATATTTACTGTGAACCATTTGGGTGTATGATTTGGAATGGGGCATGTCTCCATAGTCGTCTTCCACATGTAGTTCATCCAAGAATTCAACATTGTCCTCTAAACCATCATTATCAATGAACTCTTCGTACACATCTCGACTGGCATCAATATCGTACGCCTCATCCACATTGCTTTGAACATATTCATTTATGTGACTAGAACCGCATACCTCATTCGTGTGTATTGCCGCTAATACTTCAGCTTCTTCAATATTATCCATATTAGCTTCAGAACACGGTTGAACATTGTAGGGCAAAGGGGTGTCTTGTGTAAATGCATGATACGCATCGACTAGTAGTGATTGTAGCTCTTTGACTCCACTAGTATGCTGCGAATCTTTGCTGACATGAAATCCAACAGCCTTAATCGTTTCATATAAGTTGAAAGCTATGAATTGAAGTGTCTGCTTCATCATAGCTCACATCATGTCCACATTATTGTCGCATAATAAGTGTATTGAATTGTAGAAAACTTGGGTCTTCACTAGTTGCTGAGGAGCACGATACATTATTGATATGTTATGCAAATCATGGTCCAACCCCAAAGCTGTCATTATCTTGCCTCGTAACTTTTAATGTGTATCCCATGTTTTAGTTAAATAAACTTTTGCTTTTGCGAAGGCCTCGGTATGACAACCCATGTGAGTCATGATGATATGCCTCCCCATCGTAGTAAAAATAGAAATAATGCCAACCCATAAAAAACCTAATGATAAAAAAATGTAGTTGTCAAACAATAGAATTGTTGTGAGCTATATTCATGCAGTTATAAATTTTCATTACGTACATTCAAACACAATCATGTATTCTTCTTAGTGAAATAAATATGTATAACACATGCTGAATTTAACTTTGTAAATTTGTAAATTTATCATTTCATGTCATTAGAGATATAGGGTATATCAATGTCGTGATACCATATATCATGTACTGATGCTCATGGACAGGGAAAAAAAAAAAAAAACCAAATAACATACATTGGGGTTTATTTTCGAATTAGATAAAATAAACCGAATGACAACTAAGGAATTACAAACCAAATTGTTAAAATAAAGCAAGTAACATCTACTACATTAGAACCCAAAGAGATAAAATGAACCAAATATATAGCTACTAACTTCATAAGCCAAGTAGATAAAAAAATTTGTAATAATTGTACTACAAGTGTCATCAATTATTACTTGTAATCGTAGATGTTGACGCAACAGTGAAGATGTCTTTGAAGATGTGGACTCAAGAGACAGAAAATGTTGTTGAAGCTGCTGACATGAAGTAGAAAGTGGCAGCAGACATTGTTGATAAAGGTGACCGAGGGATAGTGGGGTTCTGCATATGACCCAGCAAATGATCTGTACCCAGTAAATGTGCTCAAAATTAAATAGAACTCGATATTTTAAAAATCGAGTTCTTTATTGCATATAACTCGATTTTTACAATATTGAGTTACATTTAGTTACATTTATAAAAAGTATCGGGGTTGTTAGGGATTGGCGAGCCTATTAATTGAAACTCGATAATCTTAAAATCGAGTTTTATTGAAATATGTTGAACTCAATTTTTAAGAAATCGAGTTTCAATTAATAAATTTTGACAACAACAACCCAGAACCACAGAACTTAAATGTAACTCGATAACTACATTACTGAGTTTTAGCTTAGAACTCGATTTTCTTATCATTGAGTACTCCTTGGACCCATTACTACACCCATAATTCATTAAAACTGCTTACCAGACGTCATTAAATGCACGTGCTCTGCTTGTATTACTCTCGTAATAGAAGCAGAAGGCAATAAAATTGCAATCTCTTATAGTATCCCACTATATAAAATCGATAACTATCTCACTCTCAATTACTTAAAATTTTTGGTGTTGGGTGTTTACAGGGTAAGACACTTAGGTATTTACTCTCCCCATTCCATAAGTATTACACATATTTCATAGACTATATTAAACTTTGCATAAAATGTATAAATTCTGTACGACAAAACTGATGAATTTTTATCAACAATCCCTAACATTGATTTGATTTCTTTTAATGTTTGTTCATTTAGTTGGAACATAAATCTTTCCAGTGTAGTTGTTTAGGTTTTTTATTTTATGCGTTTAAGTTGAAGGTTTATGGTCGACAATTCTTTTTGAGTCAGTATATCAGATTGTTACCCGTGTAGATTTGTAAAAGGTGTTGGTGTTTAGTATAACCAAGTTATATGTGTATTGTGTTTTAGTGATGCTTGTTTGTCCAACGAATTTGTCGTGAATTATATACTGACTGCGAAATGATATGTACCCAATAAACAATAATTTATTCAGCGGTAGGATTTGTGGCATACTATGCGCTTTTAACTGGGAAAATCATACATGGTTTTTATTTGTCGTGTGCTTGGGGTGTACGACACTTGAGAAGAAGCAAGTAGACAAGTTCATAAATTTCCAAACGTGAAATACATGTCATATTAAAATAAACGGGATGCAGAAATAGCATATGTGAAGTTTTTCCAGTCTAATGTTGAGAACGTGCAATATGGTGCTTCCTCATTGTGGACATCTCCCAACATGTCCACCATAAGTCCATTGTGGAATCCTCAAAGTGAAGGAAGTAGTTATTACAATGGAGACGTTAACAGTTTCTTAAAATATCAATTAGAAGTTGCCATTGAGCAGCGTGACCATGCAAGGAATATTGCGAACTTGAACACTAACATGCTTAATGAAGTGGTAGCTCAAGTTTTAGGGATGATAATTGATAGGGCAAAAATGTATTGACCCCTTGCAAATTAATTAATTACCCAAGTTAATTAATTAGGTTCAATTACATGCAATGACGTGGTAGCATAAACAAATCACCAACTAAAATAAATGTAGCGGAAATTAAATTTGACACAATGATTTGTTTAGAATGGGGAAAACCACCAAGGCAAAAACCCGACCAGGTGATTTTAAGGTCACCACTCCCAAGAATCCACTAATCAATAATCAAGCGATTACAAGTAAAAGGAATCTTACCAACTACCCTTGGCCTATCCCAAATTATGAACCTACAGTTGAATCTTCACTCCAATACCCAATTGAACTTTATCTTGTAGTGGCACTCTTTCCGTTTAATGCACAAATCCCAGTACGTGACTAACCAATAATGCACGGATCTTAGTATATGACTAACTCCAGCAACTTGAAGAAGGTTGTTGGCTGCAAAGTTCTTCACTTCATGCACAATGAAGATCAAGAAGCTCCTTGGTTACAAAACCCTTTGGCGTAAAAACGTAGTAGCTTCTTTCAGAGAGAATAAGGTACTAGGTCACTCATTGCATGTGTGACGGCCTTTAAAATAAGCCTTATATATGTCTAGGGTTGTAAGAAAAGAAACCCAACACATACACATCAGCTTGGGCCGAAAATCAGATCTGAAAATACTGATTCCGTAAGTCTCGATATATACAGCTTGTCTCGAGCTTCTGTCGAGCTTTAACATTAAATCTCGATAGAAAGGATTCTATCGAGACTTTTGTCGAGCTTTAGTGAACAGCTTTTTCTTCACTTGTTTCTTGGTCAGATCTTCATGACTTTAACAATTGGCTTGAACTCTTGTTTCTTGAAGTATTAAACCCATCCTAGATTTACCCAATTACAAGTAAAGTGCATTTTGTCAAAGGATTAGCCAATTACATAAAATATGTTCTTAACAATCTCTTCCTTTGGCAATCCATGACAAAACCACAACAAAACAAATAATCATGAGAGAAGTCTTAAATCACTCAACTCATAACCACTTATTGTATTACAAAATAAATCTATCCCTACTACAAACTCTTGAAGACTTTCACAACCTGTCTTTCTAAAACACTTAATTAAAACAAATCAAGGCATCATATGTGAAACAGAAATAAAGATTGCGTACATAAAGAAACATGTGTATAAAGATAGAAAAGAAACAACACATGTAAAGGTAGGTGAAGAGAAACATACATCATCATCATATATGAAAAAAGTATAATGTATGTAAATATAATGGTCACAAAACCAAGGTACAGGAGGCTAACGTAATAAAAGAAGAAAATATATAAAGTCCTCACTACATTCCTCAAAAAGATATACACACTCCCCCTAACAAAAATGTCATATACTAACTCTCCCCCTAAGTACAAGACTACTCTCAAAACCAAAACTACTCTCCCCTTTTGTCATGAATGACAAAGGGCAAGTCACTGAAAGGTCGTCATCTCGTCATCACCGGAAGAGCTAGCACTATCCTCATCATCCTCATCATCATCATCGTCCTCAAAAGGAGAAGCTGTGGGATGCTCTGGAGAAGTAGAGGGAGCAAAACTAGCCATGCGAGCCCGCCGGTGAGCAATAAGACCCACTCGGGTGTTCATCTGACACATCTCATCAGTGAGATAGTCTAGATGACCACCAAAGTTAGCCTGCATCCTCTAGAGTTGCTCCATGATGGCGTCGAGGGTCACACCACCAGCTGCGGAGGTATAAGGGTTTGAAGAAGACGGAGCCGAGGATGGTGGAGCTGCAGGAGTCGCAGGATTGTTCGTCTCAATGCGTGGCCGCTTTGACTGAAGCTGAGCTTCACTTCACTGTACAGAACCAGCGCTGATGGCACCCAATGGGAATGGAGAAGTGCTGAAGGGTCCGAGTGATAGCCGAAGGAAAGATGAACTTATCATAAGTAGCGATATCCCGATAGACATTAATAATAGATGTGATGAAATGAGAGGGAAAATCAATGGTAAGATCCTCCATCAAAGAAAGAAGAAAATGAGCACACAGCTCAATGATGGAGTTATAGTGAGACAATGGTGTGAGAGTGAATGTCATCACCATGTTAAGGAATCTCGGGCCTTTTGCAAAACCCGAGCATGGAGCGTTTAGCTTACCACCCCATATGGAAGGAGTCCCACAAAAATGGGAGATGATTTCGTCTCTAGACATGGTCTGGAGACGATCATAACTAGGGTAGTCACGATGCGCTACCTTAGGGACTCGTAGGACCTCGGCAACAAGATCCGGGGTAACTACTATACGTGTACCTCAGAATCGCGTAGCGAACTAAGGCACAAAGTTATCAATGCCATGTATGTTAGAGTAGAACTCCTGTATAAACACGATAAGACAACGCATGGGTTTCTCACATAGAGATTCCCATCCCCGAGTCCGAATGACATTGGGTAGCATAGTGTTGGAGAAATCTGATAGAATGACCTAGTGTTCTGGATGAATGCCATGGGCCTGGAGGTTCTCAAAGAAGTCCGTCTTGGCCTTCTCATCACGGAACCGGATGTGAGATGGAACAGAAGGAAGAGACAAAGAGGAAGACCCAGAACCTTGAAGAGGGTTTTGAGTCGGAATGGATTTTCTCTTTTTGGGTGCCATAGAGAGGTTCTATTTGTGAGAGAGAGAGAGAGAGAGAGAGAGAGAAGACAGAACAAAAATACAATCTCAAAACATAAAAAGAGAAAATGAGAAGTACGTATGCATGAAAAGTGCATGAACATGTGACATGAAAATTTAAGAGCATCATGGGTAAAACCCAATCCAAACCTAACAGCACTCACATCAATAATCAAGCACACATCTAACAAATGCATGAAACATTGTTATAATGCTAATGGAATGCAATGCATGATCATATAGCAACAACATCATAACACCCAACCTAAAAATTTCAAGAGAAACTCAAAAACCCCAAAAATTTTGAAAAACCCCAAAACCTAGGTCTAAAAGCATGAAATGCATGAAAAGAAAGAGGATTAGAACACTTACCAAGTGTTTGGAGCAAGATCTAGGCCGAAAATCACTTGGGTGTGAAGATTTGAGTGAGAGTGAAGAGTTTGGGTTGAGAGAGAGAGATTTCTATTGAGAAGGAGATTGAAAAAAGAAATCTGAATCGTGCTTCACCTTTAAATAAAAATCGCAGCTCGAAGGATCGAAATTTCTATCGAGGATCTGTCGAGCTTTAAATCTTGACAGAAGTGAATTTGTCGAGGTGCTATCGAGGATCTGCCAACAGCAAAAAGAAGGTCTCGATGGATCGAGAATCTGTTGAGAATCTATCGAGTAGACAAAGAGCAAAAACATTTGGCTCGATGGATCGAGGAAGTTGTCAAGCTTCTATCGAGATGAAACCTAAAATTCTCGTTAGATCGAGAAACTGTTGAACATCTATCAAGAAGCGACCCAGAAATCTCGATGGATCGAAGATCTGTCGAGATTCTATCAAGAAGGCAAAAAGCACAGGAAAATTCCTCGATGGATCGAAGACCTGTCGAGGTTTCTATCGAGGCTAAAGAAAGAAGCTCGATAGAAATGGAATCTGTCGAGGATCTATTGAGAAGCTGTCGAGCTTGAAGAAAAGGAGTTTTTCAAGGAGGAAAAACACAAGGAGATAAAAGCAACAAGCAAGCAACTCAACCAAAGATCCAATAAACATGTTAAGCTCTCAAAACATCTCTCAGCATATATGCAAGGCATTCATACATCCAACACACACTAAACAAGTCTAACCAATTTTATATTTCAAAAACAAGTTAAGACAGTTTAGTGAGCATTTATTAATACATGTATTTCTTGTGATGGCCAAATCACATTATACCTGCATATGTATCAAGAGTGTGTAAGTGTCTCATACTATGAAGATTTGAGACATGAGAAAATCAAAATACACTAACACAATCATAATTGGTAGATGGGGACTATCACCTTCGATGTATATCTTATAACTCCCGCATCTCCTAGAAATATGCTTGCAACCATTTTAGAAGCATTTTGTTTCTTTTTGCTTTTTGCTTTTTTTTTTTTTTTTTTTTTTTTTTTTTCTTCTTCTTCTTTACATATTTTTCTTTTAAGCATAGCATGCATGGGCATATAAGGGAGAGAAGAAATACTCATTTATGTAAGCTAAAACATCACAATTTTGTTGTGCCTAAGCACATAGATGTTATTCATGATTGGTGGGTTTTAGTGGTGAGATGATTATTTATGCCTTTCTCTTAGGATTTTCTAGTCCTTCCCATCAAAAAGAGTTATATGAGCATGAGATATAAGAAATAATCTTAATTGTACTCATCACAAACACGAACCATAAAGTTCACTTGCTTAGTTGTGCATTGAGATACTCATCTAAACTACAAGAGATACAAAGTTAAGAAACTTTATTTCAAAGGCCATCCAAGGTACACAAGTACCAATATACACAACACACACTGCTTTTGTATTTTTTTGATTTTTCAAATCCATTTTTTTTTTAAATTTTTATGAAAAACAAATAAAGCAAAACTGAAAACAACCAAAACAAAAATATGAAAGAAAGCACACAAAGCATAAAACTAGGCTGACTCAAAAGCTTAAAAACAAACAAACAGGACATGCAAGAACAAAAGAGAGAGGAATTGACTTAATCACTTGGAGCCTTTTTCCTTCCACACTTTGGAATTGGAGGAAGGACCTTTTGTTTCTGCGAACCTTTGATCCTGAGGTGAGGGGGAAGAATTGAATCCATTAAGGTTTGAAAGGAACATAATGGCCTTAAGAAGATCTCCCAAAGGAGAAAGAGAGGATGGAAACTGATTCTGGTTTCCAGACGAGAGCATACTATTGCTTTCTTGAGTGGCTAACCACTTATACCAATTTGGACGAGTGTGCCCTGAAACTCCGCAGTGATGATAGAAATGCGGCTTCTTTTGCTAAGACTTTTTATTATTGTCTTTCTTAGTCCTAGGGTTCCTAGTCTCTTTCTTTTCAACCTTAGGTGGTGCTCCTATAATAGATTTGCCCTTGTCTATGTTCTCACTAGCTATTTCAGTTTTAGTGTCAACATTCTCAGAAATATCATCATTAGCAGGTGAGACAAACATAGTTTTACTAGAAGAGGCAATATTAGGAGATATAGAGAATTCATACCCCAATCCAATCTTGTGAAAAACAGATTTCTGAAAGCTTAGCATCTCATCTAACTTTGCACTAGAAGTCCTCTCTAGTTGAGCTCTGACTTGGAACAGCTCCGCTTCAAGCTTCTTTGTCCTTTCAACAAGGAAGTTGTTCTCGAACCGCAAAACTCTAATGGTCTGATTTGCTTCATCAAACTTTGTGGAAAGCTCTTCTCGATCAAGTTCCACATCGCTCAGCTTCTTGGTGGCCAGCCTATACAGTTTCTCATGCTTTTCCAAAACCTTGTATAATTTTGCATAGGCTGTATGGATGTCATCCTGCTCATCCATCTTTTCAAATTTTGACTCCACCAAGTCTTCTTCTTCATCAGCAACTTCCATAATCCCTTCAGGAGGATCGACTGTAGCGGTGAAGGCATTTAGAATTCCCTCATCATCACTGTCATTGGACTCAGTTTCAGCTTCAGTGTCACTCAAGGTTGCAGCAAGTGCCTTGCTTTTTCCAGTAGCCTTGAGATATGTTAGGCATTTCTGTTTCATATGCCCAAAACCATGACAACCAAAACACTTAGGACCAGAGGGAATGGTGTATTAACCACAATCTTTAGAGTCTTTCTTCCCTTTATTTGGACCCTTGGACTGAGACGTATTTCCTTGCCATCAATCCTTATCTAATCCTTTCACATTGGCATTCTTGATGAAATTCTTGAATTGCCTAGTGATGTAGGATTTCATCTTTGAATCCTCATCTTCAGAGGATTCATCCTTCTCATTACCTTTGGCCTTCAGTGCCACATTCTTTCCTTTGCTTGCATTCTCGAGTCTTGTCAACCCTAGTTTATAGGTCTGCAAGTTTCCAATCAACTCTGTCAAAGGAATAGAATCAATACCCTTTGATTCTTCAATGGCAGCGATCTTGGCATGGAATCTTTTAGGTAGAGACCTTAGCACCTTTCTTAGGACCTTGGGTTTGGGACTAGTTTCCCCAATATTAAAGGTTGAGTTGACTATGTCCTTGAGTTTGGCATAGAACTCATCAAATGGCTCATCCTCCTACATCTTGATCTCCTCAAAGCTTTCAGTAAGCCTTTGAAGCTTGGAGTCTTTAACGGCTGTAGTTCCTTCATAGGTCATCTGGAGAATGGTCCATGCTTCCTTTGCAGTTTCATTTGAGGATATTTTCTTAAACTCCTCATTCATGACCGCACTGAAAATGACATTCAATGCTTTGCTGTTGAAGTTTGCCGCTTTGATCTTTGCATCATTCCAATCAGCCGACACTTCCTTTAGCTTAGTCCAGCCAATCTCCACAGCTTGCCACACTTTCTTATCTAAAGACTGCAAGAAAACTCTCATGCGTACTTTCCAGTATGCATAATTAGTGCCATCAAATAAAGGTGGAATAATTAAAGACTGTCCTTTATCCATGACAACAAGGGTCAATGGATTGCATAGCAATGATTAAAACCTAATAAGAGTCTCCCGCTCTAATACCACTTGATAGGGCAAAAATGTATTGACCCATTGCAAATTAATTAATTACCCAAGTTAATTGATTAGGTTCAATTACATGCAATGATGTGGTAGCACAAACAAATCACCAACTAAACTAAATGCAGCGGAAATTAAATTTGACACGGTGATTTGTTTACGAATAGGGAAAACCACAAAAACAAAAACCCCACCAGGTGATTTTAAGGTCACTACTCCCAAGAATCCACTAATCAATAATCAAGCGATTACAAGTAAAATGAATCTTACCAACTGCCCTTGGCCTATCCCAAATTACTAACCTACAGTTGAATCTTCACTCTAATACCCAATTGGACTTTATCTTGTAGTGACACTCTTTCTGTTTAATGCATGAATCTTAGTATGTGACTAACCAATGATGCATGGATTCCAGTACGTGACTAACTCCAGCAATTTGAAGAAGGTTGTTGACTGCAAAGTTCTTCACTTCATGCACAATGAAGATCAGGAAGCTCCTTGGTTACAAAACCCTTTGGTGTAAAAACCAGTAGCTTCTTTCAGAGAGAATAAGGTACTAGGTCACTCAATGCATGTGTGACGGCCTTTAAAATAAGCCTTATATATGTCTAGAGTAGTGAGAAAAGAAACCCAACACATACACATAAGCTTGGGCCAAAAATCAGATTTGGAAATTCTGATTCCGTAAGTCTCGACAGAAACAACTTGTGTCGAGCTTTTGTCAAGTTTCAACATTAAATCTCGATAGAAAGAATTCTGTCGAGACTTCTGTCGAGACTTCTGTCGAGCTTTAGTGAACAGCTCTTTCTTCACTTGTTTCTTGGTTAGATCTTCATGGCTTTAATACTTGACTTGAACTCTTGTTTCTTGAAGTACTAAACCCATTCTAGATCTACTCAATTACAAGTAAAGTGCATTTTGTTAAAGGATTAGCCAATTACATAAAATATGTCCTTAACAATAATCTTAATGAATGACACCTCTGAACATAGGAAAATGATGTAAATTATAACTTCTGCTAGCTATTTCGGTATTTTGTTTTATTAGGGTGGTTTGTTTGTTAGACAATGAAGACCTCTGTTGTAATTCCTATGTGAGAGGGATCTACAAGACTGTATGTGGTGTAAGAACAAGACCAGTCTCATATGTGAGATGATGAGGACTTATTACCATGTATTATAGTTTTGTATGGAAATGGTTATGCCCTTTGTTATGTACAGCCGTGATATCCACTTTTTTTTTTTCGCTTCTGCTGAATGCATGGTGAAATGATAATTTTTAAATCTACAAGTACACCTAAACCGCAACAAGTAGTTCTACTTGATAAACATTACGGTCACCATGTGTTATTTATTGCAATTGCAAAAACACGAAGTAACACCTCAAATCATAGGAACTCAAGCATGGTGAGGACCACTAACGTTAGATTCGAAACACTGTCCAAAAATGATGATTGACTCTTAAAGCTCAAGTCTTGAGGTGCTCTAAATAGTGTACATGTGACTGATTTCTAAGGCACTAAGCACAAGATTCTCTCACATAAAATGAACTAGTCGCTAACCCGTGCGATGCACAGGATTGTTTTAAATCAAATGTTAACATGTTCAAGTTTAAACATTTCTCTAATTTCAATTATTGAAAGCTAAATTGGCTCTAATATAAGATGAAATATGTAATTATGATGAAACTATCAAAATATTACAGATAAAATCATTAAAAATGAGATAAATACAAATATTATGAAGTAATATATTACAATAATCATAATGTGATCTTACATTTGGTTTAATAAGTATTACAAAAGAACCAGTAAATAGAATAAATATACAATTCTGCTTACATCTTCAAGCTTTATCCAATGCTTTTCAAGAATCTATTTCCTCCCTTTCTTAGGCTCTTCTCTTTTCTCAACTTCTTCAAGCTACTTAATTTTTTGCCAAATTAGTATCAAGTATAACACCAAATTATACCAATTCATCAAAGATTTACAATGTAAAACCAAACACTTTTAATGTCAATAAATTTCATAATAACCCCACCCCAGCTATTGAATTATTAAAAAAGTTCAATATGCCTATAATCTTCATGAAAATAAGTATTCCATTGGATTTTAAAACTAACACAAGAGACCACCTCTTGTACTTGGTGAAAAATGTGAAAATGTGAATTTGGTGCGCCAATAACAAATTGACACTTAAGATTGTTGTGGATTTGGGTGTGAGTGTATGTGCCTCGCTAGAGTTTCCCACTACTAAAAACCTCAAACGTTTTAACACTTTGAAATCACTATTCCCAAATAAGTCATTTTAATTTTTGTTATTAAGTAAATTAACAAAAAAAAGTGTTATTGTTATTGTTTTCTTAACTCCAAAAAACAATGTAAGAGGCACAACAGGTTTTGGCCTTTCCAACCTCCCTCATGTACCCTTTAGTATGTATGATTTGCCGTATTCAGTCACCAGTGCCTCCCGTGAGAATCGCCACCACTACCACCTTTGTTCTTTCCAAAGAAGGCATTCTTGGGTTTTGGGATCTCATGGATGTCCATCACCTGAATCGTTCTTTGCCTTTTGGCTTCACCAAAGCAAAACACACAAACACAAACAGCTTCAGCATAAGCCCAAATTGATGAATCCAGTAAAATTACAGTAGAAGCAAAAAAGAAAATAAGTGAACCATTTTCAGCTTCTTTGTAATTCTCTTGAAGCCTTTTTCTTGCTGAAGCTAGTTTTTCAGAGTCAACATCCTTTTGTTGTTGATCTCTCTATCTTTGCAAAATCCCAATGAAGTGATTCAAATTCAGTTAAATAACATTCACAATCTGTTTGGTTGGCAAGAAATTAAAAATATCTCAAACTTCATACTATTAGGGAGCATCATGGGATCTTGGCCTAACTTTTCTCTCCTCTAGCTAGAAGCTCTCCTTCTCACATACGGTGAGGCTACTTCTACTATAGTGTGAGTAGTACTACTTCTCTTCCTCTACGTTGTTGGATTTCTCTAGGGGTGAGAGGTTGGTCATACTATCCTTGTTAAGGTCAAACAGCATGGATTACGATTTTATAGAGCGACTGCAACACATTAGTTTGACGGCAGAAGAGGGGGAGATTATCACTGTCCGCTCAGACCACCGTGAAAAAACTTTAGAGGAGTGTTCTCTCAGCTTAATAGGATGCTTCCTCACTTCAAAAAACATTAATCTCAAGGCTGCAAAGAATCTATTACGATCGGTTTGGAAAATGGGAAATGATCTGAAGATTACTGAAGTGGGTGAAGGACTTCTTCAGTTCAAGTTCTCGTTGGAAAGCCAATTACAGTGGGTCATGAAAAATGGCCCATGGAGTTTCAATAATCACATATTGCTCTTGCGAAGGTGGGAGGCGGGTATGACGGCTTTCTCAGTTACTTTCCACCACGCTCCCTTTTGGGTGCAAGTTTGGGGTTTGCCTTTTGACCTCATTACAGAACAGATGGGGTGGGATATTGGTAAGGCCATTGGACGTGTGCTGGATGTGGACGGTAAGGCGATTGCGTCAGATCAAGCTAGGTTCTTAAGGGTACGCGTGGAACTGCCACTTGATAAACCGATTCGGCGTGGAGCTCTAGTTTTTTCTCCGGAAGGGAATAAGGTGATGGTGGCATTCCAATATGAGAGGCTCATGGGATTGTGCTACAACTGTGGGTTGCTGGGGCATGAGTCGAAAGGATGCAACGTTGGGATGAGAAGGCAGGGAGAGGATAGTCCATACGGTGAGTGGTTAAGGGCCGAAAGCCGGAAGCCGGAAGCCAAAGCTTTACAGAAACAACTAGCTATCTAGTCCACAACGGCAGAACTCGACGGAGACAGTAAACGGTCAGGAATCACGTGAGAGGCACGTTCCTAAATCTGAAACACCTGTAACTGATTCCATGTTGTCTGGCATGGACATGTGCGTTACGGATAGGCAGCTGGCAGTAATTGCGAGTCATGAGGAGCAATTATTCCCTTTCCCAGACATGGCAGGTACCCATAATGATCATAATGACTCCATGATGTGCACAGAAAGTAATATTAAAGACCCCAATCCCAGAAATAAAGGAGCCCATAATGGTGACAACTTGATTTCAGTTCCAATTTCCTACGTGAATGTTGGTAGCGGCAAGGAGGGAAACCCTAGTGGATTAAGTGAGCCAACATGTGACTGCAACATGCCACGTGACCTTCAAAAAATGGAAAAAACAGAGGAGAAAAAATGGAAAAGAAGGGCTCGGGTTGCACAGCCAAATACAACTGAGAAAGCAAAAATAGATGGGAAGAGAAGAAGGAAAAAATGAGAATGCACAGAGGAGGGAGAAAATACTAATAGTGGCAGTACAAAGCGTAACAAAACCATGGTGACTTCTTCAGTTTGCATAATGGCGGAGGCTGAAACCCAGCCCCGCCAAGCACAATGATTGTCCTAAGTTGGAATTGCCGCGGGCTTGGGAACCTCCGTGCAGTCATAGTCCTCTTTCATTTAGTGAGAGAAAAAGCTCCCCATGTTTTGTTCCTTATGGAGACGAAACAAACCGTTGAGGAGATGAAAAAAATTAAGGAGGATTTGAGATACGATGGAATGTTGGCAGTACCATGTGTTCGGAGAGTAGGGGGGTTGGCTGTGCTATGGAAGTCCCAAGTATTACTAGATATTCAAACATACTCTTTGAACCATATTGATGCTCACATTCTCAACGATCATTCTTCACCATGGAGGTTGATAGGCTTCTATGGTAGACCGGAGGAATATCGGAAGCATGAATCTTGGAGTTATCTATGTCACCTGAATTCAAGAGCCTCATTGTCGTGGATGTGTGTAGGGGAATATAATGAAATCCTAATGTTCAATGAAAAACAAGGGGGTCCACCAAGGGCAGGTCGGTTGATGCAGGATTTTCGATGTGCTTTATTACACTGTGGCCTTATTGATCTGGGTTTCAGTGGGAATATGTTCACTTGGAGAAATGGCCGTCCTGGAGATGCTTTTGTTCAAGAGAGACTAGACAGGGTCTGTGCTACAGTTGAATGGAGAGAGTTATTCCCTCACAGCAAGGTCACTCATTTACATGCGGCCTATTCGGATCATGTTCCTATTCTACTCACAACTTAAGGGGTTACACACTCTGCTAGACGAAAGAAGATACCAAAGCGATTTGAAGAAAAATGGGTTTCTCATCCGGAATGTGAGCAAATAATTTGGGAAGCTTGGAATGGCACAAATCCCACAGGCAGCCCCATGTTTAGGCTCTTTGAAAAAATAAAAAAAGTGTCGCATGGCCTTGGTGGGGTGGAGTTGAAACATGGGAAGATTGAGGGAACATATTGATGAAAAACATATGGAGTTGGAGGCCCTAACAGAGATGAACAATGCCGACAATATAGCCCAGATTAATAGGGTGCGGGAAGAGATCAATGCATTACTGTTACAGGATGAGTTGTTCTGGAGGCAAAGATCAAGGGTGATAAAAACACACAATTTTTTCACCAAAGGGAAAACCAAAGAAGAAGGAAGAATCAGATCACTGGCTTTACGGATCAGAACGGTAGATGGTGCACATCAGACAATGAGATTGCTAGGGTGGCTGAATCTTATTTCCAAAATTTATTTTCATCAGCCAACCTGAGCAATATGGAGGCTGTATTGGAGATGGTGGATAGGGTGGTTACCCCAGATATGAACAGCACACTATTATAGCCTTACACGTCGGTTGAGGTCAAGCAAGCCTTATTTCATATGCACCCCTCCAAATCGCCTGGGCCAGATGGTATGTCCCCTTTCTTTTTCCAAAAGTATTGGCACATTGTTGGTAGTGAGGTCACTGATGTTGTATTATCTGTTTTACATTCCGAACATCTCTTGCATAAGATGAATTACACTCATATTGTGTTAATACCAAAGAAAAATAACCCAAAATTTGTATATGATTTTCGGCCCATCAGCCTTGGTAATGTGGTGTGTAGGATTATCTCAAAAGTGTTAGCAAACCACTTGAAAATTATTTTGCCTAATGTGATTTCTGACTCACAAAATGTCTTTGTTCCTCAGCGGCTAATTACTGATAACACTACTGTAGCCTATGAAATTCTACACAGGATGAGAAATAAAAGGAGAGGGAAGAAAGGACAGATGGCCATTAAATTGGATATCAGTAAAGCATATGATTGAGTTGAATGGGAGTTTCTACGCAGAATTATGCTCAAATTGGGATTTGATTCAAAATGGGTCCAGGTAGCAATGGAGACAGTTTGTATAGCATCATACTCAATGCTCATCAATGGGGAACCAAAAGGTTTTATTACTCCATCCCGGGGTATTAAACAAGGAGACCCCTTATCCCCATACCTATTCCTCCTATGTGCGGAAGGCCTCTCATCATTGATAAGATCCAATGTTGCTTCCCAGAGACTACATGGTATTCAGTCTTATCCAAATCGTGTTTATATCTCACATCTCTTGTTTGCAGACAATAGCCTCATTTTTTGCCAAGCCACAGTGGAGGAATGCCAGCATCTGATACAATTGTTGGGGAGATATGAGGTTGCCTCGGGTCAAGCAATAAATAGGCAAAAAACCTCTATTTTCTTCAGCAAAAATACAAGAACTGAAGCAAAGGCCAATATACAAGAGTTGCTAGGGGCTTGGATTATGGAGGATTGCGAGGCATACCTTGGATTACCTATGGTTGCAGGTAAATCTAAGGTAAATACTTTCAAAGCCCTACAGGAAAAAATAAATAAAAAGGTGTTGGGGTGGAAGGAGAAATTTATTTCAAAGGCTAAGAGAAAGATCCTGATTAAAACAGTGGCACAAGCAATACCCACGTATGCTATGGGTATTTTTAAGATCCCTCAATCACTCTGCCAGTCCATCAATTCAATCCTAGCTAAATATTGGTGGAGCCAAACCAAAGATGAGAAGAAAATACACTGGATTAGTTGGAAGAAGCTGTGTAAGCCAAAAGGAAGAGGTGGAATGGGTTTTAGGGATATTGAAGCTTTTAATCTAGCTATGCTTGCAAAGCAATGTTGGAGATTGATTCACAATACCCACTCCTTATTCTACCGGGTGTATAAATCCAGGTACTTCCCAACATGATCTTTTATGGAGGCAGAGTTGGGCAACAACCCTTCATACGTTTGGAGAAGTCTGCTGGCTGCAAGGGAGGTGATTAGGGAAGGGTTAATGTGGAGGGTAGGAGATGGTTCCTCCATACAAGTCTCAAACCATAAATGGCTGCCAAACAGACCAGTGTTCCTGGGGCCTCCTAGACCTCAAATGTATGTAAACGAGTTGATTGACAGAGCTACAATGCAATGGGATAGGGAAAAGATTTTTGATCTGTTTGCCTACAGGACTAGGTTGGATATCTTATCTATTCCCTTGGCAAGCAACTCAGCCCGTGATGTTTTAGTCCGGAAGGAAAATAAGTCTCAGACCTTCACTGTGAAATCAGCGTATCTGGTGGCGTGTAGACTGAAGGAGGCAACTCGAGTTGAACACTTTGCAGTAGGTTCAGATAGGCATCTCTGGAGTAGTGTATGGAAGTTGAATGTCCCTCCGAAGGTTCGAACTTTTGTCTGGCGGGCATGCTCAAATATTCTACCTACCAGAGACAATCTCCATCGAAGAAAGGTGAGAGTGGACCCAAGATGCGAATTGTGCTGCCAACATCATGAATCAACGGGTCACCTACTATGGGAATGCCCATTTGCAAGAAATGTATGGGCGTTATGCAGTGGGAGGATTCAGAAGTGCTCAAACGAGGCTCAGGATTTTTTTTCTGCTATTCTGTTTGATGGTGCGAAGACTGCCTCAAGCTGAACTGGAAAAATGGGCCACGGTCTCCTGGGCGTTGTGGAATGCTCGAAATAAATTTTATTTCGAGCAAGTCCAGCTCCACCCAAGAAAGATTCTGGATGGCGCACTAGGATTTTTAGCAGAGTACCAACACTTTGTAGCTGCACAAAACAGAGCTGCACATGGAGATCAACCTGTTGTACACGGAGGTTAAATTGGCTGTCTATGCATGTATTACCCGTTGAGGTCCATCTCTGTACATTGCTGCAGTCTGTAATCTTTTGTCTTGCTTGATGCCCTGTGTTTGTCCTGTGGGCTTAAGTTGTATACCATTTTATTATCAATAAAGCTTTTCTATCTTTTCCTCAAAAAGAAAAAAAAGAAAAAAAAAAGGAGCATCATGGAAAAACTTACACCTCCCATTCAATTGAGCTAAACTAAACTATTTGATGCAATTGAGTTTAGTTTCTCATATTTTGGAATCAATTCCTTCAAAAAATAATTTTCTTACTCCAAATGATAATCAACCAAACATTGGAGCTAGAGACTCTTAATTTGGTATTCATACATTTTGATGTGCTCAGGCAGATACAGGTGCTGCTCTAGGAGGAGGAGCTTCTTTTCGAGGAATAACTTTCGGCTTTGGCTCGGATTCTGAATTATTCTTATTTGACCCAGAACTCCCATCTGTGCAAGCAAGTTGGATCATTCAAACTCCAAACAAAAACACACTCACACAAAGCTCAAAAGTTGAACTTGGAATCTGATTCTACTACTCACTGTGTGGATTTGGAGAGTAAGCAAAATTAGGAACCTACAAAAGAACAGAATATTAGAAATCTCTACAACAAAACCCATTTTCCAACAGTTTTTTTCTCCTAGACAAAGCAAAATAGTTGGCTCAAAAATCACAAAAATAAAGAACAAAACTTAAATACAGTTCCTTAAATGCTATACGTTACATTCCCCAATTAATTGTCCTTTAAAATATAACAATGTTTGAACTGCAATGACAAATGTAGTAAGTGTTTGAATTTAATTGGGAAATTGTACAACACCTAAGCAAACTGTTCCTACAAAAAATAAAAGATTTCTTCAACCTGGTGATAACCATTTTGAGTAACTTTCTGCTGAGTTGAGTCTCCATTAGTTGCCAACAACAACAACAATTACCAATTTTAACTTACTTTCTATAATGCAATTTGCACTCAGTTACTTACTCAAAAGAGAAACTGAAATTAAATTCATTCCAGATAGTACAAACAGTGTTACCCATTAAAGTAGAGGATGTGTATTCCCCAGGTTGATTCAACTTCACCCATTCATCCACAATATCCTTCCACTTCCTAACAACACAAACAAAAATAAACGAATTCAACAAAAACCCCTTTATTCTTCACATCTCATTATCCACTGACTTAAAAAGCATACCAGTACGAACACCAAAAAAAAAAAAAAAAAAAAATCAATAATTATCAAAACAATTAAACAACCAAAAAAGAAAACAATTTCTTTTAAACTGAATAAACAGCCCCTTTGGAAATACAGTAAACGAAGAAGAAGTAACAAAAAAGCCTTCTAGAAACTAATTATAAATCAAAACCTTAATTAAAACCAAATCTAACCCATAAGAGGGCAATAATTAACTGCCACTGACACCCAGAATTGTGCCAAGTGTATAAGACAAACACTAAACTTTATGAATCAATGAAAGACAGGTTCACCGTCTTTATAAAAATAAACATCTTTTATATGTATAGAAAGCAAACGAATCATTAGTCACAAAAGTAGACACACACAGAGCATAGTAACTGTAAAGAAACAAACAAAGAGAGACTGAAAGAGAAATCGTCAAAGTGTCAGACTACCACCCACCAACAAGCCAGTCTCTTACCAACATCAAACTGTCTAAACTGCTACCGGTAACTTTTTTTAAAAAAAATTTGGTAATAAAAAAATTAACATAAAAAAAAAAAAACTATACTTGGGTTAGATTTTTTTTTTTTTTTTTTTTAACTAAGGTCTTTGGTTTAGAATTGATTTTGTTTTGGTAGAAGAGATTGAAACAGTGTCACCTTGCAATAAACTCTTCATCTTCTCCTACATAAAAATCTCCCTCCAAAATACTCCCACACAGAATAGAAGAAGAAAGTTCCACAAATGAAAAACTATCTTAACTTTTAAAAAATAAAATAAATAAATAAATAAGAGAAAAAAACAATAGTGATTTATGAACAACACACTTGGTTGCATTCTTGCAAAAGATACAGTTAGGAGACGCAGTTTTGATTGAATTTGCTAAAATATGAAAGAGAGAGCAATGCAGCCAATAATTGAAAATAGCAAACTCCACTACCAGCTCCAAACCCATCAATCTATGCTAATCATTCAAAAGAAACACTCCCAAACGTAACCCTAAATCATACTTAACAGCCAAAAACAATAGAACAAAATTAAAAACTTGTTGGTAATGTTTTCGGAGAAGTTTTGGTCTAATTATAAAGTCCCCTCAGATTTTTCTCTCCCTCTCTGACTTTCTCTGCCCCTTATTAAGGCTCTCAATGAACAATAATAATGTAAGGCTCTTTTGGTTTTTTAAAAAAACCACAAATTTACTCCAAATAAAGAGAATAGGTAAGGGGGAAAACCTAAAATTAAAATAAAAACATCACTAACCATTCTTTAAAATGCCAAGAGACGAAGCCCATGTAGAATTTGATCTTCTATAGGGTTTCCCTAGGTTCAATGAAGCCAACATCGTTTAAATCCGTAGTTGATAGCAAATCCTGATCTTAGACGATTTATAAACAAATTATAAACTTTACTTTGATGAAATTTGGAACTCTAACTTCAAATTGTTACTTATTTGACATTGAAAGTTGCGAAGACTTGGAGAGAGACAGTGGTTGTGTGAGGATCTGAATAGGATTGGAGTGACGGTGGTTGTGTGAGATTTTGCATCATTCAGTAGGCTGCCTTTTTGTGGTGGCGGCGATCCGTGGTGGTGGCAATCTGTGGCAGCGGTGGCGACGGTGGGAGAATCTGAGTTTTGGGTTTTGATTTTGAAGGAAGGAAAGGGTGAGTTTTAGGTTTAGGGGAAGGTGATGTTAGTGTGTGAGAAGAGAAGAGAGATTTTTTGGTGTTTTTGGTTTTTAAGAAGTAACATGTATTTGGTGGGGGAAAATTTAGATTTATTTTTAAATCAAATTTAAAAAATAGAAGAAAAAAAAAAGTAAATGCTGAGGTGGAAAATTGTAGGAACTTCAGAGGATTCGGTTATATATATATATATATATATATAGATAAAAGAAAGTATAAATTAGAGGTTAGTCAATACAACCATACACCTCTACGGTTCTACTAGATAACACTTACCCTCTCTAGTGTATGCTTAATGTGATTGTATAATTCTGAATTTCGTTGGCACGTCAATAGTATTTGAACTTGTGACTTAACTTGTGAAATAAGGGAGCAGTGTTAGTAAGGTGGAAGGGGAAGCATGAAGCTACACATATATTGTCAATACATACAATAACCATTGTAATGTAGCTTTACCAAGATTTGCTAGTATGCGAACTCTCGTATAATGAATCGTCTAGTTATTTCACGATACCACTGCGTGTAAGCATCATCATATGTCATGTCACCATTTGAGATCAGTGCATCATGAACACCTTGTCCTCGGTCGGCCCATTGCTTAATATAGACATTGTGCTCTATGGCCCAAT
Source organism: Quercus aquifolioides (assembly GCA_019022515.1). Taxonomy (NCBI): domain Eukaryota; kingdom Viridiplantae; phylum Streptophyta; class Magnoliopsida; order Fagales; family Fagaceae; genus Quercus; species Quercus aquifolioides. The sequence goes on from CM032333.1 coordinate 76,523,098, forward strand.
CTTTCTCAAATTTACCCTGGAGTGATATCTTGTGAAGTGCTTCTATAGTATCCACATCACTCGGTCGCTGTTGCTTTATCCTGAACTGACGGAGGACATGTTCCGGATGATGGATGCTGCTCCTCGACCACCCACAACGACAGACGTCCATATACGTTGGCTAGCAGTACAATACGTGGGCAGAGAGTCCAACTCCAATTTGTACGGCTCCCATACAATCTGAATAGATGGTCAATACAAACAACCATATTAGCAATTTATTTGCGTCACAAATTTCAGGCAAAACAACCGTATATGTAACACAAATAGTGCAACTATATCTTTATACTTTGAAAGTAACTGTAACCATCATGTAATACAAATAGTGTAATTTATCATTAACATGGACAAATTGCTGCATAGTTTGTAAATTAGGGGGCAAAAACTCATTTTCCTCTATTTTTTGTTATTAGTTATTTATCAGGTTTGGTCTTAAGATCATAAAAACTGAGATTCATGTTTAATTTTTTTTGTATTCGGATGCCCGAACCTTTGCTTCATCTATCGCTCTCTTTTATAAATATATAGAGATCCGATGACTTTTGGGATAACCAAAATGTCATAGTGCAAAGAAAGATTAGAATGCATTGCATCAAAATCTGTGCATATCTTTTTTGAACACTTTCTTTAGCAATTACTGGTTTCTAATTGTTCTATTTGGTATTTTCCACTGTGGTTTTGATAAATCTGCATGCTAGTTGCTAGCATATTATGTAGATATTGGTTTGAATTTGAAACATCAACATTTAGTGATTATCTAAGATACCAATATTTGCCAAATAGTGATTCTAGATGGTAGATTTATTTGTATTTGTGTTTTGTGCATATATAGAGCTTTTGTGGTTTTGGTGCTAATTATGGAGAGCTTGAGAGTGAAGTATAATGATCTGTTATGTAAATTTCTCACAGATAATTCTGGATTTATCACAGAAGAGACTTTGGATACGTTAGTTATTGAGAAGTGGAACTCAAATCTGCTTAGCTATAATTGAAGTCGACGGGTTGAATTTGGTTGGGGTTCTAGTTTAGCCATTTTGCAAAGAGGAGCATAGAAGTTTAGGACACAATGGCATTGCTTCTGTGTATTATATGTGAAATACCTTCCATATAACAAACGCTCATTGTGTGTACCGTGTAGCCATTTCCCCATTTTCTCATTCAGGTGATTAGGAGAAGCAATTTATGTCAATTATATGCGAAAGTTAGAAATGAAGCTGTGGTTACCTCTTAGTTTTTCCTCTATGTTATTCAAGATCTTAGACCATTCTATTCATGCAGAAGCTCTGCAGTCATGGTCCAAAATGAATATGTTACTCTTAAGATATTAGAATCATCAACAGACCCTTTCCTAGAAGAAAAGAAAAAAGAAAAAAAAAAAAGAAAGAAAGAAAAACTCAATTTTGAAAGAAGATAGTTGTTATAGGCTTAAATAAAGCCCACATATCTTTCTGCCCAACAAAAATGGCTATATGGTGACGAGAAAAATGCTATGTATATAAATCTTCTAAAATTGTAGTACAAAATAGTGAGAGTTTTCGATATCTTAAAATCAATAATTCATAAAAATTAAGAGATTGAAAAATATGTGAATTATAAGATAAGAGTAAGGTGAATGAAGTGGAGAAACACATCACGAGTATAATGTGAGAGTACCTATTAAGTTAAAAATAAAATTTCATAAGATTGTTATAAAATAACTATACTCTGATAGTGAATTGTTGGGCTGTTAAGAAGCAATATACTCATAGAATGAGTGTAGATGAAAATGAAAATGTTATGATAGATAAGTGAAAATATAAAGAAAGATATGATTCGAAATAAGATAATTTGCTTAGAGATATATCTACTATTGATAATATATATATATATATATATATATATATATATGTCAATTAGGTAACATAGAATATGCTTTGGATAAGATAAAATGCGGAAAATAAGGTCTATATAATAAAATTTTGGCCAAGTCCAAAATTTGTTGCAGATTTATATATATGGCCAACCTAAACTAGTTTGTTGCGGATTTATATTGTCAACTACAAAATTTTGGGACTAAAACTTGGTTGTTGTTGTGATGTTTAAAAATTAACACATCATTTAATAAGGTCTATATAATAAAATTTGTAATATGCCTAGGATGATGATAAATGCATCAAATTTCAAATGTTCTGAGTTGGTTAAAACGTATGTAGCTGGAAATCCAAGTAGTAGTTCTGAAGTAACACTCGCTGGAAGGTGATTTTCTTACTTTCCTTTTTTTATTTTTAAATTTGGAAATAGGCATTTAAAAGATATCATTTCATACTCCATGAAATGAGATATACCAAATTAATTTAAAATAATTTTAATAATAAGAAATTATTCTTCTTAATTTATATCTATATATCTATATCTATATATTACTAAAAGCTGAAGCGTAGCATTTATTGTTGCTACGCTCCAGTTAAGCCACATCAGCGTCCACCTCATTATCATTTTCTTTTCAATTTTCCTATAATTGTTTTTAACATTTACTTTTTATTTTATTTTAATATTTACATTTTTCCAACCTTTCTTCATCCTTACCTTTTCATCTCCCCACTACCCTCTACATAAATATTATTATTCTTCTTTTCATCTCCCCACTACTCTCTACATAAATATTATACTTCTTCTTTCTCTTCATCTTCCTTTATTTTGTCTCTTCTTATTCACACTCTCTTACTATAAATTGGTAACTATCTATTCCATTCTATGCATGGTTTTTTCTCACAAAAAAAGGTTCTCTCTCTCTCTCTCTCTCTCTCTCTCTCAATTTTTCGATGAATTTTTTTATACATTCTTTTATTTATGCCAAATTACTAATCTTTGGGAATCCTTTCTTTTCTTTTTTTTCTTCTTTGTTTTTCTACACTAGAATCATTATGCTCATTTCTGACTTAATTTAATCGGGTAGTTTGCTGGAATTCAAAAAAAGGTTCTCTCTCTCTTTCTCTCTCAATTTTTTGATGAATTTTTTATACATTCTTCTATTTATACCAAATTACTAATCTTTGGGAATTTTTTTTTCTACACTAGAATCATTAAGCTCATTTTCTCACTTAATTTAATTGGGTATTTTGCAGGAATTCAAGTAAAACCAGACAATAAGGAATTTTACGGCATTGGAGAACGCCTGAATATATACCAGCCAAAAGTTGAAAGTCAGCAAATTTGTGGAGCTATGATTAAGCTTCAAACGGGATTGATGGTATTGCCAATGTTCTTTAATTAGCATCCTTATTTCTATTTCTCTATATATGTTTCCTAGAATTAGTATTAGTCTCATTTTTATTTTCTCTATTATATTCTAGGTAAACCAAGAGTTCTTTAAAACTCCACATTGGTTAATGCCATTGAGATTTGTTTTTTAATTTTTTTTTCCTCTTTAATTGTTAAATGTTACCCTTTTTTTGCTCTTTCTTATAACTCTAATTAATGTTGATGGTTCTTTTTTTTTTTTTTTTTGGGTAGTTAAGGTTGATGGTTCTTTCTTACAGAGAAAAGAAAAAATTGAAAACAATTGAATTCTGTATAAACCTGTACCTAAAGGGGACATGAGCCTTTGTTTATTTTATTAGAGACAATATATTAAAGGGGCATATCCTTTGGCCATTGCATTGCATTTCTTAGAGGTTAAAAGATAAAGCTTGTCATTATATGAAAACATTTTGGGTGGGAATAAGGGTGTCATTTTGTTTGCTCTAAGAGTAACAAAAGATCCTATTATAAAGGAAGCCCACAATCATATCACATGCTTATTACACTAACCATGAGCACTGCTCATTATTCTCTCTCACCATGTTTCTACTACATTTGCATTTAGCAACCTAAGATTAAAATTTATTCCCAATAGAAGACTTGTAGAATCATTCAGTTTTTATAGGAAACTAGCCGCAGACTCGCATGATGCGTGGGAATATAAATATTATGCAATGAAGTGTAATATATAAAAAGTAACAATTACTTCAAGCATTGTCTTTTTTTCAAAAAAAAAAAAAACAAAAGAAAAGATTTTTACACACTTTTTTTTTAATCTTTTTATCTCTACAAATATATCATTTTAATATTTTTTGAGTATTTCATTAATAATTTTTAAGGTGAACCATATTCTTCTAACTTTGTTGTAGTGTGTTACATTTGCTTAATATACAACTCATCTCTTAAAGAATAAGGAAATTATTATAATAATAAAAAAATAATCACAAAATTACAGTGTTAACTTAACCAAAATTAAAATAAAACTAAAGAAATAAAAAATAGATTTTATAATAATTTATTAGTCAAAAAATTAGCAAGCATATTCAAATTTCTATTTCCAAAAACAACTAAGTATTAATCCAAACCAAAATTCAATCAAAATTATAAAAGGGAAAGAAAAGACTTTCTTATGGGAAATTAAAAAAGCACAATCCTAAAACACATATTAAAAAAAAAAAAAACCATCAATCTTAATTTGAGTTATAAGAAAGAACAAAAATCTTTTATGTGCAATTGTTCTCTTTATTGGTATTTATTGTTATATATTTTATTTTTACTTTTTTTTCTTCTCATCTTATGTTATTCAACATTTAAATTCAGTCACATCTTCTACACCATTAAATTATTTATATTTTCTCTCTTTTTTATTTTTAATAATTAAACATGGAATATTTTATTTAAATAATAAAATTATCCTTAAAAAATTGTACTTTTTTTTTTTTTACATTTACACTTTGTCCAAGCTTTTTTCTTACCTTTATCTTTTCATCTCCCCACTACCTTCTACCTTAATATCACTATTCATCTCCCCACATCTTCCATATCATTAAATTAGTTATATTTTTCTCTCCTTTTTATTTAAAAATTAAAAATTAAAAATTTTACTTAATTTCAATAAATAAAAGTGTCATCATAAAGTGGAGTAATACTAGGGACACACTCATTCTCAAATCCAATACATCAAAGTAAAAATATAATACAAAAAAAATGCCAATTGGGAAACACTAAATTAAAAAAAAATAATAATAATGAGGATATCAAACCAAATATAATATAAAGAAACTAATAGTTATGGATATACTAACTTAAGAGTAGCAAAATTAAATGGAAAAAAAAAACTTCAATGCATATTTAACGCAATAAAATCATCATCAAATTTTGAAAAACAATAGTCTGCTTATGGAGAGAGAGAGAGAGAGAGAGAGAGAGAGAGAGAGAGAGAGAGAGAGAGAGAGAGAGAGAGAGAGAGAGAGAGAGAGAGAGAGAGAGAGAGAGAGAGAGAGATGGTAAAGAAAAAAAAATTAAATGTCAATTAGTAACTATTAATTGGAAAACAAAGAGGTTGTAAAGAGAAGTAAAAATAAAAAATAAATATGACCAATATGGAGAACATTAAAAACTTTACGCTGCAATAAAATCAACTGTTACATTCACTTAAAAAATTGAATCAATAATCAATAATTATACACAATCATAGCAATATATTTAAACTTAAAACTAATCAAACTCTAATTCATAACTAAAAAGAGATGTTCTCATGTAATAATAGAAATTACATAAGAAATAAAGTTAGAAAATTTTAAAATCCCTTTTTTGACATTTCATTTAACTTTATATTTATATGTATGTATGTATGTATGTATGTATATATATATATATATATAAATGTAATCTTCATACACAATTACATTTAAAAATCTAATAAACAATGCTACATCTCATTTAACACCTCTGTTATGAAAATTATTAGCCAGTAAATATTTGATAATAGTAAAAAATGTTATAAATGAAACTATGGAAAAAAAGTGATAAAACTAATTAGCTACTATCATTGTGAAGTAGTAATCTATGATTTTACACATCTAAAGAAATGGAATATATAGAGTTTACTTAAGGTATATGTAAAGATTCACGTTAAAAAAAAGATATGTAAAGGTTAAAAAAATGTATATTCTATAAATAAATAAAAAGGTATATGTAAGGTTTTTATTAACTTAAAAGAAAATGAAAAATCAATTATTAACAACAACAAGAATAATAATAATAATAATAATAATAATAATAATAATAATAATAATAATAATAATAATAATAATAATAATAATATAGAGGTAATTACATTCCCCTTCCTTGAGGTTTGAAGAAATGACACTCTATCCCAAATTTGAAAGGAAACAATATTTCCACCCTTTACATTTGTTTAACCAAACTTTGTTAAATTAATATTAAAATATTGTGTACTAACCTGCCTGTACTTAAGGTAGATTCCAAAATTATCCTTAATTTTAAAATTAAATTCTCTTATTTTAAAATTTTAAATTAAAGTGTATTTCAAAATATTAAGTAATGTCTTTTGCTTCTTCTTTTTTTCCCCCTTTTCTTTTCCCAATGAGTTATGGAGAGATTTGTCATTTCAAATCTTTTGGTATTTTATAAATTTGTATTTTAATTCTAAAGTTATGAGTAATGTCTTTACTAAACATGGTTAAACATTTATAAACAGATTCTTAAATAAATTTAAAATATTTTGTTATTAATATAAACAAAATGGGAGAGTGTTATTACTTATTACCCCAAATATATATAATAAGATCACCCTAAAAAAAAATTATCTCGCGCAATGCGCGGGTCTGCGACTAGTTATGACTAAAAGCTGAAGCGTAGCGTTTAATGCTGCTGCTCTCACGTTGCGCCACATCAACTGCCACGTCATTTTTTTTTTTTTTTTTTAAATATAATTTGTCCTACAATTTTAAAATGATTTTTACAATTTTCAGCCCTATAAATGCACCCCACTACTTATTTATTTACTTTTACTATCACCCTATAATAAATCTAGCCCACTACGTATTTATTTACTTCCACTATCATCCTATAATAAATCTATATAATTAATCCAGTCCACCTCTTATTTATTTAGTTCCACTATCAAGCCCAACCCAAAGTCTTTTCAGTTCAGCTTTAGGGTTTTGTGTGAGCCTTTTCAACTTAAAGGAGGGGGGGAAAAAACATTGAAACCTCTCAAGCTTTTTTTTATTTTTATTTTTATTTTTTAAATTTCCTATAATTGTTTTTAACATTTATTTTTTTAATATTTACACTTCTCCAACCTTTCTCTCTCCCTTACCATTTCATCTCCCCACTACTTCTTCAATCTTTCTCCCTCCCTTACCTTTTCATCTCCCTCCCTTACTTTTTCATCTCCCCACTACCCTCTACATTAATACCATTCTTCCTCTTTTCCTTCATCTTCCTTTATTTTTGTCTCTTCTTATTCACACCCTCTTACTATAAATTTTTTACTATCTCTTTTATTCTATGCATAGTTTTCCCTCACAAAAAAAATGGTTCTCTCTCTCCCTCTCTCTTTCTCTCTTTCTAAATTTTTTGGTGGATTTTTTTAATTTTTCTTGCATCTCTACTTTAGGTTGATAATTTTTTATATTCTTTAAAACTCTATTTTGGGTTAATGTAATTTATTTTTTTTTAAATTGTTGTTATTGTTTTTTATTTATTTTTTATTCTCTTTGATTGTTAAATGTTATCCTATTGTGTTCTAAAAAATTAAATATAGCATATAAAAATATAATATTATTCTATTACATAGCATGATTTGGATAATTTGATATTTATTCTGTTATATAACATGATTTTTTATAGTGCTCAATTTAGATGTTAAACTATGAGACTTTACTAATATTTGTTTATTTTTTAATCCTTTGTGGTGGACAAAGTACTCTTAATAGTTGTATTAGAAGTACTCTATAATGCCATTTATTTAAAGAAAAGTAAAGGTTAGCCAAACAAAAATAATTGGATAGGTGACAAATTTTAACTTTTGTAATTTTATTTTAATTATTATTATTTTATAACAATGCATGTATAGAAATTTAATTCTTAAATTTTGTTAATAATTGCTTATTTGATAATATGTTTTGGGTGGCCAAAATTATAATTTCTACAAGGAAAATAACCTTAATAGATTATCAAAAATAAAATTTTATCCTAATATTGTTTTAATTAATCATTGTTAAGTTTTATTAATTTTTTTTTTAGTTTACATTTTTTTGGTGTTTTGGATTGTTCCAAATATAATTACGAAATACATTACTCATTATTAGATTAGTTTAAATTGTAAAATTTTTTTTTAATAAAACCACCATAAAAATAATTATCTCGCGCAACACGCAGGTTCGCGGCTAGTTTTTATTAATTTTCAAGATTGATTGTCAAGAAAAAAAGAGAGAGAGAGAGAAATTTAAAACCACGGTGATCATTTTTGGTTTTTGGACCCAAAACAACGTTTTTATACAAATATGAGCAAATTCTCAATTTATAAAAATAACACTACTCTTTTTTCACATATTTTGTTTAACGCTCACAGTTGATTTATAAAAAGACAAAATTTAGGTACAATACTTTAGGTGCTGTTCCTTAAGTTCCCCTCTTAAGATTCAGTTATGTAACTACTTAACTAAAAAATACACTTTCATCCCATGTGCAGAAATCCACATTGCAAAATCTTAAAAGGAAAACCTAAGGAATAGCACCTAAGTACTGTATCTAAGTCTTGCCCTTTATAAAAATATAATTTTTTTTAGTTATGATATTATTGAAATTATAAAATTTTCAAATATCACGTTTTCAAACAAAAAATGTCATCTAAGTTTTTATTTTATTTTATTTTTTGTTTTGAGAGATATGTGACTAAAAAAACACTCAAACTTTTTGTTTTGGGGGGAAAAAAACTTGATCTGGTGAAGAACCCATCACAACAAGGATCCGAAGCCATTGCAGAAATTTCAAATTTGTTAATCCTTAGCTCAGATGACTAAACTAACTCAGTTGTCTATCCATTAATGTAAATTTTTATTTCACACTGATTTCTTTGTTCACTTCCCTGTCAATACGAGATAAAGGAAATGGGATTTCATCAGGGGGGAAAAAAATATGTATTGATTGGAATGATTGTTTCTTGGTTGGAATAAGAATTGAATTCATTCAAAGTTTCATGGTGCCCTTTTGTTAAGAGAAAATCTATAAGGCTTCTTAAAAATCACGAAAGATATGACTAATCCATGAGGTAAAGGTCCATTGGGCCTTAAAAAGTTCCTAGGCTCTGACTAGTTGATTGGCCTAATTGCCTCTCTCTCTCTCTCTCAATTTATAAGTTATACACTAGTTTTTTGTTTTTTTAGATATGAAATAATTTTAATCTATGATGTTCACGTTATGTATTTATTTATTTATATCAGGTGAAGATACTAATTGATTTTTGGTGTATGTTCAAACTTTAGATTTATTATTTGATAATAAGAGATTTTATTCAAATTTACTGGAATCCATCGTAGGTAGGTATAAAAGAACCTTATATACACTAAATGGAGTAGAAGCAGTAGAATTAATCAAGAGCTAAATGGAACAAATACATTATAAAGTAGTTCTATTGTACTAAGTAGTAACAAATAGTGGATTATGCTTAGGTCTAGTGCATTAGGTTTCCAATAGCATTGAATTTAATTATTTTTCAAAAAGATAATACTTTTTTTTGTTTTGTTTTGTTTTGTTTTGGTAATGAAAATGATAGTATTGTTGATGCTTTATTAATTACGACAATCATGTATTTTAATTTAATTGAAGAATCTAATATAATGCACTTAAAAAATCTATCAAAGTTTCATTCTTCAGTCAAGATACGATGGAAGCAAGAAATATCTTGAGAATTGTAATTAAAGTGATGTTAACATGAATGGTGTATTAGACCTACAAGGAGGAGCATGATAAGTGTATATTTAATTATATATTTATATTTAAAGTACCATGCCTTTAATATTAGGCCACTTTAGGAAGGAAGCATGCTGATATTACGTATGCTGATCAACATAAGAATCAAAAATCAAACTGCACTATGTTCATCGCTATCATCTTTGGACCTTAGAGCAAAACAAACATAATAGCACCTTTTTTTTTATTTTAATTTTATTTTAATTATTTAGAATCAACATATTAGCACCTAGTAAGGATATCCAAGTGAATAAATTTGATGTAAAGATATTACAAATCCCAAAGCCTCTAATTAGTTAATTTATCAACTAACTACTAAAATAATTATTAAAGACAATGGATTATATCACAGGTCAATTAATTGTGATAGGTCCAGAAAATTAGGAAAATTAAGTTTGATAGTAGAAAACCCTAATTTTTGGGAAATCCCTTTTAGTTAAATCCTCCATATTAGATTAATAAAAAAAAATTCCTGTGATCATCTCACCCAATTTAAAGTTTAGGCATGTAATTGTAAATCTCAATTTCACATATGCATCTTCAATCTGTGATCATCTCATTTGGCTTAGGTAACATGTATGATCTTGAATTTTAATTATTCCCCAATATGTTGTAATATGCCCATATAACTGTTCGATAAACCATAATTAGATATCTCAATTGGGCAAGACTTAGGTACAATACTTAGATGTTGTTCCTTAGGTTCCCTTCTTAAGATTCTACCATGTAGATTTTTTCTTAGAAAGTGTATTTTTTACTTAAATAACCACATGGTTAAATCTTAAGAGGGGAACCTAAGAAACAGCACCTAAGGTACTGTATCTAAATTTTGTCCATCTCAATTTATATTATTTAAGTCAAATTAAAATTCTTTCTAGACTGAAAAGCCCTAATTTTAAGTTGTAGATTTAATCTCTTACAAACTCCATTCATTAAATTTCTATGATCCAGTTATAATATGACCAAATTGAAAATTCAAACCATTTAAGTAAAGACCTTTATTTCACTTATAAGCATTTAATCTAATGAAATTATTGTCAAGAGCTTGTAAATTAATTGGTTGGCACCCCGTGTTTCTAATGGAGACATCTAGGGTTCATAATTAACCCCTCACCCCCAACTATCAACTTATAAGAAATAAAATCTAATGTAAGAAAACCCCACTTAAAGTAGGAACGTATCCCCCTCCAAAAAAAAAAAAAATGTAGGAACGTAAATACCTAATCCCTAAATTTACTATTTTCAATGAATCATAAAATGCTCCAAATTTAATACATTGAAATTTTAAATCTTCAATTAGGTGTCTCGATTACATGATTAATGATCAATTAAAAATATTATAACCGGCATTCAAAATACCCTAAATTGGGTGAAAAACCTAATCCTAACCTCTAAATCTCTTCAATTCTTATCAAATCAATATTTAATTAGAAGAATTGACACTAAATCATGAAAGAAAAGTTCTTGATTACATACTGTGAAAGGATTAACTTAGTAAAAAGACAATAAACGTCAAGGTAAGTAAAAATCAATAGAAGATCAACAATTTCAAACTAGCTTTAACTGGAATCCAATTATGGCATTGTCAGTGAAAGGTGAGATAAGTTAAAAATGAGATGAAAAATTTGTTGAACGGACCTCAGCTTGACTCAAATCTATTAAGGAGGTTTGATTTTATATGGTGTAATTCTAGAATTTTTTTTGTTTGTTTTTGTTTTACTATGATCTCTAATAATTCGAATGCTTTGACAATTAAGGTAGAGGTATTAGGTCTTTCGAATTTAGTTTTATTAGTTAATATGTGAATTTAGTTTTATTAGTTAATATGTGAAAATTATAGATAGAAATTTACATACCCCCCCCCCCCCCCCCCAAAAAAAAATTAATGGGCTTTATATATTTTATTAGTCTCTACTTTAGTACTTCCTCTATTCTTTTTGATAAGATAGTACTTTCTCTATTCCTTAAAAAGAAGGGAGAACTCTTATGCATTTGAAGGGGGCAAAAAGAGAGAGAGAGAGAGAGAGGAAGTTTGAATGAAAAATCAAGTCACTATCCAAGGAGAAAGATATTTTAGTATGTGAAAGCCCAATCAAATTCCTAAACTCCCACATAAGAAATTTGGTGTAGAAAAGGTCTTCCTCCAACTTTCTTCTAGTTTCTAAGAAATTTCCATTGCGCTATTAGATGTCACATAAAGGAAATGATTGTCAAGATCAAGGTTGATAAAGCCCATAAAAAGTATTCACTAAACACTTTCACATTGCTAGCTAGTACAAGAACTACATTTGTCTTTGGCCTATTATCTCAAACATAAAAAATAAGCACGTTTGATTCACGCGCACCCAAAAAAGAAAAAAAAGGAAAAAAAAAAGCACAATCCGTAGTGCGGTCGGTTTGAAAGGAGGTCCACTTTTGGACTGAGTCTGAGAGGTCAAAACCCGGCGTTACGTGTCCAAAGATAGGGTGGTCGGTGACTTTAGTCCGACACGGTTTTAGGTTTATCATATAATGTTGGAGATTCTAATTGTTACGTGTCACAATGCTAATGGCAAAGTACTATGGCGGCAGTTTTGGGCCGTTTGAATGAAACAAAATCTTGGTTTGTCTTTTTCTTTAAGCCTGTCAGTTTCTCTGTTCTATTTTTGTTTGTTTTGGTCCAAATTCCGTTGATTTGGTTCAATCAAAAGCTTGACATATATGGATGTGTTTTTATGGGATTTTATTGTTACTTGACACCTCGCTTGAATCTGTCCTAAAAGGAAGGTAACCAAGAAAATGAAATACGTGTTTATTGGGTAATCCAAAGTCATAAAAGTGGGATAAATTCATGCATTTCGTACAAGTAGAAAGAGAGAGTTAATCATATCCAAAACATATTATTAGAGATCGGATTGCTTTAAAGGCATTACGAATCTAGTGAGATCTTAAATCCAAGTCTCACTTTTTTTATTAAAGAAAACATAAAGAATAAGTTAGGGATAAAAGAAAAGGATTAGGTAATTCTTTAACTATTTTTAAAAAAAATTATGTTTTATTTTCTCTTAGTAGCTCACTTTTTGGAACGTATTTTATAGTTCACTTTTCTTTCCCCTTGAAAAAAAGCCAAATGAGGGTTTCGAAACTCTTTAGGTGATCAGTATTTTTATGCAATTTTAAAATTAAAAAAAAAAAATTGATAAGGGAATTGTCTTCACTAACTATCACCAATGAAGACCTTCAATCACACTAAAAGTAGGGCAATCCCTGCTTAGTAAAAACAAGCACATGTTCGGTACAAATGTCTAGTTTCATTCCAGTTGCAATATAGGCATTTAACCTATCTAAAAAAATTAAGAAATTCAAGGCATGTAGGATAGATTTGTGATCATGCATATATAGTTAAAGAGAAATGCTAACGAGTGTCCTTAAGGCACTGTTTAATAATCAATTTAAAGAAAATTTTTATAGAAAATGAAATAAAAACAATTAATATTTTGACAGCTTTTTTCATTTCCCATAAAAGTGGTATTAAAACTTTCCTAAAATGAATTATTAACCCATGTTTTTGGTCATGTGTGTATGTTACTACTTGCAATTCCCGAAACTTCATGACTAGGACACTTTTAGAATTAAGGAAGCTAAAACACTTACTACTTAGAAGCAAATTTAAATTTGTATACATTCTTTGCATGTGGTCATAAGTGCAACTAATTATGGGGCATGTGGTCATAAGTGCAACTAATTATGGCAAGACCTATACCTTTTATATGGCCTTTTTCAAGTTCTTAACAATGGTATAAATTTTCAAAGAGCCTTATAGCTTAACTACTTGTGTTATCTTTTTTTATACAATATATAAATTCTACTTTAACCTAATTTAAGTGTATATGTGTATAAAATTTCTTTCTAGAGACTTGAATCCTAACCCTTATCTCCTACCCTATGAGAACTTAATACTTTTGGATTGACTATCATGCCAAAGGTGTGCGGTTGTCTTAACTGTGTTATATAATTCCTCACATAGGAAAACTTGTATTCATTCCCTTTTCTCAGTTTCCCCATTTATTGAATGCAAAAACAATAGTTTAAAGGTGATTGTGTCATTAATATATAACTTTTCTATTAAGTTATATTGCGTAGCACATACAGAGCCGATTGAATGCTAGAGCAAGAAATGCGGTCGCCTAAGGCCCCAAGTAAAAAAAAAGCCCCCAAATTTTAATCAATAGGGTTATTTATAATCAATAAATAAAATAATATTTTTTTACCAGATGAAAAACAAATAAAAAAGAGAGAAAAATGCAACGTCCACAATATTTTTCAAAATACTTTTACAATTAATGTTAAGTAGTAGGTTGTTATTGATGGCAAAAAAATAATTATAGTGATATTTTCAAATAGAAAACAAAAAGAAACTTAAAACTTAGGATTTGTTGTAAAAAATATTGTGAATGTTGCACTTCTAAAAAAAAAAAAAGAATAATAATAAGAGTTGAGTTAGCAAACTTTTACTAGTTCTCATCTAAGTCTACCACTAACATCACTTTTTTACTTACCACTATCAATCTGCCACATTAACAAGTATGAAAAATTTTGTCAAACTTTTTCTGCCTATAAAATTTCTAAATAATGAAAAAGAAAAAATCTACGTAGTTCATATTAATTAGTAGTAATTTTGCATCTAATACAAGATAATCAATTTTTTCCTTAGGCTTCTAAATGCATCGAGCCGCCCCTAAGCACGTAAATAAAGTGCTGTAAGTTTGAATGATTCACCAATATCTTTAACAAAAGATGGACCCATTAATGGGGTCAGTGTGTTGAGCTTAATTTCATTATTTTAGTCGGTGTTCCTTAATCTTTTTCAAAGTTACGTTTTATTTTATTTAGAAAGTAATCTAAAGAATGTAGGCAAGATTATAATTAAGGATACGGCCATACGGGCAATACTATTTTAAGTAATCTAATCATAAACAAAAGAAATATCACGTGTTAGGTAAGACTATATTCTTACCCCAAAAGGGAAAAAAAATTATAAATGAACTCTATTTATTTTAATGAAGTAATATGTGTTAGGCAAAGGAGCCTTAATGCATGTTCTTCATTGCTTAATATAACTTGTAGGGTCAATTTTTGTAGCCCAAGCCCAAAAGGTATGGATTGTGAGCCCAATGAACCCAAGACAATGAATTTGTAGAGTGTGGGTGAAAGAACTGGGCTGGATGTAAATTAAACAAGAGCTGATTATGGTATTTATGAACGATCTAACATGCAATCATGCTCGGACAAGGGCAGATGTGAAAATCCGAAGAGACATCTTATTGAATGAACGTTTGTTACAGTTCTTAGAGCTACAGTAATGGTGTTTACTTCTTTCTTTCTTTCTTTTTTCGATCCCCCTTTATCAGAGGTCTCTCCCCCTTATATAGTACCCTCTCCCTTCATCTTCATCGTCCACTTGTTCATCATCTAGACGCCCACTTGAGTGCATGTCCCATCATGTATCCTCTTTAGCCTTGTGTGAGTGGCGGTAGCTGAGAGTGCACTGTTCAGGGGTCTTCTCCACATTAATGCGGCCAGAGAAGTGGGTGCAGTGCATTTAATGTGGTGGTTGAAGTCTGTCTTCTAGATATTTTTCCGTTCCTGCTATCTTCATGCGCGCCTGAGGTTCATCTCTATCATTACACTTGTCAGGAGAATCATTTGAGCTTCCCAGACGCCTGTTGGACCAAACTTCTTCGGATCCGAGGATAATGGCCTCCTCGGACAATTGAATGTCTCCTCGGACTATGCCCCATGCTCCTCTCCAGACATGTTTCTTTTACATGGGCTTCTTCTCAAGTATTTTCATCTCTTCGGACAAACAGTAGTCTTCAAATAGGGCCTTGGGCCCAATATGTTAGGTTGGGCTTACTAATTCTCATCTAAATTTATCACTAACATTGTTTTTTTACTTACCACTATCAATCTGCCACATCAACAAGTATGAAAAATTTTGTCAAACTTTTTCTGTCTATAAAAAAATTTCTAAAAAAAGAAAAAATTCTACATAGTTCATATTAATTAGTAGTAATTTTGCATCTAATACAAGATAATCAATTTTTGCCTTAGGCTTCTAAATGCATCGAGCCGCCCCTAAGCACGTAAATAAAGTGCTGTAAGTTTGAATGATTCACCAATATCTTTAACAAAAGATGGACCCATTAATGGGGTCAGTGTGTTGAGCTTAATTTCATTATTTTAGTCGGTGTTCCTTAATCTTTTTCAAAGTTACGTTTTATTTTATTTAGAAAGTAATCTAAAGAATGTAGGCAAGATTATAATTAAGGATACGGCCATACGGGCAATACTATTTTAAGTAATCTAATCATAAACAAAAGAAATATCATGTGTTAGGTAAGACTATATTCTTACCCCAAAAAGGAAAAAAAAAATTATAAATGAACTCTATTTATTTTAATGAAGTAATATGTGTTAGGCAAAGGAGCCTTAATGCATGTTCTTCATTGCTTAATATAACTAATTAACATCTTTGATCATTTGGGATTAATTTAATTGTTAGTGATTATCATGAGCTAAAAAATATTATTAACGTATTCGTCTTTGTCTCCGATGATGGATTGTCGCCAAAGGCCTTGTAATTGGATTGACATCTTCCCATGCACAAAGTGCTTGGAAATTTAGGGAGGAAAGAGTTCGAGCTGCGGGGTTAGCAGCATGTTGTAATTATTTCTTAAAAAAAAAAAAATGATGGATTGTCAACATTGAACGTAAAAGAGAACTCATTTGCTGGTTTATTTTGAACTGACAGCCATTTTAATCATTTCTTAATGGATGCAAGAATTTGAAAATCTGCTAATTGGCTTGGTTAAAATGTTTGCAATTATACACAGTTTATTTGCACTTGAACATTATTTTTTGTTCTTGGTTTATAATGTTGCCTAAGAATCTTGGTTTAGAGCCTCTAATAAATGAATAAAAAATTTAATGTGGAATTGTGAATCGTCTATCGCACTAGGTGTCGTGACTCATGATGCCTCCAGAAGACCACCACGTATCTAAAATTAATTGGTCTGACCTGAATTTTTATTGGGTCCAACCTGCATTAATTAAACACATTAAACATGCACTCTTTGACATAAAATCCAATGTGATTTTTGGTCATATATATAATGTACTATACATATCAACCCTTGAAAAAAATGCCAGCCGACAGAGTATATTCTTCTAAGTTTTGGAGTTTACAAAACGTGGACGTGGTCAAATTTCTCTCTCACATTAGCTAGATAGATTTCATATGTTAATCTCATAAAGAAGTAAAAGAACATATACGGCTATACACTTGGCTCACTAAATACTTCATCTTTCTATTTTTATAAAAAAAAATAAAGTGTACAAAAAAAAAAAAAAAAAAAAAAATCTCAAATAGATTGAAAATTAAGCACAACTAAACAGACGTTATGATAGAAATATAATCTTAATCTATGCCTAAACGTTTCTAATCTTCTTACTATTAATATGATATTTTATATAGTTACGTGCCAATACTTAATTACTGAGCAATGAACAAATCAAATTCAATAATGAACTTATTTGATTCAATGCATATGTGAATTCTGGGCATATAAGCCCCACAAAATGGATAAAAAAGAAAGGCCGCCTGAGTTGAGCTTGTCTGGATTAAAGTTGAGGCCATAAGACATAAATACACGTGTTGGATGCAGAAGCTGCCAGGCGTCCCATTGTTTATTGATTAGAATGGGATCAGTATGGATATTCTTAAAGGAGCAATAACAAAAGCTTTGCAATAATCTCAGGTTTTTTTCCTCTTCCTTTTTCTTTTATTGTTTGAGGGAAATTTGTGTATCACTATCAATAATTTCCTTTCCTTTTTAGTTAGACACCTATCCATCATGTGGTCAAATCGGGAATCAGCTATTACGAAGAAAACATAATAGAATTTGCACAAACTATCTTTTCTTTTTCTTAGTCACAAGTTTGCTCAAAACTATCTTGGAATTTGATGAACCAAAACTGACGGGACTGACGAACTCATTTACCGAAGACGACGACCATGATACCGACGACCATGATCCCTGGACGAGCATACTAATACCCACGTCACTGACGAAGGCAGAAAGACCATTCAATACAGCCAATTAATACATAGGGCAGTTACAGATCCAGCGGTGTGAGCCGTTGGAGCACATTGAAGCCACATTATGAGGCAAGAAACGTTACTAAGAAGAGCATTAAAACCACCTTAATTGCCCCAACGGCTAGGAGTTGGAACCGCATATATAAAGCCTCCACATTGCCAAATGCAAGGTACAGACACACACAGATACACACAGACACTAAGAGATCTCTTTCATTTTGTTCAATTACATTGTTTATTCCTAAGAGAGCTTCTTATACTGACTTTGGCATCGGAGGCATTGTGGCAGGCACCACACCGGTGACCACCTTTGAGAGTACGTTCATACAGGCTGAGGATTGCTTCCATCTGACCAACTCGACTGACAAGCTTATACTTCATCAGTATAACTCTACTGACGAACTTACGCTTCATCAGTTTGGTGCCGTCTGTGGGGATCGACGTTTTCGTGTTCAATCTCGAAAAAGTAGTTTCCGATCAACTATTTCTCTCATATGGAGTCCAATCATGATTCCGCAACCCTAGCACAACAAGTTCAGGCTCTTGCAGCCACCGTTGAAGAACTAACCAGACAAAATCAGGAAATGAAGCTACGGCTTCAGCAGAAGGAGAATCGGTCTAAGGGGAATCAGGATGACGAGGGAGATAGTTATAGAAGAAGTGACCATCGAAGGCCTACTACTCCAACCGAGCAGAACTCGGACTTGCTCCAGGAGATGAGGAGGGAGATGGACAAACTTAGGAATGCCATCAAGGAAAAAATAGAACGGAGCGTGGATCGAATGGTCAGGGCAACGGATTCGCCGTTCACCACAGCAGTCCTTGACTGTCCAGTGCCGTCGAAATTTCGGCTACCTCAACTTGAACCCTTTGATGGGCTAAAGGACCCTCAAGATCACCTTAACACCTTCAAAACGACACTAGGACTCCAGCAGCCCCCAGACGAATTATTATGTCGTTCCTTCCCAACCACTCTCAAGGGAGCTGCAAGGGAATGGTTCACAAAGTTGCCAACATCTTCCATTGACACCTTCGAGCAGTTGAGCAACGCCTTTCTGCGTCACTTCATTGGAGGACAACGTCCAAAGAGGACCGCAGATCATTTACTCACCATCAAACAAGGAGAGAAAGAAACCTTGAGGTCCTATGTGAAACGCTTCACTCGAAAAACCCTGGAGGTGGACGAAGCTGACGATAAGGTGCAATTGACGACTTTCAAAGCGGGACTGCGATCTAGGGAGTTCGTTTCTTCACTCGTAAAAAATCCTCCAAAAACAATGGCGGAGATGCTCCTGAAAGCACAGAAGTACATGAACGCAGAAGAAGCACTGGCTGCCATAAGGGACGTGGAAAAACCAGGGAACAAGGAAAGAAAGGAGGACGAACGTAGAGGACAGAAAAGGGACCGCTCAGATCGTCGGTTCAGTGACGAAGGTAAGTCTAAATGGGGTTTCTCCCGTCGGGGTTCTCACTGTGGTTCCGTAAGCCCACATGGGAAGGACCTTACCGAGTCACCCACTACTCTAGACAAGGTAGCTATCACCTGGAAACCCTAGACGGACAGAGGCTCTCGAGGCCATGGAACATCGAGCACTTGAAGAAATACCACCAACAGATGTAACAGAAAATGTATTCGTCATTGAAATTAATAAATGAACTATTTAGCTAATGTCTCTATAACAAGCAGGTCTGAACAGCTACAAGTCTCAAAAATGGCTAAGTAACAAGATTCCGCATTGACGGATGTAAGTTACTGACGATGACAAGATTCCGCCTCGACGGATGTAAGTTACTGACGATGACAAGATTCCGCATCGACGGATGTAAGTCATAAAAGCCAAAAATGGCTAAGTAACAAGATTCCGCCTTGACGGATGTAAGTTACTGACGATGACAAGATTCCGCCTTGACGGATGTAAGTCACAAAAGCCAAAAATGGCAAGTAACAAGATTCCGCCTTGACGGATGTAAGTTACTGACGATGACAAGATTCCGCCTTGACGGATGTAAGTCACAGAAGCCAAAAATGGCAAGTAACAAGATTCCGCCTTGACGGATGTAAGTTACTGACGATGACAAGATTCCGCATTGACGGATGTAAGTTACTGACGATGACAAGATTCCGCCTTGACGGATGTAAGTCACAGAAGCCAAAAATGGCAAGTAACAAGATTCCGCCTTGACGGATGTAAGTTACTGACGATGACAAGATTCCGCCTTGACGGATGTAAGTCACAAAAGCCAAAAATGGCAAGTAACAAGATTCCGCCTTGACGGATGTAAGTCACAAAAGCCAAAAATGGCAAGTAACAAGATTCCGCCTTGACGGATGTAAGTTACTGACGATGACAAAATCTTTAAAAGGGGGTAAGTCACAAAAGGTACTGACGAAGTTATAGACAAAAGGTACTGACGAAGATAAGGAGAGAAGTTTAGAAACAAAGGCTCAGAAAACTGAAAACTAGCAGGAAACCCAAATGGTCACACGAATTGGAGTTATTTACAGCCCAAAACCTTTCACATTCTACGGTCGTCATTACAAGTCACGACGACCACAGAATCGGGGGGCAGCTGACGGGACTGACGAACTCATTTACCGAAGACGACGGCCATGATACCGACGACCATGATCCCTGGATGAGCATACTAATACCCACGTCACTGACGAAGGCAGAAAGGCCATTCAATACAGCCAATTAATACATAGGGCAGTTACAGATCCAGCTGTGTGAGCCGTTGGAGCACATTGAAGCCATATTATGAGGCAAGAAACGTTACTAAGAAGAGCATTAAAACCACCTTAATTGCCCCAACGGCTAGGAGCTGGAACCGCATATATAAAGCGTCCACATTGCCAAATGCAAGGTACAGACACACACAGATACACACAGACACTAAGAGATCTCTTTCATTCTGTTCAATTACATTGTTTATTCCTAAGAGAGCTTCTTATACTGACTTTGGCATCGGAGGCATTGTGGCAGACACCACACCGGTGACCACCTTTGAGAGTACGTTCATACAGGCTGAGGATTGCTTCCATCTGACCAACTCGACTGACAAGCTCATGCTTCATCAGTATAACTCTACTGACGAACTTACTCTACTGACGAACTTATTTGATTGACGAACTTACGCTTCATCAAAAACTATCTTGGAATAGCATTTATCTTTTAAATAATAATAATAATAATAATAATAATAAATGTTAGTATATATGATAGTACATTTTCCTCAAAAAAAAAAAAAAAAAAAAAAAAAATTGGTAGTATATTAGTATCATATCCTTGATTAACTAAGAATAATCAATATTATCTCAATCAAGGATTTCATTGTTGCCCTTTACTCAACTACTTAGGCCTACAAAGAACAAATTCAGGCATTCTCATTATATACATACATACATATATATATATATATATATATTATTCAAAGTTTTATCTCTCTTTTTTTCGCTGTGTTTATTTTAGCTTTGTATCAGAGCAATTTGATTCATTTTATTTTTCCTATTTAAATTATGGCAGACTGACAGATATCTAGCTATCTTTGGTCGTCCATGCACAATTTGATACAAGGAGGCCACTTAATCCTCTTGATATCTGAACTATGTTGTGTAGCATTGGGTAAAGCCTTATAATCACACAATTCTGTCGCAGGTGGTTCCAAAATCTATGCTTTTTGGGGAGTCAACTTGGATGGACATTTCTTTCTCAAAAAAAAAAAAAAACTTGGATGGACATTATTTTTTTCGTCGGAAATGGCTTGTCAGAGTGTACAAATAACTGTGACACAATCATAATTGCAACAGGAATCTTTTTTTTTTTAAGGAAAAATTGCAATAGTAGTCCTTATAACACAGAGAGAATAAAAAGACCTTTATAGCCAACTTAAAATCATAACTTTAAGTCACGGGTTTAGTGTTAAAAATTGAGTATGTACTTGTTGTGAAATAATGTATGTGAAATAATCATCACCATACTTTTTATTCGTTTTGAGTATTAAGGATATGACCATAAGTTTTTTTTTTAATTGAATATAAAATAAGTGGATCATCCAAAATTTTTACTTCAATTCTCTTTCCCTTGTCTTTATTTATTTTTTTGTTCTCCACAATTGTTTCTATTTTCTCTTTCAGGAGCCTCATTTGCTCAAGTTGGTAATTGTCTTACATTGCCTAAGAAAGTGTTGTGTGTAGTATAACTTGTTCCAAACTTCCTTAAAAGTTACAATAACTTTTAAGTAGAATTTGCGGTGTGCCTTTATGTTAGAATCTCTTTTCCTTTCCATTGTGTGTGTGTTGTTTTTAAAAAAAAGATACTAGTCAATAGCAAAGGAAAATGTCAAAGGGAAATATGATGATTGATTGACGGTATTACTTAAAAATTTTAATAAAAGAAAATTTTCTAGATAAAATTTTAAGATGTAATACAAGCATAGTATTAGTATTGGTGAAGGCAAATTGCTAAAATGCTAAATTTACTAACTAAATATAACAAGTGGGCTACATCAATGGAGGCAAAGCCAAATTTTTTGGCTGTTGAGCTACAGTGCACAACCAAAGATGGTTGTGCACTATAGTTAAGATGGTAAAAAAAAAATTTTATTAAAAAATATATTATTTTATTGTGTTGGTGGTAGTGGTTGTTATTTATTGTAGCAGATATATTATTTTATTATCTTGAATGCTAAAATAAAATTATTGATGTTGGGTGTTTTGTAAAGTGAGATGGTAAAATAGATAAAGTAACTTTTTGTGATGACAAATTGTTAAATTTTTGGCACCATCAATGCTGATGCTCTAAGTTTGCTTCTTTTGCAGTCTATGTAGATCCATTTTACCTCACAATCAATTAGTGCAAATAAGATCTACATAAAAGATACATCCCATACAATAAATGTGACAATTTTTTTTAAGAAGAAAATACACTCATTTTTATTATTGAAGACTATTCAAATCAGCCTGAAGTACAGAAATAGTCTCTGGTGGTACATCCTCCATCCACACAGACAATGATAAAGAGAATTGCTTTACATGCAAGTGAATGAGCAACCCTATTACAATACCTACGTACATGATTACAATTAAAAGTTGAGAAATGCGAAGCAAGGTAAAGTATGTCATTTGCTATGAGGCCATATGGTGCTAGTGAATCGCTGCCCTGCTGCAGAGTTTTTATGAGAACTTCAGAATCACCCTCCAATTCAATACTGTCAAAGCCAAGTTCTAAAGCCAATTCCAGGGCTCTTCTTGCCGCCACCAAGGCTTCGACCTCAATGACCGTGGGAGGCAACAAAATGAGCTAAAACAAAGAAATTGTGGGAAGTCCTTCTAAATTTCAAATGATTACACCAATTCCAGCACTGTTTTTATCTTTGAAAATTGTGCCATCATCATCTTGGATTGAACAACAAAGCGGAATGTTCTTTATCACACCTGCCTCAAACTCATAGAAATAAGCATCAATAATATCTTCTCTCCATATCTTTTGCACCAGATCAATAAGGGAACTAACCAAGGTAGTTGGATTACCTTCCACATTTGGTGAGATGATTTTAGGATTGCTTTTTGTAGGGAGCCAGTTATCCCCCCATATATGGATGGACCTCCCATTTCCTATTCTACATGAAGTTCTCCTCTTAATAACCTCCCTCCCTTTGAGAATACTTTTCCATGCATATAATGAATTATTCATATCCTTTGCTTCCAAGACTAAACAATTTGGAAAAAAATTAGCTTTAAAGACCTGGTAGAAGAGTGATCGGGTATCATGGCAGAGTCTCCAAGTTTGTTTGGCTAGTAAAGCATCATTGTACATGGCTAGATCCTTAAAGCACAAACCACCCTAAGACTTCGGCTAGCTCTTGACATTTCAACCAATGAATTTTTCTATTGTCTCCTCGCTGCCCCCACCAAAATTTTCTATTGAGTGCTTTAATTTTATGGCAGAGTGTCATTGGTAGTTTAAAACAAGACATTGTATACGTCAGTAGTGCTTGGGCTACAACTTTTATCAAAACTTCCCTCCCGGCTTGAGATAGTAATTTGGCTTCCCAGCCTTGTAACTTCTTCCATATCCACTACTTGATGTTTGCAAAACTGTCCTTTGTATTGCGACCCACCAATAAGGGTAAGCCCAGGTATTTCTCATATTGTTGTACAACTGGAACCCCGAGAGCTTCTTTGATCACCATCTACATATTAAAAGTTGTAGACTTACTGAAAAAGAGTGTGGTCTTTTCCCTGTTTATTTTTTGACCTGAAGCTCTTTCATAGGCAGCCAAGATATCAAGTAGCTTATGAAACTCATTCTCCTTAGCCTTGCAAAAAATTAAACTATCATCTGCAAAAAGAAGATGAGTTAGTTTAGGTCTATTCTGACATATGAAGACACCTCGAATATCACCCATTGTAGCTACCTTGTGGATTAGGCCATAGAGACATTCAGTATACATGAGAAAAAGATAGAGAGAGAGGGGATTGCCTTGGCGAAGTCCTCTAGTGGGGATGATATTACCATGAGGTTCTCCATTGATCAACATCGAATATGAGGCAGTGGTAATACACTCCATCATAAGCTTCACCAAACTATCTTGAAAACCTATCTTCACCATTAATTTCTCCATATAAGTCCACTCATGTTAGAAATGCTATAAGCATATGGATAATAATTGGTGTATTGAGATTTAGATAGTTAGTTACAATTCTAAACATGTTAATCACATTTAGCACATGTTGGAATTATGAATGCACATGGGGAATAATAGAACCAATAGGATGAGGCATGTTAATCACATTTAGCACATGTTGGAATTATTAATGCACATGGGGAATAATAGAACCAATAGGATGAGGTCATGTGGGCCAATGAGATTAGAGCTAGTCTCCTATAAATACATGATTGTAATCCAATATGAGATATCAATGAAGAATAAACCAATTTGTTAGTGCATTAGTGCATCTCTCTCTCTCTCTATTTCTCTATGGAGGGTGACTACCTCGAATTAAGTCAATTTCCCTACAATCCCCATCCATTCCCCTATAATTCCCATCAATCCCCATTAGGAACCACCGGGTTCCTAACAAATGGTATCAGAGCCGTTGATCTTGAGATGAGCAATTGTGATGAAAGAAAACTTTTGAAAAAAATACAAGAATTGTTGAACAAAGCTTTAGAAAAATCCAAGGATATTTCGAAGAATATGAAGGCCTTGGCTGAATCTAATATGGCCATGAAGGAAGAACTTTCAAGAGTGCAAGAGGATCTTGAAAACATGTCCGAAGAAGAGTTACAATCTCTTGATTCAATGAAAGTCGAAGAACAAATCAAGTTCCAAGAATCTACTACTGTTGTTACAAGCCGAGATGTTGATTTTTGTGTCAAAGTGGATGATGATGTACATGTACATGCTGCCCTTGAAGTTCAGTCGAAAGAACCAACAAAGAAGGTGATGATGATCTTCCAAGAACCCATTCTTGATGCACCAATGGAGGCTTCCATTCAAGAGTCTATGATTCAAGAAGTGGCAATCCAAGTGTCGGTGATCCAAGAATCCAAGATACAAGCGCCAACAAGTTTAACGGTTCTAGAATCGAATGAGGTCTTGAGGATACAAGAACATTTCAAGGTTGAAAGAACCAATGAGACCTTGAAGATTGAAGAACCATTGAAGGCTCAAGAATTTGAGCAAATTTTGAAGATCTAGGAAGAAGAAACCTTCATATGCACGGGATCGCTTGTCAAAGAGAAATGCATGAAGATGATGATCAAAATGTCACTACAGTATTGGTCCATTGGAAGATCTCCTTTGATGAAGATGCTATTTCACAACAACACCTTGTGGGCAAGGTGTTTTCAAGGGGAGGGAAATGTTAGGAATGCTATAAGCATATGGATAATAATTGGTGTATTGAGATTTAGTTAGTTAGTTACAATTCTAAACATGTTAATCACATTTAGCACATGTTGGAATTATGAATGCACATGGGGAATAATAGAACCAATAGGATGAGGCATGTTAATCACATTTAGCACATGTTGGAATTATTAATGCACATGGGGAATAATAGAACCAATAGGATGAGGTCATGTGGGCCAATGAGATTAGAGCTAGTCTCCTATAAATACATGATTGTAATCCAATATGAGATATCAATGAAGAATAAACCAATTTGTTAGTGCATTAGTGCATCTCTCTCTCTCTCTCTATTTCTCTATGGAGGGTGACTACCTCGAATTAAGTCAATTTCCCTACAATCCCCATCCATTCCCCTATAATTCCCATCAATCCCCATTGGGAACCACCGGGTTCCTAACAACTCAACCCCGTTATACACCTTGCTCATAGCCAACTTGAGAGCCATGAATCCAATCTTGCCATTGTGATGATTTCTCATATAGTGTAATGTATCAAAAGCAACCATGATGTTGCCTGAAAGTAAACGATCAGACATGAAAGCACTCTGATGCTTAAATATAAGACGTGGCATGATTTTTTTTAAGTCTATTGGCTAGGACCTTTGAGAACACTCTATACAAAACATTACTCAAACTAATAGGTCTATACTGGAAAACATACTTAGGTTTTTCACCTTTCAAATTAAAGTGATATAAGAGTGACATAGTGAAGCTAGTAAAGTACTTGAGTTTAGGTAATGTAGAATAGATTATGTAACATTAGAACCAAGCAAAGACCAAAAACTTTGATAAAACAAAGGTGGCATACCATCAGGTCTTGGTGATTTTAGCGGTGCCATTTGCTTAAGAGCTAACTCCACCTCTTCCATTGTAAAATCAGATGCTAGCAAGTCATTCATCTCCTAAGTTACAACCTGTGGAATGGCGTCTAGGACTTCATCAAAACTGGCCGGATTGCTTTTAGTGAAAAGATCTTGATAAGATTGTTTGGATCACTTATGATTGTTATGTGCACCGGTTTCCGTTTGCATCATATAAACGAGTAATATAGTTCCCATGTTGCCTTTGTGAAGCTTTACTGTGAAAAAACTTGGTATCCTAGTCACCATCATTAAGCCACATAACGCGCAATCTCTGCCCCCAATCCAGCAATTCATTTATCTCCCTTTCCAACTGCCTAATGCTACTAGTACCCCCCTCCTCGAATAGCTTCCTTTTCTGCTTGACCCAAAAGTTTTCGTTTCTTTTCCAAATCACGTCACACACTTCCAAAACACCTTTTACTCCAGTGTGTAAGTTCTTGTCCACACTTCTTTACTCTTTTGATTAATCTTATGGCACATGGTTTAGGTTCTCCCTACCTCCAGACCGTTTCAATGGTATCACTACAACCTCTATTAGACATCCACATCTGATCCAAGCGGAAAGGTTTCTAAAATCTGCCCTCCATGCCATTTAGAACTATAAGCAAAGGTTTATGATTAGAGGATGTCACGTCTAGGTGATGAATCCTTGTATCAGGGAAAAGATTGAACCAATCATTGGTTGCCACAGCCCTATCCAAACGTTCCCACAAAGTGTAGTCTACAAAATGTTTATGCCACATAAATTGAGAGCCAACAAAACCCAAATCCATAAATCCACATTCATCCAAAATATCCCGAAATAGCTGCATCTAACTATGCGGTCCAACTCTCCCCCCACACTTCTTAGATTGTCTTGTTATTTCATTAAAATCACTAGCATAAAGTCACGATGCATGCCCCTGATTTTTAAGACTACGTAAATGTGCCCACAATTCGTGTCTTTTTTGAGTATCGGGCTCACCATAGAAACTAGTAAATCTCCATTCATCCTCCTTATTTCTATTGATATCGTATCAATGTGATTCCAAGAAAAAGTTTCTATTGTCAAGTCAAAATCTTCCTTCCAATACATCACTAATCCTCCAGCTTTATTCTTCCGCGGAACTTCAAATTTATTTTTAACTCAATCCTTCTTTGAACTTTTCCTAGCCTTACTTTATCTGTCCATGTTTCGGCTATAAACACAACAGAGGGATCTTTTGCCCACACCAAATTTGTGAGCTGATCTTTTGTACATTGGTTCCCAAGCCCTTGACAGTTCCATATTAAGAGACTCATGGCTTTTGCCAGGGCTGGGAACCAGCCTCTAACAATATCTCAAAATTTTATTTATCACTATGAGAAACCACATGCTTCTTGTTAGGTAACTCAGAATGATTTTCGGTGTTACGTAGCACTCTTTTTTTCCCCACCACTTCTTCCATAACAATAACTGATTCAACAACTTTCCTAGGAATTCTTTTCCATGTAGGACTCTGGCACATAGTTGGAATGAGATTCAAATTGGTGGCTTCAGCTAGAATGATGGGAGTAGATTGTGTTGTTTTAGGTAAGGCTGTGTGTTTTGATGAGATATGGCTGGTTGGAGAAATTTTTGGGGATTGATTTTCCTTGGATATTTTGGAAACGTAAACCTTAGTTGTGCATGTTTTTGCCTTAGATGTATCCGATATTTCTCCTTGATTCTTATTGATAGGCAAATCAAATCTCCCTATTTCTTGATCAATCTCCTTTAAATACTTTTCAAACAAATCATGATGATTTTCTGAAAATCCTTGATTCATGGAGGATTGAGTCAACTCTTCCATAGATTTTTCCCCCACATAAGGAAAATTTGAATTTTCAAAAATCTCATTAACTGCACTTACCTTTTGGGGATAGCTATCCAAATTTGGAGGGACCGCCGTACCTCAGCCCTGTAATGGCTAATGAGAGCAACCAGTGGACTTTCTGGCACTAGGGACCCCATCCTTCTTTTCATAGAAACTTGGGACAAAAACCACATTTTTCCTTGTGGGAACGAAAGGTTAGGCACGTAACCACGACCCATATTTCTGATCTTCAATGGACAAGGTTCCCTCACTTTCAAACCACAACTCACAATCCTTATCATCATGAGAAAGTCGGCCACACCAGTAGCATAGATTGGGGAGACGCTCATATTTGAAAGAAACCCATTGCTCCTTCCCCTTTTCCAAAGCAATAATACGTTTGCGACACAAAGGTTGAGTGACATCCAAAGTAACACGCATACGCACATAGTTACCACCATTAGTGATTGAGTTCTTAGGTACACAATTTATTTGTCCGATATTCTCACATATTCCTTCAACAACTCGCTGATTCAAAAATCTAACTGGAATCTCTTGTGCCTGGACATAAAATGAAACCTTGTTGAACAACATCTCTTTGACAGGAGTATCCTTATCATAGCATTGCAACACCATGAGATGTTTATCAAAGTTCCTAGGTTCACTTGAGAGGATAGTATCCACCTCAAGTTTATTGTAAAAAAATGAAGAAGACAATATGGTTTCCAAGATTTTTGATCCTGAAGCCATTTTTGGAGCGCCACAGGGTTTTAAACGTTGATGCAATAGCATCAGTATTTAGAGCTCGTTTGGTGAAGAACTTGGTTGCGATAATGAACTCAGTCGTAGCCATTTCTTGTGCCAGTTTGAAAACTAGACCTTCTTTGTTAGAGATAGAAAGTCCACTCCACTAGTTGGTAAGATCATCCATTTTCAAAGAGAACAAAGTGTATCCCAGACCCCCAAAAGAAAGAAACCACTAACCTTAAGAGTAAACTTGTTACTCTAAGGAAAAAAAAAAAAACTCCTCAAGAAAAGGACAAAAAAGTTCTACAGCCTAGGAGAAGTTTGTAGGCTCCAAGCTGTTGGAAAATCTGGTTTTGTATATCATACAAAACACACAGCGAAAGCAACAAACATGGATCTACTTCAATCATGAAAGATAACATGTAACCACGAATTCTAGAATAAAGAACAGGATGCGTACTTTGATGCAGTGAATTTCAAAACCATAACTTGAGAATACCTTTAATCTTCATCTCAATTCCACATGGTGCCCAAGATGTGTGGTCTCTCAATCAGTCTTTTGTACATAAACTCTCAAAGAAAAATCCTTCTTTTTCTCCTTGTAGAGAAAAACTGATTTCTTTTCTTTTCATCATACGTATGTTAAAACTATTCTGATAGTTTCTTCATTTAATAACTTTTATTAAATAATAACTGATTATCTAATTGGGTTAGCCTTTTGGGCCTACCCAATTGGGCTTTAGTTTGTGGATTGAGTTGGGACCAGAGGGAATAAATAAGACTCTAGCTCCAATGGGCCTTGGGCTTTTCTGTTAACTCTTGACAAGTCCAAAATTACCATTAATTATATTCAATACTACTATAAGAATATAATTGCACTTTAGGCCCTATTAATAAATTATATCCCAAGACTTTATAATACATACAACCCCTTCATTAAAATATTCGTAGTAATACAAAGTCATGAATGTTGACTGCCACTTTGAAGATTACTACATCTTAATCCTTGAGTACCTGGTTTAATCATTTATGTTATTCATCATATATTTATGAAATCCATTTTCATAAATATATACTTTAGTAACTCCTTACTAAAGTGGTTGGGCCTAACACTCTGAATAATCAAACCCATAAAACTTATCTAAAGGGAATATTTTATATCTCCGTTAAGAGATTATGAATTCCATCTTGAGAATATATGTTCCATCAACACTAAATGCGGCTGCCCAACATACTGAGGTTTTGACCGTAACTTATAGATCTCACTTCTGATATATCAAAGCAACCTACCTCTCATGATCAAGTCCATTATTCTCTCAGGATTTAGAGTTGATGTAAATAGAAGTCGTGAGATTTATTATCCATTTGACAGTCGTTAGGAGAATAATGAATCTCACAGCGGTCTAGTTCAATATGTCTTAACTCTTAAAACATATTAACATATCAACTAGAAGTCTCCACTTTCGTGATCAAGACAAATCATCTTAGTTGATATGTTATAGTGTTCGCAGATGAAACGCCCAATTTCATCACCGACTACGAACTAAAATTTTGAGTTTACAAAGAACTTGCGATTTATATCTCCTGTGACTTTTCACATAAATTACATATTATGCATCTCATGGACTAAGATAATGTCCCATTAGTTCATTTATAGATAGTCTCATATTATTAAATAATCTAATTATTTATAACATGCCAAAAAGATTGGATTTTAGGGCATAAATCCCAACACAAGCTTCCGCTAGCGATAGAGAAACTAAGATACTACTTTTTTGTGATAAATTTTGAATCTACTAAATCTTTTGACATATATTAAATAATACGGAAACCTTATGACTTATGTTAGACCCAAAAGGAGATCAAATACTATGATATTTTCAAAAAAAAAAAAATCTTCAGTTAATATCCTATGTTTTAGGCTTATAGGATACCTTTATATTCTTTTTTAAAAGGATGAGGTTGAAATTTCACTTTCTCTTAGGGTATGTTTGATTGGAGGTGAAATACGGTGGATGAAAAATAAATGAGAAAAAATGAATTTATGTGTTGTTTGGTAAGGAAGGGGGGGGGGGGGGGGGAGAGAGAGAGAGAGAGAGAGAGAGAAACTTTGAGTGAGGCCTAGACATTTTCTACCAGGGTCCACACAAAACCTGTGTCTCTCCAAAATGGAGGGAAAACAGGAATGATTTTGTTTGTTAATGATAAATGACAAAATTGCCACAAACTACTTTTTGTCCTTTTCTTCCTTGTGCTTTTACGTTGTTGTTATTATTATTATTATTATTTGGATAAAGGTCTTTCGGTTCTAGTTCTTAGGCACTGTACGTTTTGGTTTGGGTCCTTTTTTTTTTTTTTTTTTTTTTTTTTTTGCATATTTTGTATATAAAAAATTGAAGTGTCTATACATTTTTTTTTTTTAAATTAAAAAATGTGTTACTTTTTGTTTATATACTTAGTAAGGACATAATGATAAATTTATACCAACTTCATTTTCCATTCTCCACTTTTCTACCCCTCCAACCAAATACAAATGAGAGAATACTAAATTTTTTCAATCTTCCCACTTTTCCATTTCCTCAACCAAATGGACCCTTAGGGAGGAGGATTATAGGGTCTTACTCACTTTAGAATCTCTTATCATTTGATTTTTTTTTTTTTTTTTTGAGAGAATGTATGTACAACCATCTCAAAAATTAATAAAAATAAAAATAAATGATAGTTTACAAATAACACATATTTTAATGAAACCACTAATATTATTTATAAAGGATTCTAATTAGCCCAACTAATAAATATTTTATTGTTAAATAAGACATTTGGGGTTCGAACTCCACCTACCCTAAAAAGTGACTAGTGTCTAAGCTTGATGATAATAGTAGACATCATAGGGTGAACATCATAAGTTGAAACCTCATCATATTTATCCAATAATAATAATAATAATTGTAGGGGCTCGATTTGTCGTAGATCCCCCAACAATACATTTATTTAGAGAGTGGGGTGAAGGGTTTGGCGCTAACAGGCTTGCCACCGGTTCTCCGGGAGCGTTCCCTTCTTCGAGGGGACTTAGCCCTGTTCTTTTTGGCTTGGGGGTCGCTCCTCGGACGGCCGAGGAGCCCCCTTCTCAAGAGGGGTACTTTCCCTTATATAAGTCTCCTCTGGTTGATCTTAGCCTTACGTCTGTCAATCATCCAGGCTCCTTGCTTTAGAACCTGTCCCATCCGCTCTGCTCCCAACCTTACTGTGGGTCGCAGCCCCCCAGGTTGTGCCGCTCAGAGGTCCTATCAGCATTAATGCTGCTAGGGGAGTAGGTAAATGCATTAAGTGTGGATGGGACCACCTGGAG